>CM024757.1:40300976-40942525 GCA_014218235.1 Colocasia esculenta | reverse complement strand
ATCTGTAAGTTATCGTAACGACTTCTTCAGAGTTATAACGCTTCTCATTATAACGACTCTGTAAGTTATCGTAACGACTTCTTCAGAAGTTATAACGACTTGCTCATTATAACGACTCTGTAAGTTATCGTAACGACTTCTTCAGATTATAACGACTTGCTCATTATAACGACTCTGTAAGTTATCGTAACGACTTCTTCAGAAGTTATAACGACTTGCTCATTATAACGACTCTGTAAGTTATCGTAACGACTTTCTTTCAGAAGTTATAACGACTTGCTCGTATAACGACTCTGTAAGTCATCGTAACGATTTCTTCAGAAGTTATAACGACTTGCTCGTCATAACGATTCTGTAAGTCATCGTAACGATTTCTTTAGAAAGTTATAACGACTTGCTCGTCATAACGATTCTGTAAGTCATCGTAACGATTTCTTTAGAAAGTTATAACGACTTGCTCGTCATAACGATTCTGTAAGTCATCGTAACGATTTCTTTAGAATTAAACGACTTGCCATTTTTCATAACGATTTCTTTAGAAAGTTACACGACTTGCATCTCATAACGATTGATAAGTGTTTCATACGATTTCTTCAGACAGAACGACTTGCCATGTTTCATAACGATTTCTTATATCATCTGTTATAGAACGACTTGGTTGTGGTAACGATTTCATAAGTTTCATAACGACTTCTTATGAGTCTACAGCAACTTGTCATAACGATTCTATCAGACTTTCATAACGATTGCATAAGTCATGTTTCCATTAATTAATTGTTTTCCTTGATTTAAGATACGTTGAATAGTCAAAGTCGCATCACGTCTGTTTGACTGCCATGCATTTAATAAAGACTGAACGTATCTCTGCACGGATACAGAACATATCTTCCATTCTCGTGTATCCTCTGCATGCATCTTCTAGAACGATAAACTGTCACTACCATATTTGTGTCTATCTGCTCTAACGTTGATTGACATCTGGAGATAGTATAGCTGTCTACCATTAAAGCTCAACCTTGCAGAACCTTAAGGATATACTATCCTACAACATCTGACACAGAAAGAACTACAAGCCAACTAAGAAGATCTCATCACTTTGCGTGCTCCAAAGAACAAAAGACTGTCGACAGGAAGTTTCTACAGATCCTTCAGTCTAACGTACACCAAAGCTGTGAGACAACGGTCATCTCTTCGTCCTCATTCAAATTGGAGATATAAATACAAGACGAAGTTCCGAAGACAGATCATCTATCTAAGAAGGAAGCATTATTGACATTCAAGAGAGCCTAGAACTCTGCCGCTTTCAAGTCTTTCAAGATCTCTAGAGCCAGAAATTCATTCCTTTCCATCTTGGCTCTTAGCTCCTTGTGCTGTGAGAAGAAAAATTAAGGAAGAGCTAGATTAGTTCTGAGAGAGAGCACACTGTGTAGATCTTCGTCTCTCAGTGCTTGTAGCTTCAGATTGAGTTTTGTAAAAGCTTGATCTAGGGGCTAGTCATTCCTTTCAAGACTTTCTTGTGTTTTTCCCTTCGTGTGTGAAGGAAGACCTGGTGGTTTCCAGGGTGGTGTTTTTCCCTTCGGAGTGAAGGAAGACCTGGTGGTACCAGGGTGTTGTGTTCCCTTCAGGAGTGAAGGAAGACCAGCTGAGCTGGGGTTGTTTTTGTCCATAGGGGACTGTACCCTAGTTAATGAAATCCTGAGGGTTGCTCAGGGACTGGACGTAGGACTCCTAAGGAGAGGAGATCTGAACCAGGATAATCTGTGTGTTGTGTGATTGTCTTCATTGTGTGATTGTTGTTTTTACTAACCACTACTAATCTCTTTCAAGAACTCTTTATGTTTGTTTGAGTTCAGGTTTTTATCTGATAAATTTAATTTAAAGACCCATTCACCCCCCCTCTGGGTTAGCCAACCGGGCAACAAGTGGTATCAGAGCGTGTCTCTTCGACAAAAGAACAAGATCCAACGATCTGAAGAGTAAAGATCCATGGCAGCCCAAGGTCACTTCGAAGGTCAGTCTGTCAACAGACCTCCTGTGTTCGACGGTGAAGATTATACGTATTGGAAGACCAGAGTGGAATACTTTCTACAGGCCACGACTATCAAATCTGGTCGATAGTGGAAGAAGGTGATCTGGTCGTCACAAAATGAGAAGCACAATGGACAGATGAGATAGAAAGAAAATCTCCTTGAACTGTAAAGCTAGAGCATTCTATGTTGTGCTCTAAGCAAGAAGGAGTTCAACAGAGTCAGCATGCAAATCCTCATGGCAATGTGGGAAAAGCTAAGGATTACGTATGAAGGTACAGACAAAGGTAAGGAGACAAGAATCGACATTCTTATCACTCAGTATGAAAGATTTCAAATGCAATCAGGGAGTCTATTACCCAAATGTTTAGTCGATTTACTGACATCACTAATGGTCTAGCCAGTCTAGGAAAGTCATATGAGATTGCAGATATGGTAAAGAAGATTCTCAGATCCTTGCCATCTTCATGGACGGCAAAGGTCACAGCTATCGAAGAAGCTAATTACCTTAAGAGAATGTCAGTAGAAAAACTCATCGGGTCTCTCTGGCCCATGAAATAAACATGGAAGATTAGGAGAATCCTCCAGTAGAAAGAAGCACCAATGCGCTAAAGCTAATGGGGACTCATCTGAAGAATCCTTGGTAACAGTGAAGATAGCAAAAATAGTGATGATGAAGAGCCATGCTGTCAAGAAGATTGCAGAGAATCTGGCAAGAAGAAGAAGTTCCAGTCTGGTAGAGGTACTTCAAGAGAAAAACAAAGATCTCAAGAAACCAGACGGAAAAGATCAGAGAGAAATGAGCCACTTGCTATGAATGCAAGAAGCCTGGACATATCAAGGCAGACTGTCCAATGCTAAAGAAAATGATCACAAGAAGAAGGACAGCTCCAAGAAGTTCAGAAGATACAAAAAGAAAGCCATGGCAGCTGCATGGGAAAACAGCAGCGACTCAGACAGTGAGTCAAGCTCCAGCAGTGAAGAAGAAGAAGCCAACTTAGCTCTTATGGCAATACCGGGGATAAGGTAACCTCTGATTCCTCTTTTGATTCCTGTAATGATTCAGATTCCGATAATTTGGAAAGTGCCTTTAATGAACTTTACGATAAGTATTAAAGAAGTGTCTAAACTACTTAAGCTTAGCAAGAAAAATATCACCTGTCTCGAAAATACCAACTCAGATTTAAAATCGAAAATGAAGAACTAGAAAAAAAATAATGGAGCTTAAGAGAAGAAATGAACTATTATGAAAACTTAAAAGACAAGAACAATCAAATCATTAAATTAGAAAAACAGGAAAGCTCAGATGATTTAAGAAAAACGGTAAAAGAATTAAATGAAGAAAACAATACACTTGCAAGCACCTTAGAAAAGTTTACAAATGGGAAGAACTCTTATTACTAAAGGGTGCTAGACGATCTGGTAAGAACAAACGAGGTTAGGATACATACCTCCAGTTAATGAAGAAGAAATGATCTATCCTGAAAATATCCAACTCCTAAATTCACTCCAGAACAAGATGTAGCATATAAAGCGAATTTTAAGTACATAGAAAGAGTAACAATAACATCATGTTGTAGTCACTGTAATAAGCTAGGACATTTAAAATCCACCTATCCAACAAGACATAAGAAGTGGATAATAAAAAGTAAAAATAATGATACTGACCCATCAGGACCCAAAAGAAATTGGGTACCTAAATCTTGATGTCTTTATTTCAGGTTAACCTTCGAGCATCCAAATGGTATTTGGATAGTGGGTGCTCAAGGCACATGACAGGAAACCTGAAGCTCTTCTCCATCTCCAAGATGAAGAAGGAACAGTCACTTATGGAGATAATGGAAAAGGAACTGTAGTAGGCAGTGGATCAGTAAACAGCAAAGGAAAAAATGTCATAGAAGATGTGCTGTTAGTTAAAGGACTGAAGCACAACCTCATCAGTATAAGTCAGCTGTGTGAGAGGACATCAAATCAAATTTCAAGAGTCAAAATGCAGCATACTAAAGGATGGAGCAGTCATCTTTGAAGCAAATAGAGAGAAGAATCTGTACGTGCTCTACCTTGAAGAACTCAAAGAGCAAAATGTATGTCTGGTTGCCAGCAAAGACAAATCAACTGATCTGTGGCACAGAAGACTAGGCCACTGCAGCTTGGTTGGCTTGAGCAAGCTCAGAAAGAGGAATCTTTGGAAGGTCTACCGAAAATCAATGGTAAATTAGAAAGTGTCTGCAGACCTTGTGCTAAGGGAAAGCACACAAAGAGTTCCTTCAAGTCAAAGACGGTGGTGACCACCTCAAAACCCTTAGAGCTCCTACATATGGATCTATTTGGGCCAATGAGAACTACCAGTCTTGGAGGAAAGAATTTCGGATTTGTTATAGTAGATGACTACTCAAGATTCAGGGTATCATTCTTAGAACACAAAAATGATACTTTTGATAATTTTGTTAGCTTCAGCAGGAAAGTCCAGAAAGATCAGAAGTTCAGTATAGTATCCATTCGATCTGATCATGGTGGTGAGTTCCAAAATGAAAAGTTTGCTAGATTCTGTGATGATCAAGGAATTCAGCACAATTTCTCAGCACCAAGGATACCACAGCAAAATGGTATAGCCGAACGGAAGAACCGAACTCTCTTGGATATGGCAAGAACCATGCTTTGTGAATATGAGTTACCAAGATATTTCTGGGCAGAAGCAGTCAACACAGCCAGCTACATTGTCAACAGAGTCATGATCAGGCCAATCCTGAAGAAGACTGCATATGAGCTGTTTTTAAAGGGAAGAAGCCCAAAGATCAGCCATTTCAGAAACCTTTGGATGTCCTTGCTTATACACAACAACGGAAAAAGGGATATTGGTAAGTTGGATGCCAAATCAGATGAAGGCATCTTCATGGGTACACTTCTAAAACCAAAGGCTATAGAGTGTTAATAAACGTACCTTATTGATTGAACAGTCTGTACACATTATTTTGATGAAACTAACCATCTTGAGGAAGGAAGTAGAAAGTGATAATGATGATGCAGATGAACTGTCCAATAAACTGAAAGACACATCACTTGAAGACAAGGATGATCCACCTCTGGAAGAATTGCAACAAGAAGAAATGTCTCATGAAACTCTTCCAAAGGAATGGAGATACAAGAAAGATCACCCACCTGAAAACATCATTGGTGATCCATCTGTAGGGGTAAGAACAAAGGTAACTTGATTCCTTGTGATTACCTTGCTTTTGTCTCAAATAGAGCCTAAGACAGTCAATGAAGCCTTAACTGATGAATCTTGGATAATAGCAATGCAAGATGAATTAAATATCAATTCAGAGAAACCAAGTATGGTCACTTGTTCCTAGACCATCGACCATCCTGTGATCGGCACTAAATGGGTGTTCAGAAACAAATGGATGAGATGATTGGTGTAATTCTAAGAAACAAGGCCAGACTGGTGGCTCAAGGCTATTGTCAAGAGGAAGGCATAGATTTTGATGAAACCTATGCACCAGTGGCTAGACTTGAGGCCATTAGAATTTTACTTGCTTATGCTTCTGCATTAGATCTAAAGTTATTTCAAATGGATGTTAAATCTGCCTTTCTAAAGGTTTTATAAAAGAAGAAGTTTATGTGGAACAACCGCCGGGTTTTGATGATACAGACTTTCCGAATCATGTTTTTAAATTGCATAAGGCTTTATATGGTTTAAAACAAGCACCTAGAGCCTGGTATGAAAGACTTAGTTCTTTTCTCCTAAAACATGGTTTCAGTAGAGGTCAAGTAGATAGCACTCTTTTTATAAAACAAAAAATAAAAAATATACTGTTGGTTCAAATTTATGTGGATGACATCATCTTTGGATCTACTGATGAATCCTTGTGCAAGTATTTTGAAAAGCTAATGCAGGGAGAATTTGAGATGAGTATGATGGGAGAGCTTAATACTTCCTTGGACTTCAAATCAAACAAGGAAAGGAAAGGAACTCACATCTGTCAAGCAAAGTACACCAGAGAACTGCTAAAGAAATTTGGATTTGAAAACACCAAGCCACTGTCAACACCATGGGTACATCAACTAGGATGGACAGTGACAAGGATAAGGAAGAAGGTAGATCAAAAGATCTACAGAGGTATGATAGGTTCATTACTTTATCTAACCGCAAGTAGACCTGATATATATTTAGTGTATGCATGTGTGCTAGATATCAAGCCGACCCTAGAGAAGTCACATTTAATTTCTGTTAAAAGAATTTTCAGATACTTAGCCAGGACTCATGATCTAGGACTATGGTATCCAAACTCCTGTGATGTAAAATTAGTAGGATATCTGATGCTGATTATGCTGGATGCAAGAGTAGATAGAAAAAGCACCAGTGGATGCTGTCAATTTCTTGCAGGGGTGTTTAATCTCATGTCCTCAGGAAACAACAAATTCAGTAGCACTATCTACAGCTGAAGCCGTCTGCTGAAGCAGTACGTATGCTAATGCTGTACACAACTCTTATGGAAGCAACAGCTTGAGGATTTTGGACTCAAAATCAAGACAATTCCACTGCTAGTGACAACACCAGTGCTATCAACCTCACCAAAAATCCAATTCAGCACTCCAGGACCAAACACATTGAGGTCAGATACCATTTTATTCGTGATCATGTAGCAATGGCAATATTGAAATATCGTTTATTGATACAAACAATCAGTTAGCAGATATTTTCACAAAGGCCTTACCTGAGAGAGAGATTTACATCTCTTAGAAGGGAGTTAGGCGAGTTAGGCATGTGTATTTTGTGAAAAGATCTTCATTTAAAGCTGGTATAAAAAAAATTCTCAGAATTTAAGTAGGTTTCTCTCTCTCCTTTTAAGGCAAAATCAATTCAAAATTCTCAGTTTAAGCGTTTCCGTCCGATAAGTCATAGTCTTTCGAGGCGGTCAACCTCGTTTGTCGTTTTTCTGACGCCTCACCTTTTGGAGCTTTTATTTCTTTAAATCGATGCGTTAACGATTCCCCTTCCTCGTTCACCTTTTTCCCTCTTCGTCGTCGCACGCACGAGCCGATGCCCTAGCGACTCTTGCCTCTATCCTCTGCAAATTTGAAGCTTCCATCTCCTTCCCGCGAAATCGTTTGAGGGTTTCTTCGTCACCCTTCTCTTCAACCTTTCCAATCTTCTCCCACCTGAATCCATGGCCGCACCAGCTATTGCCGGCAGTGTGGGTGGCTACAGCGCCGAATACCTCACCCCAGCACAGGAGGAGCGTTTCACCTTTGTGAAGACGAAGCTCTGTGGTCACAAGGAAGTAGATGTTAAAGATCTGCAGAAGAATGGAATGAGCAGCATCGTTGAGAGATCAATCAGATGAAATGGAAAGGGCTTACCACTTGCTCAGAGGTAAGTTATCCGGACTTGGTAAGGCGTTCTTTGTGTGCTTAAGAACAGAAGAAGATGGGGCCCTCGTTTCTTCGGTCAAGGGCGCCCTAATCAGAATCGACCAGGAACTGCTTAGGATGCTATTTGGAGTAAGCACATCCGGTTTCAGTGGGATTCATTCTTTGGAAACCCAAGAAAAAGGTTTGGGGATTATTGGGCCGGGGTTCAGGATGAGGGATGGCAAGCTAGATATCAATCAATTAAGTGCCTTCAATCGCCTCCTTCACTTCATTGTTTGTCAGATTTTGGTTCCCCGTAGTGCAACCTTCTCCTCTTGCACTAAGGCTGACTCCGACCTATGTACTGGGCCATAAAAATGAGGAATCAATATGGCCGCAGTATGATGAGAGAATGAAATTTGCCAGGGAACAGATTTGGACACTAAAAGCAAGTTGAATGTGTCCCTGCCCTATGCCCATTTACTACCAGGATCTTCAGACACTTCGGTGTAGATGTCTCAGGGGCAGTTGGCAGTTGAAGAATGGGCCAAGCTATCAGGTCCAGAAATCTAAAGAAGAGTGGTTTTTCAGTAGTCATGGGGTCTGGTCCAAGGCCTCAGTTGCAGAAGGTGAAGCACTTATTGGTGAGCCTTCAGTTGCTCAATCTCAGTTGGCGGCAGATGATGTGATGCCCGAATTGCCACTGGAATCAGGTTCTGTTCCAGTCTTTGTAGAAGCAGAGCAGGAAGGGCCATCTATGGCCAGAACAAATCAATCAGGGCAGCAACAGCAGTGAAGGAAGAAGAGAAGGCCAGCCAGCAGCAGCAGATCCAGTTGTACTTCATGCTGAAAGGAGAATTGAGGTATTCTCCCAGAAGACATCTTGCCTGTTGTGGAAGAGACTGTGGCATCAGGCCACATCTTTGAAGAAGGTCCAGTGGAAGAAGAGCAGCAAATCCTCAAGATGATTCTATGGAAATGGATGCTCCCTGTCAGGGGGAGACTGGTGCAGTTGCAGAAGATGCTCCACTTGAGGGGGAGCAATCCAAGAGAAACAGATGATGCACTCCAGCCACCAGAGATCAGGAGGAAGAATAGAGAGATTCTGAAAATTTGGATGCCAGAGAAGGGGAGACAGCTAGTTCATCAAGTTCTGATGAGGATAATGATCCACCTCCTCCAGCTACAAAGGGCAAAGAGAAAGATATAGCTCCTGAAGTACCCCTTTTAGCTGATGCACCATTTGAAAGACAGGTCAAGCAAAAGATTGTCATCAATTTAAAACCTGTGATTGAGAGGTTGGATATTCAGGGTGAGCTGCTTTGTTCACTCCAGTCTGATGTGAATTCCATCTTTCTAAGCCAAGCTTCAGCCCGCAAGGAATGGTTCAGATTCGCTCTGCCATGACATGGTTCCATCAGGAAATGGGGACCATGAAGAATATGTTATCTGACATCCTTCAAGCAGTTGGAGCTCAAGCTCCTCCTCCTCCAGCAGCTCAGGAGCCTAACCCAAGTGTACCGAGCCCTCCGGGCAGACTGCAGCAGCAGCAGAGCAGCAAGCCCCAGCAGTGAGGCGAGCCAGGGCAGTAGAGGCCGAACCATCAGGGCAATCAGGGCCAGCTGAAGAGTCAGGGCCATCAGGGCCAGCTGAAGAGTCAGGGCCATCAGGGCCAGATGAAGAATCAGGGCCACCAGGGCCAGTTGTGTTGGAATCAGGGCCACCAGGGCCGGCAGTGTTGGATCTTTGCCTCCCTTGCCTGAAGAAGTGGTTTCAGATCCTCACCCATTGCTCCCACTTCTACCAACACTCCCATTCCTCCTTCTCCACCCACTAACTTCACAGCTCCACCTGCTCCACCTCACTTCAAGGCCTAGAACCAGGCCCATTTCTTCTCCCACACCTTTTCCTCCTCATCCTATCTCATCCTCTCCTGTTTCTACCACTTCTCATCTTTCTTCTTCTCAAATTTCGAGGCCCCTCCAGCATCCTCAGCTGGAGCCTCATCCTCTGGTACATCTTCATTTCCAGAAGTAGGATCTCTCAATTCTGATGCATTTCTCTACCCCCCTGCACTCCCTCCTTTATCACTATTATTCCTAAGAATGTCCAAATCGACTCTCCCTTTCTTGATAAAATTAAGGATGAGTTTGAAGAGGTTATCCTTAGGTCTGTGCTAAAGGTAGGAGACCACCTTTCCAAGATAGACTCTTCCAGTACTGTCTCAAAGAAACGCAAACTTTCTTCCTCTAACACTCCTCTTTACCCACCTTTGTGGTTTTCTCTTACAGTCACCCACAAGCATACCTCACTGTACAAGAATACCTTCAAAAGGTTTTTTTGCCACTCTTCACAATCTTCCTTTTCTTAACCTCTCTGACCATCTAGATGTAATTCTTCCCTATACTCCTCTGTCTAAAGCCGAAAAAATCCAAAATCTTCTCCTCAGCCACTCCAAAACTGAGGAGCAATGGGCTAGATCTCATAAAGATTTGTACAATCGCTTTCTTCAGGCTAAGGCAGCAAGATTTCCTCCCAGGGATCACTCCTTGACCCTTTCTGAGTGGTCCAAGTTTCACCACCAGAACACCTGGGCCCCTGCCATTCAGAAGCTAATCAAGCTGGTCAGGCATTCCAAATGTTCAACAACTACAGGTATCTCAACAGATTACCTGAAGTTCAGCTTAGCCAGTTCAAGAGAGCCATCAAGGTTCTTATCCACTCTGAGCAGTCTGAGGAAATCAGAGTAGATTTTGCAACTCTTCATTTACCTGAAGACATCTCCTGCCTCAGATTCATTTCCTGATCATGGAGTCTTCGATTGGTTCAATCATCTTTGAGCGTTTTGCAAGAGTTGGGCAGAATTGAGATTCAGAAAGGCCTCCAAGTTGGTTTTCCTAGATTTCTCTTCCGGGAATATCATAGAGGGTTTGTCAAATCAGATGTTCTTGCCCCTCTACTCTCAGAATGTGAAAGGCTGAATGCCTCGAATGGTCCAAGCTTTATTCTCTGTCAGCTCAACAGCTAGCTCATCTGAATGCTGCTCAGGCCAGGGAAGGAAAAGCTCCTGTCTCTCCTGCCACCTTCTTGGATATGAACTCAATCCATCTAGTCCTTGATCCCTACAAAGTTTGGGCTGAAAGGTACAAGGTGTTCTTAGCTCTTCGCCATGAACTCAAGGAGAAACAGATTCTATCCTATCACCATGGATCAATTTCTTGCCTGTGCAAGTTTTGGTACAACTCTCATCATCTGCTCCTCCATGGATCCAGATGAGTATGACCAGTTTCTTACCAAGCAGCGCAGCATCTATCTATCCAAGATGGCTCCAACCATGGGACCAACCTTCTCCATTGAGAGTGGTGCCTTTAGGCAATTTTTCAAGCGTCAGGAAGAGCAGGCCTGGGAAGCTATTTCTCATTATGCCTCCCTTCTCTCTCCTGCTTATATTTGCCTGTACCTCCTCAACCTTAATGAATGGATTGTGCTCTTTCTCCTCATTGTCTCTTATTCTTTGTCTCTTTCCTATTGCTTTTTGCTTAATGACAAAAAAGGGGGAGAATGTTTACCCCTACATGTGTCTGACACATTCTTGAATCATGCTGAAGTACTTAATTCCTGTTTACTGTTTATTAAGCACTACTTAATGTTGATCATAGTTTTGTCATCACCAAAAAGGGGGAGATTGATGAACAGTCCATCCCCATGTACTTTTAAATTAATTACATGCCTATTTTGGTGATAAACAAAACACTGTCAA
This sequence comes from Colocasia esculenta, assembly GCA_014218235.1. Lineage (NCBI taxonomy): Eukaryota > Viridiplantae > Streptophyta > Magnoliopsida > Alismatales > Araceae > Colocasia > Colocasia esculenta. Next base: position 40,931,383 of record CM024757.1, on the reverse strand, counting down.
AAGTTTTTCTAACTATGTTTTATTTAGCCTTAAGCACAGGAAATACCCAAGAAAGTCAAGCACTTGTGGTAAGTACTTACATACTTTGTTTTCAGAGAGCATAACGATTCCTTCATTAACTGTAACGATTTCCTCACAAGCTGTAACGATTTACTTGAAGGTTGAATACCCTTGCTGTATCAAACAAGTCGATATTATAACGACTCTGTAAGTTATCGTAACGACTTCCCAGAAGTTATACGACTTGCTCATTTAACGACTCTGTAAGTTATCGTAACGACTTCCTCAGAAGTTATAACGACTTGCTCATTATAACGACTCTGTAGTTATCGTAACGACTTCTTCAGAAGTATAACGACTTGCTCATTATAACGACTCTGTAAGTTATCGTAATGACTTCTTCAGAAGTTATAACGACTTGCTCATTATAACGACTCTGTAAGTTATCGTAACGATTTCTTCAGAAGTTATATACGACTTGCTCATTATAACGACCTTGTAAGTTATCGTAACGACTTCTTCAGAAGTTATAACGACTTGCTCATTATAACGACTCTGTAAGTTATCGTAACGACTTCTTCAGAAGTTATAACGACTTGCTCATTATAACGACTCTGTAAGTTATCGTAACGACTTCTTCAGTTTAACACTTGCTATTATAACGACTTTGTGAGTTATCGTAACGACTTCTTCAGAAGTTATAACGCTTGCTCGTCATAACGATTCTGTAAGTCATCGTAACGACTTTAGAATATAACGACTTGCTCGTCATAACGTTCTGTAAGTCATCGACGATTTCTTTAGAAAGTTACAACGACTTGCATAACGATTTGATAAGTGTTTCATATCGATTTCTTCAGAATCGAACGACTTGCCATGTTTCATAACGATTCTTTAGAAAGTTACAACGACTTGCATCTCATAACGATTTGATAAGTGTTTCATATCGATTTCTTCAGAATCAGAACGACTTGCCATGTTTCATAACGATTTCTTATATCATCTGTTATAGAACGACTTGGTTGTGGTAACGATTTCATAAGTTATCATAACGACTTCTTATGAGTCTACAGCAACTTGATCATAACGATTCTATCAGTCTTTCATAACGATTGCATAAGTCATGTTTCCATTAATTAATTATTTTCCTTGATTTAAGATACGTTGAATAGTCAAAGTCGCATCACGTCTGTTTGACTGCCATGCATTTAATAAAGACTGAACGTATCTCTGCACGGATACAGAACATATCTTCCATTCTCGTGTATCCTCTGCATGCATCTTCTAGAACGATAAACTGTCACTACCATATTTGTGTCTATCTGCTCTAACGTTGATTGACATCTGGAGATAGTATAGCTGTCTACCATTAATGCTCAACCTTGCAGAACCTTAAGGATATACTATCCTACAACATCTGACACAGAAAGAACTACAAGCCAACTAAGAAGATCTCATCACTTTGCGTGCTCCAAAGAACAAAAGACTGTCGACAGGAAGTTTCTACAGATCCTTCAGTCTAACGTACACCAAAGCTGTGAGACAACGGTCATCTCTTCATCCTCATTCAAATTGGAGATATAAATACAAGACGAAGTTCCGAAGATAGATCATCTATCTAAGAAGGAAGCATTATTGACATTCAAGAGAGCCTAGAACTCTGCCGCTTTCAAGTCTTTAGAAGATCTCTAGAGCCAAATTCATTCCTTTCCATCTTGGCTCTCAGCTCCTTGTGCTGTGAGAAGAAAATTAAGGAAGAGCTAGATTAGTTCTGAGAGAGAGCACTCTGTGTAGATCTTCGTCTCTCAGTGCTTGTAGCTTCAGATTGAGTTTTGTAAAAGCTTGATCTAGGGGCTAGTCATTCCTTTCAAGACTTTCTTGTGTTTTTCCCTTCGTGTGTGAAGGAAGACCTGGTGGTTTCCAGGGTGGTGTTTTTCCCTTCGGGAGTGAAGGAAGACCTGGTGGTACCAGGGTGTTGTGTTCCCTTCAGGAGTGAAGGAAGACCAGCTGAGCTGGGTGGTTGTTTTTGTCCATAGGGGGACTGTACCCTAGTTAATGAAATCCTGAGGGTTGCTCAGGGACTGGACGTAGGACTCCTAAGGAGAGGAGATCTGAACCAGGATAAATCTGTGTGTTGTGTGATTGTCTTCATTGTGTGATTGTTGTTTTTACTAACCTCTACTAATCTCTTTCAAGAACTCTTCATGTTTGTTTGAGTTCAGGTTTTATCTGATAAATTTAATTTAAAGACCCATTCACCCCCCCTCTGGGTTAGCCAACCGGGCAACATATTTCGAATTTTGGACTCCCAAACCTAAGTTCTTCATTTTTAAACTAGACTAACTTGCTTGATGTAAATTTGAGCATCGAGCTCAAATAGAGAGTCGGAATTAAACTCCGTCAATTTCCACAAGTCACAATCATCGCCCTGGCCGTGCTGGAAAAAACCGGAGGCCAATCGGATGAGTATTTCTAATTTTGAACTCTCAAACCTAAGTTCTTCATTTCTAAACTAAACTAACTTGCTTATGTGAATTTGAGCGTCGAGCTCAAACCGAGAGTCCGGATTGAACCCCGTCAATTTCCACAAGTCACACTCATCGCCCCGACCATGGCGGAACAAACCGGAGGTCGATCGGATGAGTATTTCGAATTTTGGACCCCAAACCTAAGTTCTTCATTTTAAACTTGACTAACTTGCTTAATGTAAATTTGAGCGTCGAGCTCAAATCGGGAGTCAAAATTGAACTCCGTCAATTTCCACAAGTCACAATCATCGCCCTGGCCTGTGCTGGAAAAAAAACCGGAGGCCAATCGGATGAGTATTTCTAATTTTGAACTCCCAAACCTAAGTTCTTCATTCTAAACTAAACTAACTTGCTTAATGTGAATTTGAGAGTCGAGCTCAAACCGAGAGTCCGAATTGAACCCCGTCAATTTCCACAAGTCACACTCATCGCCCCGACCGTGGCGGAACAAACTAGAGGTCAATTGGATTAGTATTTCTAATTTTAGATCCCCAAACCTAGCTAAGTTCTTCATTTCTAAACTAAAGTAACTTGCTTAAGTTGAATTTGAGCGACGAGCACAAATCGGGAGCCGGAATTGAACTCCTTTAATTTCCACAAGTCACAATCATCGCCTGGCTGTGCTGGAAAAAACCGGAGGCCAATCGGATGAGTATTTCTAATTTTGAACTCTCAAACCTAAGTTCTTCATTTTTAAACTAATTAACTTACTTAATGTAAATTTGAGCGTCGAGCTCAAACCGGGAGTCCGAATTGAACCTCGTCAGTTTCCACAAGTCACACTCATCACCCCGACCGTGCTGGAACAAATCGGAGGCCGATTGGATTAGTATTTCTACTTTTAGATCCCCAAACCTAGCTAAGTTCTTCATTTCTAAACTAAACTAACTTGCTTAATGTGAATTTGAGCGTCGAGCTCAAACCGGGGTCTAAATTGAACCCCGTCAATTTCCACAAGTCACAATGATCGCCTCGACTGTGGTGGAACAAACCGGAGGTCGATCAGATTAGTATTTCTAATTTTGGACCCCCAAACCTAACTAAGTTCTCCATTTTTAACTAACCTAACTTGCTTAAGATGAAATTGTACGTCGATGAAACCAAAGTAAACTTAAACTAACTTAACTGTTAAAATAAAAAAAGTAAAATAAAATGAATTTACTCGCATGAGGGGCCTGTGCTGATGTCGATGGTTTGCCTGAGGAGGAATGCTGACCTAGGAGAGGGCCTGGGAGATAACCTGGGAGAGGGTCTGGGAGAGCTGGGCCTGGAGTGCGTCGGTCACCTGCGTCTGCATTTGGACCAGACGAGTGTCCATCGTCTAGGCCAGATGAGTCTCCATCGTCTGGGCCAGACGAGACTCCAAACCAGATATCGTATTTGCAATGAAGCCCATCATGTCACTCGGAGAAGTACTTGGAGCACCAACTCCCGTGTTGAATGCACTAGTCTGTGAGGCTGAACTGGAGGCGCCAGATAACACCCTGCTCGTATCCATACTGTACCCAAAACCATACACATGGCCTTTCTTTGGGGCACCAGATGCCGCAACCCATACCTCAGGATCTAACTGCGGCTGCTCGTGCTCCCTGGCATACTTCTCTGTCATTTGTTGGCTATACGACTCCTGCAAAAAAAAAAATGACAATGTAATATTCATCTGTAACGAGAAAAATTAAATAGTGAATATCTTGTAAATACTTACCGCAACCTCTCGGGCTCTGTCGCTAATGTATTGATCCGTTCCTTTTTTCTTATGTGTTCTATCAAACACCTCTTGAAATGTCGGAAGCCTTTTTAGCTCCTTTTCCTATTTGATAGAAAAAACATGACGTAAATGAGTACCTATATAAATAAAAGATATCAGAATAGACAAATTACTTACCAATCTAGACTGATGGGTCGCAAGGAGATGGACCCACCAGTATGCATGTTGGCCTCTAGATCAGTGGCCCGATTCACTTTCATTATTGTGGATGTTTGTTGCCATCTCTCTGCAGCCCATATGTTGCACAGAGTTTCCCAGTAGTCTCTTCTCATCCAACTCGGTGCCCGCTCCCTCCAAACAGTTGGGTCTGCACTTTGAGAAACTTTCTCTGCATTTTTCCTCACAATATACAGCAAATGCTTAAAATTTGATCGGGAGGTCATCGTCCATACTAATTGAGACCGCGCCTCGTCCGAACGACGCGTGAATCGATGATTGCTATATATAGATAAGAGTTAGTTAACTGAATGTAGGAATAAGAAAATAAATTAATTATAATAAGAAATTACATACCATGAACATCTGATACAACAACTCCTGGACCTCCATCGGGAAATCATTGAATCTATGAATAGGCCCATGAAAGTGTGCTTGTATTGTTATTGTGATAAATTGAGATGCTTGAGCGGGCTCTATTTTATCACTGAAATTATGTAACTTGTTACTATGAATTTATGAACTAAATTCACCTCATTCATAAAAGATACATACATGTTTATTACGTACCCATTGATCCACACCTCCCGCAGAGTGCTCTCATAAAAACTGCCTCCCCCCTCCTGGAGACTAACAGCATCCTGTGGCACCGAACCTGGACAAAATTGCAGAATGACATAAGTAATGTACAAAAATACTAATAATGACTATACAAATACCCTAAAATTTAAATATACATACCTACTACAGTATTAGGAGAATGTGTAGATTGACCCGAGCCTGTAACATTTAATGGCATCAGAATCAATGCACAATGAAAGTATAACTTTAAATATACATACCTGTTGCTAGAGGAAGAGACACAGAGGCTGCACCAACAGCTGTAACAAGAGTAGAATGCATAAGTAATGAGCAAGTGTAAACTCACCCGAACCTGTAAGAATTTTATGGCAGAAAGATCAATGCACAATAAAAGTACATCTTCAAATATACATACCTGCTGCTATAGTAGGAGACACATAGGAAGGACTAGCAACAGTAACAATTCTAATAACATTAATAATATGTATAATAATGATTATAAAAATACTTGGAAATTGAAATATACATACATGGTCCTCTAGGTTGAGGAGGTGTAAACTCACCCGAAGGAGGGACAGACGAGAAATGCAATAGGTAACATGTCACGAAATGCAATAGGTAACAACTTTTCATGAACACATGATAGTCGTGACTCTTCATTCCATATATCTTTCCCTCAATGACGTTGACAGAATGAGCAATATTAGACACATAACCGTCAGGAAATCTCAACTGTTTCAGCCACTAACACACTTCCTTTACTTGTCGTCCTCCAAGCACATAAACTGCTTTTGGTTTAACTGATTTCCCATTTACTTCAACAAGTTCTAACTCTAGACGTTTACAGAGCTTGGACAAGTCCAAACGTGCATTCCCATTGTCCTTTGTTTTACCTTTTATGTCCATAACAGTGTTGAAAACATTATCAAAGACATTTTTCTCGATATGCATCACGTCTAGATTGTGCCGCACAAGAAGAGTCGACCAATAAGGTAGCTCCCAGAAAATGCTTCTCTTCACCCAGTTGTGCTCCTTCCCAAAACCTGAAAGGTGTCCGCTACTGCCCATCTATTGTGTGATATCTAGAAAATTTTCTACACGTGCTGTCATATGATGACCGGATAACCTCTCGATATAACTTCATCTCGTTCCATTCTGTTCTTTAGGAATGCATCTTTTTGTCTTCTGAAAGGGTGATCAGTTGCTAAAAATTGTCGATGGCAATCAAACCAGTAGGGCTTCCCACCATGTTTAAGTACAAATGATTTGCTATTATCCATACAGTAAGGACATGCTAGCCTCCAATGTGTGCTCCAACTAGATAGCATTCCATACGCAAAAAAATCACTTATAGTCCACATCAATGCTGCCCTCATGGTGAAATTTTGCTTTCTAGATGCATCATAAGTATTGACCCCCTCAGTCCATAATAATTTCAATTCATCAATCAAAGGTCTGAGATAGATGTCTATATTTTTTGTAGGACTTTTTGGACCAGGAATCAATAAGGACAGGAACAAATTCTCTTGCTTCATGCACATGCTTGGAGGAAGGTTGTATGGTGTCACGAACACTGGACAGCTGGAGTAAGAAGCCACTAAACCTCCAAATGGATTGAATCCGTCAGTGCACAAACCAAGCCTCACATTGTGCGACTCCCTTGAGAAGAAGGGATAAACATGGTTGAAATGAATCCAAGCTTCGCCATCTGCAGGATGAGTCATAATATCCTCGTCCCGATGTACTCTTTCTGCATGCCACCTCATATGTCGAGTTGTCTTTGAAGACATATACATCCACTGTAGTCTGGGTGTAAGGGGGAAATATCGCAATGACGCATAAGGTATATCCTTTCCCCTAGAATTGGCCCCTCTTTTAGGTTTAAACCTATCATTATTGCAAACTAAACATGATACTTTATCTGCATCCTCTTTGTCATATAGCATACAATGATTAGGACATGCATCTATTTTCACATATCCAAGTCCTAAATCATTGACCTTCTTCTTGCATGATAAAAATTTGGAGGTAGCTTCTCATCTGGAGGTAACATGCACTTGATGATGAGGAGGAGACGATCAAAACAATTCTCACTTATATGAAATTCAGATTTCAAGTTTAGAAACTGTGACACCGCTAACAACCGAGTGTGTTTTTGACAACCATCCCACAATGGCTCATCAGCATCCTTAAGTAACTGATAGAATCTTTCGGCTCCCTTGTTCGGCACGTCTTCAGCATATATAGGATCCTCATGTACACTGAATGTCGGACTAGCAGCATCTATAACCATATCCACGTACGTACTTGTGCCTTCCACATTACTAGGCTCGTGCGACCAGAGCTCCTCACCATGACATGTCCAATTCATATAACCTTCAACAAACCCTTTTCTGTATAAATGGCATTGAACTTCCCATGGTGAATTCCACTTCAAATTTTACAAATCATACAAGGACATCGGATGCCACCTTCGCTATCTACTGCTGCATTTGGATTCCCCAATGCAAACTGAATAAAATTCTCAACTCCGACCCTAAACTCCACAGACACCACATGATCAACTATTCTACGATACATCCATGAACGGTCTGAAGCCATTTCTTTCCTGCACCCAACCAATATTAACAGACAAATAACTTTAAATTCAAACTCACACATCCTTCGACGCAACCAAAATGAATAGGAAGGATTATTATTTAGATTATCACTTTTTACCCATCTGTGAATATTTGATCGCACTCAGATGACCATTTACTATGTGTTTGTTGTTGCCCAGTTGACAAGCCCAGAGGGGGGGTGAATGGGTCTTTAAAAATCCTTTTAGGTGACACCTGTACATAAAAGTATACACAAAAACAATCTTCGATGTTGGTTAGTAACGGTTAGTATGGACAACAAACTCACAAAGAATCAATCACACAACGCAAGGAATTATCCTGGTTCGGACCTCCCTTCCTTAGGAGTCCTACGTCCAGTCCCTGAGCAACAATCAGGTTTTCACTAACTATGGTACAGTCCCCCTATGGACACTACAACACCCAGCACAGCTGGTCTTCCTTCACACCATAAGGGAATAACCATACCCTGGATACCTCACCAGGTCTTCCTTCACAACCGAAGGGAAGAGCACCCTGGATCCCACAAGGTCTTCATTCACACACGAAGGGAAACACCACAAAGAGAATAGAATGAATTCAAGCCCCTAGATCAAGCTTTTACAAGCCAATATCTGAAGCAACAAGCACTAAGAGCAAAAGATCTAAACAAGGCACACTCTCAGAACTACACTGGCTCTCTTAGAAATTCTATTACAGCACAGAGAGCGAAGAGCTAAAGGTGATGAGGAATGAGATTCTTGGCTCTAGACTTCTTGCAGAAGAATTTGAATGCTTGAAATGCGAGATGCTTGTTCTCCACTCCAGTGCTTTTCATTCTTCTCTTCTATCTTGTATTTATATCTCCTTTTGAAAATACGGCCGTTGAAGTAACCGTTGTCTCTTAAATTGATAGACGTTAGACTGCTTGACATTTGGAAGCTTCAACAATCTTTTATCCATTTGAACACGCAAAGAGATAGGGTCTTCTGGCGTCTATATGGTCCAACGTTGTATGATAAAATGTCTTTAGGACCCTGCACACATTAAATGCTAGAACATTAGACAGCTAGGTTGTCTCTTGTTGTCAGTGAATGTTGACGTGAGTATTCACCAAAATAGCAATGCCAAATAGCTTGTTCTAAAGATGTTGAAAGAATATGCACAATAGTAAAAGGATATCATCTGCATACATGCAGAGATACGTTCTGTCTTTATTAAATGCACAGCAGTCAGATAGATAAGAGAAGACTTTGACTATTCAATGCTGTAAGAGATAAGATAAATGTTAAGTCGATATAAACCATAAAGTCGTTGTCTATATGACTTATGAAATCGTTATGAATACTAACAAGTCATTATGGAGAGCAAATCGTTATAGAAAGCAAGTTTATGTGTTCAACAAGAAAATCGTTATGAACACTTATCAAGTCGTTATGAGCTTTAAAGAAATCGTTGCGCAAAGCACATCGTTATGAGTTCTAAAGAAATCGTTGCGCAAAGTAAGTCGTTATGAGTTCTAAAGAAATCGTTGTGTAAAGCAAGTCGTTGCGAATTCTAAAGAAATCGTTATGATAGCTTACGAAATCGTTACGGCGAGCAAGTCGTTGCGAACTCTAAAGAAATCATTATGATAACTTACGAAATCGTTACGGCGAGCAAGTCGTTGCGAATTCTAAAGAAATCGTTATGATAACTTACGAAATCGTTACGGCGAGCAAGTCGTTGCGAATTCTAAAGAAATCGTTATGATAACTTACGAAATCGTTACGGTGAGCAAGTCATTGCAATTCTAAGGAAATCATTATGATAACATACGAAATCGTTACGGCGAGCAAGTCGTTGCGAATTCTAAAGAAATCATTATGATAACTTACGAAATCGTTACGGCGAGCAAGTCGTTGCGAATTCTAAAGAAATCGTTATGATAACTTACGAAATCGTTACGGCGAGCATGTCGTTGCGAATTCTAAAGAAATCGTTATGATAACTTAAGAAATCGTTGCGACGGGCAAGTTGTTACGAGTTCTGAAGAAATTGTTGCGATGACTTATAGAATCGTTGTGAGAACGATTTGTTTGTAATCAAACGATGTCATAGTAAAGAAGTCGTTCAAACACTTAAGAATCGTTATGAATTCAAATCGTTATAGCACTAAAGGAGGTCGTTGTAACTTTCAACAGAAGTCGATGTGGGCTTAGAGAAATATGATCTTGACAAGATAAAAGCTTCAGAAAGGTAATACTTACCAATATTGACTTATTTGACCTTGGTGTATTTCTTGTACTTAAGACTTATGAAGAATGTGTTAGAATTTTTGTTTGATTTTGTTAATCACCAAAATAAATATGTAATTAATTAAAATTACATGGGGACAGACTGAGCATCAATCTCCCCCTTTTTGGTGATGACAAAACTTAACAATAAGCATAAATAAAGAATCTGAATATTTGCAGAATGTATTTCAGACAAGCTAAGTATTTTTTTCCCCTTAACAATAAGCAAAAAAATTGAATATGTATTTCATATATGCTAAGCATTTTTCTCCCCCTTTTGTCATTAAGCAAAAAAGATAATCTGAGACAAAGAATGAAGAGAAAAGATAAACAGAGATAAGCAAATGTAGTTTATTCATTCTGAGGAGGTACATGTAAGTAATAAGCAGGAGATAAAAGTGAGGCAAAATGAGAAATAATTTCCCAGGCCTGCTCTTCCTGCCTCTCAAAGTAAGTCTTGAAGGGTCCAGGACCAACAGAATAATTTGGTCCCATAGAGGGAGCCATTCTTTTGAGGTGAAGGACCAACTGAGCTTCAAGGAAATCAATGTACGGATCTCTGTCCAAGGAGTGCTTGTAGAAGGAGACTTTTCCAAAGCTAGCACATGCAAGAAACTGATTAAGGGAAACATGATAGAATATCTGCCTATGCTTCAATTTCTGGCGCATGGCGACATAGACTTTGTACCTTTCCACCCAAATTTGAAGAGGATCATTTACAAGGTGGAGGGAATTCATATCCAAAAAGGTTACAGCTGAGATTGGAGGACGACCTTCCCTGGCTAAGGTTACATTTGTATCCGACAATTGCTGAGCAGATAGGGGATAGAACTTGGCCCACCCTGCAGGTGTCAGTCTTTCACATTCTGACAAGACAGGGGCTAGAATCTCAGCATGGATGTGGCCTAGGTGGTACTCCCTAAAGATAAATCTGGGGAAAGCTACCACACTACCCTTCTGAACATTGATTTTGCCCATCACTCTCGCAAAACGATAAAAAATAACTGAGCCCACTGGAGTATCCATGAGCAAAGAGTGAAGAGGAGGAAGATATGTAGCCTCTGGCAGCTGAAGAGTAGCAAAGTCTACTTGAATTGCTGCAGTGCTCTCAAGTCCAAGATTTCTGATGGCTTGCCTGAACTGACTGAGTTGGACTTCTGGTAAACGATGAAGATACTTATAATCATTAAACATGTTGAATTGCCTGATCATCTTGATCTCTTTCTAGATGAAGGGAGCCCAGGAGTTGTTATGGTGGAGCAGAAACCATTCAGACAAGGTGAGAGAGTGATCCCTGGGAGGAAACACTTCAGATCTGGCAGAGAGAAACTTGTTGTAGAGGACCTTATTTGAGCGTGCCCATTCTTCTTCAGATAGGGATTGAGCAGAAGAGAAGATCTTGGCCTTGACAACCTTGGTAAGAGAGGTGTAAGATAGGATGGTTTGAAGATGGTCAGAAAGGTTTAGGAAAGGTAGATTGAAGAGGGTGGCAAAGACAACCATTGTGAGGTATTCCCTATAGAGAGGCCTGTTTTTAGTGACCTCTGTGAGAGAAAACCACAAGGGAGGATACAACGGATTAAGAGATGAAGAGGTTTTCTTTTCTTAGTGGGAGGACAGGAGGGATCAGAGGCATGAATATGCTGGCCAACTTTGAGAACAGAGCCAAGAATACTGTCCTCAAATTCATCTTTGATGGGGCTCATATAGGGACCATCAATTTGAGTTCCTTCTGGAATGATGGTGATGAAGGAGGGAGGAGGAGGAGGATGATGATGAAGAAGGGATGGTGGAGAAGAAGAGGTGTGAGGAGATGGTCCAGCTGATGATGAGGGACCAGAGGAGGAGGCTCCAGCTGTTGATGAGGCTGGAGGAACCTCAAAGATAGATGGAGGTGGAGGAATATGAGTGGGAGAGGCAGGAGAAAAAGTAGATTGAGAAGGAAATGGTGTTGGAGAGGAAATGGGTCTGGGTTGAGGCTTTTTGAAGGTCTGGGGAGCAGGAGGTGCTGTAGAAGTTGAGGGTGGAGATGGAGGAACAGGTGTGTGAGAAGAAAAAGAAGGAGCTAGGGGCTTTGGTGCCAAGACTTCTTCTTCTACCACTGTCTGCACAGGATCAGACTCCAATGGCCCTGATGGCCCTGACACATTCTCAGCTGGCCCTGGAGGCCCTTCAACATGCTTAGCTGGCCCAGATGGCTCTTGCTCATTGACCTCTGCCTCTGCTGCTGCTTTTGCTACTGCTGGTGCCGGCCCTGATGGCCCGGACACAGGAACTGACGGCCCTGATGGCCCTGGTGGTCTGGAAGTATCAGCATCCAAGTTCTGATCTGCAGGAGGTGCAGGAGGAGGAGGAGCTTGAGCTCCAACTGCCTTCAGAATCTCAGCTAGCATAGACTTCATGCTCCTATCTCTTTGTTGAACCATTTATGGCATTTCTTATTTGAGAGATTTCCTTAGTGGTGGATGCTTGGCTCATAAAAATGGAGTTCACATCACTTGAAGAGAGCACAAGATCTCTCCTTGAGCATCTAATCTTTCAACGACAGGTTTCGAATTAATAACAATTTTCTGTCTCACCTGCCTCTCGAAAGGATTATCTGCTAAGAGTGGAACTTCATAAACCACTTCTTTTCCTTTCTGCCTTGCCTCTGAAGCTGGAGGCTGCTGATCATCATCTGATTCTGAGGAGCTGGCAGTCTCCCCGTCTCTAGGATCATTACCTGGGGGATTGTCATGTTCCTCCCCCTGAGTGCCATCATCATGTGAACTGGCAAAGACTTCATCAGCAGGCACACTACCCATAGGCTCATCACATTGTGCTGCTTCTGCTGGTCCACCTTTTAATTGCTCCCCCTCAGTAGGAGCATCTTCTTCCATTGACTCTTGCTCCCCCTGAATGGGAGCATCTTCCATAATAATGTCTTCAGGAGCAATTGATTCCTCAATGTGGCCTGATGCCACAACTTCTTCCTCTGAATTTCCACCAACCTCTGGAGTGACTGGGGTGGAATGAATAGAATCCAACACCTCTCTAAGGATAGAGGCAACAATGGGGGTGGGCAAAGGATCTACTGCACCTACCACTACTTCTCCTACTGGTGCTTCTGGAGGTTGAGATTCGACTGTCACTTCAGGGGACCCTGCTAACTCTATTGTCCCTGCTACTCGAGCTGCCAATTCAGATGGTCCTGCTGCCTCTTGAATGCTGATTCAACAACTGCTGCCTCAACTTCTGCTGCTAATGCTACTGCTGCTGGTTCTGCTGATGCTTCTGGCACTTCTTCCTGAATATCTGGAATATCTCCTATAATGGCCTCTCCCTCTGCCACAGAGGTCTTAGACCAAATTCCATCAACAACTGAGAACCACTCTTCCTCAGATTTCTGGACCTAATTGCTTGGCCCATCTTCTCAACTACTGCCCCAGAAAGATCAACACCAAAGTGTATGAATATCTTGGTAAGCAAATGGGCATAGGGCAAAGAGACATTAAGCTTGCTCTTTGTATCCCAAATCAATCACGGGCAAACCTCATCCTTTCTATCATTACTTCGGCCATGTTGATCTCCTTGTTCTGTATGGCCCAGAACATCATATCCGAATCTGCCTTGGTACAAGAGGAGAAGTTGCACTTCTAGGAACCAAAATCTGACAAACTATGAAATGGAGGAGGCGGTTGAAAGCATTCAACTGATTGATATCTATTTTCCCATCTCTCAGTCTGAACCCTGGCCCTACAATGCCAAGACCTTTAACTTGGGCGTCCACGGTGTGAACCCCACTGTGACCGGTTGTACTCACATCAAACAACATATTCAGAAGATCATGATCAATCTTTATAGGAATACCTTTGACTGAAGACGTCACAGACCCATCTGTCTCTGATTTCAAGCAAACATAGAACGCCTTCACGAGGTCTGGATAGCTAACCTCAGAGAAGGTTGAAATAACTGACCACTTCATCCTGCTTATGGCTGCTACAACACTGTGCATCCCGTTCTTCTCGACATCAGCAACATCTACTGCTTTATTCCACAAACCTTGGTCTTTACAAACGTGAACCTCTCCTGCTGCTCAAGAGTAAGGAACTCAGCATCGTAGCCCCCAAGACTTCCGGAGATGACGGATGCGGCCATGGAATCAGGTGAACAGGGTTTCTGGAGGGTTGAGAAGGAGGAAGGAGTGAAAGCCCTCAAAAAATTGTCACGGGAAGGAGAGAGGAGCTTCAAACTTGCAGAGAGTCGATGTCTGAATCGTTAGGGCATCGGCTTAGGCAACCAGACGAAAGAGGGAAAAAGGTAGAAGATGGGAGATGAAACATCCCCACATCGATTTTTGTAATTGAATAAATGCTTTGCGGAAAGTGAGGCGCCAAAAGGCGGCAGAAAGCGACAAAAGAGTTTGACTATTCAAACCGACTTTAATAAAGAAGCGGCCAGGAAAGATAATTTGGATTTCTTTTGCTTAAAAACATGGAGGGAAAAAAAATTTACTTAATTCTGAAAATTTATATGCCAGTTTTAAATAGAAATCTTTTCACAAATTGCACATGCCCAATTCCCTTCTAAGAGATGTAAATCCCTCTTCAGGTAAGGCTTTTGTGAAGATATCTGCTAGCTGACCATTTGTATCAATAAATGAAATTTTAATATTACCATTTGCTACATGATTACGAATAAAATGATATCTGACCTCAATATGCTTGGTCCTTGAATGTTGGACTGGATTTTTGGTGAGATTGATAGCACTGGTGTTGTCACACAATAGTTGAATCGATTTGATATTTAATCCAAAATCTTCAAGTTGTTGCTTTATCCATAGGAGTTGTGTACAGCAACTTCTAGCAGCCACGTACTCAGCTTCAGCTGTAGACAGTGCCACTAAATTTTGTTTCTTTGATGACCAGGATATCAAACACCCTGCAAGACATTGACAACAACCACTGGTGCTTTTTCTATCTACTTTGCATCCAGCATAGTCAGCATCAAAGTATCCTACTAAACTAATTTCACAGGATTTTGGATACCACAGACCTAAATCATGAGTTCTAGCTAAGTACCTAAATATTCTTTTTATAGAGATTAAATGAGATTCTCTAGGATCTGCTTGATACCTAGCACACATACATACACTAAATAAAATATCAGGTTTACTTGCTGTTAAGTAAAGTAATGAGCCAATCATACCTCTGTAGATCTTTTGATCTACTTTCTTACCATCCTTGTCACCGTCCATCCTGGTAGATGTACTCATGGGTGTTGACAGTGGCTTGGTGTTATAGAATCCAAATTTCTTAAAAAGCTCCTTGATGTATTTTGCTTGACAAATATGAGTGCCATCTTTTCCTTGCTTGATTTGTAGTCCAAGGAAATAGTTGAGCTCTCCCATCAAGCTCATCTTAAATTCTCCCTGCATCAACTTTTCAAAGTACTTGCAAAGGGATTCATCAGTAGATCCAAAGATAATATCATCTACATAAATCTGTACAAGTAGTATGCTTTTAACTTTTGATTTTACAAATAGAGTGTTATCTACTTGACCACTACTGAAACCATTGTTTAGAAGAAAAGAACTAAGTCTTTCATACCAGGCCCTAGGTGCTTGCTTTAACCATATAATGCCTTATGAAGTTTAAAAACATGATTAGGAAATTCTGTGTCATCAAAACCCGGGGTTGTTCCACATAAACTTCCTCTTTTATAAAACCATTTAAGAATGCAGATTTGACATCCATTTGAAATAGTTTTAAGTCTAATGCTGATGCATATGCAAGTAATATTCTAATAGCCTCATGTCTAGCTACAGGTGCATAGGTTTCATCGAAATCTATACCTTCCTCTTGGGAATAGCCTTGAGCTACCAGTCTGGCCTTGTTTCTTAAGATCACACCAGCCTCATCCAATTTATTTTTGGACACCCATTTGGTGCCAATACTAGATGGTCTGATGGTCTAGGAACAAGTGACCATACTTGGTTTCTCTTGAACTGATTTAGTTCATCTTGCATGGCCAAGATCCAAGATTCATCACCAAGAGCTTCATTGACTGTCCTCGGCTCTATTTGAGAAACAAATGCTAAATAATCACAGGGTGTCATGTTACCTCTTGTTCTTATCCCAATAGATGGATCACCGATAATATTCTCAGGTGGGTGATCTTTCTTGTATCTCCACTCTTTGGAAGATTTTCATGAGTAATTTCTTTTTGTTGCATATCTTCCAGAGGTGGATCATCCTTGTCCTTAATTGATGTATTCTTTAGCTTCTTGGACAGTTCATCTGCATTATCATTATCACTATCTTCTTCATTTCTCAAGGAAGGGTTAGTTTCATCAAAAATAATATGTACAGACTGTTCAATAATAACGTGTGTTTATTAAATACTCTATAGCCTTTGGGTTTAGAGGTGTACCCCATGAAGATGCCTTCATCTGATTTGGCATCCAACTTACCAATGTCCCTTTTTCGATTGTTGTGGATGAAGCAAGGACATCAAATGTCCTGAAGTGGCTGATCTTTGGTTTCTTTCCTTTGAATAGTTCATATGCAGTCTTCTTTAGGATGGCCTGATCATTACTCTGTTGATAATGTAGCTTGCTGTGTTGACTGCTTCAGCCCAAAATACCTTGGCAGATCATATTCTGATAGCATTGTTCTTGCCATATCCAATAGAGTTCTATTCTTTCTCTCAGCAATTCCATTTTGCTGTGGTGTCCTTGGTGCTGAGAAATTATGCTCAATCCCCTGATCATCATAGAATTTAGCAAAATTTTCATTCTGAAATTCACCGCCATGATCTGATCGGATAGAAACAATGCTGAACTTCTGATCCTTCTGGACTTTCTTGCTGAAACTAACAAGTTTTCAAAAGTGTCATCTTTATGCTCTAGGAATGATACCCATGTGACTCTTGAGTAATCATCGACTATGACAAATCCAAAGTTCTTTCCTCCAAGACTGGTAGTTCTCATTGGCCCAAATAGATTCATATGAAGGAGCTCTAAGGGTTTTGAGGTGGTTACCACTGTTTTTGACTTGAAGGAGCTCTTGGTGTGCTTTCCCTTAGCACAAGATCTACAGACACCTTCCATTATTGCACTGACCTTTGGCAGGCCTTCCACAAGATTTTTCTTTAGCAATTTCTTATCCCATCTATGCTGCAATGACCCAGTCTTCTGTACCACAGTTCAGTTGACTGACTTTTATTTGCTGCCAGGCAAACATCCTGATCCTTGAGTTCTTCAAGATGAAGCGCATACAGGTTTTTCTCCCTATTGGCTTCGAAGATTACAGCTCCATCCTTTAGTATGCTGCACTTTGACTCTTGAAACTGAATCTGATGACCTCTGTCACAAAGCTGGCTGATGCTGATGAGGTTGTGCTTTAGCCCTTTGACAAGAATACATCTTCAATGACTATCTTTCCATTGTTGCTCACAGAACCACTGCCAATTACTATGCCTTTCCCATTGTCTCCATAGGTAACTGTTCCTTGTTCAGCTTGGAGATTGGTGAATAGCTTCTGATTTCCTGACATGTGCCTTGAGCACCCACTGTCCAAATACCATTTGTATGCTCGAGTGTTACCCTTTTCTTCGGTATTTGCCATGAAAGCCAGGTTGGCTTCTTCCTCATCACTGGTTGAGCTTGACTCACTGTCTGAGTCGCTGTTGTTGCTCTATGCAGCTGCCATAGCTTTCTTCTTATATTTCCTGAACTTCTTGGAGCTCTCTCTCTTCTTGAATTCAGGCTTCTTGAGCTTTGGACATTCAGCTTTGATATGTCCTAGCTTTTTGCACTCGTAGCATATGGTCTCATTCTTCTTTTGATCCTTTCTATCTGGTTTCTTGAAGTCTTTATTTCTCTTGAAGTGTCTTCTACCATATTGGAACTTCTTCTTCTTTGCTAAAATGCGTTGCAATCTTTTTGACAGCATGGCTTCTTCATCTTCACAGTCCCTTGAGTTCTCATCTTCAGCTGATGACTCACTTGACTTGTCTTCTTCTGCTTTAAGAGCATTTGAATGCTTCTTTCTACTAGAGGACTCTCCTAGCCTTTCCATATTGATCTCATGGGCATGAGGGACCCAATGAGTTTTGCCAAAGACATCCTTTTCAGATCATTAGCTTCTTCAATAGCGGTGACCCTTGGGGTCCATGAGGATGGTAAGGATCTAAGAATTTTCCTCACCATGTCTCCAATCTCATAGGTTTTTCCTAGTCCGGCTAACCCATTTGTGATATCTATAAATCTACTGAACATGTGGGTTATGGATTCACCTGATTGCATCTGAATCCTTCATATTGTGTAACATGAATATCAATTCTTGTCTCCTTCACCTTATCTGTGCCTTCATAGGTAATTCTAAGCTTTTCCCACATCTCCATTGCGGATTTACAGGCTGAAACTCTGTTGAATTCTTTTTTGCTTAGTGCACAGCACAGAATACTCTTAGCCTTACAGTTCAAGGAGATCTTTTTCCTGTCATCATCTGTCCACTGAGCTTTCTCATTTGTGACCAGGAGATTGCCTTCTTCTACTATTGACCATATCTGATAGTCGTGACCTTGGAGAAAGTACTCCATTCTGGTCTTCCAATAAGCATAATCTTCACCATCGAAGAGAGGGGGTTGGTTGACAGATTGACCTTCAATGTTACCTTGGGCTGCCATGGATCTTTACTCTTCAGATCGTTGGATCTTTCTTCTTTGTCGAAAAGACTAGCTCTGATACAACTTGTTGCCCAGTTGACAAGCCCAGAGGGGGGTTTGAATGGGTCTTTAAAAATCCTTTTAGGTGACACCTGTACGTAAAAGTATACACAAAAACAATCTTCGATGTTGGTTAGTAATGGTTAGTATGGACAACAAACTCACAAAGAATCAATCACACAACGCAAGGAATTATCCTGGTTCGGACCTCCCTTCCTTAGGAGTCCTACGTCCAGTCCCTGAGCAACAACTCAGGTTTTTACTAATAGGGTACAGTCCCCCTATGACACTACAACACCCAGCACAGCTGGTCTTCCTTCACACCAGAAGAGAATAACCACACCTTGGATACCTCACCAGGTCTTCCTTCACAACCGAAGGGAACAGCACCCTGGATCCCACCAGGTCTTCCTTCACACACGAAGGGAAACACCACAAAGAAAATAGAATGAATTCAAGCCCCTAGATCAAGCTTTTACAAGCCAAGATCTGAAGCAACAAGCACTGAGAGCAAAGATCTAAACAAGGCACACTCTCAGAACTACACTGGCTCTCTTAGAAATTCTATTACAACACAGAGAGCGAAGAGCTAAAGGTGATGAGGAATGAGATTCTTGGCTCTAGACTTCTTGCAGAAGAATTTGAATGCTTGAAATGCGAGATGCTTGTTCTCCACTCCAGTGCTTTTCATTCTTCTCTTCTGTCTTGTATTTATATCTCCTTTTAAAAATACGGCCGTTGAAGTAACCGTTGTCTCTTAAATTGATAGACGTTAGACTGCTTGACATTTGGAAGCTTCAACAATCTTTTATCCATTTGAACACGCAAAGAGATAGGGTCTTCTGGCGTCTATATGGTCCAACGTTGTATGACAGAATGTCTTTAGGACCCTGCACACATTAAATGCTAGAACAGTAGACAGCTAGGCTATCTCTTGTTGTCAGTAAATTTTGACGTGAGTATTCCAAAATAGCAATGCCAAATAGCTTGTTCTAAAAGATGTTGACAGAATATGCATAATAGTAAAAGGATATCATCTGCATGCATGCAGAGATACATTCTGTCTTTATTAAATGCACAGCAGTCAGATAGATAAGAGAAGACTTTGACTATTCAATGCTTTAAGAGATAAGATAAATGTCAAGTCGATATAAACCATAAAGTCATTGTCTATATGACTTATGAAATCATTATGAATACTAACAAGTCATTATGGAGAGCAAATCGTTATAGAAAGCAAGTTTATGTGTTCACAAGAAAATTGTTATGAACACTTATCAAGTCGTTATGAGCTTTAAAGAAATCGTTGCGTAAAGCACGTCATTATGAGTTCTAAAGAAATCGTTGCGCAAAGTAAGTCGTTATGAGTTCTAAAGAAACCGTTGCGCAAAGTAAGTCGTTGCGAATTCTAAAGAAATCGTTATGATAGCTTACGAAATCATTACGGCGAGCAAGTCGTTGCGAATTCTAAAGAAATCATTATGATAACTTACGAAATCGTTACAGCGAGCAAGTCGTTGCGAATTCTAAAGAAATCGTTATGATAACTTACGAAATCATTACGGCGAGTAAGTCGTTGCGAATTCTAAAGAAATCGTTATGATAACTTACGAAATCGTTAAGGCGAGCAAGTCATTGCGAATTCTAAAGAAATCGTTATGATAACTTACGAAATCATTACGGCGAGCAAGTCGTTGCGAATTCTAAAGAAATCGCTATGATAACTTACGAAATCGTTACGGCTAGCAAGTCATTGCGAATTCTAAAGAAATCGTTATGATAACTTACGAAATCGTTACGGCGAGCAAGTCGTTGCGAATTCTAAAGAAATCGTTATAATAACTTAAGAAATCGCTGTGACGGGCAAGTTGTTACGAGTTCTGAAGAAATCGTTGCGATGACTTATAGAATCATTGTGAGAAGGATTTGTTTGTAATCAAACGATGTCACAGTAAAGAAGTCGTTCAGACACTTAAGAAATCGTTATGAATTCAGATCGTTATAGCACTAAAGGAAGTCGTTGTAACTTTCAACAGAAGTCGATGTGGGCTTAGAGAAATATGATCTTGACAAGATAAAAGCTTCAGAAAGGTAATACTTACCAATATTGGCTTATTTGACCTTGGTGCATTTCCTGTACTTAAGACTTATGAAGAATGTGTTAGAATTTTTGTTTGATTTTGTTAATCACCAAAATAAATGTGTAATTAATTAAAATTACATGGGGACAGACTGAGCATCATTTTGTATTATTTGTTGAAAATTTCGACAGCATCTCCCCACACCTCTCTGATATACCAAAATATTTATTGATTAAGATATTTTCTTAAACACTTACTAATAAGTGGTAAGAAAATATTCTAAATCAATAAAGGTATATCAGAGAGGAGTGAGTAGACGCACCCGAAATTTTCAACAAATAATACAAACACATAGTAAATGACCACCTAACTGCGATCAAACATTCATAGACTGTCCAAAACGAGACAATTCAAGACTTTGAGTTAGATATACACGTTCTCATCTTTGAAAATAAGACTCATGCACATCAATCCCAAAGTCTTAAATGGGAGGTTCATTGACACGGGCTTAACACGCTCTCGTGAAATGTGTGCAGTGTTAAATGGTTATGCATGCATAGATCAAATTTAAAAACCACATAAACATGAAAGAAAACAAAATCATACATGTGAACAAGTGCAATATTAAACAATTACATTAAAATAAGAACTGCAATACTAATTATTAAAATGAAAGTAAACAATTAAACGTAAATTAAACTAATGACTAGAAGGAAACATATGGGTTTCATTATACTTCATAAATGCATGTGTGGGTTGTTTCATATATAATGCTTGAGAGGGCAATCTTCTAATAAATTCCATGTGTATAATGAATTTCTCATTTGATATTATACATATACACATATATGTGTCCACTACGCATCAATAGTGGGCTAGAATGTTTACCTTTACTCTCTCCTAAAAGATGGTAAAGTTAATGCCCCTAACTCAATATTTAGTTTATATTTGAAATATTCATTTTGCATATAAGAATGGGTAAGTTAACTATAAAGTAACCATCCATTAACTTCATTTATATGGATACCGGAGAGCAATCTCAGATATGTATAGCATTTCCCAAATTTTGAACGATACAAATAGACACACCTCCACCTAACATGGATATGAAAAGCGGCTAGTCCACCAACTAGTAAACTGATTTGTAGCACTTTTTAGTCCTTCTTTGACCGGACATCATACATGGATTTGAAATATCTTGTTCTAATTTTAGTTTACATAGGTCAGTTTGACCTTAATTGGTCATGCAGAATAAAAACAATTGGAACTTGGTTGGCCAAATGAGGTTGGTCAAAACAAATTGGCCTACGTACTGAATCAATAAGTGTTCCTACTTTAATTTTTTTTAATTTTTGGTCCATATACTTTTATCATTTGTTTTTTTTTAACTATAATTTGAGTATTTAGTTCTAAACTTAAGAAATTGAACTTCTCTTAAGTCAGAGCTTGCTAGCACCAGTCCACTCCTCTCCATCCCTAACTCTTAAGTTATTCCTACTTGTGTGTGTATACATGCATGTATTGCAGAAGGAACCCACTGTTGTCTTCTCCTGTCTTCTACTCCGGAGAAACATGTACATGCTCATGTGGGATTATTCAATGGAAACAGTATGTTTGTTTAAGACTTTAAGTACTTGTTTCATAGGAATTTTAGGGGATTGGAGTTATCTAATTGTGATTATATTAGTAGTTTTCCGGATCAGGGGCGACAAGAACATAATTAGCCTGGTGGTGATGGTGATCTCGATTCTCGAAGTCGAAGCCCCACACCAAGGTTGCATATGGTTATTATTTTTTTTCCTATCTATTTTTATATATATGATCTGTGTCACTTGATCCCCTCCCCCTTCTTTCATGCTATTAGTTAATGTTCTGCCATTAACTAACTGATGCTACTCCTACTCAACAGACACTAATGAAAACATCATTAGTTAAAGGAGAACCACCCTCTTTAAGCTCAGGCAATCTGATATGATGCCCTTAATGGGACTTGCTTAGTGACCAATCAAAACACTTTTATGGGTCTCAAGTTGTAAATTGTTTGGATTACTTCTAAAGCTGACTGGTCAATGTGATGTATCCTTTTTAGTCATTTTGATTTTCAGTGTTCAATCACTATAAACTAGCATTAAATATTTAAAAATCATATAATTTAAATTTACAAAATTTAAAATTAATGTCGTAATTAACATTTAAACTCTCCCCTCCCCTAATGATCAGATTCTTTGATACTAAAAGAGAGGAACCATACACAAGCTAGCTAGCTACTAATAAACCAGTTGTAGACATGTTTGGATTCAGGGGATCTTCACGTGGCTCCCAGGCCAGTTCTTTCTAGGCCGCCCAACAGGTCGGGTGGGAGGGGGGTTTAGGGGAGGGGGGGGGGGTCTGCTGGCGATGGGGTTTGGGGGGGGGGGGGGGTTCACAAGGTCGGGGTGGGAGGGGGGTTTGCTGGCGGTGGGGGTTGGGGGTGGGTTCACAGGTCGGGCTAGGAGGGGGGGGGTCACAGGTGGGGGTGGGAGGGGGGTCTTCAGCGGTGGGGTGGGATGGGGTGGGGGGGGGGGTTTCCACAGGTGTTCCAGCAGGGGGGGGGGGGGGGGTTCACAGGTAGGGGTGGGGGGAGGGGCGCAAGGCGGGGGGGTGTGGGGTGGGGGGGGGTCTGTTGGCGTGGGTTGGGGGGGGTGGGGGGGGGGGTTCACAGGTAGGGGTGGGAGGGGGGGTTCACAGGTGGGGTGGGAGGGTGGGAGGGGGTCTTCCAGCGGTGGGGTGGGGTAGGGGGGTCCACAGGTGTTCCAGCAGGGGGGGGGGGTAGGGGTGGGGGGGGGGGGGGGAAGGGGCGCAAGGCGGGGGGGGGGTGGGGTGGGGGGGAGGATAGAGAGACAGAGGGAGGGGGGGAGGAAAGAGAGACTTACCCGCGGCGGTCGGCTCCGGGCCGGGGACGACAGGAGAAGACGACGGCGGTGGCATCGGCGACGGCGGCAGCCTCCGGCGATGGTGGGCAGGGCGACGGCGCCGGCGATGGCGGCGCATGGTGACGGAGTCCGGGAGAACGAGAGAGAGAGAGAGAGTGCGAGCAGGAAGGAGGAGAGAGAGAGAGTGCGTCGGGACAGAGGAGAGAGAGAGAGTGCACGAAAGGGGGTAAATGGGAGGGAGGCGTGGCTATAGAGACCGAATAGGGACCGATAAATATCGATTTCTATTCGGTCTCTAAAAATTAGCGACTGACTAACGTCAGTCACTATTCCGTCACTGTATAGTGACCGAAATAAAATCGGTCACAAACGTCTCTCACATTTCGTAAAAATGCAAAATTTTGTGACTCAAATCATAGCAGTCACTATTCGGTCCCTAAATAGAGACCAAATAGTAACTGACTTTCATCGGTCCCTAAATATAGCGACCGATAATTTTGGTCACTATTCGGTGACCGAACTATGGTTGGTCTCTAAAATATATGTTTAGTGACCGATCAATTTCAGTCACAATTCGGTCACTAATTAGTGACCGAAATTATCGGTCTCTATATCGGTCGCTAAAAGCCTATTTCTTGTAGTGTAATGCTGTAGTAGATGCACTTAGTAGGAAGCCTGTGGCATCCTTATCATGCTTAGTTATGGGCGAGATGTAATTGTTAGAACAATTCGTCAGTTTGAATTTAAATATTGAGCAGAGAAGTGATCAGGTGCTAGTGGCCAACCTTAGAGCACAACCCGACATCTTTGTCGAGATCAGGGAACAGCAAGCCAATGATCCATTTCTAATCCGAGTCAAGGAAACCATAATTGACAGACCTAATTTCTCCATCAATGAGGATGGGAGATTGTTATTTCAGGGCAGGACATGTGTGCTTGACAATGAAGAATTGAAAAGGAAGCTTATGGATGAAGCTCACAAGACCAAGTACACCATTCACCTAGGCGCAACCAAGATGTACCAAGACATGAAAAGATCATTTTGGTGCCCAACATGAAGCGTGAGGTGGCTGAGCATGCCGCACACTGCCTCACTTGCCAACAGGTCAAAGCAGAGCATCGACGTCCTGCGGGTGTACTTAGACCCCTGAACATACCAGAATGGAAGTGGGAGAGCATTGGCATGGATTTCATCATGGTTTACCCCGAACTTGTGGTGGAGTCGATGCTATTTCGGTCATAGTAGACCGACTGACTAAGTCTGCACATTTCCTAGCAATCAAAAGTACCTGGAGTGTGGATGTACTAGCTGCATTGTATGTAAAGGAGATAGTGAGATTACATGGAGTCCCTATGTCCATAGTCTCAGATCGTGAACCTAGATGCACTTCTCGATTCTGGAAGGGACTTCAGACTGCACTAGGCACCAAACTCAATTTTAGCACAACATTTTACCCACAAATCGATGGACAGACAGAAAGAACAAATCAGATCGTGGAAGATATGCTACGTGCTTACACTATAGACTTTGAGGGATACTGGAATGAACAACTATCCCTAATAGAATTCGCATACAACAATAGCTACCAAGTAAGTATTAAGATGGCTCCATTTGAAGCTCTATATGGAAGAAGCTGTAGATCACCCGTATGCTAGAGTGAAGTGGGTGAACAACAATGGTTGGGACCTGACATGGTGAAAAACACAAGCAGAGACATACAAATCATCAGAGACAAAATCAAAATAGCACAGTCCAGACAAAAGAGTATGCAGATAAAAGAAGAAGGGATCTGGAATTTCAAATAGGAGATCATGTACTGCTGATGATATCTCTGGCCAGAGGATTTCAAAGGTTTGGAATGAAAGGAAAGTTAAGGCCAAGATTCATAGGCCCTTTGAAGTACTAGAAAGAGTTGGCGAAGTGGCTTATCATCTAGCACTACCACCACAATTCTCAACCATACACAATGTCTTCCATGTATCTATGTTGAGGAAGTATGTGTACGACCCATTGTTGCCCAGCTAGCAAGCACGGGGGGGGGGGGGGGGGGGTGAATGAGATTCTTAAATTTCGAATAGCGTTAAAACCTATCAACAAAAACATTCAACACAAAACACTATGTTCGATTGTTAGTGTTAGAAATAAAGAAGACAATGAACATAAGCAAGCAATCACACAACATAGGAATTTTTATCCTGGTTCGGACCTCCTATCCTAAGGAGTCCTACATCCAGTCCCCGAGTAACAACTCAGGATTCTACTACCCAAGGGTACAGTCCCCCTCAAGAACAATTACACATCCAGCCGCAGTTGGCCTTCTCTTTACAACCCGAAGAGGTATACAACACCCTGATACACATGTCTTCCTTCAACATGAAGGGAATACACACCACCTGCTTCCAACAGGTCTTCTCTTCACAACTTGAAGAGGAACTTCACAAGAATGTGAAAAAGGCTGATTGCCCCTAGACCTGGCTTACAACAGATACCAAATCTGAGGCAGAGACTGAGAGAGAAAGATTTACAATGGCAAAGTCTCTCAGAACTCAATGGCTCTCCAAAGTTTAAGGTCAAGAAGAATGGAGAGCAAGAGCTACAGATGATTGGAATGAAAAACAAGAAGCTCTTTCGCTAAGACTCTATGACTTCAGGGAATTTTCGTTGAGATTGTTCAACACTTCCAAAAGTTCTTTTTCCGAAGAGTCTTGAGTCTTGCATAAATATCTTCTTTTGCTAAATAGTCGTTGAAGAGTCCGTTGTCTCTAGGTCTGGTATACGTTAGACTGCATGGTATAGGTGAGCTTCAATCAACAGTCCTTTCATTCCATGCACGCAAAGAGAAAATCCATCTTGATATCCTTCAGCTTCTTGTAGTCCAACGTTGTATGAAGGTGTACTGTCAGAGACCTGCACACATTAAATGCTAAAGCATAAACAGCTAGACTATCTCCCTGCTTGTCAGTCAACGTTAGAAAGAATATACATCAAAATAGAAATGGCATTTTACTATCTGAAAGTGTTTCATATAGAAGCATGATAATAGAAGATATCCAGATATGCATCGTGCAGTGAAATGTATAGTCACATTAAATGCATGGATATTTGAGAAACACGCGGAAGACTTTGACTTTCATGATATTTGAAAATATGTATGAAGTCACGAAGTCGTTATGATAATGAAACAGTTGTTCAACTTATGAAATCGTTGTGTGAACAAGAAAGTCGGTGTTTATGTAAATCGTTATTCATCCATACAAATCGATGTGAATACAAGTCATTATACAGATATAAGCAAGTCGTTATAAGCAAATCGTCTTGAGCAAATCGTTGTTTCACACATAAGAAAATCGTTGTAAGTATCGAATCGTTGTTTTACTTATCGAATCGATGCAGTGATCAATTCGTTGCTTGCTTTATCGAATCGTTACATTGACCAAGTCGTTATTGTGACTTATCGAATCGTACATCAACCAAATCGTTGTGTAACTCATCGAGTCGTTACAGTGACCAAATCGTTATGTAACTTGTTGAATCGTTGTGGTGACCAAGTCGATGTGAAACTTATCAATCGTTATGGCGACCAAGTCGTTATGTAACTTATCAAATCGATGTGAAAGCAATTGTTGTGAGACCAATCGTTATTTTTACTTAACAATTCATTGTGAGAGCAAATCTTTGTTCTCACTTAACAAATCGTTGTGAGAGCAAATCGTAGTTCTCACTTAACAAATCGTTGTGAGAGCAAATCGTAGTTCTCACTTAACAAATCGTTATAGAACTGAAATCGATAGAACTGTGAAAATCGTTATGATTCTAATGAAATCATTATATCACTTGGGAAACTGATGTGTACTTAGAAAAAATCACATGTTCTGAACTTTAAACGCTAAAGTGTAAGAGTTACTTACAGGTTTTGCTTGATTTTGCCTGGTTTATTAACTGTGACTAAGCTTCATAAAAACTTGTTAGATAATACTTTATTGAAGTTTTGTTAATCACCAAAATAGGCATATAATAAATGAAATTATATGGGGATGAACTGATCATCACCCATCACATGTAATAAGCTATGATGACATCGTCCTGCACAAAGATATGACCTACGAAGAAAAGCCAGTAAGAGTTTTGGACAAGAAGATACAACAACTTCGAAATCAACCCATATCCATGATGAAGATATTATGGAACAATCATGGAGTCGAAGAAGCCATGTGGGAACCCGAAGCGACAATGAGACGAAACTACCTAGATCTATTCAGAAAGTCATTCCTCCTCTTATGATCATATGAATTTGGGGACCAAATTCTTTTTAAGAGGGGGAGGATGTAACATTCGAAATTTAAAAGTTTGAAATAATATTAAATTAGAATAAATGAGAATAAATTGGAATAAAATGGGATTAAACTAAACCCAATAAGCCAAATTAGGAAATGTGTTATATAAATGGTCCATACATGAGTTATTGGGTCTAAATAGAAAGAGCCCAAGTTGGATGTGAGATATTTAGGCTTAATTTCGTGGCTAATTATTTAATAATTAAAATGGGGCAAGATAATGACTAAAATGCTTATAATTATCCTAAAAAAGTCCTAAGTCTATCTTAATCCTTTGTCCACGGATTTAGAGCCCACCCTATAACAAATTGATGGATATAGGCTAGGAAAAAGGGAGTTAAATGTGAGAAATTCAGAGTTTGACAAAAAGAAGAGTTTTAAGGTGATTAGGACACATTGGACATACAAAACTCCCCAATTCATCTCTAGCCGACCCTTGGCATTCTCAGAAACTTGGAGCGCGAAGAGAAGGAGCTATTGGACGTCAAGAGCAAGGAGGAGAAGGCTAGGAACAAGGGGATTTCGCCATCTTCAACCTTTCTGCCCTAGGATTTTCACAACGTGAAGGTAGGCAATATCTCAAGCAAAATCTAATTAACTTTGACCCTAGGTAGACCATGAAACCATATTTGAAAGCCCCATGTTTTCCCCAATTATCATCATATCATTCGTGAGTATTTCATGTTCAAAGTTCTGTAATGAACATCTACCCGACTTAACTTGTTTGACCAAATCCCATGTCTATGCTTAATTTCAGATCATGAAACTTTTACTGTACATACTACTCGATGTCTGGAATCCATTGATACTATTTTCCCTAATTTCTATCATGTACCCTATTCGAATTAAATCAAAATTAATATCTGTGTATGATTTTAGTCACTGAGATTTAACCTATTTACTACATGTCCATACTGTGTTTATTCTCTAATTGTGTATACTCTACGTTTACTAGTTTCGTGATTTTTTGACATGTATACGATTTTATATGATTTTTCAAAGAGCCCTGTATCGCTATGAGAAGGATGGGACCGAAACCCAAGGTGGACTGTTTCCCCTTTGGGGGTCGACCTGGCCTTCTGAGAATGTGACGGCTCGACCTGTCACGATTCTCAGGAGGTTGCGACAGAAGGAACGTTGTGTCATGAACTCGACGGCCCGAATCGTCGTGTTCTTCACCCCTAATATGATTGGCCTTAACGGGATAGACCGACACGTCACGTTCTGGACCGTTTGCTCAAATCGCGGCTGGTCACCCCGTCGTGATTTCAGCATCAATAGATTGCCTGACTCAGTTCTTGACAATGCGTCAGACCTAACCGTCATGATTTGAAACGCGACAGGCACCCCCGTCAGGATTTCACTGTGTCAAACATAAGCCAAATCCTTCATGCGAACTGTGCTATTCATGTCATTTAATTATTGTTTAACCCCTGCCAAAACACTGTAATGATCAGTAACGACTTTAATTGTGATTAATGGATAATATCTACATGGTGTCTATTAAATAGAAGCCATGTGCACAACTATCTTGCTATCGTAATTATCTTACACTTGCGCACACTACACATAAATGTTTGCCATGAAACCTTACCAAATTTACTCAATAATATATCTAGTAATTAAGTGTAAATATTCATTTAATCTCCCTATTTTTTAAAAGAACTTGCTTTCATTTTATTTGTGTGTTTTGTATACCGCTATCACGTCTCTCTGCCTTCGAGCACTCAAGGACGGACAATTGTTTCTTTACACACTTCTATCTTGACTTGGACGAGCTCTCCATTGGGAATACTCCTGACTGGACCAGGAACTCCTTGTCAAGACCTCCGTAAGTCTCCTTAGCTTGGCAGACGTACGTCTATTACCGACGAGCGACATCAATACCTATTTTATCCTTAGGAATCAGCATGATGCAATGACCTTAGTTTGTTCTCTCTTATCTTGAGATCACGCCGGACCTTTGGTCTGTGTTCATAGCGCGGCTATTGGGTGGTTGTGACTTCTACCGGACTGCCGACATACAACCATGTGTTGTGCAACTGTTATTATCGTCTATTTGTCGTTGTTTTAAGAATATGTCCCTATTCTCATCTACTATTTCTACACTCTCATCTGTTCACATTCTCTCTATACTCTCATCTATTCGTTAATTACTCTCTTTTATTCTTGGTACTCTATTGGGCCATTCAATTGACTGTCTAAGATAATAAACATAACTAATGCCAGGCAATAGGGCCCGATCTGGTCCTGGGAGGTGCGCCCAAAAAGTGCTATTTGCCCACGGGAGTTCAATAATGAGGATGTCGGTATTACATCTAGTGTCATTATATCTATCAATCATTATATCTAAGACAATATCGTTATACTGTGACAATCTTCGTTATTGACAAGAAGCTCGACCAAAAAGCTCGTGCTATCTCTACTAGTGCACCTTTGTGCAAACGTTACATACTATTTCGTTATATGGTCAATCCGTTATCATGCTTGTTGTGCTATACTCTCATGAAAAGTGTTATTGTTTCTCGTTATCATGCGACATTACTCTCTTGACTATACTTGATCGTTCTCTTCAGTTAGCTTGCTTGACAAGACATTAATCACTTAAAGCATGCCCATTTATACGAGATATTAAGTCCTACTGGGTGTTATCGTTTATCCTGCGTTATTTATTTCATGTGTTTTAGGTGAGTCTGATGGAGACTACCACACTCATGGGGAAGGGAATGAGGAGGAGCATGAGTGATCCCACTTTTCGACAACCAGTCTTTTTTAGTAGTTAGTTAGTTATTAGTTAGTCCATTGTAATAATTTAGATTTGAATAAAGTACTCTAGGTCTTAGTTATGACTCTGAATTAGTGATGTAATAGTTGATTTGAGAAATTATTAATGAAGTTGGATTGATTTGGCGTTATTTCAAATTGTGCAATGATTTGATGTTATTTCTCACTCTATACTTTTATTTAACTGTATTACCGCTTCGATATTATGTGTTAGAGCGTTACAGTTAGATTCCGCACTGATGATACGGCGGGACCGTACGTAAAAGCCCCGTCGTATCATAACATATATATATATATATATACTTTGGTGCCCTTTCCTTAGTGAATTTTTCAGACCAGTAAAGTAGCTAGCGTTAGAAAATTATGAAGATGATTAAGACGCATTAAAACTGTCATCATTAGAATAATAACTAAGTAATTAAGTGGCTTTAAGTAGTGGATTAATAGGAATTCAATTTTACGGCGGTATGCATCCTTACTCTTCGCATCGAGCTTAGGTCCATACTACACCACATACTAGTTGAATTCAAAAAGCTTGGTAGATGCTCATATTGTCCTCGAGCACAATGCTCTTTTTGAAGAAGTTTTATTAACGCCAACCGAAGTGGACGATGCACTTCCTCTACTAAATTTAATTTCTTTTATGAATATACCCTCGTAAAATGAAATTTTGTGACATTTGCACAAATATCCTTTGTACATCAGGGGAAATAGTTTATCTTTAGATATTAATCATCTTCTATCAATAAAATAATAAAATATCTTAAATAGTTACGCAGAAGGAGACATGATATTTATTGATATTTTGATCGAAGTTTACTACATGCGTATAGTTGGTATTAAACTCGCGTATAAAGAGCACAAAAGCAAATGCAAAAATAAGATAGAAGAGTATATATGTAAAAGAATAAGTTAATGTTAACAGAAATAATATCAGATATATATGGTTTGGAATGAGGCACATCTGGAGATGAGCAGACACCACCGCCGTCAGGAAGACGTCGAGACTTCATGATTGATTCATGCGGCTTCGGCTTCCAAACATGAACAGGGAAAAAAAAAGAAACCGACAAGAGAATCCCAACGGTCTACTTTGTCTTCTCACAACACAACCACATCGATCGGATTCCAAATTTCCCCACTGGAACACGCTAAAGGACACGAGAAACCCACCAACAGATAATCTCTCTATTGCCGTCGCCGATAAGAAGAAGAAGAATACAAACTTTACAAAAACGGCAAAAAGGAGAGAGATTTTTTCATGCAGACGATCTCATGATGTCGTCTCGCGCCAGAAGAAGCTTGCCTGCGCGCGGCCTATTTCTGCTGGGGGAGCTGCGACGTCCGAAAGATCATCTCCATCAGATCCAGGTCCCCCTTGCAGCTCCAATCCCAGCTGCCCCAGAGGGACAGATCGCCGTAATCCTGGACAATTAGTTGGGAATATTCGGGCTGTGGTTTCTGCTCTGACGACGGAGACAAGTCGCCTCCGCCGAGCATAAAGGAGAGATAAAGGTCAGAGGAAAGATGACCCGCCGCGGAAGTGGCCGCGGAGGTGGGTTTCCGGTGCTGCTGCTATTGCTGTAGTTGCCCGAGGAGATGGCAGCGGCGGGGCCGATGACCGTCTCATGTGATTCTTGTTGATCAGGGTATGATGCCACGTGACACTGGCTGACGTCTAGGAACTGCAGGATCTCGTCGTAGTCGTCGAGGACATGAGAGTTCTTATTTGACTGGGCCGCATTGCAGATGGCGGCGTCGACCTTGAACGTCTCGTCTGCGATCGCCATTCTTGCGTCATCCAGCGGCGGCGGGTTGTAAGAATCCGTGAACAAGTGCTCCACCATCAGTACTGAATCCTCCTGTGTGTGTGTCGACGATGAGGACGAGGACTTATCCCCGCCGCTTCCAAAAGCGGCAACGTCTGCATGGAGGGGGCACGGAGTGGGACGGGCATGGGATCGTCGCCGGGGAGGAAGGAGCCGTCTTAGTGGTGGCTGAAGTGGGACACGTGACAGCGGTGGCGCTCGTAGTGCAAGTATAGATCTCCCCGAGTGCCTTCCTCATGATGTACTCCTGCAGAACGGAGGGCTCCGACTATCACCCGGCCCGGCTCCTGATCCTTCTTCTTCGTCTTCAACCTCTTGGAGTTCTGCCTCCGCTTGGTGGCGTTCCAGTGGTTCTTGATGGAGTTTTCGGTCCTCCCGGGCATCAATTTGGCGATTTCAGCCCACTTGTTACCTACCTTTTCATGGGCCTCCACCAGTACTCTCTCCTCTTCCTCACTCCAGGTGTCTTTCTGCGCCATGAACACATGGAGAAAGGTATGGAAGGAAGTAGCTCAGTCACATGCTTCATATTGGTTTTGCACTTGTGATGTAAGGGAAGTAGTAAAGACGCGGAGACCCGGCTAGAGAAATACATATATAGGTGTGCACTAACTTGTGCACATTCATTCGGAGTGTACGTGTCATTTATTTCTTAGGGTTTGAAAAAATTAGATGTGAAATATATTATAAATCCCAAGAGATTACTAGATGTGCCATACTTAATGCACCCCAAATTTTCTAACCACAATGGAGGAATCCATAAGGGAGTGGCAACGGGGCAACCACCTTGCGAGAAGCCTGGTGATTGGCGTGACCTAAGGAGTGGGTCAGTCACGTGAAGTGGGCAAGGTCATTTGGGTGTGAACCCCAAGTGAGATGAAACGGGCAGGATTCCCATAAAGATGAAGCGAAAAGAGACAAGTCTTGGAACCTCGGTGCTGAAATCTATGGAGGTGTTTGATATGTAACCTTTTTGCTTTTAGCTTCACATGCACTGTTTTAGTAGTTTAATCTTTCAGGATCTAATCTACAACCCGAAGATGATATATAAGACTACTATAAAATATTTTTAAAAAAATAGATGAGACGTCCACTGTAAAGTCGGACGACCCGGAGGACCCACTCAAGAGTAAAAATGGAAGCCATTCGATGGAATTAAATAAATCCACATATAGATGGAAAGCGTGAAATCTTTGATAGAAGATGATGTTGATGTATTGGGAATTGATGTGTACAGCATGTGATTGGAGAAGATCAAGTATGTTATAACCTTTATATAACCCGGACGAAGATGGTTATGCCATCTTCTCTGCCACTGCTTTCCTATCCTACCGGCCAGCTTCTTAGCAATCTGAGACCACTTCTTGTCGCCATACTGTCTCACCAATTGTTCCAGAAATCTGCAAGCAAAGAACAACGGATCCATTCTCGTGTTGATGTATACATGGATATGTAGCCAGATGTGATGATGAATGGCTGGATATACATTTAAAGATCATAAAACACATCACAAGAATGGTTTCTCATATACCTGTCTTCAGCAGCGGTCCATTGCCCCATAGATATACATGTAAAGATCAAAAAGCACATTACAGAATGATTTCTCGTTACCTGTCTTCATCAGCGGTCCATTGCCCCTTCAACCACACTGGCGTCAGAAGAGGCCGGGCTGCCATGCTTCTTCGCTCCGTCCTGCATCTCCACAACGTCTCCGGCAGAAAATCTCCAAATCCTGCATGATCAGGATTACCGAAGCAAAGGCCTTCCCCTTGGATGAGAAGCCGGCACAGGAAGCTAGTCTCGTCCAGCAGCACCCCGCTCGGAACACACCAATTGCACCAGGGGAAGAAGATGGAAGAGGAGAGTCGACCTGCCGTCGCCTCCAGGACACTTCTGGGCCTCTGCAACGACGGTATCCTCGCCGGGCAGAGATCTCTCCCCTCAGAACTCAACAAAAACCGCTCCAATGGCCTCAGCGGCGCAGCTGGACGAAGAAAGCACGGGGGAGCCGGAAAAAGACACTGCCTTTCCTCCTCACCGCATCCTCCTTCCATAGCTGGGGTTAGAAGCAGGAGCTGGGGTTTAAAGGAAAAAGCCTAGGTTTTCTGGGACGGGCAACGATTTGGGATCTTGAACTGGGCTGTGCTAGATTTTGTCTTAGATTTTGCCTCTAGCTAGCTTCTGAAAGGCGTCTTCTTCTAGTGCGGGAGGGTGGCATGGGGTGAGGCTGCGCGCGGGTGGTGTTTGGTGGAGTTACGACGAAGGTGGTGGCAAGTAAGGCCCTTAATCACCCATAAACTTCTCCGGCATTAACATCCCCACATCTCTAATACTATTACTATATATATATATCCAAAAGAAAAAGAGAAGAGGAACCTTGGATTCCATCGGTCAAGAAGCATGTGAGCCGTCGGATTACAGATACCCATATCCCCACCATTCAATTTAACCATGGTGGACTCTTCATCATTTTGACCATCCATCCGTTTTAGGATACCACACTGCATGGTGGATGCATGCTCCTTCAATAATTGGAAAGGGGGAGAGAGGGTCACTATTAATTTCCCCTAAGCTTCGTAACAGCTACTGCTACTACTATTACTCATACATCTCTCTGTCGCTCTCCAGTTCTGTTTTTTCTTTCTTTGGTCGAAATGTCCTCGCAATTTCTCCCTTAATTGTCTCTCCACCCACATGACCTCTGTGTAGCCATGCTTTCTTCACGTTCTTCCTTCTCGTTGATGGTGTGGTACTTGCACGTTCCTAGAAACAAGGAAAAGAGAAGATTACAGCTCCACATCCCCACCCTTCGAAGCTCCTCCAGCACCGTCGTCACGAGCACCACCCTGAAGTCTTCCACGAACGACCTGCATGTTTATCTCTTCTCAGCGTTGCCCATAGGCCATATATACTCGAGTAGCTGGGAAAGAGTACTGAACCTGTTTCACCACTCCCATGTCTGAAACGTTCACGATTTCCATTTTGTAGTTTTCTTTTGTTTCCTACTATCCAGCAACTTGCAAGTGCAAAAATGTTGGTTTTATCTTAAAACATTCTCCTTTTGTTTTCTTCTGTTGCAGGGGAACAAACAGTAGTGCCCTTTCCCACTTTCCATGTCATACTTGGATCATCTTCTCTTCTTTCTTTTAATATCCTTCTTTTATCTCAAATAAATACCAAATGGAAGGAGGAGCCAAAATATTAAGCATGATTTCTAATTTTGATCATATGTTCGTCCAAATGATCAAGAATTAATAGGCTAACTAATTAAGCTAAAAAAAGGTTCCAATGTGAATAATGCCACGTTGTTCTCCATGTATTTCAACTCGACCACAGACATGCAGGCTGCACTGTCCGTCGTCCAAACAATGGTCTTTAAGAAAGAGAGAACCCACAACAAAGCCAAGCTTTTTGATGTCATCCTCTCCAGAAATAAAGGTTCGGTGGCTGCGGCACGTAGCCCTTGTCCATGAACAATTGTCTATTCAACATTGGTCTTCTGTAGTTCATCTATTCAGAACCTTGTTACTTTATCTGGAATTATATTAACGGTGTAGTCGGTTAATGTAATAAAAATTAATGGTGGATTTCCTGTACTCGGTGCTGCTGCGCGCATGTAACCATTTTTATGGTAAGAGACGAGGATCAATACATATTGTTGCATGTATATATACAGTACAGCGGAAGGCGTCATCGATGCTATAGCACATCTTCATTGGATCATGATCCAACTGGAAAAGAAAAAAGAAAATTTGTGACCCCGCCGTTGTTTCACGCACCGTGGAGTCGGTTGGGGTGTTTGGGGAAGAGAAAGACTTATTGTACTTGTCCATTGCACTTTAAATACAATGGTGATTAGATAATATCTATGTGACCCCCTCATATGATGGGTGATAAAGTGACAATTCAATTGTTGGATGTCACATAAATTTGTTGCCTAGTCACATTGCACTTAAAGTGCAATGGACAAGTGCAATAGTCTTTCTCGTTTGCGGAACCATTAGATGTCGATCTCCAACAATTCGATTAAGCAAGGCTATCCCAAAGGCCCTGCTGTATCCTAACATTATATATATATATATATATTGTTGTGATATAATTAATACGCTACTATTTGAATCCACTAGCAAACTTCAAAAATTAATAAAAAGATGAAAAATGAACTGAGGGTGAGGATAGACTTTATTGCTAGCAGACGAAATCTGACAGCTGCTCTATCATTCTCTTATGTGTATATTACATAAATATGTATATGTGTATAGAGAAATGCTATAATACGGAAGATCTTTTTGTACGGCCCCATCATAGTATAATGTGGATCTTTGGATTCAAATTTAAATACTGTTTTGATATCCAATGTTTGAGTGTTCAGTGTCAGGTGTTTGGGTAATTGTTGCTCGGTGTTTGAATTGTCAGGACAGTCTTTAAATTTGAGTCTAAATACCTGCGTTATATTACGACAGACTATATCAAGACACTCCGCCACATCTAGAATAGCATTTCTCTATTTGTATATATACCATATGATAACTTTCTCTAATTTCTAATTCCCTATGCACAGCCAGGGAAAAGAACACTCTGTCAAGTGAAGTGCAACAAACAGGGAATACTTGAAAGGGATGAACCAAGCGGCCACACGTTGATTTTTTATAGAGAAATATTAGTGCACATTTTTGTGTGCACTAAACATGCCACACCCATTAAAATTGTCTTGTGTCTTGGAGATTTAATTGTCTCTGTACGCTTTTTTAAGTGCCCCAAGATAAATGGAAACAACCTTAATAGGTGTGCCATGTTTTAGAGTGCATATTTGGTGTGTACTAAATATTTTTCATTTTTATACCATCGGGCCCCAACTAGAATAGCCCTCAAAATTTGCAGCCGTTGGCCGTGCTCCTAGCTATTTGATGAACGTGGATGGGTCCAAGATTGGCCCAAAAACTGCATCTCCATACCCAAGATGAACCTTTATTAAGGCTAGATTGTGTGACTGGTAATACTGATAACCGCTTTGCACAAACGAGGGCATAGACCGATTGGTACTTTTAGTATCAGCATGCTGAGAGGAAGTGTTCCTTTTTTGAAAAATGAACGAGGGTAAATTGTAACACCCCGGAATTTAGTGATTTAAAATTTTTTAGAAATAAGGGAAATAAATAAATTCCGTAATTATCGGAATGATAAAACTTACATACCATTATCGTACGAAAGAAAACATATCGAAAATTTTTGTATAATATATATATATAAATCAACCCCAAATATTGTCCCTAAGTGTTCCACGAAGGAACTCGTGCAACGAAAAATCTGATTGGTCGAGTATATGTCACACGTGACCAAGTTATCCGAATTAGGAAACTAAGTCGGAAAATTTTAACGCGGAAAAATAACCCAACCATAAATTAAATAAACATGTTGGAGAGACTTCCAACATCATGTATTAATAATTCATTAACAAGATTGGGCCAATAGAGCACATTTGGCCAAGGATAAAAATTGGGACAATAAAATACCCATAAATTCGTGTATGGAATTATGCAAAAATTACGGAGGGCAATTTAGGGTTAAAATTAGGGTAATTAGTCATGTAAAGTAAGCCAAAACTGGACCCAACCCTAAGAGGTGGTTTCCTAAACCTTTGCTACCTCCTTTGGGTGAGAGAATCCCAGATTTTGGAAAGTAGGAAGCAGAATTCAGAGCCTCCTTTCCTAGTTCCATTAGGACATGAATTAGAACACTAAAACTATAAGAACTCCTCACAAAACGTTTAGGGAAGGGTTAGCAATAAGTTGGGGTTGTGAGCAGCAAGTTTGGGGCGCTGGAGGAGTGTAGAACGGCTGGGGAAAACGTGGTCTTCCTCAACCTCGCTCTGCATCAACCCAGAAATCTGCAATGAGTTCTTAGCATTCAAAGGTAGGTGCTCTCAGGCCAAGAGTAAAGAAAACAAACACCATCATATAGATCTTCGAGTCTATGTTCATTTGCACTTGATTTGACTAATTTTCATTGAGTATACATTGTGTATTAGTAGTTTTCCCTAAGTCGCGCACAGTTAGGGATTTTTTCGTTCTTCTTATCATGCACACGATTCAAGACTGAATTAGACTAAATACCCAACATCAAAGTTCTTCTACTTGTAGTCACGATCATCTTTTATGTTGGACGTTTTATCTAAAAGTCTTTAGTTAGAGAGTTATAAGCATGGTAAGAGAGTCGTTGCATGATACTACGATTTCAGGCTGCACTTAGCTTTATGTTCTTCCTAGTTTTTGAGATTCAAGACCGAATTAGGTCAGGTTCCCAACATAAAGTTCTTCCACTAGTCGTTATGGTCATCCTTTATGTTTAATGTTTTGTCTAAATGTATTTCGTTAGAGAGCTATAAGCGTGGTGAGTAAATCGCTGCATGAGATGTGTTTTCGGGTTACACATGACTTTTATGTTCTTCATATATTTCTGGAGATTTCTAATTGATCTTTTCGTGGGATACCCTTTGGAGTACAAGGATTGGGGAAATTTGTAGCCCAACATGGCCAAAAGTACCCTAGGGTGCGTGGGCATATGATCCATGGCCGATTTACAAGATCCCTAGAGTGCCACGTGTCCAGATGTGACTAATGGTGGAAAAGTTCCCGGAGTGTGTCGACCTGCCCATGGGGTGTGTCGACACACTGTCCCAAACTGGCACAAAAGATTTCTAGGAAGGGTCTCCAGTGTCAACACTACTTGATCCTGTGTCGACACTACTTGATCCTGTGTCGACACCCTGTACAGACCTGTTGACTGGGTTCTTTTGGAGCTGGGTCTAGTGTCGACACTACTTGATTCTGTGTCGACACCACTTGACCATTTCTTCATCATTTTGTCTTGTGTTTGAAGCATTGAGTCTACACTACTTGATTCTGTGTCGACACTACTTGACCATTTCTTCATCATTTTGCCTTGTGTTTGAAGCATTGTGTCGACACTACTTGATTATGTGTCGACTGTGTCGACACTACTTGATTATGTGTCGACACTACTTGACCATTTCTTCATCATTTGGCCTTGTGTTCGAAGCAATATTGGGTCGACACCAGTAGGGGGTGTGTCGACACTACTCTTGCAAAAAATTGCATGTCTTGGGTCTGATCGTTACATGATGTCTACTAGCATGTGCATGATGTTATATAGTATGCATGGACCTAAAAGAAATCAACCCATTGAAAAATGGTAATGATATGAATATGATTCTAATGTGTAATTGTGATTGACCTTATGTTCATTGGATTATCTTGTGATCTTACTTATTGTCAATTGATATGATAAGAATATGATATGAATGTGGGGATGAATACATGTTAGTATGGACTTGTTGGTGGAGTTAATATCATGATTTGCATATGAGTTTCAATAGCTATATGTTTTCTGATGTTCAATTAATTGTTTGTCAATTGCATACATGTTAGGAAAGATCCGTGACACGTCACTTACACCTTTGCACGAATAGGCACACCCTTCTTGGGGAATTGAGAGCTCTCTACCGGTCATTCCGAATCGGCAAGACTAGCGATCTTTTCCTTAAGACCTCCGTAAGTCTCCGTTCTCTATGGATTCCCACATAGAGGCCAAGATGGTTGTACCATGAAGTACCCTGAAGGTAGAGAGCACATGTTCTGTATACGATCTGTCATTAGTCATCCTCATGTCAAGACATTAATGAATTATGAAACATAAGATACGTCGTTATACTGCCCTTTTGTTCTCTTGAGCTTTTGTCATAACTTGACTCTATGAATGATCATGTCTTTCTTACTATGAGCTTGTCATTGAAACTCTGTGGCCATAATATGAATATGTTGTTCGGCACAATATGGGACTTCGGTCCATTTGACTAATGCCTGTGCAATAGGGGCCTGTCTGGTCCTGGGGAGGAGCGCCCAACGTACTTATTAACCGCGGGAGTATGGACTTCTGGTGCTTGGCATAGCACAACGAATAAGCAAGATTTGTGGGAATGTGCCTTCGTTTGATATGATATGATAAGTTTGATTTGATATGATATGATACGTCTGTTCATGTGAATACATGATATCAGTATGAATATGGCCAATTCATTTTGTTATGATTCTACTCTTGAAATATCTGTCCATTGTATATGCAACTCGACATTCGATTTGATATGTCATCTATTCTATTCCGCTATTCAACTTGATAGAAAAGCATGCATTGTCATCATGTACATGTTCATATCTTGCCTAATTAAAATGTTAATCACGTATATTAGTGCCCGCACAATATTAAGATGTAAATCCTACTGAGCTAGTTCGCTCACCCCTATCATCCTGTCCTTTTCAGGTAGTGATGAGGAACCAGAAGAGTCGGATGGGGCAGGGCAAGAGTGATGAGCACCCGCAATATGAGGAGTTGATAGTCTAGGAATAGTTGTTTGAGTAGTCAATGTAATAGAGAAACATTTCATTTGAATAATGAACCCTTTTTAGTTGGTTCTTCTATTGTAAGGTTGTAACTAGTGGATTGAAATGGAATAAAGAGTACTTTGATGGCATTATTATGGTCTCAATGTGTGGTTATATTTAATTGTTACTCTGCGTTACTCAATTGTGATATGTCTATTTGTATCGTTCACGTCTCCCGGTATTTATTCCACTGCTAAATATCGGGGCGTGACAGTTGGTATCAGAGACTAAATTTTAGGGTCCAAGGGAATAGGAACATAGAATGAAACTAGATCACACAAGTCAAAATCTGTCGTACCTAATGTGAGCTGGGTAGAACCATGGGAATAGAAGTCACAT
This sequence comes from Colocasia esculenta, assembly GCA_014218235.1. NCBI lineage: Eukaryota > Viridiplantae > Streptophyta > Magnoliopsida > Alismatales > Araceae > Colocasia > Colocasia esculenta. Next base: position 40,890,028 of record CM024757.1, on the reverse strand, counting down.
GTGATATATTTAGATGACTGACCTATATTATTATCTTGAAGGTACTTATTACCTCAATGGCCGCTGAACGTGCCCAGGCTAGGAACATGCAACAAACAATACAGAACTTGACTCAGGCTATCCTGCAAGCCACCCAGGGTGGAGGTAACCGCGGGGCCGGTGATCTCCATCGAAATTTTCAGAATATGGATCCGCCTAGGTTTGAAGGGAGTACTGACCCAGATGTTGCTGAACACTGGGTTAAGGAAATTGAAAGGATATTCAGGGTCATGCAATGCACGGACCAGAACAAAGTACTGCTGGCGACTTTCCAATTGAAAAAGGATGCCAGGGCATGGTGGGAGTCGGTAGAAGCAACACTGAATGGCCAGCAACTAACATGGGCTCAGTTCATTGAGCAATTCAACACCAAGTACTTCTCTGAGAGGGTCCAGGAACGGAAAGCAGCCGAATTTACGGCTTTGAAGCAGAGAGGACTCAATGTGGCTGAGTATGAGGCCCAATTCTCTCGTCTGTCCCGATATGCTGTTCACTTAATTGGGACAGAAAGGATGAAGGCAAAACGCTTTCTGAATGGCTTGAGGCCCCAATTCATCACTCAACTGGCTCCAATGGACATTCAAACCTATGCTGACATGGTAAAGAAGGCTCAGTTACTGGAAGATGCCATGGAGACTGCCGAAAGGATTAAGGGAAAATCCGTAAAAAGGGAGCAAGTGTCTTCTGCAGGAAGGTATCAGCCGACCATTGGGAAGAAGAGGCCCAGTGGCGGAGTAAATGAACCAGCTGATAAAAAGTCAAATGAGTTAGGTAAGCAGATAGTGGAGACAACGGGAGAAAGGTGAAACACTGTGACAAAGCTAGTCACCGGTCTGAACAATGCTGGAGAGCGCAAGGGAGATGCTTGCACTGTGGTAGTCGTGACCACAGGATCTCAGACTGCCCAATGTTGAAAGAACAAGCCCCTCAGGACAAGCGTTCGAATGGATAGAAGAGGCAAGGCCGCTTGCAAGCTATTCAGGAACCTGAAGCTACTGAAGAAGGAGGTATCGTGGAAGGTACACTTACTATTCTTTCCCGACCCGCATATGTTCTATTTGATACGGGAGCTACGCATTCCTTTATATCTCAAGCATTTGTTGATACCCTACCTGTGAAACCCATCCCAATGAAATCCGGAATAGTTGTGTCAACCCCAAATGGTCCTGACACCAATCTTACAAACCATATGCCATCTAGTGAAGTGTTGATTGAAACTCAAAACCTACCAGAAATTTAATATGTACGGACATGGAGGGGTATGATGTGATACTGGGAGCAGACTGGTTGTCTGAACATGGGGCTAGTATCAACTGCAGGAGAAGTCGGGTAACCTTTAGCCATTACCCAAAACTAGTGTTCACAGGGGATAGAAACCGCAGGAGATTGTCACTTATCTCTGCACTTCAAGCCAAAATGATGATGAGGAAAGGTTGTATGGCCTTTCTTGCCGTTGTTGTCATCACAAAGAAGGAAGTCAAAGTTGAGGACATCCATGTTGTCAGCGAAATGCTGATGTTTTTCCCGAAGACTTTCCAGGAATTCCTCCTGAGCGGGAGGTCGATTTTACCATCGAATTGGTCCCTAGAGCAGCACCAGTATCTAGGGCACCATATAGAATGTCCCTCGCAGAACTGAAGGAATTAAAAGAGCAACTAATGGAACTGTTAGAGAAGGGATTCATCCGACCAAGTACATCGCCATGGGGTGCACCTGTCCTCTTCGTCAAGAAGAAAGATGGGTCGATGAGGCTGTGTATAGATTACAGACAACTAAACCAGTTAACCATCAAGAACAAATACCCTCTGCCAAGGATTGATGAGTTGTTTGATCAATTATCTGGAGCTAAATACTTCTCTAAAATAGATCTCAGATCCGGTTATCATCAATTGAGGATCAAAGGAGAAGACATTCACAAGACAGCCTTCCGAAGCAGGTATGGACATTATGAATTTATTGTTATGCCTTTTGGACTAAAAAATGCCCCTACAGTTTTTATGCAGTTGATGAATATCATTTATCGCCCATATCTTGATAAATTTGTGGTGGTATTCATCGATGATATATTGATCTATTCCAAGACAAAGAAAGAACATGAGGAATATTTGAGGATTGCATTGCAAATTTTAAGAGAGAATAAATTATATGCCAAGCTAAGTAAATGTGAATTTTGGCTTGAGGAGGTATCCTTTTTAGGACATGTGGTAACCAAGGATGGTATCGTTGTTGATCCATCAAAGGTTGAGGCTGTATTGAAATGGGAAAGACCGACAAGCGTCACAGAGATTAGGAGCTTTCTAGGATTAGCAGGATATTATCGAAGGTTTATAAAGGATTTCTCAAAGATTGCAGTGCCGTTAACCAAGCTGACCCGGAAGGAAAATCTATTTGTACGTGTGGACCGATGAATGTGAAGAAAGCTTTAACAACTTGAAGAAGTGTCTGACTACTGCTCCTGTCCTCGCCTTACCCACTGAAGAGGGAGGATTTGAAATTTATTCAGATGCTTCTGGAACAGGTCTGGGATGCGTCTTAATGCAACAAAGGGAAAGTAATAGCGTATGCCTCAAGACAGTTGAAGATCCACGAAGTGAACTACCCGGTTCATGACCTGGAGTTAGCAGCTGTAGTATTCGCCTTGAAGATTTGGAGGTATTATATCTATGGTGAGCAATTTAAAGTCTTTTCTGACCACAAGAGTTTGAAATGCTTATTCTCACAGAAGGAGCTTAACATGAGACAAAGGAGGTGGTTAGAGTACCTTAAGGACTTTGACTTTTCCATTCAATATCACCCTGGGAAAGCCAATGTAGTGGCAGACACTCTAAGTAGACAACCAGGAGCTATGCTAGCTAATATGATGCTGGGTGAATGGAAGTTACTGGAGCAATTTGCAAGCTTGAACTTAGACGTGGGAAAGAGGGAAAAACAAGTAATGATTTCCAATCTCCAGATACAATTCGATCTACTGACCGAAATAAGGAGAAACGGGAGAGGATCCATTCTTAGTTGAGATTAGGGAGAAGCTAGAACAAAGGCCTGACTTTACTCTATCAGCTGAGGGAAGATTGTTATTCTGAGGTAGAACATGTGTCCCTAATCATGGAGAACTCAAGAAGAGGTTATTAAATGAAGCTCACCAGTCCAAGTACACGATTCATCCTGGATCAACAAAGATGTACCAAGACTTAAAAAGGTCGTACTGGTGGCCAAACATGAAGAGGGATGTGGCCGATCATGTGTCATACAGTTTAACATGCATGAAAGTCAAGGCCGAGCATTTCCGTACAGCTGGTGGACTGCTACCACTAGAAATCCCAGAATGGAAGTGGGATAGCATCGGTATGGACTTTATCATGGGATTGCCCAAGACTAGAGGTGGTATGGATGCAATTTGGGTAGTAGTTGATCGATTGACAAAGTCGGCTCATTTCTTGCCGATTAAAAGTACCTGGTCAATGGATGTATTGGCTGCACAGTATGTTAAGGAAGTAGTTAGATTGCATGGGGTTCCATCTAACATAATATCGGATCGGGACCCTAGATTTACTTCACACTTCTGGAAGGGTTTACAAGCAGCAATGGGTACTAAACTAAATTTTAGTACCGCCTTCCATCCTCAGACAGACGGACAAACTGAAAGGACCAATCAAATTGTGGAAGACATGCTTCGTGCTCTGGTGCTAGATTTTAGAGGTCGATGGGATGATCAGTTGTACCTGATGGAGTTTGCATATAACAACAGCTATCAGGCAAGTATCAAGATGGCACCGTTTGAAGCCTTATATGGCAGGAGTTGCAGATCACCCCTTTGTTGGGAAGAGGTTGGGGAGAACCAATGGGTTGGACCCGACTTAATTGAGGCGACTATCAGGAAGGTTCAAATTGTTAGGGAATGTCTAAAGATAGCACAATCTAGGCAGAAGAGTTATGCAGACAAGAGAAGGAGAGAACTAGAATTTCAGGTTGGCGAACATGTTTTCTTGAAGGTCTCACCTTCAAGGGGAATTCAAAGATTTTTATAGGAATACCTTTGACTGAAGAGTCACAGACCCATCTGTCTCTGGATTTAAGCAAACATAGAACGCCTTCACGAGGTCTGGATAGCTAACCTCAGAGAAGGTTGAAATAACGACCAATTCATCCTGCTTATGGCTGCTACAACACTGTGATCCGTTCTTCTCGAGATCAGCAACATCTACTGCTTTATTCCCACAAACCTTGGTCTTCACAAACGTGAACTCTCTCTGCTGCTCAAGAGTAAGGAACTCAGCATCGTAGCCCCAAGACTTCCGGAGATGACGGATGCGGCCATGGAATCAGGTGGAACAGGGTTTCTGGAGGGTTGAGAAGGAGGAAGGAGTGAAAGCCCTCAAGAAATTTGTCACGGAAGGAGAGAGGAGCTTCAAACTTGCAGAGAGTCGATGTCGAATCGTTGGCATCGGCTTAGGCAACCAGACGAAAGAGGGAAAAAAGTAGATAGAATAGGGAGATGAAATGTTCCCCACATCGATTTTTGTAATTGAATAAATGCTTTGCGGAAAGTGAGGCGCCAAAAGGCGGCAGAAAGCGACAAAAGAGTTTGACTATTCAAACCGACTTTAATAAAGAAGCGGCCAGGAAAGATAATTTGGATTTCTTTTGCTTAAAAACATGGAGGGAAAAAAAAAAATTACTTAATTTGAAAATTTAGATGCCAGTTTAAATAGAAATCTTTTCACAAAATTGCACATGACCAATTCCCTTCTAAGAGATGTAAATCTCTCTTCAGGTAAGGCTTTTGTGAAGATATCTGCTAGCTGACCATTTGTATCAATAAATGATTTAATATTACCATTTGCTACATGATCACGAATAAAATGATATTGACCTCAATAGCTTGGTCCTTGAATGTTGGACTGGGAGTTTGGTGAGATTGATAGCACTGGTGTTGTCACACAATAGTGGAATCGATTTGATATTTAATCCAAAAATCTTCAAGTTGTTGCTTTATCCATAGGAGTGTGTACAACAACTTCCAGCAGCCCGTACTCAGCTTCAGCTGTAGACAGTGCCACTGAATTTTGTTTCTTGATGACCAGGATATCAAAAACCCTGCAAGAAATTGACAACAACCACTGGTGCTTTTTCTATCTACTTTGCATCCAGCATAGTCAGCATCAAAGATCCTACTAAACTAATTTCACAGGATTTTGGATACCACAGACCTAAATCATGAGTTCTAGCTAAGTACCTAAATATTCTTTTTATAGAGATTAAATGAGATTCTCTAGGATCTGCTGATACCTAGCACACAGCATACACTAAATAAAATATCAGGTCTACTTGCTGTTAAGTAAAGTAGAGCCAATCATACTCTGTAGATCTTTTGATCTACTTTTTACCATCTTTGTCACCGTCCATCCTGGTAGATGTACTCATGGGTGTTGACAGTGGCTGGTGTTATCGAATCCAATTTCTTCAAGAGCTCCTTGATGTATTTTGCTGACAAATGTGAGTGCCATCTTTTCCTTGCTTGATTTGTAGTCCAAGGAAATAATTGAGCTCTCCCATCATGCTCATCTCAAATTCTCCCTGCATCAACTTTTCAAAGTACTTGCCAAAGGGATTCATCAGTAGATCCAAAGATAATATCATCTACTAAATTGTACAAGTAGTGCTTTTAACTTTTGATTTTACAAATAGAGTGCTATCTACTGACCTCTACTGAAACCATGGTTAGAAGAAAAGAAATAAGTCTTTCATACAGCCTAGGTGCTTGCTTTAAACCATATAATGCCTATGAAGTTTAAAAAACATGATTAGGAAATTTGTGTCATCAAAACCCGGGGGTTGTTCCACATAAACTTCCTCTTTTATAAAACCATTTAAGAATGCAGATTTGACATCCATTTGAAATAGTTTAAGTCTAAGCTGATGCATATGCAAGTAATATTCTAATAGCCTCAGTCTAGCTACAGTGCATAGGTTCATCGAAATCTATATTTCCTTTTGGGAATAGCCTTGAGCTACTAGTCTGGCCTTGTTTCTTAAGATCACACCAGCCTCATCCAATTTATTTCTGAACACCCATTTGGTGCCAATAACTGGATGGTCTGATGGTCTAGGAACAAGTGACCATACTTGGTTTCTCTTGAACTGATTTAGTTCATCTTGCATGGCCAAGATCCAAGATTCATCACCAAGAGCTTCATGACTGTCCTCGGTCTATTTGAGAAACAAATGTTAAATAATCACAGGGTATCATGTTACCTCTTGTTCTTACCCCAATAGATGGATCACCGATAATATTCTCAGGTGGTGATCTTTCTTGTATCTCCACTCATTTGGAAGATTTTCATGAGTAATTTCTTTTGTTGCATATCTTCCAGAGGTGGATCATCCGTGTCCTTAATGATGTATTCTTTAGCTTCTTGGACAGTCATCTGCATTATCATTATCACTATCTTCTTCCTTTCTCAAGGAAGGGTTAGTTTCATAAAAAATAATATGTACCGACTGTTCAATAATAACGTACGTTTATTAAATACTCTATAGCCTTTGGGTTTAGAGGTGTACCCATGAAGATGCCTTCATCTGATTTGGCATCCAACTTACCAATGTCCCTTTTTCCATTGTTGTGGATGAAGCAAGGACATCCAAATGTCCTGAAGTGGCTGATCTTTGGTTTCTTTCCTTTGAACAGTTCATATGCAGTCTTCTTTAGGATTGGCCTGATCATTACTCTGTTGATAATGTAGCTTGCTGTGTTGACTGCTTCAGCCCAAAAATACCTTGGCAGATCATATTCTGATAGCATTGTTCTTGCCATATCCAATAGAGTTCTATTCTTTCTCTCAGCAATTCCATTTTGCTGTGGTGTCCTTGGTGTTGAGAAATTATGCTCAATCCCCTGATCATCACAGAATTTAGCAATTTTTCATTCTGAAATTCACCACCATGATCTGATCGGATAGAAACAATGCTGAACTTCTGATCCTTCTGGACTTTCTTGCTGAAACTAACAAACTTCAAAAGTGTCATCTTATGCTCTAGGAATGATACCCATGTGAATATTGAGTAATCATCGACTATGACAAATCCAAAGTTCTTTCCTCCAAGACTGGTAGTTCTCATTGGCCCAAATAGATCCATATGAAGGAGCTCTAAGGGTTTTGAGGTGGTTACCACCGTTTTTGACTTGAAGGAGCTCTTGGTGTGCTTTCCCTTAGCACAAGATCTACAGACCTTCCATTTTTGCACTGACCTTTGGCAGGCCTTCCACAAGATTTTTCTTTAGCAATTTCTTATCCCATCTATGCTGCAATGACCCAGTCTTCTGTACCACAGTTCAGTTGACTGGCTTTATTTGCTGCCAAGCAAACATCTGATCCTTGAGTTCTTCAAGATGAAGTGCATACAGGTTTTTCTCCCTATTGGCTTCGAAGATTATAGCTCCATCCTTTAGTATGCTGTACTTTGACTCTTGAAACTGAATCTGATGACCTCTGTCACAAAGCTGGCTGATGTTGATGAGGTTGTGCTTCAGCCCTTTGACAAGCAATACATCTTCAATGACTATCTTTCCTTTGTTGCTCACAGAACCACTGCCAATTACTGTGCCTTTCCCATTGTCTCCATAGGTAACTGTTCCTTGTTCAGCTTGGAGATTGGTGAATAGCTTCTAATTTCCTGACATGTGCCTTGAGCACCCACTGTCCAAATACCATTTGTATGCTCTAGTGTTACCCTTTTCTTCGGTATTTGCTATGAAAGCCAGGTTGGCTTCTTCCTCATCACTGGTTGAGCTTGAATCACTGTCTGAGTCGCTGTGTTGCTCCATGCAGCTGCCATAGCTTTCTTCTTATATTTCCTGAACTTCTTGGAGCTCTCTCTCTTCCTGAATTCAGGTTTCTTGAGCTTTGGACATTCAGCTTTGATAGTCCTGGCTTTTTGCACTCGTAGTATATGGGGCATTCTTCTTTGATCCTTTCTATCTGGTTTCTTGAAGTCTTATTTCTCTTGAGTGTCTTCTACCATATTGGAACTTCTTCTTCTTTGCTAGAATGTGTTGCAATCTTTTGACATCATGGCTTCTTCATCTTCACAGCCACTTGAGTTCTCATCTTCAGCTGATGACTCATCTGACTTGTCTTCTTCTGCTTTAAGAGCATTTGAATGCTTCTTTCTACTAGAGGACTCTCCTAGCCTTTCCATATTGATCTCATGGGCTATGAGGGACCCAATGAGTTTTTCCAAAGACATCCTTTTCAGATCATTAGCTTCTTCAATAGCTGTGACCCTTGGGGTCTATGAGGATGGTAAGGATCTAAGAATTTCCTCACCATGTCTCCAATCTCATAGGTTTTTCTTAGTCCGGCTAACCCATTTGTGATATCTGTAAATCTACTGAACATGTGGGTTATGGATTCACCTGATTGCATCTGAAATCTTTCATATTGTGTAACATGAATATCAATTCTTGTCTCCTTCACCTTGTCTGTGCCTTCATAGGTAATTCTAAGCTTTTCCCACACCTCCATTACAGATTTGCAGGCTGAAACTCTGTTGAATTCTTTTTGCTTAGTGCACAGCACAGAATACTCTTAGCCTTACAGTTCAAGGAGATCTTTTTCCTGTCATCATCTGTCCACTGAGCTTTCTCATTTGTGACCAGGAGATCGCCTTCTTCTACTATGACCATATCTGATAGTCGTGACCTTGGAGAAAGTACTCCATTCTAGTCTTCCAATAAGCATAATCTTCACCATCGAAGAGAGGGGGTCAGTTGACAGACTGACCTTCAATGTTACCTTGGGCTGCCATGGATCTTTACTCTTCAGATCGTTGGATCTTTCTTCTTTGTCGAAGAGACTAGCTCTGATACCACTTGTTGCCCAGTTGACAAGCCCAGAGGGGGGTGAATGGGTCTTTAAAAATCCTTTTAGGTGACACATGTACGTAAAAGTATACACAAAAACAATCTTCGATGTTGGTTAGTAATGGTTAGTATGGACAACAAACTCACAAAGAATCAATCACACAACGCAAGGAATTATCCTGGTTCGGACCTCCCTTCCTTAGGAGTCCTACGTCTAGTCCCTGAGCAACAACTCAGGTTTTCACTAACTAGGGTACAGTCCCCTATGGACACTACAACACCCAGCACAGCTGGTCTTCCTTCACACCAGAAGGGAATAACCACACCCTGGATACCTCACCAGGTCTTCCTTCACAACCGAAGGGAAAAGCACCCTGGATCCCACCAGGTCTTCCTTCACAAACGAAGGGAAACACACAAGAGAATAGAATGAATTCAAGCCCCTAGATCAAGCTTTTACAAGCCAAGATCTGAAGCAACAAGCACTGAGAGCAAAAGATCTAACAAGGCACACTCTCAGAACTACACTGGCTCTCTTAGAAATTCTATTACAGCACAGAGAGCGAAGAGCTAAAGGTGATGAGGAATGAGATTCTTGGCTCTAGACTTTCTGCAGAAGAATTTGAATGCTTGAAATGCGAGATGCTTGTTCTCCACTCCAGTGCTTTTCATTCTTCTCTTCTGTCTTGTATTTATATCTCCTTTTAAAAATACGGTCGTTGAAGTAACCGTTGTCTCTTAAATTGATAGACGTTAGACTGCTTGACATTTGGAAGCTTCAACAATCTTTTATCCATTAGAACACGCAAAGAGATAGGGTCTTCTGGCGTCTATATGGTTCAACGTTGTATGACAGAATGTCTTTAGGACCCTGCACACATTAAATGCTAGAACAGTAGACAGCTAGGCTGTCTCTTGTTGTCAGTGAATGTTGACGTGAGTATTAACCAAATAGCAATGTCAAATAGCTTGTTCTAAAAGATGTTGACAGAATATGCACAATAGTAAAAGGATATCATCTACATGCATGCAGAGATACGTTCTGTCTTTATTAAATGCACAGCAGTCAGATAGATAAGAGAAGACTTTGACTATTCAACGCTTTAAGAGATAAGATAAATGTCAAGTCGATATAAACCATAAAGTCGTTGTCTATATGACTTATGAAATTGTTATGAATACTAACAAGTCATTATGGAGAGCAAATCGTTATAGAAAGCAAGTTTATGTGTTCGACAAGAAAATTGTTATGAACACTTATCAAGTCGTTATGAGCTTTAAAGAAATTGTTGCGTAAAGCACGTCGTTATGAGTTCTAAAGAAATCGTTGCGCAAAGTAAGTCGTTATGAGTTCTAAAGAAATCATTGTGCAAAGCAAGTCGTTGCGAATTCTAAAGAAATCGTTATGATAGCTACGAAATCGTTACGGTGAGCAAGTCGTTGCGAATTCTAAAGAAATCATTATGATAACTTACGAAATCGTTACGGCGAGCAAGTCGTTGCGAATTTTAAAGAAATCATTATGATAACTTACGAAATCGTTACGACGAGCAAGTCATTTCAAATTCTAAAGAAATCGTTATGATAACTTACGAAATCATTACGGCGAGCAAGTCGTTGCGAATTCTAAAGAAATAGTTATGATAACTTACGAAATCGTTACGGCGAGCAAGTCATTGCGAATTCTAAAGAAATTGTTATGATAACTTATGAAATCGTTACGGCGAGCAAGTCGTTGCGAATTCTAAAGAAATCGTTATGATAACTTAAGAAATCGCTGCGACGGGCAAGTTGTTACGAGTTCTGAAGAAATCGTTGCGATGACTTATAGAATCGTTGTGAGAACGATTTGTTTGTAATCAAACGATGTCACAGTAAAGAAGTCGTTCAGACACTTACGAAATCGTTATGAATTCAGATCGTTATAGCACTAAAGGAAGTCGTTGTAACTTTCAACAGAAGTCGATGTGGGCTTAGAGAAATATGATCTTGACAAGATAAAAGCTTCAAAAAAGTAATACTTACCAATATTCGCTTATTTGACCTTGGTGTATTTCCTGTACTTAAGACTTATGAAGAATGTGTTAGAATTTTTGTTTGAGTTTGTTAATCACCAAAATAAATATGTAATTAATTAAAATTACATGGGGACAGACTAAGCATCATTTGTATTATTTTTTGAAAATTTCGGCAGCATCTCCCCACACCTCTCTGATATACCAAAAATATTTATTGATTAAGATATTTCTTAAACACTTACTAATAAGTGGTTAATAAAATATTCTAAATCAATAAAGGTATATCAGAGAGGAGTGAGTAGACGCACCCGAAATTTTCAACAAATAATACAAACACATAGTAAATGACCACCTAACTGCGATCAAACATTCACAGACTGTCCAAAACGGGACAATCAAGACTTTGAGTTAGATATACACATTCTCATCTTTGAAAATAAGACTCGGCACATCAATCCCAAAGTCTTAAATGGGAGGCTCATTGACACGAGCTTAACACGCTCTCGTGAAATGTGTGCAGTGTTAATTGTTATGCATGCATAGATCAAATTTAAAAACCACATAAACATGAAAGAAAATAAAATCATACATGTGAACAAGTGCAATATTAAACAATTACATTAAAATAAGAACTGCAATACTAATTATTAAAATGAAAGTAAACAATTAAACGTAAATTAAACTAATGACTAGAAGGAAACATATGGGTTTCATTATACTTCAGAAATGCATGCGTGGGTTGTTTCATATATAATGCTTGAGAGGGCAATCTTCTAATAAATTCCATGTGTATAATGAATTTCTCATTTGATATTATACATATACACATATATGTGTCCACTATCCATCAATAGTGGGCTAGAATGTTTACCTTTACTCTCTCCTAAAAGATGGTAAAGTTAATGCCCCTAACTCAATATTTAGTTTATATTTGAAATATTCATTTTGCATATAAGAATGGGTAAGTTAACTATCAAATAACCATCCATTAACTTCATTTATATGGATACCGGAGAGCAATCTCAAATATGTATAGCATTTCCCAAATTTTGAACGATACAAATAGACACACCTCCACCTAACATGGATATGAAAAGCGGCTAGTCCACCAACTAGTAAACTGATTTGTAGCACTTTTTAGTCCTTCTTTGACCGGACATCATACATGGATTTGAAATATCTTGTTCTAATTTAGTTTACATAGGTCAGTTTGACCTTAATTGGTCAAGCAGAATAAAACAATTGGAACTTGGTTGGCCAAATGAGGTTGGTCAAAACAAATTGGCCTACGTACTGAATCAATAAGTGTTCCTACTTAATTTTTTTTTTAATTTTTGGTCCATATACTTTTATCATTTGTTTTTTTTTAACTATAATTTGAGTATTTAGTTCTAAACATAAGAAATTGAACTTCTCTTAAGTCAGAGCTAGCTAGCACCAGTCCACACCTCTCCATCCCTAACTCTTAAGTTATTCCTACTTGTGTGTGTATATATGCATGTATTGCAGAAGGAACCCACTGTTGTCTTCTCCTGTCTTCTACTCCGGAGAAACATGTACATGCTCATGTGGGATTATTCAATGGAAACAATATGTTTGTTTAAGACTTTAAGTACTTGTTTCATAGGAATTTGAGGGGATTGGAGTTGTCTAATTGTGATTATATTAGCAGTTTTCCGGATCAGGGGCGACAAGAACATAATTAGCCTTGCGGTGATGGTGATCTCGATTTTCGAAGTCGAAGCCCCACACCAAGGTTGCATATGGTTATTATTATTTTTCCTATCTATTTTTATATATATGATCCGTGTCACTTGATACCCTCCCCCTTCTTTCATGCTATTAGTTAATGTTCTGCCATTAACTAACTGATGCTACTCCTACTCAACAGACACTAATGAAAACATCATTAGTTAAAGGAGAACCACCCTCTTTAAGCTCAGGCAATCTGATATGATGCCCTTAATGGGACTTGCTTAGTGACCAATCAAAACACTTTTCTGGGTCTCAAGCGTTGTAAATTGTTTGGAGTACTTCTAAAGCTGACTGGTCAATGTGATGTATCATTTTTAGTCATTTTGATTTTCAGTGTTCAATCACTATAAACTAGCATTAAATATTTAAAAATCATATAATTTAAATTTACAAAATTTAAAATTAATAATGTCGTAATTAACATTTAAACTCTCCCCTCCCCTAATGATCAGATTCTTTGATACTAAAAGAGAGGAACCATACACAAGCTAGCTAGCTACTAATAAACCAGTTGTGAGACATGTTTGGATTCAGGGGATCTTCACGTGGCTCCAGGCCAGTTCTTTCTAGGCCGCCCAACAGGTCGGGTGGGAGGGGGGTTTAGGGGAGTGGGGGGTCTACTGGCGATGGGGTTTGGGGGGGGTTCACAAGTCGGGGTGGGAGGGGGGTCTGCTGGCGGTGGGGGTTGGGGGTGGGTTCACAGGTCGGGCTGGGAGGGGGGGGGTTCACAGGTGGGGGTGGGAGGGGGGTCTTCCAGCGGTGGGGTGGGATGGGGTGGGGGGGGGGGGTTTCCACAGGTGTTCGAGCAGGGGGGGGGGGGTTCACAGGTAGGGGTGGGGGGGAGGAGCGCAAGGCGGGGGGGTGTGGGGTGGGGGGTCTGTTGGCGATGGGGGTTGGGGGGGTGGGGGGGTTCACAGGTAGGGGTGGGAGGGGGGGGTTCACAGGTGGGGATGGGAGGGGGGTCTTCTGGCGGTGGGGTGGGGTAGGGGGGTCCACAGGTGTTCTAGCAGGGGGGGGCGGGGTAGGGGTGGGGGGGGGAGGGGCGCAAGGCGGGGGTGTGGGGGTGTGGGGGTGGGTGGGGGGGGGAGGATAGAGAGACAGAGGGAGGGGGGAGGAAAGATAGACTTACCCGCAGAGGTCGGCTCCAGGCACGGGGACGATAGGAGAAGACGACGGCGGTGGCATTCGGCGACGGCGGTAGCCTCCGGTGATGGTGGCGCAGGGCGACGGCGCCGGCGATGGCGGCGCATGGTGACGGAGTCCGGAGAACGAGAGAGAGAGCGCGAGCAGGGAAGGAGGAGAGAGAGAGAGAGAGTGCATCGAGACGGAGGAGAGAGAGAGAGTGCGCGAAAGGGGGGTAAATGGGAGGGAGGCGTGGCTATAGAGACCGAATAGGGACCGATAAATATCGGTTTCTATTCGGTCTCTAAAAATTAGCAACTGACTACCTTCAGTCACTATTCCATCACTGTATAGTGACCGAAATAAAATCGGTCACAAACGTCTCTCACATTTCATAAAAATGCAAAATTTTGTGACTCAAATCATAGCAGTCACTATTCGGTCCCTAAATAGAGACCAAATAGTAACTGACTTTCATCGGTCCCTAAATATAGCGACCGATAATTTCGGTCACTATTCGGTCACTGAACTATGGTTGGTCTCTAAAATATATGTTTAGTGACCGATCAATTTCAGTCACAATTCGGTCACTAATTAGTGACCGAATAGTGACCGAATTATCGGTCTCTATATCGGTTGCTAAAAGCGCTATTTCTTGTAGTGTAATGCTGTAGTAGATGCACTTAGCAGGAAGCCTATGGCATCCTTATCATGCTTAGTTATAGGCGAGATGTAATGTTAGAACAATTCGTCAGTTTGAATTTAAATATTGAGCAGAGAAGTGATCAGGTGCTAGTGGCCAACCTTAGAGCACAACCCGACATCTTTGTCAAGATCAGGGAACAGCAAGCCAATGATCCATTTCTAATCCGAGTCAAGGAAACCATAATTGACAGACCTAATTTCTCCATCAATGAGGATGGGAGATTGTTATTTCAGGGCAGGACATGTGTGCTTGACAATGAAGAATTGAAAAGGAAGCTTATGGATGAAGCTCACAAGACCAAGTACACCATTCACCTAGGCGCAACCAAGATGTACCAAGACATGAAAGATCATTTTGGTGGCCCAACATGAAGCGTGAGGTGGCTGAACATGCCGCACACTGCCTCACCTGCCAACAGGTCAAAGCAGAGCATCGACGTCCTGCGGGTGTACTTAGACCCCTGAACATACCAGAATGGAAGTGGGAGAGCATTGGCATGGATTTCATCATGGGTTTACCCCGAACTTGTGGTGGAGTCGGTGCTATTTCGGTCATAGTAGACCGACTGACTAAGTCTGCACATTTCCTAGCAATCAAAAGTACCTGGAGTGTGGATGTACTAGCTGCATTGTATGTAAAGGAGATAGTGAGATTACATGGAGTCTCTATATCCATAGTCTCAGATCGTGAACCTAGATGCACTTCTCGATTCTGGAAGGGACTTCAGACTGCACTAGGCACCAAACTCAATTTTAGCACAACATTTCACCCACAAACCGATGGACAGACAGAAAGAACAAATCAGATCGTGGAAGATATGCTACGTGCTTACACTATAGACTTTGAGGGATACTGGAATGAACAACTATCCCTAATAGAATTCGCATACAACAATAGCTACCAAGTAAGTATTAAGATGGCTCCATTTGAAGCTCTATATGGAAGAAGCTGTAGATCACCCGTATGCTAGAGTGAAGTGGGTGAACAACAATGGTTGGGACCTGACATGGTGAAAAACACAAGCAGAGACATACAAATCATTAGAGACAAAATCAAATAGCACAGTCCAGGCAAAAGAGCTATGCAGATAAAAGAAGAAGGGATCTGGAATTTCAAATAGGAGATCATGTACTGCTGAAGATATCCCTGGCCAGAGGATTTCAAAGGTTTGGAATGAAAGGAAAGTTAAGGCCAAGATTCATAGGCCCTTTTGAAGTACTAGAAAGAGTTGGCGAAGTGGCTTATCGTCTAGCACTACCACCACAATTCTCAACCATACACAATGTCTTCCATGTATCTATGCTGAAGAAGTATGTGTACGACCCATTGTTGCCCAGCTAGCAAGCATGGGGGGGGGGGGGGAATGAGATTCTTAAATTTCGAATAGCGTTAAAACCTGTCAACAAAAACATTCAACACAAAACACTACGTTCGATTGTTAGTGTTAGAAAAAAAGAAGACAACGAACATAAGCAAGCAATCACACAACATAGGACTTTTTATCCTGGTTCGGACCTCCTATCCTAAGGAGTCCTACATCCAGTCCCCGAGTAACAACTCAAGATTCTACTACCCAAGGGTACAGTCCCCCTCAAGAACAATTACACATCCAGCCGTAGCTGGCCTTCTCTTTACAGCCCGAAGAGGTATACAACACCCTGATACACATGTCTTCCTTCAACATGAAGGGAATACACACCACCTGCTTCCAACAGGTCTTCTCTTCACAACCTGAAGAGGAACTTCACAAGAATGTGAAAGAGGTTGATTGCCCCTAGACCTGGCTTACAACAGATACCAGATCTGAGGCAGAGACTGAGAGAGAAAGATTTACAATGGCAAAGTCTCTCAGAACTCAATGGCTCTCCAAAGTTTAAGGTCAAGAAGAATGGAGAGCAAGAGCTACAGATGATTGGAATGAAAAACAAGAAGCTCTTTCGCTAAGACTCTATGACTTCAGGGAATTTTCGTTGAGATTGTTGAACACTTCCAAAAGTTCTTTTTACGAAGAGTCTTGAGTCTTGCATAAATATCTTCTTTTGCTAAAATAGCCATTGAAGAGTCCGTTGTCTCTAGGTCTGGTATACGTTAGACTGTTGAGAGAAAATCCATCTAGATATCCTTCGGCTTCTTGTAGTCCAACGTTGTATGAAGGTGTACTGTTAGAGACCTGCACACATTAAATGCTAAAGCATAGACAGCTAGACTATCTCCCTGCTTGTCAGTCAACGTTAGAAAGAATATACATCAAAATAGAAATGGCATTTTGCTATCTGAAAAGTGTTTCATATAGAAGCATGATAATAGAATATATCCAGATATGCATCGTGCAGTGAAATGTATAGTCACATTAAATGCATGGATATTTGATAAACACGCGGGAAGACTTTGACTTTCATGATATTTGAAAATATGTATGAAGTCACGAAGTCGTTATGATAATGAAACAGTTGTTCAACTTATGAAATCGTTGTGTGAACAAGCAAGTCGGTGTTTATGTAAATCGTTATCATCCATAAACAAATCAATGTGAATACAAGTCGTTATATAGATATAAGCAAGTCGTTATAAGCAAATCGTCTTGAGCAAATCGTTGTTTCACACATAAGAAAATCGTTGTAGGTATCGAATCGTTGTTTTACTTATCGAATCGATGCAGTGATCAAATCGTTGTTTGCTTTATCGAATCGTTACATTGACCAAGTCGTTATTGTGACTTATCGAATCGTTACATCAACCAAATCGTTGTGTAACTCATCGAGTCTTTACAGCGACCAAATCGTTATGTAACTTGTTGAATCGTTGTGGTGACCAAGTCGATGTGAAACTTATCAAATCGTTACGGCGACCAAGTCGTTATGTAACTTATCAAATCAATGTGAAAGCAAATTGTTGTGAGACCAAATCGTTATTTTTACTTAACAAATCGTTGTGAGAGCAAATCTTTGTTCTCACTTAACAAATCGTTGTGAGAGCAAATCGTTGTTCTCACTTAATAAATCATTGTGAGAGCAAATCGTAGTTCTCACTTAACAAATCGTTATAGAACTGAAATCGATAGAAGTGTGAAAATCGTTATGATTCTAATGAAATCATTATATCACTTGGGAAACCGATGTGTACTTAGAAAAATCACATGTTCTGAACTTTAAACGCTAAAGTGTAAGAGTTACTTACAGGTTTTGCTTGATTTTGCCTGGTTTATTTCCTGTGACTAAGCTTCATAAAAACTTGTTAGATAATACTTTATTGAAGTTTTGTTAATCACCAAAATAGGCATATAATAAATGAAATTATATGGGGATGAACTGATCATCACTCATCACATGTAATAAGCTATGATGACATCTTCCTGCACAAAGATATGACCTACGAAGAAAAGCCAGTAAGAGTTTTGGACAAGAAGATACAGCAACTTCGAAATCAACCCATATCCATGATGAAGATATTATGGAACAATCATGGAGTCGATGAAGCCATGTGGGAACCCGAAACGACAATGAGACGGAACTACCCAGATCTATTCAGAAAGTCATTCCTCCTCTTATGATCATATGAATTTGGGGACCAAATTCTTTTTAAGAGGGGGAGGATGTAACAACTCGAAATTTAAAAGTTTGAAATAATATTAAATTAGAATAAAATGAGAATAAATTGGAATAAAATGGGATTAAACTAAAACCCAATAAGCCAAATTAGGAAATGGGTTATACAAATGGTCCATACATGAGTTATTGGGTCTAAATAGAAAGAGCCCAAGTGGATGGAGATATTTAGGCGTAATTTCGTGGCTAATTATTTAATAAATTAAAATGGGGCAAGATAATGACTAAAATAGCTTATAATTATCCTAAAAAGAGTCCTAAGACTATCCTAATCCTTTGCCCACAGATTTAGAGCCCACCCTATAACAAATTGATGGATAAAGGCTAGGAAAAAGGGAGATAAATGTGAGAAATTCGGAGTTTGACAAAAAGAAGAGTTTTAAGGTGATTAGGACACATTGGACATACAAAACTCCCCAATTTCGTCTCTAGCCGACCCTTGGCATTCTCAGAAGCTTGGAGCCCGAAGAGAAGGAGCTATTGGATGTCAAGAGCAAGGAGGAGAAGGCTAGGAACAAGGGGATTTCGCCATCTTCAACCTTTCTGCCCTAGGATTTTCACAACGTGAAAGGTAGGCAATCTCTCAAGCAAAATCTAATTAACTTCGACCCTAGGTAGACCATGAAACCATCTTTGAAAGCCCCATGTTTTCCCCAATTATCATCATATCATTCGTGAGTATTTCATGTTCAAAGTTCTGTAATGAACATCTACCCGACTTAACTTGTTTGCCCAAATCCCATGTCTATGCTTAATTTCAGATCATGAAACTTTTACTGTACATACTACTCGATGTCTGGAATCCATTGATACTATTTTCCCTAATTTCTATCATGTACCCTATTCGAATTAAATCAAATTCCATATCTGTGTATGATTTTAGGTCACCGAGATTTAACCTATTTACTACATGTCCATACTGTGTTTATTCTCTAATTAAAGGTGTAGATACCTCTATGTGTCTAGTTTCATTTAAAACTGATTTTTCGACATGTATACGATTTTATATGATTTTTCAAAGAGCCCTGTATAGCTATGAGAAGGATGGGACCGAAACCCAAGGTGGACTATTTCCCCTTTGGGGGTCGACCTGACCTTCTGAGAATGTGACGGCTCGACCCGTCACGATTCTCAGGAGGTTGCGACAGAAGGGAACGTTGCGTCATGAACTCGACGGCCCGAATCGTCGTGTTCTTCACACCCTAATCTGATTGGCCTTAACGCGATAGACCGACACGTCACGTTCTGGACCGTTTGCTCAAATCGCGACTGGTCACCCCGTCGTGATTTCAGCATCAATAGATTGCCTGACTCAGTTCTTGACAATGCGACAGACCTAACCGTCGTGATTTGAAACGCGACAGGCACCCCCGTCACGATTTCACTGTGTCAAACATAAGCCAAATCCTTCATGCGAACTGTGCTATTCATGTCATTTAATTATTGTTTAACCCCTGCCAAACACTATAATGATCAGTAACGACTTAATTGTGATTAATGGATAATATCTACATGGTGTTTATTCAATAGAAGCCATGTGCACAACTATCTTGCTATCGTAATTATCTTACACTTGCACACACTATACATAAATATTGCCATGAAACATTACCAAATTTACTCAATAATATATCTGGTAATTAAGTGTAAATATTCATTTAATCTCCCTATTTTTTAAAATGAGCTTGTTTTCATTTTATTTGTGTGTTTTGTATACCGCTATCGCGTCTCTCTGCCTTCGAGCACTCAAGGACGGACAATTGTTTCTTTACACACTTCTATCTTGACTTGGACGAGCTCTCCATTGGGAATACTCCTGACTGGACCAGGAACTCCTTGTCAAGACCTCCGTAAGTCTCCTTAGCTTTGGCGGACATACGTCCATTACCGACGAGGTTGTACCATCAATACCTATTTTATCCTTTGGAATCAGCATGATGCAATGACCTTAGTTTGTTCTCTCTTATCTTGAGACCACGCCGGACCTTTGGTCTGTGTTCATAGCGCGGCTATTGGGCGGTTGTGACTTCTACCGGACTGCCGACATACGACCATGTGTTGTGCAACTGTTATTATCGTCTATTTGTCGTTGTTTTAAGAATATGTCCATATTCTTATCTACTATTTCTACACTCTCATATGTTCACGTTCTCTCTATACTCTCATCTATTCGTCAATTACTCTCTTTTATTCTTGGTACTCTATCGGCCATTCAATTGATTGTCTAAGATAATAAACATAACTAATGCTAGGCAATAGGGCCCGATCTGGTCCTGGGAGGTGCCCAAAAGTGCTATTTGCCCAGGGAGTTCAATAATCAGGATGTTGGTATTACATCTAGTGTCATTTATACTATCAATATTTAATCTAAGACAATCAATCGTTATACTGTGTTCTCTTGGTTGACAAGAAGCTCGACCAAAAAGTGCTATCTCTACTAGTGCACCTTTGTGCAAACGTTACATACTATTTCGTTATATGACCAATCCGTTATCATGCTTGTTGTGCTATACTCTCATGAAAAGTGTTATTGTTTCTCGTTATCATGCGACATTACTCTCTTGACTATACTTGATCGTTCTCTCCAGTTAGCCTACTTGACAAGACATTAATCACTTAAAGCATGCCCATTTATACGAGATATTAAGTCCTACTGGGTGTTTATCGTTTATCCTGCGTTATTTATTTCATGTGTTCAGGTGAGTCTTATGGAGACTACCACACTCATGAGGAAGGGAATGAGGAGGAGCATGAGTGATCCCACTTTTCGACAACCAGTCTTTTTTAGTAGTTAGTTAGTTATTAGTTAGTCCATTGTAATAATTAGATTTGAATAAAGTACTCTAGTCTTAGTTATGACTCTGAATTAGTGATGTAATACTTGATTTGAGAAATTATTAATGAAGTTGGATTGATTTGGCGTTATTTCAAATTGTGCAATGATTTGATGTTATTTCCCACTCTATACTTTCTATTTAACTGTATTACCGCTTCGATATTATGTGTTAGAGCGTTACAGTTAGATTCCGCACTGATGATACGGCGGGACCGTACGTAAAAGCCCCGTCGTATCATATATATATATATATATATATATTATATATATACTTTGGTGCCATTTCACTTAGTGAATTTTTCAGACCAGTAAAGTAGCTAGCGTTAGAAAATTATGAGGAGATGATTAGACGCATTAAAACTGTCATCATTAGAATAATAACTAAGTAATTAAGTGGCTTTAAGTAGGGATTAATAGAATTCAATTTTTACGGCCGGTATGCATCCTTACTCTTCGCATCGAGCTTAGGTCGATCCATACTACACCACATACTAGTTGAATTCAAAAAGCTTGGTAGATGCTCATATTGTCCTCGAGCACAATGTACTATTTAAGTACTATACCAGCCATAAATTAAGGCTCTTTTTGAAGAAGTTTTATTAACGCCAACCGAAGTGGACGATGCACTTCCTCTACTAAATTTAATTTCTTTTATGAATATACCCTCGTAAAATGAAATTTTGTGACATTTGCACAAATATCCTTTGTACATCAGGGGAAATAGTTTATCTTTAGATATTAATCATCTTCTATCAATAAAATAATAAAATATCTTAAATAGTTACGCAGAAGGAGACATGATATTTATTGATATTTTGATCGAAGTTTACTACATGCGTATAATTGGTATTAAACTCGCGTATAAAGAGCACAAAAGCAAATGCAAAAATAAGATAGAAGGGTATATATGTAAAAGAATAAGTTAATGTTAACAGAAATAATATCAGATATATATGGTTTGGAATGAGGCACATCTGGAGATGAGCAGACACCACCGCCGTCAGGAAGACGTCGAGACTTCATGATTGATTCGTGCGGCTTCGGGCTTCCAAACATGAACAGGGAAAAAAGAAACCGACAAGAGAATCCCAACGGTCTTACTTTGTCTTCTCACAACACAGTCACATCGATCGGATTCCAAATTTCCCCACTGGAACACGCTAAAGGACACGAGAAACCCACCAACAGATAATCTCTCTATTGCCGTCGCCGATAAGAGAAGAAGAATACAAACTTTACAAAAACGGCAAAAAGGAGAGAGATTTTTCATGCAGACGATCTCATGATGTCGTCTCGCGCCAGAGAAGCTTGCCTGCGCGCGGCCTATTTCTGCTGGGGGAGCTGCGACGTCCGAAAGATCATCTCCATCAGATCCAGGTCCCCCTTGCAGCTCCAATCCCAGCTGCCCCAGAGGGACAGATCGCCGTAATCCTGGACAAGTTGGGAATATTCGGGCTGTGGTTTCTGCTCTGACGACGGAGACAAGTCGCCTCCGCCGAGCATAAAGGAGAGATAAAGGTCAGAGGAAAGATGACCCGCCGCGGAAGTGGCCGCGGAGGTGGTGTTTCCGGTGCTGCTGCTATTGCTGTAGTTGCCCGAGGAGATGGCAGCGGCGGGGCCGATGACCGTCTCATGTGATTCTTGTTGATCAGGGTATGATGCCACGTGACACTGGCTGACGTCTAGGAACTGCAGGATCTCGTCGTAGTCGTCGAGGACATGAGAGTTCTTATTTGACTGGGCCGCATTGCAGATGGCGGCGTCGACCTTGAACGTCTCGTCTGCGATCGCCATTCTTGCGTCATCCAGCGGCGGCGGGTTGTAAGAATCCGTGAACAAGTGCTCCACCATCAGTACTGAATCCTCCTGTGTGTGTGTCGACGATGAGGACGAGGACTTATCCCCGCCGCTTCCAAAAGCGGCAACGTCCTGCATGGAGGGGGGCACGGAGTGGGACGGGCATGGGATCGTCGCCGGGGAGGAAGGAGCCGTCTTAGTGGTGGCTGAAGTGGGACACGTGACAGCGGTGGCGCTCGTAGTGCAAGTATAGATCTCCCCGAGTGCCTTCCTCATGATGTACTCCTGCAGAACGGAGGGCTCCGACTTATCACCCGGCTCCTGATCCTTCTTCTTCGTCTTCAACCTCTTGGAGTTCTGCCTCCGCTTGGTGGCGTTCCAGTGGTTCTTGATGGAGTTTTCGGTCCTCCCGGGCATCAATTTGGCGATCTCAGCCCACTTGTTACCTACCTTTTCATGGGCCTCCACCAGTACTCTCTCCTCTTCCTCACTCCAGGTGTCTTTCTGCGCCATGAAACACATGGAGAAAGGTATGGAAGGAAGTAGGCTCAGTCACATGCTTCATATTGGTTTTGCACTTGTGATGTAAGGGAAGTAGTAAAGACGCGGAGACCCGGCTAGAGAAATACATAGGTGTGCACTAACTTGTGCACATCATTAGGAGTGTGTACGTGTCATTTATTTCTTAGGATTTGAAAAAATTCGATGTGAAATATATTATAAATATCAAGAGATTAATAGATGTGCCATACTTAGGGTCCATTTGGTTGTATGTAAAACAATTTTAGAGGGAAATAATTTTCCACGGAATAATTTTCCGTGAAAATGAAAACTGATTGTTTATTTGGTTGTTAGGAAAATATACATTTGTATGGAGAGATATGAGATCTTATGATCTACTCAAATGAGAGAGAGTCATATATTCATTGTGTACTAACACTATTTATCAATTTTTTATTTTATTTTATTTTTTATTTTAATATTTTTAAAAAATAAAAAAATTAAATAATAAGTAAAAAAATAAGTAATTTGACAAAGATAATTAAAGTTGGAGAAATAAAATAAAAATATAATTTGAATGAATAATATTCTACAAATATTTTAATAAAAAGTAAAAAATAAATTAACTATTGAGAAATAATTAAATTGACAAATACTATTTAAATAAGTGGAAAAAAAATAAAAAATCATCTTAAATGATAGTGTAGGTGGAATGGGTGAAATGGTGCAGCCGCACCACCTGGAAAAATGTCATCCGCTTTTATGCGCGGATGCCGAAATTCAGAAATTGATGGAGGTTATTTTACAGATTTTGTTTTTTCAGGTTAACAAATGACCTAAAGAATAAGATTTTTCTGAAAACTTTTTCTAAATTAAAATTTACACCTAACCAAACGCACCTTTAGTTAGTGCACACCAAAATTTCTCGGCCAACAATGGAGGAATCCATAAGGGAGGGCAACGGGGCACAACACTTGGCGAGAAGCCTGGTGATTGGCGTGACCTAAGGAGTGGGCAGGTCACGTGAAGTGGGCAAGGTCAATTGGGTGTGAACCCCAAGTGAGATGAAACGGGGGCAGGATTCCCATAAAGAATGAAGCGAAAAGAGACAAGTCTTGGAACCTCGGTGCTGAAATCTATGGAGGTTGTTGATATGTAACCTTTTTGCTTTTAGCTTCACATTCACTGTTTTAGTAGTTTAATCTATTCAGGATTCTAATCTACAACCCGAAGATGATATATAAGACTACTATAAAATATTTTTAAAAAAAATAGATGAGAAGACGTCCACTTGTAAAAGTCGGACGACCCGGAGGACCCACTCAAGACTAGTAAAAATGGAAGCCATTCGATGGAATTAAATAAATCCACATATAGATGGGAAAGCGTGAAATCTTTGATAGAAGATGATGTTGATGTATCTGAGGAATTGATGTAGAGCCCGCCATGTTGGTGCGGTGGTCTCCCCCTGCCAAATGGAGGGGGGAGACGGGAGGACGCGGGATCGATCCCGCGCCTTCTCCTCATTTGTCCCTCTCTCCAACCATCACATTACCGATCAAAAAAAAAAAAAAAGAATTGATGTGTAATATGCATGTGATGGGAGAAGATCAAGTATAGTATAACCTTTATACCCGGACGAAGATGGTTATGCCATCTTTCTCTGCACTGCTTTCCTATCCTACCGGCCAGCTTCTTAGCAATCTGAGACCACTTCTTGTCGCCATACTGTCTCACCAATTGTTCCAGAAATCTGCAAGCAAAGAACAACGGATCCATTTTCGTGTTGATGTATACATGGATAGGTAGCCAGATGTGATGATGAATGAATGGATATACATGTAAAGATCATAAAACACATCACAAGAATGGTTTCTCATATACCTGTCTTCAGCAGCGGTCCATTGCCCCATAGATATACATGTAAAGATCAAAAAGCACATTACAAGAATGGTTTCTCGTATACCTGTCTTCATCAGCGGTCCATTGCCCCTTCACCACACTGGCGTCAGAAGAGGCCGTGCTGCCATGCTTCTTCCCTCCGTCCTGCATCTCCACAACGTCTCCGGCAAGAAAATCTCCAAATCCTGCATGATCAGGATCACCGAAGCAAAGGCCTTCCCCTTGGATGAGAAGCCGGCACAGGTAGCTAGTCTCGTCCAGCAGCACCCCGCTCGGAACAACACCAATTGCACCAGGGGAAGAAGATGGAAGAGGAGGATGTCGACCTGCCGTCGCCTCCAGGACACTTCTGGGCCTCTGCAACGACGGTATCCTCGCCGGCAGAGATCTCTCCCCTCAGAACTCAACAAAAACCGCTCAATGGCCTCAGCGGCGCAGCTGGACGAAGAAAGCACGGGGGAGCCGGAAAAAAGACACTGCTTTCCTCCTCACCGCTTCCTCCTTCCATAGCTGGGGTTAGAAGCAGGAGCTGGGGTTAAAGGAAAAAGCCTAGGGCTTCTGGGACGGGCAACGATTTGGGATCTTGTACTGGGCTTGTGCTAGATTTGTCTTAGATTTTGCCTCTAGCTAGCTTCTGAAAGGCGTCTTCTAGTGCGGGAGGGTGGTCATGGGGTGAGGCTGCGCGCGGGTGGTGTTTGGTGGAGTTACGACGAAGCTGGTGGCAAGTAATAGGCCCTTAATCACCCATAAACTTCTCCGGCATTAACATCCCCACATCTCTAAATACTATTACTATATATATATATATCCAAAAAGAAAAAGAGAAGAGGAACCTTGGATTCCATCGGTCAAGAAGGCATGTGAGCCGTCGGATTACAGATACCCATATCCCCACCATTCAATTTAACCATGGTGGACTCTTCATCAATTTTGACCATCCATCCGTTTTAGGATAACCACACTGCATGGTGGATGCATGCTCCTTCAATAATTGGAAAGGGGGAGAGAGGGTCACTATTAATTTCCCCTAAGCTTTCGTAACAGCTACTGCTACTACTATTACTCATACATCTCTCTGTCACTCTCCAGTTTCTGTTTTTTCTTTCTTTGGTCGAAATGTCCTCGCAATTTCTCCCTTAATTGTCTCTCCACCCACATGACCTCTGTGTAGCCATGCTCTCTTCACGTTCTTCCTTCTCGTTGATGGTGTGGTACTTGCACGTTCCTAGAAACAAAGGGAAAAGAGAAGATTACAGCTCCACATCCCTACCCTTCGAAGCTCCTCCAGCACCGTCGTCACGAGCACCACCCTGAAGTCTTCCACGAACGACCTGCATTTATCTCTTCTCAGCGTTGCCCAATAGGCCATATATACTCGAGTAGCTGGGAAAGAGTACTGAACCTGTTTCACCCACTTCCATGTCTGAAACGTTTCACGATTTCCATTTTGTAGTTTTCTTTTGTTTCCTACTATCCAAGCAACTTGCAAGTGCAAAAATGTTGGTGTTATCTTAAAACATTCTCCTTTTGTTCTTCTGTTGCAGGGGAACAAACAGTAGTGCCCTTTCCCACTTTCCATGTCGTACTTGGATCATCTTCTCTTCTTTCTTTTAATATCCTTCTTTTATCTCAAATAAGATACCAATGAAGGAGGAGCCAAAATATTAAGCATGATTTCTAATTTGACCATATGTTCGTCCAAATGGTCAAGAATTAATAGGCTAACTAATTAAGCTAAAAAAAAAGTTCCAATGTGAATAATGCCACGTTGTTCTCCATGTATTTCAACTCGACCCACAGACATGCAGGGCTGCACTGTCGTCGTCAAACAATGGTCTTTAAGAAAGAGAGAACCCACAACAAAGCCAAGCTTTTGATGTCATCCTCTCCAGAAATAATGGTTCGGTGGCTGCGGCACGTAGTCCTTATCCATGAACAATTGTCTATTCAACATTGGTCTTCTGTAGGTTCATCTATTCAGAAGCCTTGTTACTTTATCTGGAATTATATTAACGGTGTAGTCGGGTTAATGTAATAAAAATTGGTGGATTTCCTGTACTCGGGGCTGCTGCGCGCATGTAACCATTTTTATGGTAAGAGACGAGGATCTAATACAATATTGTTGCATGTATATATACAGTACAGCGGATGGCGTCATCGATGCTATAGCACATCTTCATTGGATCATGATCCAACTGGGGGAAAAGAAAAAAAAGAAAATTGTGACCCCGCCGTGTTTCACGCACCGTGGAGTCGGTTGGGGTGTTTGCGGAAGAGAAAGACTTATTGTACTTGTCCATTGCACTTAAGTGCAATGTGATTAGATAATAATCTATGTGACACCCCCCATATGATGGGTGATAAAGTGACAATTCAATTGTTGGATGTCACATGAATTTGTTGTCTAGTCACATTGCACTTAAAGTGCAATAGACAAGTGCAATAAGCCTTTCTCGTTTGCGGAACCATTAGATGTCGATCTCCAACAATTCGATACGGCAAGGCTATCCCAAAGGCCTGCTGTATCTTAACTTATATATATATATATATATATTGTTGTGATTAATTAATACGCTGCTATTTGAATCCACTAGCAAACTTCAAAAATTAAATAAAAAGATGAAAAATGAATTGAGGGTGAGGATAGAGTTTATTGCTAGCAGACGAAATCTGACAGCTGCTCTATCATTCTCTTATGTGTATATTTACATAATATGTATGTGTATAGAGAAATGCTATAATACGGCAGATCTTTTTGGTACGGCCCCATCATAGTATAATGTGGATCTTTGGATTCAATTTAAATACTGTTTTGATATCCAATGTTTGAGTGTTCAGTGTCATGGTGTTTGGGTAATTGTTGCTCGGTGTTTGAATTGTCAGGACAATCTTTAAATTTGAGTCTAAAGACCTGCGTTATATTACGGCAAGACTATATCAAGACACTCCGCCACAGCTAGAATAGCATTTCTCTATGTGTATATATACACATATGATAACTTTCTCTAGATTTGTAATTCCCTATGCCAACCCAAGGAAAAGAACACTCTGTCAAGTGAAGTGCAACAAACAGGGAATACTTGAAAGGGATGAACAAGCGGCCACACGTGATTTTTTATAGAGAAATATTTAGTGCACATTTTTGGTGTGCACTAAACATGCCACACCCATTAAAATTGTCTTGTGTCTTTGGAGATTTAATTGTCTCTGTACGATTTTTTTAAGTGCCCAAGATAAATGGCACAACCTTAATAAGTGTGCCATGTTTAGAGTGCATAAGTTTGGTGTGTACTAAATATTTTTCATTTTTATACCATCGGGCTTTCTCTTATTGGGCCCAAACTAGAATAGCCCGCTCAAAATTTGCAGTCGTTGGCCGTGCTCCTAGCTATTTGATGAACGTGGATTGGGTCCAAGATTGGGCCCAAAAAACTGCATCTCCATATGCCAAGATGAACCCTTTATTACGGCTAGATGTGTTGACTGGTAATACTGATAACACGACTTTGCACAAAAATGAGGGGCATAGACCGATTGGTACTTGTTAGTATCAGCATGCTGAGAGGAAAGTGGTTCCTTTTTTGAAAAATGAACGGAGGTAAATTGTAACACCCCGGAAATTTAGTGATTAAAAATTTTTAGAAATAAGGGGAATAAATAAATTCCGCAATTATCGGAATGATAAAACTTACATACCATTATTGTACGAGAGAAAACATATCGAAAAATTTTGTAATATATATATATATATATATTTCGTTGCACGAATTCCTTCGTGGAACACTTAGGGACAATATTTGGGGTTGATTTATATATATATGTCACATGTGACCAAGTTACCCGAATTAGGAAACTAAGTCGGAAAATTGTTAACGCGAAAAAATAACCCGACCATAAATTAAATAAACATGTTGGAGAGACTTCCAACATCATGTATTAATAACCCATTAACAAGATTGGGCCAATACAGCACATTTGGCCCAAGGATAAAAATTGGGACAAGAAAATATCCAGCAATTCGTGTATGAAATTATGCAAAAATTACGGAGGGCAATTTAGGGTTAAAAGTAGGGTAATTAGTCATGTAAGGTAAGCCAAAACTGGACCCAACCCTAAGAAGTGGTTTCCTAAACCTTTGCTACCTCCTTTGGGTGAGAGAATCCCAGATTTTGGAAAGTAGGAAGCAGAATTCACAACCTCCTTTCCTAGTTCCATTAGGACATGAATTAGAACACTAAAACTATAAGAACTCCTCACAAAACGTTTAGGGAAGGGTTACCAACAAGTTGGGGTTGTGAGCAGCAAGTTTGGGGCGCTAGAGGAGTGGAGAACGGCTGGGGAAAACGTGGTCTTCCTCAACCTCACTCTGCATCAACCCAGAAATTTATAGGGAGTTCATAGCGTTCAAAGGTAGGTGTTCTCAGGCCAAGAGTAAAGAAAACAAACACCATCATATAGATCTTCGAGTCTATGTTCATTTGCACTTGATTTGATTAATTTTCATTGAGTATACATTGTGTATTAGTAGTTTTCCCTAAGTCGCGCACAATTAGGACTTTTTCCGTTCTTCTTATCATGCACATGATTCAAGAGTGAATTAGACTAAATACCCAACATAAAAGTTCTTCTACTTGTAGTCATGATCATCTTTTATGTTGGACATTTTGTCTAAAAGTCTTAGTTAGAGAGTTATAAGCATGGTAAGAGATTCGCTGCATGATACTATGATTTCGGGCTGCACTTAGCTTTATGTTCTTCCTATTTTTTGAGATTGAAGACCGAATTAGGTCAGGTTCCCAACATAAAAGTTCTTCCACTAGTCGTTATGGTCATCCTTTATGTTTAATGTTTTATCTAAATGTCTTTCGTTAGAGAGCTATAAGCGTGGTGAGTAAATCGCTGCATGAGATGTGTTTTCAGGTTACACATGACTTTTATGTTCTTCATATATTTCTGGAGATTTCTAATTGATCTTTTCGTGAGATACCCTTTGGAGTACAAGGATTGGAGAAATTTGTAGCCCAACATGGCCAAAAGTACCCTAGGGGTGCGTGGGCATATGATCCAAGGCCGATTCACAAGATCCCTAGAGTGCCACGTGTCCAGATGTGACTAATGGTGGAAAAGTTCCCGGAGTGTGTCGACCTGCCCATGGGGTGTGTCGACACACTGTCCCAAACTGGCACAAAAGATTTCTGGGAAGGGTCTCTAGTGTCGACACTACTTGATCCTGTGTCGACACTACTTGATCCTGTGTCGACACCCTGTACAGACCTGTTGACTGGGTTCTCTGGGAGCTGGGTCTAGTGTCGACACTACTTGATTCTGTGTCGACACCACTTGACCATTTCTTCATCATTTTGCCTTGTGT
Organism: Colocasia esculenta; assembly: GCA_014218235.1. Lineage (NCBI taxonomy): Eukaryota > Viridiplantae > Streptophyta > Magnoliopsida > Alismatales > Araceae > Colocasia > Colocasia esculenta. The sequence goes on along the minus strand of CM024757.1, from coordinate 40,859,516 downwards.
TTGAAGCATTGTGTCGACACTACTTGATTCTGTGTCGACACCACTTGACCATTTCTTCATCATTTTGCCTTGTGTTTGAAGCATTGTGTCGACACTACTTGATTCTGTGTCGACACTACTTGACCATTTCTTCATCATTTTGCCTTGTGTTTGAAGCATTGTGTCGACTTGATTCTGTGTCGACACTACTTGACCATTTCTTCATCATTTGGCCTTGTGTTTGAAGCAATATTGGGTCGACACCAGTAGGGGGTGTGTCGACACTACTCTTGCAAAAAAATTGCATGTCTTGGGTCTGATCGTTACATGATGTCTACTAGCATGTGCATGATGTTATATAGTATGCATGGACCTAAAAGAAATCAACCCATTGAAAAATGGTAATGATATGAATATGATTCTAATGTGTAATTGTGATTGACCTTATGTTTATTGGATTATCTTGTGATCTTACTTATTGTCAATTGATATGATAAGAATATGATATGAATGTGGGGATGAATACATGTTAGTATGGACTTGTTGGTGGAGTTAATATCATGATTTGCATATGAGTTTCAATAGCTATATGTTTTCCGATGTTCAATTAATTATTTGTCAATTGCATACATGTTAGGAAAGATCCGTGACACGTCACTAACACCTTTGCACGAATAGGCACACCCTTCTTGGGGAATTGAGAGCTCTCTACCGGTCATTCCGAATCGGCAAGACTAGCGATCTTTTCCTTAAGACCTCGGTAAGTCTCCACTCTCTATGGATTCCCACATAGAGGCCAAGATGGTTGTACCATGAAGTACCCTGGAGGTAGAGAGCACATGTTCTGCATACGATCTGTCATTAGTCATCCTCATGTCAAGACATTAATGAATTATGAAACATAAGATTCGTCGTTATACTGCCCTTTTGTTCTCTTGAGCTTTTGTCATAACTTGACTCTATGAATGATCATGTCTTTCTTACTATGAGCTTGTCATTGAAACTCTGTGGCCATAATATGAATATGTTGTTCGGCACAATATGGGACTTCGGTCCATTTGACTAATGCCTGTGCAATAGGGGCCCTGTCTGGTTCTGGAGAGGAGCGCCCCAACGTACTTATTAACCGCGGGAGTATGGACTTCTGGTGCTTGGCATAGCACAACGAATAAGCAAGATTTGTGGGAATGTGCCTTCGTTTGATATGATATGATAAGTTTGATTTGATATGATATGATACGTATGTTCATGTGAATACATGATATCTGTATGAATATGGACAATTCATTTTGATATGATTCCACTCTTGAAATATCTGTCCATTGTATATGCAAGTCGACATTCGATTTGATATGTCATCTATTCTATTCCGCTATTCAACTTGATAGAAAAGCATGCATTATCATCATGTACATGTTCATATCTTGCCTAATTAAAATGTTAATCACGTATATTAGTGCCTGCACAATATTAAGATGTAAATCCTACTGAGCTAGTTCGCTCACCCTATCATCCTGTCCTTTTGAGGTAGTGATGAGGAACCAGAAGAGTCGGATGGGGCAGGGCAAGAGTGATGAGCACCCGCCATATGAGGAGTTGATGGTCTAGGAATAGTTATTTGAGTAGTCAATGTAATAGAGAAACATTTTCATTTGAATAATGAACCCTTTTAGTTGGTTCTTCTATTGTAAGGTTGTAACTAGTGGATTGAAATGAAATAAAGAGTACTTTTGATGGCATTATTATGGTCTCAAATGTGTGGTTATATTTAATTGTTACTCTGCGTTACTCAATTGTGATACGTCTATTTGTGTCGTTCACATCTCCCGGTATTTATTCCACTACTAAATATCGGGGCGTGACAGTTGGTATCAGAGACTAAACTTTAGGGTCCAAGGGAATAGGAACATAGAATGAAACTAGATCACACGAGTCAAAATCTGTCGTACCTAATGTGAGCCTGGGTAGAACCATGGGAATAGAAGTCACATGTGATATATTTAGATGACTGACCTATATTATTATCTTGAAGGTACTTATTACCTCAATGGCCGCTGAACGTGCCCAGGCTAGGAACATGCAACAAACAATACAGAACTTGACTCAGGCTATCCTGCAAGCCACCCAGGGTGGAGGTAATCGCAGGGCCGGTGATCTCCATCAGAATTTTCAGAATATGGATCCGCCTTGGTTTGAAGGGAGTACTGACCCAGATGTTACTTAACACTGGGTTAAGGAAATTGAAAGGATATTCAGGGTCATGCAATGCACGGACCAGAACAAAGTACTGCTGGCGACTTTCCAATTGGAAAAGGATGCCAGGGCATGGTGGGAGTCGGTAGAAGCAACACTGAATGGCCAGCAACTAACATGGGCTCAGTTCATTGAGTAATTCAACACCAAGTACTTCTCAAGAGGGTCCAGGAACAGAAAGCAGCCGAATTTGCGGCTTTGAAGCAGAGAGGACTCAATGTGGCCGAGTATGAGGCCCAATTCTCTCGTCTGTCCCGATATGCTGTTCACTTAATTGGGACAAAAGGATGAAGGCAAAATGCTTTCTGAATGGCTTGAGGCCCCAGTTCATCACTCAACTGGCTCCAATGGACATTCAAACCTATGCTGACATGGTAAAGAAGGCTCAGTTACTGGAAGATGCCATGGAGATTGCCAAAAGGATTAAGGGAAAATCCGTAAAAAGGGAGCAAGTGTCTTCTGCAGGAAGGTATCAGCCGACCATTGGGAAGAAGAGGCCTAGTGGCAGAGTAAATGAACCAGCTGATAAAAAGCCAAAGGAGTTAGGTAAGCAGATAGTGGAGACAATGGGAGAAAGGTGCAAACACTGTGACAAAGCTAGTCATTGGTCTGAACAATGCTGGAGAGCGCAAGGGAGATGCCTGCGCTGTGGTAGTCATGACCACAGGATCTCAGATTGCCCAATGTTGAAAGAACAAGCCCCTTAGGACAAGCGTTCGAATGGACATAAGAGGTAAGGCCGCTTGCAAGCTATTCAGGAACCTGAAGCTGCTGAAGAAGGAGGTATCGTGGAAGGTACACTTACTATTCTTTCCCGACCCGCATATGTTCTATTTGATACGGGAGCTACGCATTCCTTTATATCTCAAGCATTTGTTGATACTCTACCTGTGAAACCCATCCCAATGAAATCCGGAATAGTTGTGTCAACCCCAAATGGTCCTGACACCAATCTTACAAACCATATGCCATCTAGTGAAGTGTTGATTGAAACTCAAAACCTACCAGAAAATTTAATATGTACGGACATGGAGGGGTATGATGTGATACTGGGAGCAGACTGGTTGTCTGAACATGGGGCTAGTATCAACTGCAGGAGAAGTCGGGTAACCTTTAGCCATTACCCAAAACTAGTGTTCACAGGGGATAGAAACCGCAGGAGATTGTCACTTATCTCTGCACTTCAAGCCAAAAAGATGATGAGGAAAGGTTGTATGGCCTTTCTTCCTGCTGTTGTCATCACAAAGAAGGAAGTCAAAGTTGAGGACATCCATGTTGTCAGCGAATACGCTGATGTTTTTCCCGAAGACTTTCCAGGAATTCCTCCTGAGTGGGAGGTCGATTTTACCATCGAATTGGTCCCTAGAGCAGCACCAGTATCTAGGGCACCATATAGAATGTCCCCCGCAGAACTGAAGGAATTAAAAGAGCAACTGATGGAACTGTTAGAGAAGGGATTCATCCGACCAAGTACATCGCTATGGGGTGCACCTGTCCTCTTCGTCAAGAAGAAAGATGGGTCGATGAGGCTGTGTATAGATTACAGACAACTAAACCAGTTAACCATCAAGAACAAATACCCTCTTCCAAGGATTGATGAGTTGTTTGATCAATTATCTGGAGCTAAATACTTCTCTGAAATAGATCTCAGATCCGGTTATCATCAATTGAGGATCAAAGGAGAAGACATTCATAAGACAGCCTTCCGAAGCAGGTATGGACATTATGAATTTATTGTTATGCCTTTTGGACTAACAAATGCCCCTGCAGTTTTTATGCAGTTGATGAATAGCATTTATCGCCCATATCTTGATAAATTTGTGGTGGTATTCATCGATGATATATTGATCTATTTCAAGACAAAGAAAGAACATGAGGAATATTTGAGGATTGCATTGCAAATTTTAAGAGAGAATAAATTATATGCCAAGCTAAGTAAATGTGAATTCTGGCTTGAGGAGGTATCCTTTTTAGGACATGTGGTAACCAAGGATGGTATCACTGTTGATCCATCAAAGGTTGAGGCTGTATTGAAATGGGAAAGACCGACAAGCATCACAGAGATTAGGAGCTTTCTAGGATTAGCAGGATATTATCGAAGGTTTATAAAGGATTTCTCAAAGATTGCAGTGCCGTTAACCAAGCTGACCCGGAAGGAAAATCTGTTTGTGTGGACCGATGAATGTGAAGAAAGCTTTAACAACTTGAAGAAGTGTATGACTACTGCTCCTGTCCTCGCCTTACCCACTGAAGAGGGAGGATTTAAAATTTATTCAGATGCTTCTGGAACAGGTATGGGATGCGTCTTAATGCAACAAGGGAAAGTAATAGCGTATGCCTCAAGACATTTGAAGATCCACGAAGTGAACTACCCGGTTCATGACCTGGAGTTAGCAACTGTAGTATTCGCCTTGAAGATTTGGAGGCATTATATCTATGGTGAGAAATTTAAAGTCTTTTCTGACCACAAGAGTTTGAAATACTTATTCTCACAGAAGGAGCTTAACATGAGACAAAGGAGGTGGTTAGAGTACCTTAAGGACTTTGACTTTTCCATTCAATATCACCCTGGGAAAGCCAATGTAGTGGCAGACGCTCTAAGTAGACAACCAGGAGCTATGCTAGCTAATATGATGCTGGGCGAATGGAAGTTACTGGAGCAATTTGCAAGCTTGAACTTAGACGTGGGAAAGAGGGAAAAACAAGTAATGATTTCCAATCTCCAGATACAATCCGATCTACTGACCGAAATCAAGGAGAAACAGGGAGAGGATCCATTCTTAGTTGAGATTAGGGAGAAGCTAGAACAAAGGCCTAACTTTACTCTATCAGCTGAGGGAAGATTGTTATTCCGAGGTAGAACATGTGTCCCTAATCATGGAGAACTCAAGAAGAGGTTATTAAATGAAGCTCACCAGTCCAAGTACACGATTCATCCTGGATCAACAAAGATGTATCAAGACTTAAAAAGGTCATACTGGTGGCCAAACATGAAGAGGGATGTGGCCGATCATGTGTTATACAGTTTAACATGTATGAAAGTCAAGGCCGAGCATTTCCGTACAGCTGGTGGACTGCTACCACTAGAAATCTGGGAATGGAAGTGGGATAGCATCGGTATGGACTTTATCATGGGATTGCCCAAGACTAGAGGTGGTATGGATGCAATTTGGGTAGTGGTTGATCGATTGACAAAGTCGGCTTCATTTCTTGCCGATTAAAAGTACCTGGTCAGTGGATGTATTAGCTGCACAGTATGTTAATGTGGAAATGGATTTTTCGATCCATCACAAAATCATTTAAAATTAAATGTTCTTTTATCATGTTCTCATGTGTTTACCCACGTATTACAAATTCGAGTCCCGTTTAGTGCTAAGTAAGTCACTATATGAAAGATGAATCGGTAATCGCGGAGCGCGGGCATGCCAGTCGCCGAAGCAACAACATGTTCTGCCTCCGAGAGTCGAAGGACTTTAGGTCTGTTTGCGCGCCGTCTGACTTCGTCGAACGAAAGTGGTGATCGGGTCGGGACCAAGATCCCGTCGCTGCCTCAGCGCAACGACGTTAATTACATCCCTGTAAGAGGGAAAACCCTTGATTAATTGCCAGATTAGAAAGTCTCATGGCCTTAAAGCGGAAACATCCGATAAAGGTGCAAAGTACAAGCTAGGATAGCAACAAGAAAGAAGTCTATTGATAGCATTTGACACATTGTGATCATTATCATCTTTTGTACAATTTTGGAGGCTTTTATTCATTTATTCATTTGATATTTGTCAATTAATACCAATTGTGTTCTCTTGATTTCATTTAAAACATGATAGTTGTAGTTATGCTGGTGAGTCGGCAGGCTGCTGAGTCGGCAAGGCCAGTGAGTCGGCAGATTGCCAGGTCAAGTGAGTTGGCAGACTGCTGAGTCGGCAAGGCCAGTGAGTCGGCAGACTGCCAGTCAAGTGAGTTGGCAAACTACTGAGTCGGCAAGGCCAGTGAGTCGGCAGACTGCTAGGTCAAGTGAGTTGGCAGACTACTGAGTCGGCAAGGCCAGTGAGTCGGCAGACTGCCAAGTCATGTGAGTTGGCAGACTACTGAGTCGGCAAGGCCAATGAGTCGGCAGATTGCCAGGTCAAGTGAGTTGGCAGACTACTGAGTCGGCAAGGCCAGTGAGTCGGCAGACTGCCAGGTCAAGTGAGTTGGCAGACTACTGAGTCGGCAGGGCCAGTGAGTCGGTAGACTGCTTGGTCAAGTGAGTTGGCAGACTACTGAGTCGGCAAGGCCAGTGAGTCGGTAGACTACCAGGTCAAGTGAGTTGGCAGACTACTGAGTCGGCAAGGCCAGTGAGTCGGCAGACTGTCAAGTCAAGTGAGTTGGCAGACTACTGAGTCAGCAAGGCCAGTGAGTCGGCAGACTGCCAGGTCAAGTGAGTTGGCAGACTACTGAGTCGGCAAGGCCAGTGAGTCGGCAGACTGCAAGGTCAAGTGAGTTGGCAGACTACTGAGTCGGAAGGCTGCTGCAACGCCGCCGAACCACCCAGCCAACTTGATTTTTGAAATCTTTTAATTACACAAAGTCTTTTAATTTCATAAGAGTTTCACGGGAAAATTCGGCAGCACTTCCCCTTTACTGATGGTGAAAGGGGAGGGCACGGTACTCGTCCACCATAATGGAGACGGCACCAAAACGGGGTGTTAGCCGCGTACGGCGTGACCCAAGTGGCACAAGGTACTGATTCCCGAGACGCGGCTACGAGGGAACCGATGAGTACCAAGACCAAAAACAAGCATTCGAGTAAACCAAGGCTTGCCGACTCATCGTATGTGAGGCCTGCCGACTCACTTGTTCAAATCTCTTCATTAATTAAGTGAGTCGGCAGCCAGCTGAGTCCTTGCCGACTCACCAATCAGAAACACTTAACGGTACAAAACTCCACGGGGAAAATTCGACAGCACCTCCCCCGGACTCATGGTGAAGGAGGAGGTCGCGGTATCCATCCACCATAATGGAGATGGTACCAAAAACGGGGCATAAGCCGTATACGGCGATACCCAAAATGGCACATGGTACCGATTCCCGAGACATGGCTACGAGGGAACCGATGAGTACCAAGACCAAAAACAGTCAAAAGGACGATCCAATGATGTCTGAGTCTAGGAACTCGGGCATAGATATCATATTATCTAACCCGAGGCCTCATAGAGTCTCATTTCTATGTGAGTCGGCGACAAACAGTTCTGCCCCCTGTGAGTCGGCAGCCCTCATTTGCAGTGCAATGACACCCAAATGACAGCGGAATGGCGTGAAACTTTTATGAGAGGGACTGAGGTACGTCCCGCTCAATTCCAGTCTCTTACACGGGAGAAATCCCATGCCGATCGGTCTCAGATCACGAAAAATACATGTGCTGTCCAGGTGAGTCGGCAGCCAGACAGAAATGAGTCGGCAACGCCCATTTATAAAGGGACGGTCACTCAAATCACACCGGAACGGCACGAAATTTTTATGGGGAGGACTGATATGTATATAGATCAATTTGGATCTTTTCCATGGCCGAAACACCATGCCAATCAGCCACGATTTGCCAAAAACGCGCATTCTGCCTGGTGAGTCGGCAGCCAGCCAGAAGTGAGTCAGCAACGCCTATTTATAAAGAGACGGCCACCCAAATCACACCGGAATGACGCGAAATTTTTAGAGTAGGGACTGATATACATATGGATCAATTTGAATCTTTTCCATGGACGAAACGCCGTGCCAATCGGCCGCAATTCGCCGAAAATGCGCGTTCTGCCCGGTGAGTCGGCAGCCAGCCCAGTGAGTCGGCAGCGACCACTCTCAATGGGACGGCACTCAAATCGCGTCGGAACGATCCAAAATTTTTATGGGAGGGACTGAGGCATGTCCCGAACAATCCCAAACTCTTTCACGAGCAAAACGCCATGCCGATTGATCACAGATCGCGAAAAACATACATTCTGCCAAGTGAGTCGGCAGCCAGCCCAGTGAGTCGGCAGCGAGACAGAACCATCTATTTGCCACCGGACGGCCACTCAAATCACATCGGAATGACTTGAAATTTTTATGGAAGGGACTGAGGTATGCCCCGAGCAATCCCAGGTTTTTAGGCGACGAAACTTTGCTCGGTCGATTTTAAAACACTGAAAAATCACTACTCAGGTGAGTCGGCAGCACTTCCGGGGTCCGATTCTCCCAACACGAGAAAGATCTGAGGGTCCGGTTGGAATGACAGACCATTTAACATGTCGAGAATCCATTTGTAGGCTTGAACGGGGCATAAGTATTGTTTACCTAACCCTTTGTGTTCAAAACCGAGAGAGATAGTGATTCAACAAGCATTGCTCAAGCTAAAGAAACTCATGAAATGAAGGACAACCCTTGCTGCAAAGGGAGGACAACACCCCCATGGGAAGATTGGAGGGCTATCAATCCCATTTAAGGGTACCACAAGGAATGGGCATCAATTTGTTCATCCTTGGGCACCCTCAAGCTCACCTCTAGGTGAGTCAGCAAGGCTCATTCAAAGGGAGAAATGCAGGAAATGCAGCAGAGAGGGAGTTCTTCTTGGGAAGAAAGACTCCAAATTACTTAAAAAAAAAAACTTGGGGAAAGGGGATCACATGTTCTTGCATCGGAATGTGCACATTAAAGAAGTGAGAATCTATCATAAGCATTAAATAAAGAAGACATGTGCTCTCTTATACTCCATATTCTATTCAAAGAAGGCAAGCATTAAATGTCCTTCCCATCCCATAGGGAAGAGGAGGGACAACAAGTACACACACTATGATTTGACAAGACAATGGGGAAGGAGGGGAGAACATAAAAAAAACAAAAGCAAAGAGAGGAGGGAGGCGATGGGGTGGAGGGAGCTCTCTCTCTCTCTCTTCCTTTTCTTGCCTTCTCACCCTCTTCTTCCTCTTCTCTGCTATGGCCTTTGAGCAGCAGCAAAAGCCCCAAGAAAACCTTTCTCCTCCTGGGAAAACTCCAAGAAGCCTTCCTCCAAAAGCCTCCAAGAACCTCCTGTCCGCAGACCCCTCTCCCCTCTGTCCAGAGAACTTTTTCCAGTCTCTTCTAGAAGCCTCTTTTTGCAGGTCACTTTTTGTAGTGGGGGGTGAGGGGTTTCTTAAAGTGACCCCCAGTATGGGGCATTCTTGGGCCAAAAGATAATGGGCCTATAGATGGGCTCACATCTCTTTATCTTATTTTGATGTCCACAAATGCCCCCCACCCAGGAGTGGTGCAAGCGAGGGACGAGCGGAGAAGTACCCCTGGGTGAACTCGTACGACGTCAACTGTGTCTCATCCTCAACTTGATCTGAGTCAATTTGTCAGCATAGACGGTCGTTGACTTGTTGTCGTGCTGACAGTCTTGTGATCCGTCAATGTGCTAACGGTCCCTGGATTTTGGTCTATTGTGCTTCTATTTTTTTTTTTGTTTGACGTGAGACTGTTGACGTTGACGTGAGTTAGCAATTTTTGGTCTCGCTCACGTGCTCTGATTTGTCGCGTGAATTGATTAGCAGCTTTCACGAGTCGACAAACTTTCCATTTAATGCCCTTTTCAAATGGGCCGACTGTTTGAGTCGGCAACCCTTCTATTTAATGTCCTGATGATTTGGCAGGCTTTATGAGTTATCAGTTGTCCGGGGGGGTTTGATGTAAATTGGCCGACGCCACAAGCAGTGCGCTGTGAGTCAGCAGCGCGGCGCCCCAATTCGTTCGCACTCTGAGTTGGTGGTGCCATGTCCGGCAGCGGCATGTGAGTCGGCAGCGCCTAAGTTGGCGGAGCCATGAGTTGGCAGCGCTGTGCGAATCGGCACTGCTTTAATGTGGCGGAGGGAAGAGCTCTCACGTGAATTGGCGGTGCTCGGGTGAGTTGGCAGCGCCCCGAGCTGGTGGCGCCATATCCGGCAGCGCCTTCGGCGTGAGTTGGCAGAGCCAATATGAGTCGGCAGCGTCCCATATCAGCCGCCCCTTGAGTTGGTCGCCGCTTGAGTCGGCAACGCCATGTGAGTTGGCGCAGGCACGGGTCGGCAGCGCGACTGTAGCACGTGAGTTGGTGAGGGGGGTTGGGCTGGCAGGCCCCTACTTTTCCTCAAAAGGGGCGCTGGCGCCTCTCTCTTCTCCCTCCTCCTTTTCTTGGCACGCAAGTCTTCTAGGCCTCCTCATCTTCCTCCTTTTGCCATCCTCGTCTCCCCCTTTCTTCCGCAGGGCAGAACACACAGGAGAGGCGGCGAGCAGGGCATCGGCATGGCGGCGCAGCTTCTCTGGCTGTGGTGAAGCAGCATGGCGACGCTTCGGACCGCAGCTGCAGGACGCGGATTAGGGCATAGAGGCGGTTGCGGCCTCTATTTTTTTCTTCTCCGACTGCATCGAGTTGGCGAACGGACGGTGGTGACGCAGCTTTTACAGCATCGGTGCAGGCGGTAGTGCGAGAGTCCTTTGGAGACGGTGCGAGAAGCTTCCCTTCCTCTTCCCCTCTCTCGTTTTGGCACCTGGGTGAAGCGACTGGCTAGCGCGGCTTCTTCCATCGGTCCTTCGCAGAGGCCCTTGGGCTCTCCTTTCTCTTCTTCAGCGACGCCGGAGTTCCCTTCGCAGTGGGTCCTGACCACTGGTGGCTTGGCATAACGAGGGTGGTGTACCCTGCTTACGGCGGCGTCCCAGGTTGTGCGACTTTGACTTCGGCCCCTTGGTTGCTTTCTCTTTCTTCTGCTGAACCCCCTCCCTTCATGCCCGAGTGCAGGTGAGCGTTGGGACCTGTATGATCTATGGCACTGAGCATGGTTGTGCCTGCGGAACTTTGGTAATCCCCAAGACTTGAGGAAGTGCCCCAGACGCCGGTGGTTTGGCTCGGTGAGAGTGAGAGCCTGGTGGAGGCGTCGAAGGCGGTGGCGTGCCCCTGACTGGAGGAGCGTCTGCAACACTGCTGTAGTGGCTGCGGCGGAGGGTGCGACCAAGGTGCTGTCGGTGGTAGATTCTTTGATTTCCCCTTTTTTTTTGCATTCTTGTACATGGGAATGGAGGGGCCAGAAGGCCTTTGTATTAGTTCAAAAGCTTCATGGGAATAGCAACGCATGAGTTTGTTGATTTGTACGTCAAGTGCGACATGGGTCGATGAAACCCTGCTCTATTGAAGTATGTTTGCCATTTGCCTGGGATCCGGGGACTGTTCTAGTGGGACTCAGCATGAATGAGTGGCAGTGCAACAGTGGCCCATTGAGTTGGCAGGGTGGCTGTAGCATACTGACTCGGCACTCTGACTGTAGCATTTATATTGTAGCTTGTTGATTCAGCACTATTACTGTAGCATTATTCTTGTAGCTTGTTAATTCGGCACTATTGTACTGTTGTATCAAGTGGTGGGTCTTTGGACTTAAGCCAGGCACTGGGTCGCTTCCCCTTGTAGGCTGGTCCTCGGGGTTTTGGCGGTTCCCGGAGAGCCACCCGACGTGCTTTGCACGCTCTTTTTGGGGCCATCTCGCCTTAGCGCGTGGATGAGTACCTGTGGCACCCCCCTTAGTCCACCAGGCAAGGGGAGATGCTGCCGAAATTTCTTTTGAGTCTGCCCATTTGATTAGCTCGATCTCATACTGACGTGCATTTATCTATTGTTCTCTTATATAGATCATGGCTAGCCGGCCTTCTGCTCCTTCTCGTTCGACTTCTATGAGCAGCAAGGGAAAGAGCACTACTATTCAAGCTCCATTGGTCTCTTGGGGGGATTTTCCCAGATTAGAGAGGCACCATGACAAGGTTGCTATTTTGGCTGAGTCGTCGGACTCTGAAACAGATACCATGGATGCCGACAGATTTGTGCTGGATTCCAATCCTGTCTTCTTTGCTCGTGGCCAAGATTATCGGGTTGATCATCCCAAAGACCGGCACCTCATGGAATTTCTCCGATCTCATTCATTGAATGGCAAGAGGGACATTTTCTTGGTTCGTGAGCTGGAGAGGGACAATTTGGTTGGATGTGCCTCGAGATCAGAGCCCATGTATTATCTTGGTGAACCTCGGCGGTGGGCTCCCACATTGGGGATAGAAGACCTAACGCCAGAGGACAACAAGCTGACGTGTGCCCCCACCTTCACTCCTGCAAGGTGGGACAATTCCGCAGGTCGCGTGAACAAGGAGCGTTCGACCTTTGGTCTATTCTTATGTCCTCTGCAGTGGGGGTATCGTCCCGAGCCTTTTGTATTGGACTGCCTGGCAGTCAGGTTCAAGCACCAACTGGCCGTAGGCTGGTTTGGGGATTTGAGGGCAACAGATGCCCATAGCTTCCGCCGCTTCGCAGTTGAGGCCGCAGAATTTGTGTTGCAAGAATATGCGCCGATCCTTATAACTGCCGGGGTATACCACAACGTGTATGCAGCCAGATACAGATATCCCCTATCTCGGGGCTTGTGCTGTGGTTTAGCAAAAGTTTTTGTTCCTGAGTTCAATACTTTTTATACTACTGAGGGTGAGACTTCCCTTGATTTGTGGAGCCTGCACCAATTAACGGGGCTACCTCTTGACGGAGAACCTTATGAAGAGGTGTGCCTCACTGACTTATTGAAAGATGAGACTGACGGTAAAGGCCGATATACTCTGGGGTACTCTTACAGGTATCTCATGAAGGCATATAGACACTTGAGTCTTTGCCAAACCTCAGAGGCAGCGGAGAAGAGGAAAGTCAGAGCTCATATGTGGTTAACCTATTTCTTCTGCATGGAACCAAAGTATGAGGACTTTCCCAGTGTTGGTCCAGTTGGCACAACGAGGAAGAGGAGCCGACAGAAGATTGTCCTCCCTGAGTCGATCTTCAAGGGGCACCAGGCAGGGCCGAACCCTACCAACGCAGATCCTTATACCCATTGTGCAGCTTACTTAGCCTATTGGCTGTGCTCCTTTGCCCTGCCAGTGGGGGATGCCACCATCATCCGTGCTGAAGCCATTTACCCTGCTTGCCAGATGGCGTGGGGAGTGAAGTTGTCTCTGTGTCCAACTGCTTTATGCTTGATCTATCGGAGCCTTGGGGAGCTTCACCGGCATCCAGTTCCCCGCCATCATCGAGTTATCGGCCCGTGGCATTTCTTCAGTGCTTGGGCGTGCAGTCTCTTCCCGGAGTTTGCTCTGCGGTCTCTTCAATCTCCACTGCTATTTCCAAGGATGCTGGAATTTGCTAGCGCAGAGCCCTCTTCCACCTCTTCCCAGCTCTTCAACATAAGGGGCAAGCTAACCGATATCCCTGTTGATTCACCGGGGACTATTCACTTTTGGAGTTTGGCAAGCCATTCCAGCCCTTTGGCCAACCGCTACCGAGAGTGCCGAGATGATCTAGTTGAAGAGTGTGAACACCCCTTGAGCAGCCGGAAGTTGGTGAAGTCATTACTGGAACCCGAGCTTCGAGACTGGGCGTTGTCTATTCGGCCCAGTGTGCTGGTTTTCCGAAGGGGCGGCAACATCTATCTGGAGCCCTACTATCCGTTCCGATTTGGACGGAATTTCGGGTATGATCAACATATTCCATCCTCTTCTGCCAAGTTTCCTTTGCCAAGTCGGGCTATAACAGGGGCACAAGTTATAGTCCAAGCTCGGATGTGGTGGGATTTCTACCATCGCCGTGACCCTTCTATTTTTAGGGTCCCCGTACCGGGGCGCACTCCTCATGTGACTTCAGGTTACATTAAGTGGTGGAACGCCCGAACTGGCTTTTATAGGGCATGTAAGCTCGATTGTTGGGACAGTGCGGAAAGGAAGATCCTACGGCTACAACTGGCGCCTGCTTTAGACATTGACAAAGATCATTTGTTACAGTTGATGTCGCAAGATCAGACAGTTGTAGGTCAGTATCTAGATGCCAGGCTATCTGCCAAGAAGAAGAAAACTACCCCAGAGTTGGTTATACCCGAGGTTAAGGCAGACAACTTCCTGACCACTCTTGATCACCTAAGCAGCATTAGCATTGAACAGCTAACTCCGGCTCAGCCCTGGCCGATTGAGGAGGACCGTCCAACTGCTCTTCTATCTAGCAGTGAAGTAGATGCAGCTTTCCCTTGTCGAACCTTTCTCTCCCCGGCTGAGCGAAGTGCAACGTATTATCAATTTACTTCGTGGCTCTTTGTCTTTCTTGGAGTGCACAACTTGACTATAGAGTCGGATCATGAAATGATCCTAGATCATCGCCTACATGCTACTTTCCATTATGCAGACGGATGGGGGATGGACCATCTTGGGCTGTACTACTTCCTTTCATCTGTCGGCCATGGAGACCTCGCCGTGCTTGTGGAGGACTGTCAAAAGATTAATGATGCTTGTTGGTTGGTCAAGGAAGCGGCTTCCCGTAACGGACAGAGTGCCTTCATGTATTGGCCTTTATCTCATTTCTACAAAGGCCCAGCCGGTAAGTTCAACCCGCTTCTTGATCTCATCGTCTTTTATCTCATTGCTTGTTGGATTATGTCTTTGTCTCTTTAGATCGCTCTGCCAAGGATCGTAGGAAGAGGTATCATGAGCTTCTATTGAAAGTCGGCAAGCCTGCCATCTTTGAGGAGAGAGTTGTTCGCTCGCCGCTTCCCGTCCGGAAGCCACCAGCCGCGAGGTCGGCTATAACGGCGGCCGTGGTTGAGGCCAAAAGGGCCTCGAAGAGGAAGAAGAGCATGCCTAGCCACATGCAAGCTTCTGTTGATGCCCCTGCTGTTCCCTCATTTGAAGAATTTGTTGAGCAGCACGACAGTAGGGCACCCGCAAGTAACTATTGGTTGATTCTCCCTTTTTTTTTTTTGCTCCATTGTTGATGATGTTTATTTGACTTATTTATGTTGCCGACTCTTAGCAGGCGATATTCCTCTTCTAAAGGCCTGCCTTCCTCCAGAGTACGAGATTCCGAGGTGTTTGCCAATTCCGGACGTTACAAATGCACCCTCGTCCCCTCGCGTTGAAGAAGTATCGGCTGAGGCTGTAGCATCTGAGCCCGTAGGAGAAGAGATTCCTCCCACCTTGCCTGGTGAGCCTCCATTTCTGACGGCAGACTTTCATTAAAATGGGCTCTTTGTTGCTCTTTTAGGCCCCTCTTGCCTTTATGCACTATTAGTCATGATGTTGTCTCTTTCTTTGTTGCCAACTGCTATTACTCCTTCAATTGCTTCTCCCACGAGTAAGCGATTAGCTGTAAAAACTCGTAAGAGAGCCAAGGAGCCTTCGGGCTTTCACCGCATAAGCTCTCGTGCCTCTAGGAGGTTGGCACTGATGAAGATTCGTCAGGGTAATCGGACTCTTCCTCCTGACACATTTTCAGATCCGGTGGCCATCTCATCAGAAAGTTCTTCGAGTGCTGGAGATGTTTGTTCCAGCTCCCCTTCAAGTATTGCTGCCAAGGGCTTACCCAAAGGGTCTTTTAAAGAGAGGATCTCTGCTTTAGAGGGCATTGAGGAGGATTCTGCCAGTAGTGTCGATGTCTCTCCAGCGGCCTACCACGAGCCTGTTACATTAGCTGCCCCCAAGATTGCTCCGGTAAGTATCAGCCTGTCGTACAACATTTGTGCATGTCAATTTTATACTGACTCTGTCTCTTTCCTTTTATGTATGAGTTCAGCCCTGAGCGTCATGACTCTGCCCCAAACCTCTCGCCAGCGGTTGATGTTGGTTCTGAGCTTGCTCTGGCTATAGTGCTATATGTTCCACCTCTAGTGACGGCCCAAGACACAGTCACTGAACCCGAGTTGCCGTTGGATGATGCTACTGATATTTCTCTTGAAGCACTAGCTCCCCAGGCCTCTTCTGCACCTGTTGATACGGTTGCAGTTGCCTCTTCAATAACGGTATCCGACACCACCCTTGCAGAGACTAATGTCGAGCCTTCTGCAACCAGTACTGCCATCGGAATTGGGCTGCCCTCTTGCTCTCATGAAGTGGACACAAGCTTATGGGCGGCCATTGACGATCAAGTGAACTTCCCGGCACCGCCTGCCGAATCAGTCGGAGGCATTTCTTTCTCTGACTCTATGGTTAAGCGGCAGTTGTCGGCATTGAACTCAATAGTCACCCAAGGCCCTTGCCCAAGCTATGAGCAACTTAAGCCCATTGTAGAAAAGCTGACGGAAGTGTTGGTGCTCCTGGGGTGCCCATTAACTGAATGGGCAAAGAGGGTAACCCTTTTGCTCAAATATGTCAAGCGGCAGCAGTTCCTTTTGGATGAATTGCCCGATCAATTAGTTGCTTTGGAGCTACGACTCGCTGATCAAGAAGCGGTACTGGAGTCCGTCCAAGCTAGCAGGGAATGTCGCCGATCCACTCTTGAGAAGCATGACATGAATTCCCAGGACCTGCAGGCAAAAATTGCTAGACTAAAGGCTGAACTGGGTACAGCAGAGGATGAATTAGCCAGGCTGGAGCTTTCCCGGGGACAAATTGAAGAAGCTCTTTTGCTTGATGAAGGTAGAGCTACTTCAGCAGAAGAAGCAATCAAGGAGATCGTATCTGAGAAAGCTCGCTTGAAGGAGATGGCTTCCTCTCCCTACTTAGGCATTCTACCTTTAGAGGATCTGTTCAGGGATCTGTAACAGGCTTGTTTGCATTTCTTTTGTTCTCCTCTTTTGTTTGTGTACTTCCGAGGCCGTGCCTCGAGGCTATGTAACATCATTTTGGTCAATGAAAAGAACACTTCATTCCGCTTATTGATGCCCCCATTGCGCATTTGTGTATACGCATTATTCACGCTACTATAGATATATATATACTATCATATAATCCTCATTATCGGATTGAGCGCCCTCGTGGGTTTTCACCCAAACCGACCCCTTCTTGCTTTTGCCTACACGCCCTTTCGGGTTTTCGTGTAGCAGGGTTCCCGATTTTGCCCATGGTGCCCTTTGCGAGTTTTCACCATGGCTGGGCTTCAGTCCTTTTTACCCTTACTCGGTGGGGTAATCCGAGTAAGTCCGACGAGGCATCTCCATTTTTAGCCTCTATTTTTTTTATGTCTTGAAATGTCCATTGAACTGTTTGGATGGCGGGACCTTTACCGCCGGGTAACTGTCTAGATGATGAGACCTGGTGCTGTCTGGTACTTGCCGGGGTGGCGAGGTATGATATTGTCTTGTGCCCATCAAGGTGATGGGGTCCGGTGCTGTCTGGTACTCGTCAGGATGACGAGGCCTGGTACTCATTGAGGTGATGAAGTCTAGTACCGTCTTGTACTCGTCAAGGTGATGAGGTCTGGTACTTGTCTGGTACCCATCAAGGTGATAAGGTCTGGTGCTGTCTTGTACTCGTCAGGATGACGAGGTCTGGTACTTGTCTGGTGCTCATCAAGGTGATGAGGTCTGGTGCTGTCTTGTTCTCGTCAGGATGACGAGGCCTGGTGCTTGTCTAGTGCTCATCGAGGTGATGAGGTCTAGTGTTGTCTTGTACTCGTCAGGGTGACGAGGTCTGGTGCTTGTCTGGTGCTCATCAAGGTGATGAGGTCTAGTGCTGTCTTGTTCTCGTCAGGATGACGAGGTCTGGTACTTGTCTGGTGCTCATCAAGGTGATGAGGTCTGGTGCTGTCTTGTTCTCGTCAGGATGACGAGGCCTGGTGCTTGTCTAGTGCTCATCGAGGTGATGAGGTCTGGTGCTGTCTTGTTCTCGTCAGGATGACGAGGCCTGGTGCTTATCTAGTGCTCATCGAGGTGATGAGGTCTGGTGCTGTCTTGTACTCGTCAGGGTGACGAGGCCTGGTACTTGTCTGGTGCTCATCGAGGTGATGAGGTCTGGTGCTGTCTTGTACTCATCAGGATGACGAGGCCTGGTACTTGTCTGGTGCTCATCGAGGTGATGAGGTCTGGTGCTGTCTTGTACTCGTCAGGATGACGAGGCCTGGTACTTGTCTGGTGCTCATCGAGGTGATGAGGTCTGGTGCTGTCTTGTGCTCATCAAGGTGATGAGGTCTGGTACTTGTCTGGTGCTCATCGAGGTGATGAGGTCTGGTACTGTCCTGTACTCATCATGCTGATGAGGTCTGGTGCTGTCTTGTACTCGTCAGGGTGACGAGGTCTGGTACTTGTCTGGTATGATGATCTTGCTAGTGCTTGATCCTCGTGCTTGTTGATGTCTTAGCATTTGACTGGTCCTCCTTTTTTTTATTTTTTTCTCTTTATCGAATTGGGCGCCCTTACGGGTTTTCACCCAGTCCGACCCCCTCTTGCTTTTGCCTACACGCCTTTTCGGGTTTTCGTGTAGCGGGGTACCCGATTTTGCCCATGGCGCCCTTTACGGGTTTTCACCATAGCCGGGTTTGGTCCTTTTTGCCCTTGTTTAATGGGACAAGTCTGACGAGGCATCTCTATTTTTAGCCTCCTTCTTTTCTTTTTTTTTTTGAAAGGATGTGCGGACATTGGCGCAATTTAACGATGTCGGCTGCTTGAGCTTGTTGACGCTTCTCCACTTTGCAACACAATTGCCGATGAAGCCTTGTGTTGTGTTGGCATGCCCCCTGGTGGGACTTCATAGTTTGAATGATGTTGATCTCTTGGACTCGTCACCATCGTCAGCTTCCAACGCGACTTGGCATGTCGATGGTGATGTTGATCACCTGGCCTTGTTGACTTTAGTTTTGTAAGTCCCTGTCCATGAAAGATGGTAAGGGTTAGATCAATTAAACAAAAACTATTCATGCATGCTAAGGCACATAGTTCTCTTTTAAGTCTCTTTATTGTTGTTTTTTTTGTTCTAAGAAACACGAATTTCCTGTCTTTTTAGGGTGTCTTTTCCATGCGGGGAGAAGTACGAAAAATGCGAGCAATCTCCACACAATTCATAACGAAATGATATGCCTACTAGAATGGGGGAACTCCTTTCATTGTTCTCCCCTCGAAATCAGCAAAAATAACGGAAATCTCATGAATTTTGTTGGGACGCTCGTAGCCTCAGAGCCATGGTCCGGCTAGCGGTATGGCTGCCTCTTCTCTATTTTTTTTGCCATGCATTGCATGACATTTTTTTTGTATTTTTCTTTTGGCTCTTCGTCATCGGTGACCGACGTCCCGGGGTCTAAGAGCTTAGTGGTTTATCAACATTTTTTTGTTTTGGTTCTTTTTGTTGCTTTTTAGATGATGGGAGAGTCGAGTGTAGAGACTCCCTGTTGTTGCGAATGCAACAGCTTCTTTTGTAGGCGAGCTCCTCATTCGTTGAATATGTTGCCTAGGTCTAGTTCTTGTTCCTCCTCTTGCTGCTTGTGATGCTGGCCGCCAAACTGTGGGTAGCATGCATGGTACAGCTTCAGATGTCTTCCATTGAGGGGTGGGAATTGAATCTCACCCCGATGGTCGACTACGACGTACGCGCCGCCCTCATAGACCCTCTGCACCACGTACGGTCCGGTCCAATTCTCATTCAGCTTACCCTTTGGGTTACCAGCCATGACTTCTCTTCTTTTAACCATCACCAGGTCTCCTTTCTTAAACTCACGGCCCTTAACTAACTTGTCAAACGCGCGTGATATGCGAGCCTGATAGACTTGAATATTCTTTTGTGCCTGTAGCCTCTTCCCCTCCAAGTCGGAGAGTTCTTCAAGTCTCCTTTCAATGTTGGTCTGGCTTTCAGGTGCGAGTCCATGCTGAATGGCCACTCTGAGAGATGGTACTTCGAGCTCCACCGGGACCACTGCCTCTGACCCATACACCAAGGAGAAAGGCGAGCAACCCGTTGGTGTTTTGTAGACAGTCCGATAAGCCCACAAGGCCTCATACATCCTATCTTCCCAGTCTCTTTTATTTGCACTGACTGTCTTGGCCAGCAAGGTGCATAGTGTCTTGTTGAAGGCTTCTGCTAAGCCGTTGGCCTGTGGATTATAGGGAGTAGAGGTTCTCCAGTCTATTCTGTACCTGGAAGCCATTCTTGACACTTTTTGGTTCTTGAAATGCGTTCCATTATCTGATATAATCCGGTCTGGGCTGCCGAATCTGAAAATAATATTTCGCTGGATGAAACGAGTCACCAGCTCTCCTGTTACTTCTCTTAGTGCCACAGCTTCTGCTCATCTTGAAAAATAATCAGTAATTGCCAAGATGTACTTGCACCCGGAGGAGGAAGGTGGCAAAGGGCCCACGACGTCAGTGCCCCATTGTGCAAACGGCCAGCTTGGGACGGTCGGATGCAAATGTATGGGGGGTCTTCTCAGTATGACTCCATGCTCTTGACATTGCTGGCACGTCTTGGCAAATTTGCCACAGTCTTCGAACATAGCCGGCCAATAATACCCGAGCCTTTTGATCTCTATTTTCATTTTGGGTCCGGCCTGGTGAGCGCCAGCAATTCCGGCGTGCACCTCCTTCATAACCCTCCAGGCCTCTTCAGGTGACAAACACCTCAACAGGATCTTCTTTTTGGCGTCTGCCATAATTCTGAATAGGACTCCGCCTCGCATCTCGTATGAGTCTTTTATCCGGACCAGCTTGATCCGTTCTTCTCGTTGCTTTGGCAATTGCTGGTGTTTAAACCACTGCAGCAGGGGCTCTCTCCAGTCTTCTTGCCTGATCTCTTCTGCCACGGAGACTTCCTCATGGTTGTTCTCTTCATCTTCATGCTCGCTTTCTATCATGCTGGGAACCTGTCGTCTATTCATGACGACGATTTCCAGCTTCTCATATGGTGGCACTGCCAATGAACTTGCCAGCTTAGCCAGAGCATCAGCTTGTGCATTCTTGCTTCTGCCGATATGTTCTATTTCTATTCGGTAGAATTTTGACATTAATCTCTTAACTTTTTGGTAATAGGGCAGCAACTCTGGCTTTTTGACATCAAACTCCCCTTGTACTTGTCTGATGATCAGCATTGAGTCACCAAACACTTGCAGTACCCTAATATTCATAAAGAGGGCCACTTGCAAGCCAATGATTAAGGCCTCATATTCGGCTTCATTGTTTGTACACGGCTTGCTGATGGAACAGGAGGTATGTGTGACCTCCCCTTCTGGTGACCTCAGAACGATGCCCGCTCCTGCTCGGACTCTTGCCCTGCCATGTGCTGATGCTTCTATTCTTGAGGCCCCATCAAAATGCAGCTACCAGGTGGTTGTCTGTAGCTGGTTCACTTCGAGAGTCTCATCCTCTGGTAGTTCAGTGACAAGCGACGAATTTTCTGGTACGGGATGTGCTGCAAAGAAATCCGCCACCGCTTGGCCCTTGATTGCTTTCTGAGGGACATATTTGATGTCGAACTCCATTAACATGACGGACCACTTACCAATTCTCCCTCTCAGCGCAGGCTGAGAAAGTATATATTTGATGGGGTCAGCTCTGGATATCAGCCTGACCTCGTGTGGCAGCATATAATGCCTCATTTTCTTGGCCGCAAATACCAAGACCAGACAGACTTTTTCAATTGGGGAATATCTGTCTTCTGCCCCGACCAGTCTGCGACTGAGATAGTAGAGGGCTTGCTCTTTTCCTTCTTCATTTTCTTGTGCCAGCATAGCTCCCAAAGAATGTTCTGTGGTTGCTATATATAGTATGAGAGGACGACCCTTTACTGGAGCTCCCAGAACTGGCGGAGTGTTCAAGTATGTCTTCAGGTGGTCCAGGGCATTCTGACACTCCTGAGTCCATTGGAATGGGACGTCCTTCCCCATCAGCTTGTGGAAAGGTTGACACCGCCCAGATAAATTTGAGACAAACCTACGAATGTAGGCTAGCCGTCCTTGTAATGATCGGAGCTCCGTCAAGTTTCTTGGCGGTGGCATTTCTTGGATAGCTTTGATTTTGATAGGGTCGATTTCAATTCCCCTGTACCGGACAATGAAACCCAAGAATTTTCCACTGGATACCCCAAATGCACATTTCATTGGGTTCATTTTGAGTTCGTATCGTCTCAGCCTTTCGAATACGACTCGGAGGTCTGTCAGATGATCCTCTCTTCTTTTAGTCTTGACCACCAAATCGTCAATGTAACATTCCACCTTCTTGTAGAGTAACTCATCGAAGATCTTGGTCATGGCCCTCTGGTACGTTGCCCCAGCGTTTCTAAGGCCAAAGGGCATCCTTTTGTAATGGAAGATTCCTTTAGGTGACCTGAAAGCTGTATGAACTCTGTCCTGTTCAGCTATCCAGATCTGATTGTAACCAGATGACCCGTCCATGAATGACAGTGCCTCATGCCCGGTAGTTGCATCGATCATCACCTCGGTGATTGGCACCGGGAAGTCATCTTTCGGGCAAGCTTTGTTCAAATCTCGAAAATCCACACAGATTCTGATCTGTCCATTTTTCTTTTTAACGGGTACAATATTTGCCAGCCAGGTGGTGTACTGGTTCTCTTCAACAAAGTCAACATTTATCAACTTGTCAACTTCTGCACATACTTTGTTGATCAGTTCCGGTCTCATTCTCCTAGGAGATTGTTTGACTGGTTCAATATTTGGGTCGACCGCCAAGAAGTGTTGAGCAACCTGGGGGCTGAGTCCCGGCATCTCTTTGTAGTCCCAGGCGAAACAATCCCGAAACTCCTTCAAGAGTTGAATATATTGTTCCTTTTCTGCTTCTGGAATAAGGGCACTGAGGAAGGTAGGCCTATGGTCATCTTCTGTACCCAAATTTATTTCTATTAGCTCATCAACAGTGGCCTGACCACCATCCTCAAGCTCTTTAGGTGCTAGCTGCAGGTCTATAAGACCTTCTTCCTCATTTTCTGCTTCTAGCACTTCCAAATATTCGTCATGTTGATCTTCATCTGGTGTGCCTCTTTTAACCCTTCTGATTGCTGGATTTCTGGATTCAAGTCTTGTAAATTGTCTGTTGTGATTGCTAGCTCGGCAACAATTGATTGGACAGCATTGCAATTTGTCAATTCTCCTATCACTGGCAGCACTTGGGTGGCAGATGGCTCCGGGAGAGTGTGTATCGGGGGCACCGCCACTTCCATGGGAAATTCTTCATTTGCAATTGTGTCTATTTCGGCTCCAGGTTCCTCTTCTGGATAGTCATCATATACTACCCCTGAGGAGTTCTTTTCTGTTTGATTGATGATGCTGACCATGTCGACGGTGTAATGTTCCCCCAATGAGAAACCAAGCCCTGGACATGGCGTGATTTTCAATAGATCCCTATCCATGTTTGGAGGATACCATAGCTTCCTAAACATCTCCCTTTGACTGAGACGTTGATAGGAAGGGATCTGTTGTCTCATAGTCATTCTGATGACTGCAAATGACATGTCGGGGAGACCCAAAATTGGCACAAGGGGGTCTCCAATCTCTTCGGGAATCTGGCAATCATCATCCCTTCTCATTAAATGCTCTTCGGCTGCATAGAAGACCGTGAAGCGCCCACATGGGTGGGATATCACCATGGTCTTTAATGCTTTCACTGTCTGGCAGTCAACCTCAATGATTGGCTTCGTGAGACCTTCTGGGACCAGGATGAACTTTCCTTTTTCATTCCCTTCTTGTATGCTGAGGTCGTGTGTGCAGACTGGGGTATCACATGAATGTACAGATGCCCCCTTTGTTGATGCAGGTTCTGCAGCAGCAACCCCTGGCGGAGGTGGTGGAAACCACTCATCTGTGATGCCAACCTCTTTCTCTTTACCCTTGAAAGGGGTCTGCTCTTCTGAATGCTCCAGGTACAAGCTTGCATCTAGGAGATGACACTCATAAACTTCGAACGGATGTGCATCGGCGAAGGTTCTGTGCTCCTCCCCTCCTTTGATGTATTTTATGCACTGGTGCAACGTAGACGGGACTACCCCGTTCTGGTGGAGCCAGGGCCGACCTAGCAGAGCTTTATAAGAAGTGTTCGCATTGATGACGTGGAACTGGGCCTTTGTCACAAAGTCTCCCAGAACCAAGTCAAGCTCCACGACCCCCAAGGGAATTTCAAACTTTTGATTAAAGCCCGCTATCCTCACATCATGCACAGAAGTGAGGTGCACATCGAAGTGGTACTTTTGATATATCTTGTATGGCAATATGTTGACTGCTGCTCCGGGATCCACTAGGATTCTGTTCAAGGGTAGCCCATTTAAATGCCCTCTCATGTACAGCGGCCTATTATGGGTAGTCATGGGGAGGAGCATGTCCTCTGGGGTGAACGTGATGGACTCCGTGTTGATGACGGCTGCCTCTACTTGCATTTCTGCCAAGCACGCCTCATAGTGTGTTGGAGCCTGCAGGGCTGAAATGATTGCTTTTCTAGTTTCTTCACTGAATGATAGGATTTCCCAGACGCTGAAACGTGTGGGAACCTTTTTTAACAGCTTGATGATCTGGTCGGCAGCTCCCACATCATCCCGCTTCGGTTTCTCCTGGTCATTTGCATGGCTTTCTGCTTGAACTTCAACAACAGGGCCAACTGGCTTTTGGCTGGCCTTCTTTTGTGCTTTTGGAATTGTAGGTGCCACTTTAGCTTGCTCCTTAGCCGCTAAAAATTCGGCAAAGGACGGGATCGTGCCCCCAGCTTCTTCATTCTTGTACAGCCCTGGGGGAGGTGGAATTTGTGTCCCTCGAACTTCGGGCTCAGGAATTTTGTAGGATGGCTCTCCTCGGAAGATAATATTCTGATTTGCTGGGGCAGGACATCCCCATCTTCTTCCAGTTCTGGTTGTAAACTCGAGCCCTGAAGACCCGACCTGGTTGACGTCGTTGGATGAGGAACATATTTCCTCATTGTCATGATGCTCCACCAAGCCCAGGAGGGATGAAATGGTGTTGCATGAAAGAGTAGCAACTGTCTTTTTCTTCTTCTTAGATCTTTTCTTCTTCTTCTTCTTAAGTTCAACTGGCTCTTGCCCCCAGAATAACTCCTCTTCAGGCTGGAGCGTCTCTTGTGCAATGGGTGCTTCCAGAGTCAGCTTTTCAAGCTCCTCCCATGGCACGTACTCTTGCAATCAGACGGGATGCCTGTCCGGTTGCTCATATTCATCTAGCTCGTCAATTAATGCCTGCAATCACTCCAGTGACGGGTTGCCCCCTCCATATAATGGCAAGGGCGTCCGCCTCCTTCTGTTGTTGTTCCTTGGGATGACGAACTGGGGGAGTGTTTTATACCACACGGGAGTGACCACTGGTATAGGTGGCTGGGGTGTTACCCCTCGAATTTGCACTTGTGGTACTGGCTTCACTTCTTGAACTTGCACCTGCGATGTCGGCTTCACTTCTAGTTTCTTCTTTGTTCTCTTGGGCACCTCGTGCCAGCCCTCCTTCTCTCTGATAGGAGTAAGAACATAGTTCTCATAGGTCTTCTGAGTGCTTGCCTCGGAAACCTCTTCGGGCAGCTGCTGGTATAAAGAGATCATGTTAGCTGCAGCTTGCCGAGCAGGGGGCTCATGTGGCTGAGGAGGATTCACTCTGTACTCCCCCATCTGCAGCTCTCCCTTTTTAACCAAGCCTTCCATAATGTCTTTGAACACGTAACAATCTTCTAGAGCATGTCCAAGGACTTGGTGGTACATGTAGTACCGAGGATCATCTTTTTTCGAGGCTTCATCCGGTCTTTTAGATGTTGGGAGTACGATTTTGTTGTACCGGAGAGCCCACTCAAATAGAGTTTTGGTCTTCTCCTTAGGGAAGGAGTATGGCTTCCTTACCTTATCTTGAAAGGGGATGACCTTCCTCTGTGGCGCAGGCTTGCTGTCAGAAGATCTGGCTGCTACTTCGCCTTTGCTCTTTTGCTGTTCAAAGGTTTTGAGGTCAACAACGTGTACCTCCTTCCCTGTGGGCTTCTTTTCGGCTGGCTTGCTCTTTGGTGCAGTGGCCGAGCTAGTGGAGTATTTGATCAAGAAGGCCTCAATCTCTGCCACCACATTATTCAATCTATCAAATGATCGGATTTCCATCCCGATCATCCTTTCCAGCAATTCTCTCTTCAAGTTTTGTTTGCAGATCTGTACTGCATCTTCTTGGTGAGGAGGACGCTTGCACCTCATACTGAGGTTCCTCCAGCGTTGGATGTAGTCTAATGCAGACTCATCATTTCTTTGTCTAGTTGCATAGAGCTCGGCCACCGTGACCTCCCTCTCTGCTATATAAAATCTCTCCCTGAATTTTTTCTGCATGTCTGCCCAGTCAGATATAGATCCTACAGACAGACTGGAATACCATTCAAAGGCTAATCCAGTCAGAGAAGAGCCGAAAAATTTGAGCAGATAGGACTCGTCTGAAGCCAAGTCCCCCATCACATTGATATAGTATGCAATGTGTTCTTTTGGGGATCCCCGTCCATTGAACTTGTCAAATTTTGGGGGCTTGGTGATGCCTGGAGGCAATCTTTTCACAGCATGGTGCGCAGGATAAGGCACCCTATACACGTCGAAGGCGACATGCTCCCCATCACCCCGCTCTGCCAGCTTCATCTCAATCATTTGCTCTACCATCAATTTGCTGATGATGGTGGGGTCCACTTGTTGAGGATAGAAGTGGGCTGGCTGATGGCTTGGAGTGTTTATAATGGCCACTGGCGGCAGCAATGGCGGCATTTGACTTTCAACTTGATGCTCAGGAACCTGAGTCGGCAGTGAATGCTGCTGCTGTTGGAGGTGGTCTGATTGTGGCTGCTGTTGTTGCTGCTGAAAGAACTGCGGCTGTAGCAGTTGATATTGGGCTTGTGGGTGCTGCTGCTGAACTGCAATTACAGGTGACTGTTGAGGCTGTTCGTTTGTTGGCTGCACCAAGGTGCGCTGGGCTGAAATCCTCACTGACCCTGAGGTCCCTTGAGGAGTTTCCCCTGAGCCTTCAACTTCTCGAGTTATGTGCCCTTTAGCTTCTTTGCCTCTTACCTGTCTTTTAAGCACTTCAATCTCAGCCTGATACCACTGCAGCAACTCTAGGACAGCTGGGTCCAGATGTGTAAAAGCAGGAGTCTCTTGCACCGTGCCCCCTGCCATTTCTAGTGGAGGCGGGGGAAGCTCATTGCTGCCCCCACTACCTTGGGTGGTGATAACATTGGTGGTGACCGCTGTCCCTTGCATTGCCTGTGAATCAGTATTCCCATACGCGGCTGCTAGGGCTGCTGCCGCGGCTCTTCTTCTAGTCACAGCACCAGGTCTTTCTGCTAGTTCAATGATTTCTCCATCCTCGGTGGGTAGAGCACCATATCGGCTCCACACACCGGCCATATGACATGCAAAAATTTTAAGACTCCCACTCTGGTCTCTCTCGACCCTTCGGGAGATCTGGAAAGGAAAGGATAACCTTTCAAAGACTGATATTCAGGGTTTGGCCCTCCCGGTCTGCTCATGAGTGTGTCCACACGGGACATCATTTTCATCAGAACTACTCTCGGCTTCCTCATGGAGTACTTCCATAACTTGTAGCATCCTTGCCCTTTGCAACGGGGAGTTTGCGAGATGTAGTAAATGGTCCCGTACAACCCTTGCTGCCCCCGGTTGATCATGAGTTGTGGAAACCATTGATACGAGGGAATTATCTCGGATAAGTGGGAGGTGAGATGACCTCCGTAATTCCGCTCTCTTGTTGTGGAAGCGGGCATAAGCACATGCCCCTCCTTGATGAACCCTGGCCCTGAAGCCTCTGGATGACCTATGATAGGTAGGAATCCTCTCGTCAGCTACTTCTTTTGGTGCTCCCTCTTCCAGCTCAATTTCCTTCAATCTGGGCTGCTGCACCTTCTTAGGTCGCCAGACCTGTTTGAATTTTATGGGTTTCAGAGGCAGCTTCCCCTTGAAAGTGTTGTACATTGTCTTCTTTCCACTTAGTGCCTGGAAATGGTTCTCAACAGCCACCGCCGGTATAACTTTTTATGGTTCGATCTTGCTGCGCCCATTGTTCAGATTAATCCTTACTTTTCCCACCAGCACGCTCTTTCCAGAGTTGGAAAGATGGGCGCCGCGGGAAATGCTCTTCTTCTCCGCCGTTGCTCTCTGGCGGCCTCCCTTAGCTCCTCTAGCTTGGTTCCTTTGGCCGTGGTCTACGTGGTGAACCTGACAGCTCAACCCCTCCGCAGCTTCTTGGATCTTGACCTCAGCTTCCGACTGCAATATGTCAACGAAAGCCACCCCGAGGAAGTTAGGGAACTCGACCACTGGGGGAAAGCTCCCGAAGCGAGTAGGCACTGCTAGGTAGCCGTTCCGAGCATGATCCCTAACGAGCTGGGGTCCGAAGCGCACTTCCGCCATTAGTCAGTTAGTACCTGTCAGTTAAAACAAACAAGTAGTTAGTATTGAGTAAAAAGGCCATGAGGCTTTCTATTCTGGCGAAAAGATGAAGGGAAGTTTGGTCCCACCGGGCGTGCCACGCTGTGGAAATGGATTTTTCGATCCATCACAAAATCATTTAAAATTAAATGTTCTTTTATCATGTTCTCATGTGTTTACCCACGTATTACAAATTCGAGTCCCGTTTAGTGCTAAGTAAGTCACTATACGAAAGATGAATCGGTAATCGCGGAGCGCGGGCGTGCCAGTTGCCGAAGCAACAACATGTTCTGCCTCCGAGAGTCGAAGGACTTTAGGTCTGTTTGCACGCCGTCTGACTTCGTCAAACGAAAGTGGTGATCGGGTCGGGACCAAGATCCCGTCGCTGCCTCAGCGCAACGACGTTAATTACATCCCTGTAAGAGGGAAAACCCTTGATTAATCGCCAGATTAGAAAGTCTCATGGCCTTAAAGCGGAAACATCCGATAAAGGTGCAAAGTACAAGCTAGGATAGCAACAAGAAAGAAGTATATTGATAGCATTTGACACATTGTGATCATTATCATCTTTTGTACAATTTTGGAGGCTTTTATTCATTTATTCATTTGATATTTGTCAATTAATACCAATTGTGTTCTCTTGATTTCATTTAAAACATGATAGTTGTAGTTATGCTGGTGAGTCGGCAGGGTGCTGAGTCGGCAAGGCCAGTGAGTCGGCAGATTGCCAGGTCAAGTGAGTTGGCAGACTGCTGAGTCGGCAAGGCTAGTGAGTCGG
This sequence comes from Colocasia esculenta, assembly GCA_014218235.1. Classification (NCBI taxonomy): domain Eukaryota; kingdom Viridiplantae; phylum Streptophyta; class Magnoliopsida; order Alismatales; family Araceae; genus Colocasia; species Colocasia esculenta. Next base: position 40,830,388 of record CM024757.1, on the reverse strand, counting down.
CAGACTGCCAGGTCAAGTGAGTTGGCAAACTACTGAGTCGGCAAGGCCAGTGAGTCGACAGACTGCAGGTCAAGTGAGTTGGCAGACTACTGAGTCGGCAAGGCCAGTGAGTCGGTAGACTGCCAAGTCATGTGAGTTGGCAGACTACTGAGCCGGCAAGGCCAATAAGTCGGCAGATTGCTAGGTCAAGTGAGTTGGCAGACTACTGAGTCGGCAAGGCCAGTGAGTCAGCAGACTGCCAGGTCAAGTGAGTTGGCAGACAACTGAGTCGGCAGGGCCAGTGAGTCGGCAGACTGCCAGGTCAAGTGAGTTGGCAGACTACTGAGTCGGCAGGGCCAGTGAGTCGGCAGACTGCCAGGTCAAGTGAGTTGGCAGACTACTGAGTCGGCAATGCCAGTGAGTCGGCAGACTGCCAAGTCAAGTGAGTTGGCAGACTACTGAGTCAGCAAGGCCAGTGAGTCGGCAGACTGCCAGGTCAAGTGAGTTGGCAGACTACTGAGTCGGCAAGGCCAGTGAGTCGGCAGACTGCCAGGTCAAGTGAGTTGGCAGACTACTGAGTCGGAAGGCTGCTGCAACGTCGCGAATCACCCAGCCAACTTGATTTTGAAATCTTTTAATTACACAAAGTCTTTTAATTTCATAAGAGTTTCACGGGAAAATTCGGCAGCACTTCCCCTTTACTGATGGTGAAAGGGAGGGCACGGTACTCGTCCACCATAATGGAGACGGCACCAAAACAGGGTGTTAGCCGCGTACGGCGTGACCCAAGTGGCACAAGGTACTGATTCCCGAGACGTGGCTACGAGGGAACCGATGAGTACCAAGACCAAAAACAAGCATTCGAGTAAACCAAGGCTTGCCGACTCATCGTATGTGAGGCCTGCCGACTCACTTGTTCAAATCTCTTCATTAATTAAGTGAGTCGGCAGCCAGCTGAGTCCTTGCCGACTCACCAATCAGAAACACTTAACGGTACAAAACTCCATGGAGAAAATTCGGCAGCACCTCCCCCGGACTCATGGTGAAGGAGGAGGTCGCGGTATCCATCCACCATAATGGAGATGGTACCAAAAACGGGGCATAAGCCGTATACGGCGATACCCAAAATGGCACATGGTACCGATTCCCGAGACATGGCTACGAGGGAACCGATGAGTACCAAGACCAAAAACAGTCAAAAGGACGATCCAATGATGTCTGAGTCTAGGAACTCGGGCATAGATATCATATTATCTAACCCGAGGCCTCATAGAGTCTCATTTCTATGTGAGTCGGCGACAAACAGTTCTGCCCCCTGTGAGTCGGCAGCCCTCATTTGCAGTGCAATGACACCCAAATGACAGCGGAATGGCGTGAAACTTTTATGAGAGGGACTGAGGTACGTCCCGCTCAATTCCAGTCTCTTACACGGGCGAAATCCCATGCCGATCGGTCTCAGATCACGAAAAACACATGTGCTGTCCAGGTGAGTCGGCAGCCAGACAGAAATGAGTCGGCAATGCCCATTTATAAAGGGACGATCACTCAAATCACACCGGAACGGCACGAAATTTTTATGGGGAGGACTGATATATATATAGATCAATTTGGATCTTTTCCATGGCCGAAACACCATGCCAATCAGCCACGATTTGCCAAAAACGCGCATTCTGCCTGGTGAGTCGGCAGCCAGCCAGAAGTGAGTCGACAACGCCCATTTATAAAGAGACGGCCACCCAAATCACACCGGAATGACGTGAAATTTTTAGAGTAGGGACTGATATACATATGGATAAATTTGAATCTTTTCCATGGACGAAACGCCGTGCCAATCGGCCGCAATTCGCCGAAAATGTGCGTTCTGCCCGGTGAGTCGGCAGCCAGCCCAGTGAGTCGGTAGCGACCACTCTCAATGGAACGGCACTCAAATCGCGTCGGAACGATCCAAAATTTTTATGGGAGGGACTGAGGCATGTCTCTAACAATCCCAAACTCTTTCACGAGCAAAACGCCATGCCGATTGATCACAGATCACGAAAAATATACATTCTGCCAAGTGAGTCGGCAGCCAGCCCAGTGAGTCGACAGCGAGACAAAACCATCTATTTGCCACCGGACGGCCGCTCAAATCACATCGGAATGACTTGAAATTTTTATGGAAGGGACTGAGGTATGCCCCGAGCAATCCCAGGTTTTAGGCGACGAAACTTCGCTAGGTCGATTTTAAAACACCGAAAAATCACTACTCAGGTGAGTCGGCAGCACTTCCGGGGTCCGATTCTCACAACACGAGAAAGATCTGAGGGTCCGGTTGGAATGACAGACTATTTAACATGTCGAGAATCCATTTGTAGGCTTCAACGGGGCATAAGTATTTTTTACCTAACCCTTTGTGTTCAAAACCAGAGAGATAGTGATTCGGCAAGCATTGCTCAAGCTAAAGAAACTCATGAAATGAGGGACAACCCTTGCTGCAAAGGGGAGGACAACACCCCCATGGGAAGCTTGGAGGGCTATCAATCCCATTTAAGGGTACCACAAGGAATGGGCATCAATTTGTTCATCCTTGGGCACCCTCAAGCTCACCTCCAGGTGAGTCGGCAAGGCTCATTCAAAGGGAGAAATGCAGGAAATGCAGCAGAGAGGGAGTTCTTCTTGGGAAGAAAGACTCCAAATTACTTAAAAAAAAAACTTGGGGAAAGGGGATCACATGTTCTTGCATCGGAATGTGCACATTAAAGAAGTGAGAATCTATCATAAGCATTAAATAAAGAAGACATGTGCTCTCATATACTCCATATTCTATTCAAAGAAGGCAAGCATTAAATGTCCTTCCCATCCCATGGGGGAAGAGGAGGGACAACAAGTACAAACACTATGATTTGACAAGACAATGGGGAAGGAGGGGAGAACATAAAAAAAACAAAAGCAAAGAGAGGAGGGAGGTGATGGGGTGGAGGGAGCTCTCTCTCTCTCTTCCTTTTCTTGCCTTCTCACCCTCTTCTTCCTCTTCTCTGCTATGGCCTTTGAGCAGCAGCAAAAGCCCCAAGAAAACCCTTCTCCTCCTGGAAAAACTCCAAGAAGCCTTCCTCCAAAAGCCTCTAAGAACCTCTTGTCCGCAGACCCCTCTCCCCTCTGTCCAGAGAACTTTTTCCAGTCCCTTCTAGAAGCCTCTTTTTGCAGGTCACTTTTTGTAGTGGGGGGTGAGGGGTTTCTTAAAGTGACCCCCAGTATGGGCATTCTTGGGCCAAAAGATAATGGGCCTATAGATGGGCTCACATCTCTTTATCTTATTTTGATGTCCACAGTTAAGGAAGTAGTTAGATTGCATGGGGTTCCATCTAACATAATATCGGACCGGGACCCTATATTTACTTCACACTTCTGGAAGGGTTTACAAGTAGCAATGGGTACTAAACTAAATTTTAGTACCGCCTTCTATCCTCAGACAGACGGACAAACCGAAAGGACCAATCAAATTGTGGAAGACATACTTCGTGCTCTGGTGCTAGATTTTAGAGGTCGATGGGATGATCAGTTGTACTTGATGGAGTTTGCATATAACAACAGCTATCAGGAAAGTATCAAGATGGCACCGTTTGAAGCCTTATATGGCAGGAGTTGCAGATCACCCCTTTGTTGGGAAGAGGTTGGGGAGAACCAATGGGTTGGACCCGACTTAATTGAGGCGACTGTCAGGAAGGTTCAAATTGTCAGGGAACGTCTAAAGATAGCACAATCTAGGCAGAAGAGTTATGCAGACAAGAGAAGGAGAGAACTAGAATTTTAGGTTGGCGAACATGTTTTCTTGGAGGTCTCACCTTCAAGGGGAATTCAAATATTTGGGATCAAAGGAAAGTTAAGTCCCAGATTTATAAGGCCATTTGAAATTTTGGAAAGGATTGGTCAGGTGGCATATAGACTTGCACTTCCTCCACAGCTGGCGAACGTGCATAATGTGTTCCACATATCCATGCTGAGGAAGTACTTATTCAATGCCGACCATGTAATCAACCATGAGGACTGGAGATTCGGGAGGACCTGACTTACGAAGATAAGCGATCAAACTATTGGATCTGAAGATTCAACGACTCAGGAATCGTACTATACTATGGTGAAGGTCCAATTGAGTCGAGACGGAGTTACTAATGCTACCTGGGAAACAGAGGAAAGAATGAAGAAAAACCACCCAGAACTATTCTCACGTACGAACTACAACATTATGGTAAATTTGGGGACTAAATTTCTTAAGTGGGGGAGGATGTAACACCCGGAAATTTAGTGATTTAAAAATTTTTAGAAATAAGGGGAATAAATAAATTCTGCAATTATCGGAATGATAAAACTTACATACCATTATCGTACGAGAGAAAACATATCGAAAAATTTTGTAAAAAATAAATAAATAAATAAATCAACCTCAAATATTGTCCCTAAGTGTTCCACGAAGGAATTCGTGCAACGAAAAATCTGATTGGTCGAGTATATGTCACACATGACCAAGTTACCCGAATTAGGAAACTAAGTCGAAAAATTGTTAACGCAGAAAAATAACCCGACCATAAATTAAATAAACATGTTGGGAGAGACTTCCAACATCATGTATTAATAACCATTAACAAGATTGGGCCAATAGAGCACATTTGGCCCAAGGATAAAAATTGGGACAAGAAAATACCCAGAAATTCGTGTATGGAATTATGCAAAAATTACGGAGGGTAATTTAGGGTTAAAATTAGGGTAATTAGTCATGTAAGGTAAGCCAAAACTGGACCCAACCCTAAGAGGTGGTTCCTAAACCTTTGCTACCTCCTTTGGGTGAAAGAATCCTAGATTTTGGAAAGTAGGAAGCAGAATTCGCAACCTCCTTTCTAGTTCCATTAAGACATGAATTAGAACACTAATGTAAGGCCCTCGAATTTTGTTGCAATATTGTATTGCATGTAAATAATTCATGTTGTGTATGTATGTATGTAAATATCTACGTAAGTACTAGTTAGTATACTATTGCATGCAAGTGTATGAATTAGATGTAAATAATGTACGAGGGATATGATGGTTGTGTGTGTGCGTAATAGTATACATATGACATATATAGGTATAAGGTGTACATGGTTCTGCATGTTTTTAGAGTTCTGGCCGAAGGCCAGATTGGCGTCAATATCAACAGACGTCGATGTGGTGTTGGCGTCAACCATATGGACGCCAACACTAACCCCAGTGTCAGCGATGTGGACGCCAACTTCTCTGACCTGCATGCGTTGCAGACCTCGAAATTCCGGGGCAAGCAAGCCCAGCCATTGGGGAGATGTCCCCAACGGCTATCAGGCCATCCCATCACCCCTCGGGATATCCCAAACACCTTCTCCTATAAACAAAACTCCTTCTGCACCAGAAGAGCTCTCTTTGGCTCTTTGCAAAGAGGAGAGAAAACCCTAGCAAGCTGTGAGGAAGACTGGACTTTGGAGGCTTCAATTCGACGATTTGGAGCCTCAACCGGCATTCTATTGCAACTGGAGGCTAGAGGGGACCAAGGAGAAGGCTTCCCCGCCACTGGTTTAGCTTCTGCATCGACCTAGAGACCGGAGGAGAGCTTTTGTGGAGGCTTCTTGGGACTTCCCAAGGAGGGCTTCACCGCCATTTTAATCCATTTGAAGAATTGTTTAGAGGCAAGTAACCTATACATATCGTCCCTGTAGTTGTCTAGTAGTTTTTCTCATTTTTACACATTTTACCTCGTGTCTCCCCCATTCTCCTTGTTGTTTGGAGTTCGGTCTGTGTTCTGCACAGACAAGAACTTGGCATCAATGAATTGATGCCAAGATCTCCAGTGAACGTCCGGCGATCTTGCCGTCCATCTCTTGAACGGCCATACACTGCCGCCAAGTTCTTCAGTGCAGAACAGTGAACTGTTCTGCCTTAAATAATTATTTTTTGGACTTTGACGCATGAGGATATAGTGTAAATTTTATATGTTATGTAAAATAACTAATGTGATGTGTGTGAAATTTCTGTGATTTTCTATGGATGGCATGAATTGTTGGATTTATCGAAATGCATGTTGGGAAAAAGGGTTACGCATGATTACTTACTGTCTATATGATTTCGGAGGAATTAATTGCCTGAATTTTTCTACCCCATGTGTACATGTGTCAGTTTATACCCTGTGAATTTGAGAAATTATCCATGTTCATATGATTTATTGTAATTATGGCAATGGAAATAGAAAGTATGTGTAGGATTTCTAAAATTCACAGTAAATGGTATGTCGTGAAATAAATTCGGGAAAATTTTCTATAACAACATATGTGATAAATTCAGATCTGTAAATTGCCAATCTGAGAATTTAGGTTATGTCCCATGACAAGTTGAATTATGAATGACATGCGACTGAATGTTTTAATTTCTGTAAATGCGATATGAGTCAGGAAAATGTGAAATTTTCATGTGGAATCATAACCTGATATCAGCATGTGGTTAAATTTTCAAGTCGTTTGGACAACTGTATAGTGAAATGTGAATTTTTCCATGCAAGAAACGTGAACCATAAGGCATGCTAATGTGGAAAAAAATGTGACATGTGTGTATGATCTGATTGTGCAAAATCTGAACAGGAAATCCCTGTTAGCTGTAGAATCATGTTAGGAAAACAGAGCCCTTGTGTGAGTGAGAAAATAAATGAGAGGCAAGTGTCATGTGTAAAGATATGTGTTAAAAATCGGTAAATGTGTAAAGTGTGCCAAGTGTGACACTGCTTCCATAGAGGGCAGTGGAACCGTATCAGGGAAAAGTCCCCCTGAGAAGGTTCAATGTGTTGTGATCCTAAGGGCATTAGGATGAAATCCTGGAGGTGGACAAGTACCACTAGTTAGGGTGGAGACTTGTTCTCCCGGTCTGCGCAGTCAAGAGTCGTCACTGTATTGCCTAGGTGACGTCTATGTGTATGTGATGTGATGTGTCCTTCTTATGGGCTTGGACTATGTGTCACGACACTCAAGTGTAAAATGTGAATGTGATTGTGATCATGTGCAAATTGTGTAGTGTGAACAATGTGTAAATGTGTAATGTGTAAAGTGTGAAAAATGTGAATGAGAAATTGTGTAAAAATGTGAAATCAAAATGTGAGGATGTGAAATTGAAATCTATGATATGATGATCTGAAATCATGTTAGAATAGCAACATAAACGTGGTCATGATTTTGGCTATGTGTGTACAATGCGTAGAACCCATGCTAGGGACAATCCTTATTTATGTGTGAACCATTCTATGTGTGTATGCCATCATGTTGTGGTTTGAATGAGAATATAGCTTCCATGTGTTAGATTGTAAAGTGTTAAACCACATCAAAACAGCAATCTTAAAGCATGTGAAATGGTCATGTGCATGTATAAGAATAAGTAGTAACTATGTAGAAATGTTTTCTTTCATGTATGTAAGCTAGTCTTGCTAAATTGCTTTCATATTTTAGTTTAATTGAAAGTAGAACTTTCATGTGTAGGAATGATTAGAGAACATGTGATAAGATATTTTGATTTAGGAAATCTGAAAGCATGGGTTATGTGTTTCATTAATAGAATTATCATGATAGGTTGTTAATTTCAAGGATAAGCATGCTACATGTTGTGTCTTATGAATGTGTATATAAAACCTGCTATGACATGTACATGTATGGTATGCGTAGAGTTATTTGCTGAGTCTTTTAGACTCATTACTTGCTTCGGCGTACAAGTGTAGTAGGTGACACACCTTTGGAGGAGACCGTGGAAAGCGACTCCGAGCGCGGGGAGTAGCTAGTTGGTGGAGCTTAGTTGTGACGTTTTGGCATTTTGATGTATGTAATTGAAACGTTGTATTAGCACTATCATGGAAAGAAATGTTAAGTGTGGACAATCATGTATTTGATTTTCAGCAATTTAATTATGTGGACTTTTAATTCTCTAATGTTATCGAATCATGTATGTTAAATGTGGATGATGAATGAAATGAAGACAGTGGTTCTTTTATTTCCGCTACTCTGTTCTTATATTCACGTGTATCTCAGCTGAATGTTATTGTTGGGTAAATGTCCCACTGTGATGACGCTCGCTATATCAACGTGGGTTGGTATAACTGTACTGGTATAATGAGGGTCGTCGCACCAAAACTATAAGAACTCCTCAAAAAATGTTTAGAGAAGGGTTAGCAACAAGTTGGGGTCGTGAGCAACAAGTTTGGGGCGCTGGAGGAGTGGAGAACGGCTGGGGAAAATGTTGTCTTCCTCAACCTCGCTCTGCATCAACCCAGAAATCTGCAGGAGTTCTTAGCGTTCAAAGGTAGGTGTTCTCGGGCCAAGAGTAAAGAAAACTAACACCATCATATAGATCTTCGAGTCTAGGTTCATTTTCACTTGATTTGACTAATTTTTATTGAGTATACATTGTGTATTAGTAGTTTTCCCTAAGTCGCGCACAGTTAGGGCTTTTTCCGTTCTTCTTATCATGCACATGATTCAAGACCGAATTAGACTAAATACCCAACATCAAAGTTCTTCTACTTGTAGTCACGATCATCTTTTATGTTGGACTTTTTGTATAAAAGTCTTTAGTTAGAGAGTTATAAGCGTGGTAAGAGAGTCGCTGCATGATACTGCAATTTCAGGCTGCACTTAGCTTTATGTTCTTCCTATTTTTTCATGAGATTGAAGACCGAATTAGGTCAGGTTCCCAACATAAAAGTTCTTCCACTAGTCGTTATGGTCATCCTTTATGTTTAACATTTTGTCTAAATGTCTTTCCGTTAGAGAGCTATAAGCGTAGTAAGTAAATCGCTGCATGAGATGTGTTTTCGGTTACACATGACTTTTATGTTCTTCATATATTTCTGGAGATTTCTAATTGATCTTTTCATGGGATACCCTTTGGAGTACAAGGATTGGGGAAATTTGTAGCCCAACATGGCCAAAAGTACCCTAGGGGTGCGTAGGCACATGATCCAAGGCCGATTCACAAGATCCCTAGAGTGCCACGTGTCCAGATGTGACTAATGGTGGAAAAGTTCCCAGAGTGTGTCGACCTGCCCATGGGGTGTGTCGACACACTGTCCCAAACTGGCACAAAAGTTTTCTGGGAAGGGTCTCTAGTGTCGACACTACTTGATCCGGTGTCGACACTACTTGATCCTGTGTCGACACTACTTGATCCTGTGTCGACACCCTGTACAGACCTGTTGACTGGGTTCTCTGGGAGCTGGGTCTAGTGTCGACACAACTTGATTGTGTGTCGACACCACTTGACCATTTCTTCATCATTTGCCTTGTGTTTGAAGCATTGTGTCGACACTACTTGATTCTGTGTCGACACCACTTGACCATTTCTTCATCATTTTGCCTTGTGTTTGAAGAATTGTGTCGACACTACTTGATTCTGTGTTGACACTACTTGACCATTTCTTCATCATCTTGCCTTGTGTTTGAAGCATTGTGTCGACACTACTTGATCTGTGTCGACACTACCTGACCATTTCTTCATCATTTGGCCTTGTGTTTGAAGCATTGGGTCGACACCAGTAGGGGGTGTGTCGACACTACTCTTGCAAAAAAATTGCATGTCTTGGGTCTAATCGTTACATGATGTCTACTAGCATGTGCATGATGTTATATCGTATGCATGGACCTAAAAGAATCAACCCATTGAAAAATGGTAATGATATGAATATGATTCTAATGTGTAATTGTGATTGACCTTATGTTCATTGGATTATCTTGTGATCTTACTTATTGTCAATTGATATGATAAGTATATGATATGAATGTGGGGATGAATACATGTTAGTATGGACTTGTTAGTGGAGTTAATATCATGATTTGCTTATGAGTTTGAATAGCTATATGTTTTCGATGTTCAATGAATTATTTGTCAATTGCATACATGTTAGGAAAGATCGTGACACGTCACTTACACCTTTGCACGAATAGGCACACCCTTCTTGGGGAATTGAGAGCTCTCTACCGGTCATTCCGAATCGGCAAGACTAGCGATCTTTCCTTAAGACCTCCGTAAGTCTCCGCTCTCTATGGATTCCCACATAGAGGCCAAGCTGGTTGTACCATGAAGTACCCTGGAGGTAGAGAGCACATGTTCTGCATACGATCTGTCATTAGTCATCCTCATGTCAAGACATTAAGAATTATGAAACATAAGATACGTCGTTATACTGCCCTTTTATTCTCTTGAGCTTTTGTCATAACTTGACTCTATGAATGATCATGTATTTCTTACTATGAGCTTGTCATTGAAACTCTGTGGCCATAATATGAATATGTTGTTCGGCAGAATATGAGACTTCGGTCCATTTGACTAATGCCTGTGCAATAGCTGCCCTGTCTGGTCCTGGGGAGGAGCGCCCCACTTAACGTACTTATTAACGCGGGGAGTATGGACTTCTGGTGCTTGGCATAGCACAACGAATAAGCAAGATTTGTGGGAATGTGCCTTCGTTTGATATGATATGATAAGTTTGATTGATATGATATGATACGTATGTTCATGTGAATACATGATATCTGTATGAATATGGCCAATTCATTTTGATACGATTCTACTCTTGAAATATCTGTCTATTGTATACACCACAAGAAAATGCGGCGTTTCTGACAGATGCTTTCCGTCGGAAATCCGTCGGTAATTCGTCGGAAAATCCGTTTCCGACAGCTTTCCGTCAGAAACTTGTCGGAAGAGCCGTCGGAAATAGTTGGTCAGAAAATTACCGACGAAAAAGAATTTGTCAGAAATCGGTCGGAAACTCCGATTATTGCGTCGGAAATGGTCAGAAATCGGTATTTCCGACGGATATTCCGACGGACAAATTCCGTCGGAAATATCCGTCGGTAAAACCGCTTTTTCTAGTAGTGATATGCAACTCGACATTCGATTTGATATGTCCAATTCTATTCCGCTATCAACTTGATAGAAAAGCATGCATTGTCATCATGTGCATGTTCATATCTTACCTAATAAAGTGTTAATCACGTATATTAGTGCCTACACAATATGAGATGTAAATCCTACTGAGCTAGTTCGCTCACCCTATCATCCTGTCTTTTTAGGTAGTGGTGACGAACCAGAGGAGTCGGATGGGGCAGGGCAAGAGTGATGAGCAACCGCATATGAGGAGTTGATAGTTTAGGAATAGTTGTTTGAGTAGTCAATGTAATAGAGAAACATTTTCATTTGAATAATGAACCCTTTTAGTTGGTCTTCTATTGTAAGGTTGTACTAGTGGATGAAATGAATAAAGAGTACTTTGATGGCATTATTATGGTCTCAAATGTGTAGTATATTAATTATTACTCTGCGTTACTCAACTGTGATACGTCTATTTTTGTATCGTCACGTCTCCCGGTATTTATTCCACTGCTAAATATTGAGGCGTGACATATAATGTTTTTTCATTGTTTCTTTTTAGTGAGGATAAAAAGGCTCATTGTAAATTTACTTTAAAATTTAGGAGAAACAAAGAATGAGATCGATATCTATACCGTCTTCATCACGGAAAATTGTTCTTTTTTTAATGCATGTATAAAAGAAGAGTACATTCTTATTTGTAAAAATCTACTTAAATGATCATCCACTTGACGTTTGCATTTGTAAAACCCATGTTGTAATTGAATAATTAAAGTAAAAATAATAAGTTGATTTTTTTTTCAGCTTACTAAAGCCATCCGATCTTTATGTTTTAGAATTTTTTTAACCATTCCAATTGCCATGTGCCCTACATAAACATGTTTCTCAGATTAGACATGATGTGGATATATTCTTTGCTCAAAGAAATATCTAGCTTTTTACAAAATCTACTTGTAGGGAATGTTGTTATATTACATAATATAGTTTTGGGGGATGGTAATACATGGCCAAGGCTGGCTCTCAAAAATTAACATTTTTGTGCCGAAAATTACAAGCCTCATTTTACGTATTGCAAGATATATACCGGAAAAATATCAGTCTTGGAATCAAATATTTTAATTGTTCAACAAAATGTGACTTTAAAATTAACGGTACTAAATCTTTGATCAAAATTTTCACTACTTTTGAACTGAAAACTAAGCTTGATTAGAAAAAATGCTAGAAACATGTATGACAATTTTGATATAATAAATATTTTATGTGCTGACATCTCCTGATATTTTATGATAATCTCTAACATCTTATAACGATCCAAAAATGACCTGGGACTTTGACTATTTAGTCCACTAATTTTGACCAATGGCTAGCAGGTCCTCATTCCGACCGCTCTATTTTTAAGATATTTTGGCGTCATCAAAATTATATTAACCTTTCGGTTATTATTTCATGAGAAATCTGTCAGATTATGTGGTGTGGCCCCACACTCTCAAAACGTTCACTCTTAATTGCATACACCGGCTGAGCCACGGTTCTTCCAAACGGGCCCAAGGCTGTTGCTGGGCCAAGAGCTTAGGACTTCTCACATGCCTCGATCCTCGAACTTTTCTTCTTGGGCCTCGTCATCTTATGAGTAGGCCCGTAAAGAAAGGCTACGACATAAAAACAGGATCAAATGGCACAACACGCTCCAAACTATTTTCCAAAGCTCGTCAAGCACCCTTTTATTTATTTATTATTATTATTTTTTAATTTTTGGGTGGGTTCATCAAGCACCTTGAACTCTAAAAAGAGCTCTAAAAGACTCCCAAGTTCATTCAGCACTTTCAACCTTAAAGGTATTCTTTTGCCTTTGCTTTTGTGCATTTATGAGATGACGGATGCAATTGGATCGATCAACAATAGTAAATTATCGTAAATTTATTGTCCGATGAGGAGGAACTGCTAGATAGAATATCGCCGACGATAGTACCCTTCCTTGGAACAACCAATTAACTAGCTGCTGGCCCATCATCAAGAAAACACAAATGAAGTGCTGGATGGAGATAGCAGCATTATCCTTTTGGCAGGATGCAACGTGCACTTCCGGACTTGCAATTTAAAATACTATTTCACGAAATTGACCTAAGCATGTACATTACGAATGCTTAATGTATCCCTCTCTCTGTACAGCAATGTAACTATCATCACGGTTAGAGCGCCCATCCAACCAAACCTTTTCTAATGCACTAATCAACGACTATATATTAGTAATGCTCGAAAGGGTCTCCATCTCATGCTTGGCCCACGGCCTGGCTCTGAGCAGTCCGAACTGGGAAGGAATTGGGTTGGGTGAAGATGCTAATTAATGGGCCTTGTTTTGTGATAGCCATGCGGATAGCAAAATCCTGATCCCTTGGGCCCACATTATTTAATTAATTGGTGATAGTTAAATTAATTTGATCTGTCGTATTCCTCTTCTTCAACTGACATTTTTATTGGTATGAGAGAGGGAAAGAAAACTTCGAAATGGGCAAGTTGCAGCCGCACACTGAGCAAAGACAGCTCTTTTCAGGAGTATTGGAATCACACAGTTCAAGCCTCATTGGAAAAATTACAAGGACATAATTACAATACATTATACGAAATTAATTTATTTTTGTCGTACACTCTTACATTCTTTCTATTGTCGTATAAGCATCCGTAATAATTAGTTGCATGTATTGTATCATTTATCCTCTTGTATTGTTTGCAGTCATATGTTTAACTTAATTCTAAATCGGATGATAAATATAGAGTGTTAATATTACTTTTTCGGATATATTCTTGGAGTGGGTGCGAACTTATGCTATTAATGTATAGTATTGTTATTTTGAATTTCTTTCCTTTTTCTTATATTCTCATCTTAAAATCATGTTCTTTTTCTATTTTTAGAAAACTCGAAACGAGCCACTTCTGACAACTCGAAACAGACGTTAAAAATAGCGTACCCACCGGAAATTCGAAAGAAAAAGTGTCAGAAACTTTCAAAATAGGAATTAACGGTCCTATTTTTAGCTAGAGGATTTATATTTTCCCAAGTTTGGATTTCTACCATATCCATAGAAGGTGGCTCTTGGGGCACTAACTTTCAACCTCCCTTTCTTATATTTGCCCCTTTAGTTGAGAACATTAACGCCTCCCTATCTTTCCTAAACTTTGAAGGTAAGTCCAATCAAAAATATTTTTTTTTTGGTAACGAGAAAATCTCGCCTCGTGTAGTTTAATTGACGTTCGTGAACTCCAAGATCAAGATTTGGTAGCTCTTACTTTTCGTGTACCCGTATTGCTCTTATCTCACTTGACCGAAAAAATTTCGGACCTACACACCTCGAAGATTGTATGTAGATCAAGTAAACCCCCCCCCGATTGAACTCGAAAACCATTTTCCTTTCCTCTTAACCTTATGCTTCTCTTCTTTAATTTTATGTCTTTAGAGTAATATTTGTTGTCCATCTAAGAGGGATAATAAGGAGGTAGATTTATTACCCCTAAACCCATCCGCTGTATTTTTGCCATTGTTTATCCAATTGATACCTCCCTTTTATGTGGTGTGACATGATCCAATAAAATATAAACCAGTATTTCATCTCACTTTGAGCCGGAACCCTCAATTAAACCTCCATAGCTAAGATCCTCGTCTTTAATGACATCTCTCATCATATCGACAACATCTAGTATGATTGGTATGATGCTCGAAAACTTACCAAGAGAAAGTATAGTGATGCTCAAAATGCACTCATTTATCCAACGCCTTTCAATCTCCTCTCTAAGACAAGGTGGGAAGAAGTGTCCCTCTGGTAATGAAGGCCAATCAAGTGGGCCTCTAATATTTCACTCAAACCTTTGTAACCTTGACCTTGAGCGGCCGGCGTCGTGTTGCGTGTGGAAGATATGAAAGAAGAGGGAGCAGAGGCACGTGTGAGAGGGTGAATACGTGCGAGTGAGCATCGTAAAGCGGGGCATTTTCTGTTCATAACTTTAATAATTCTGACAGGTGAACCACTCCCGTCTGAGCTAGCTAGGAAGAAGAAGGATCGGGGTGGTGAGTGATCGGTTGTGCTCTCATTAGCCGAAAGGTGGTTCGGCCTTTGCCACCGTTGGTTTCCCCATGGAACACATAAGGCCTCATGGCCTTCATAGGCTGTCCTCCTGATTGATTGATATATACTTTTTTTTTTAAAAAAAATTTGACATGCAATTGATTGATATATACATTGATGGGGCACTTTATTCGGAGATATGGCTGGTGGCGGACGACCGGAAAAGGTCAAAAGTGCTTATTAGCAACAATGTTGGTAGGCGCAGCTTCTTACAACTATTTGTCTACAGTATGGTATGAGAGAGAGAGAGAGCGCTAGCATGGCTGGCTAGAAGCTCACACAAGCAGGCCGGACAAAAAGCGTCAATACAAGAGATGGGAGGCCCAGGCATTCTGCTATCTACTAGATCTTGCTTGTTATTTAAGAGAAAGAAGACACGAAGCTTCACGACAAACACAAGGCTCTGCCAACATAAATTAAGCAAATGGACGTCCCATATTTGGCCACCACGGGTGGTTCAAACAGTGGTCTATATATATTTAAAAAAAAAGTATTTTATCATTATCTTGGAGGTCCAGGGCTTGGGCTCTGGACCGCACAGGCCCAGAGGGGTGGGCCTGCTGGCCAGGCGCGCGTGTTTGGGCCTATGATGGGTCCCCGCCTCTTGGGCTAATGTTTTGAGCAACATCTGATGTTATCCGCCCATGGGTGCCCACAGTTGTCCTCCATGGACCATGGTTTTGTTGTTCGCTTCCTTCCGAGATGCATATCTATCTATCTATTCAATCTATCTGTCTGTGAATACATAGCCAGTTTCTTTTGCCCATTCGTGTAAAACTTTGTCCGTCTACTTACCAATTCGGAATACAAAAATCTGAAATTAAAAGGAAGAGAACTAACTAGTTTTAAGTAATTCGCCTGGAGGTCATTGATTCGAAAAATGGTGGGGGAAACCTATTTCTGAAACCTTTAAGTTTGGAAAGCCGAGATATATAATATATATATAGTCGTAGAGATTTTGGTGTGCTCAACCATCTGTATACTTATTTCTCATCCGTAATCCTTAATAATTAAGAGGGCCAGATCCTCAACGTTCAGTTCTCTTGTGGTCTTCTAGGCCTTGAAAGTTGAAAGCCATTTGAAACAGGAAATCTCGTTTGGAAGAAGAGTTAGGTTTGTTCTGGGTAGGTGCGGGGGGAGACACGTACGGCAGTGGCCGAATCTTTCCCCGGATGGCTATGGCTGTGTCCTTCTGAATCTGATCCCTCCCTTCCTTCACGTGCGCCCATAAATGCTAGCTGTTGGGATAGTTCAGAGCTGAGAGGAACCATACACGTAGCTATGCATCCAATGGCGAAAGCCACCCGGCTGTAGCCTCGGACTGTTGCTATGTATACGTTTTTGACGCCTGCCATGACTCCCTTTTGCTAGGGTCATGAGCTGGGTTTTAACCCTATCGCACCTTGTTTAGACCATCTCCCAGGATGTTATCTTATTTCTGAAGGGGAGGTGGTAAAAAATTCGGGAAAATAATTGTGTGATACAACGTCTATTTTTGGTGAGAGTTGGTGGGATACGCTGCGTGATAGTAAAGTCTCCCACTCCAATCTAAGACACATTTTTGTTTTTTTTTTCGGGGGGGGGGGGAGGGGGGGGGGCACAAAGTGGGGAGTGTTGAGATCTCCAATATTCATTAAATAATAACAAATATACATAGGTCGATACATGCAGATGCACCCACTATTACAAGGAAAGAGCAAATTGTCAGCGACTTTTAATCATTGACATAACATAAAAAGTTGTCGACAAAAATTAACGTCAGCGGTCCATAGCCGTTCACAAAGTCGTCGACATATTGGTCATCCACTTATCATATGTCAACAGTAGAAAGAAGTCGTTTACAAAAACATTATTTGTCAACGAATCTATTGTTGACAAAAGCAATTTATATCAATGGCTGAAGGCTGACGATAAAATGACACTATGTCAATGGCTATCAACTGTGAACAAATTTTTTATATCAATGGCTGAGAAGTCATTAACAAAATTACTTTATGTCAACGACTTATAGCCGTTGACAAATCGATCTTTTATTAGCGGGTGAAGATGGTTGATAAATATGTGATTTGCCAACGATTTTATAGCCATTGACAAAAAAAAAAAAACTTATCAATGGACTATTAGCCGTGACAATGCTTATTTGTCAACGGCTAAGAGCCGCTGATATATATTTATCAACGGTTTGCAACTGTTGACATATGCCTTATATATTTTTTAATAAATTACTAATGGAATATAATTATTCCATGTTTAGTACAAGTACCTATACACACCCACCAAACACAACAATATCACACAACAAGATATGCAAATACAACTAATAATAAATCCATACACCACATCAAAATATCTAATAAATTCATACAACATATCAAAATGTCTAAACTCATAAAACATATATTGTTCTATCAATCCCTCAATCATCATCACAATCATCTCCCACCTCATCTGTAGCACCATGGAAATTTATTAATTAAAAATTAAGGATAAATAGAAAATGTGGCTATTTAATCTAAAATAGTTAAATAGGTATGCATCATTATCGTATGTGTAAAAACACATTTAAAAATTTCAAAAAATTATAGTTAGACTCTAAATAATATTTTATACTGACCCATAAAGAAATTTGAGCCAAGAAAAATATTTTGGGCTAAGTTTAAAGTATGTTGTGATTTATTATCATAATTAAGAAATAAGTCGGAAAACTATTATCGCACGTGTGAAAATAATTCAAAAAATATTAAAAAATTTGGATGGACTCCCAACATCATACTTTCACCATCAAACAAAAAAGATGGGCCAGGAAATGACTCTTGGGCCAAGAATAAATTCAGGTTAGAAAAATAGCCAAAAATTTAAAATTTCTCATTAATGAGCCATAAAAGTGTTAATTGAAGGATCGAGGAAAATGTGTGGATAGGATCTAGAGGGGGGGGGGATGAATAGATCTATGCCACTTTTTGCAAAAGCTTAAGCAATTAAAATACTTTTAGAATCAGAGGCAATTTTAACAGTGAAAAAAAAAAAACACAGATCTGATGAAATGTTAAGTGAGTTGATAAAATAGATATGAAAACCAGTTGATTAAGTGAATCTTGATCGATCCTATGCAAGCATCTAACGGATGATAGAATCAAACCACAAATAGACAAGTGCACAGAGATTTTTAGGTGGTTTGGAAATCACCCATGTGATTCCTACATCCACCCCTCACCCCAGTGAGGATTCACTAAACAACTGGGTAAACACCCACTGGAGCCAGACAACTCCAACACTTGAGTTTACAACTCACACACCTCTAGAGTAAGACTACTCTAGATCCCTGAGCAAGACTGTCAACAAACACTTGAGCTCGACGACTCAAACTGAGCACAATGGCTCCACAAACAACTATGCTAGACACCAACACAAGACATAGATCTTCTAGCAGCAGATCATGTCACACATGAGAAATTCATGATAATTATGCAGAAGCACTTGCACAATCTCAAATGTCTAAGAAAACAAAAGTACAAGGAAGATTATATGAAAAGACTTTGTTCTTCAGTGTACTCCCTTGTAGAAGCTCAGATTGGGAAGAGGCTTGAATCTTGAAGTCCCAGCCGATGCTCTGCATAATTGAACTTGGGGATCTTCTTAAAATCTTCTCCAACAGATGCTTCTACTTGATCTGCTTCCTTGAGGCGCTTCAGATGCTCTCATTCAACAATCAAACTCCAATTCTCACATCGAATTGATGAGAATTGTCTTCAGAAGACACCAGGAGAGCAGAAGAGGGAGATGAACTCTTCTCGCCGCCAAAGGGAACTTTTCTGGAGGCTTGGAGAGTTCGTTGGGGTCTCCTCATGATGGATGGCCAATGGGGGCCTTTTATACCCAAAAGATTCCAAAGATACCCTTTAGGTACAAGGGCACACGATCCTAGGTTGATACACCATCGCCCTAGGCTGACACGTGGCAAACATCCAATTTAAGTTGCAATCTTTCCGTATTGTGTCGACCTGCCCTGGTGGGGTGTCGACACACTGTCCCAAATCTGAGAACAGGCTGTTCTGGGAACAAGGTCCAGTGTCGACCTGCTGTCCCAATTCTGCAAACAGGCTGTTTTGGGAACTGAGTCCAGTGTCGACCTGCTCTGGTCCTGCGTCGACCTGCTGTCCCAATTCTGCAAACAGGCTTTCTGGGAATTGAGTTCAGTGTCGACCTGCCTGAGAGTGCGTCGACCTGAGTAGTCTAATTCCTGGAATCTGCAACTCGTGTCGACACACTCTTTGACTTGTGTCGACACAGTCTCAACATTTCTTCAACTTTTTGCCTTTGAGACTAAGGTGTTGTGTCGACACCATTGAAGGGTGTGTCGACACTTCTTTTGCAAAAAGTGTTTGTACCTGAAAATTAAACACATATATCATTAGTAAAATGTTTTATTATGAGTACAAATGATAAGTGTGCTTTGAAACATGCTTTTTGAATATGTAATTCAGGTGAAATGTATTTATCATGTTTCAAATAATTTGCATTCAAATCACATTTGTCATCATCAAAATAGGAGGGAAAATGATATGTAATTACACTCAACCCAACAATCTCCCCCTTTTTGATGATGGCAACATTAAATCCATATGACAATGAGGTTTTGATGAGATGTGATTTTAAGTAATTTTTGGTTATTCAATGTCCTTATTTTTGTTCATGTTCATGCTTGTCAAAGACCTTTAAATATAGCTCATTCACAATTGATGGTTGTACTAGAGAAGTACAATGTAACTTGAAGTAAGTTAGTTGCATAAAGAAGGTCAAGCAACTTGACAAGCATTCATTCATTCACATTCACATAAAGATTTTCAATCACATTGAAGACACAACTGAAAAATTCATTCGAGCTAAGCAAAAGGCATTTCATTTCATTCAAGAGAACCATTACAATCATTCCAAAAGGATTACAAACATTTCTTGTTCTCTTTCTTTCTTCTCCCCCTTTGACATCATCAAAAAAATAAATATATTATGAAGAAGGTGGAGGAGGAGGAGGAATGGGAAGTAAGATGGTCTCAATGTCAGACAATCTTTTCTCCATAAAAGTCAAGCTGGACTTGATTTGATCTTGAATGGTTGTGAGTTTTGTGTGCAAGAAGTGTTCCATTATGTCTGAATTTTCTATCAAGGTAGCTTGAATTCTTGCTAGAACAGCTGCAATGGGTTGTGAAGAGGAAGATGATCCAGCTGACCAACCAGGCCTTTGCATGATTTTGAATTCCTTTGTCAAATCAGAGATCTGTGTATCAATGTGTGCATTGAAGTTCCTCATGCTCTCCAAATCATCCACAAAATGAGCAAAACAGTCTAGTGCTGGTGATCTCATGTAATGTCTGCTTGGTGTTGAAGACATCAGCTTGGGAATTTGCCAAAATTCCCTTAAGAACTGTCTCCAATTTTTGCTGGTGCTCCTTCAACTGTAATGAGGCATCTGCCATTGTACCAATCAATCTGTTGAATCTTTGAGCTGCATAGTCTGAGGCAGCTTTTTGTTCTATGAACTTGGCAGATACAGTGTTCTCCAATCTTTGAATCCTCAACTCAAATGTTTCTGACATGGTTTGAATGTAGGAGTTCAAGGTTTCAAATTTGTCATTTAAAAAGGAGAACAACTCTGGTGGAACAGAAGGCCCACCAGAGGATGTAATGGTTGAAATGTGGGTTGTGGAGATTCAGAGTGTCTGGATGAGGGTTGAAACTGAGGTGAGAGTGGGGCATGAACTGGGATATCACCTTCAGTTGGGACTTGAGGCTGATCCTCATTCAAAGAGGCTGATCCTCTTGACCTTGGGACTGGTCCCCTTCAGCTGGAGGCTGTTCCTCTTGAGCTTGGGGCTGGTCCCCTTGATCTTGAGGCTGTTCCTCCTTAGCTTGAGGCTGGTCCCCTTGATCTTGAGGTGTTCCTCTTGAGCTTGAGGGGCCTCAACACAACTGGCCCTCTCCTAACTTGATTGCCCCCAGTCTAAATCCCATGAATTTCTGAATATTCTTAAAGGTATAGATGTTGGCTTAGGGATAGACTGGGATTTCTCATTCTCCAAGGGCACACCAAAGTGCTGGAACACTGAGGTCAGATGTGGCAGCATATGGAAGAGATCTCTTGAGGTCTTTCCTGGTTGTTTCAGATATGATTTGATACATTATTACATGGAGGTTGATTTTGATTTTTTACCATGCAATATAGAATGAACCTTTGAATATCTGTTAGCCTGTCCCTTCCACCACCTTGAGGGTAATGATTGTGGTCAATATATGGTGGATGATTCTCAACACAGGGGGAAATGAATTTGTGTTCAATCTGGTGACAAGGTCTGTTTTGGATCAGATGCATCAGCAGGAAGGCCTGTCATAATGGAATAGGCTTCATGAAGATCAAATTCGAAGTCATGATAATCTGCCCTTCATCTGGTACTTTGAAAATAGAGGCAACTTATCAGTTGGCATGTCAATAACTATGCCCTTAACCTTTGATTCATACCCTTCTTCTGTGCATTTCAAGTTCTTGTAGAATTCCCTAACAAGTCTTGGATAGATGTTTGAAACTCAGAAATGAATAGCAACCAAGACTGAAGAGAGAAATAGGTCTGAATTTCTGGAATGTTTGCTAGCTGAATATCTGATAAATCCACTATCCTGGGCTTTAGAATGAGCTTGGCTTCACTAGTGGTGTCTTGAGACTTGGAAGACTCAGACGAAGATGACTCTATAGAATCTCCAAAGAGGAGCCCGGATTCTTGGTCTAGAAACCCTACCTCTGCCTGAAGAAGAGGGTCTACCTCTCTTGGCTGCTGGCTGAGGTGCAGAGGAGGACCCTGGTTGCTCTGCAGGGTCATTCCGCCTTTTGGTTCTTCTTTCGAACTGAGGAACATCATCCTCTGCCGGAACTGGCCTAGACGAGCCTGAGATCTTGCTCCACGGCGAGGACCACTTTTCTCACCATGGTTGCAATGATGGAGTGGAATCGGGGTTTGATGAAGGAGAAGAGAGATGATTGAGAAAGGGTTTTGATTGAGGGAGAAATGTGTGGGATTTCTTGCCGGAAATGAGAAGAAAAGCATCGTCGGGTCGACCTGATGCCTAAAAGGGGTTTGCAGTGGTGCAATACCCCGCAGGAACAACAAGGCTTATCTGGAACCCACGTTTTAAAAAGTTCTAGCAAGAGGCAGTGTCGACACTGGAAGAATGTAGTGTCGACCTGACCTAGGGTGTGTGTCGACACGGGATAGGAGGTGTCGACCTGGCCTTTGAAGAAAATTTGAATTTTTGTGAGAAAAATTTGAGAATTCTGGGACTTCTTTAAAATGATAACTAATGAGAGAAATAGTCATTTCAAGGATGTTTAGAGACTTAAAAATTCATTTGTTATATTTTGCAAAAATTCATCACAATTCAAGTTTTAAACAATTTCCAATAGGATATGAGCATTCAAATACTTGAGTCAATGAAATGATGATTTGAGGGATATAGTATATCTAACAATCAACTATAATCTACCATATTTCTCAACGTTAAAGAAATAAAGATATCCTCTAGACTGAATAATTGGTTTGAAAATAAAAACGATCTTAAAGAACAACTTGATGATGAATGAAAATGATTCCTTCTAAACAAAACTCCATAACACATATATTTTGTCTTTTTAACAGACTATCAAATGATATAAATCTTTTTCACTCAAGTACTAGTGCTTTTTACACACCATAGTCCTGGATACTTAAGATTATTCATTTTTAAGTCTCAAAGGGGTAATGATGACTTTTGACATGAAATATACGTTTTGTGGACGCCAATATATCCAGTTACTCAGTCATCATCAAAAAGTATAGCACATTTTTGCTGTATTTTGAATTTATTTTTGAATTTTTATCCCTTTTGAACAGAGATAACAGTAGTACCTCATGACATGCATGGCACTTCATTCATTGTGAAGTTGTGCAGTTTCTCAGCACAAATGTCATTGCTCTGTTGAATTTTCAAAATTTTAAGAGTTTTGTAAGATAGAAATCAATGTTATCCAACATCAGTTGCAAACAAAGAGATTTTTTAATTTCAAGACACAATTTGTTTTCAATCTTGAAAGAGTTCTGAGTTTCTGTGGGTTGAAAAATATAGTTGACAGTTGATTAGTAGAAAATATGATAGATCACTCAAAGGATCATTGGAGACTCTAGACATCTGAATGATGACATCATACAGGAAATTGATGAATGCAAGAAAAGTTATGAATTTTTCAAAAGTCATGACTTTGTGAATTTTCTAGCTCCCCCTGAGATGATGATTTCAATCATTTTCTATCAAAATAAAGATATGCAAGATTTTGAAATCAAGAAAGATTCTCTTTAACAATAAAAGCTCCCCCTCAACAATTGCATATTCATTTCTTAGTACTTGGCGAGACATATACTCTCGCACAGTGAAAGTGTCCAGACAAGCATAACATGTCCTTCTCAAGTCACCATTTGATATACCAAGAAATTTCAACACAATAAGAGTTGAAGAATTTATTGTCCAAAGGAAATGGAAGTGGAATTGAGAGAGATATTGACAATATGACTGAAGGAAGCAAAGGGTTATGATATGAAAAGAACTCCCCCTTAAATAGTGCATAACACTCAACCCAACCTTAAAGAGAGATCAAGAATGTGGACATTACAAAGACCAAGTTCTCTCCTCAAGGATGAAACTTGTTTTCAGGAAGGGGTTTGGTGAAATGTCTGCAACTTGTTTTTCAGTTTCAATGAAATGAAGTTCAAAGGACTTCTTTGCAACCTCATCTCTCAAGAAATGATGCCTAGTTTCAATATGCTTGGTTCTAGAATGCTGAATGGGGTTTTTAGATAGATTTATTGCACTTGTATTATCATATAGAATGGGTACACAACCTAAATCTTGGTTGTAATCGAGAAGTTGATGTTTCACCCAAAGAATTTGGGTTCCACACCTACCAGCAGCAACATACTCAGCCTCTGCAGTTGATAGAGCAACTGAATGTTGCTTCTTGGAAGCCCAAGAAATAAGGCACCCATCTAGGAATAAACACAAGCCACTTGTGCTTTTTTCTATCTAATTTACACCCCATAGTCCCATCACAATAGGCAATCAAATCTAACTTGCAATTAGCAGGATACAAATTCCTAAATCACATGTTCCAACAAGATACTTGAAAATTCTCTTAACAACTAACATGTGACTTTCCTTAGGATTTGATTGGAATCTAGCACACAAACACACACTAAATTGAATATCAGGTCTAGAAGTTGTAAGATAAAGTAGAGAACCAATCATACCTCTGTAGGTCTTTTGGTCTACTGACTTACCATTTGAGTCTTCTTCTAGCTTAGCATTTATAGCAATTCGTGTGTTGGAGTGCTTGAGGTTCTGAAAGTCAAACCTTTTCAATAGTTCCTTTACATATTTGGTTTGACTGATGAAGATCCCTTCAGATGTTTGGTTCACCTGCAATCCCAAGAAATATGTTAAATCTCCCATTAACTCATTTCAAATTCATTCTTCATTTGATTTGAAAATTCAGTGCATAGACCTTTATTGTGGAGCAAAAAATTATGTCATCAACATAATTTGGACCACAATTATTTGATTTTTTACTATTTTTGTGAACAAATTTTGATCAACAGTTCCTCTGGAGTATCCTTTTTCAAGCAAAAAGGTACTCAAACGGTCATACCAAGCTCTGGAGCTTGCTTAAGACCATAGAGAGCCTTATTGAGCTTGAAAACATGGTTAGAATATTTTTATTTTCAATCCAGGAGGTTGTTCAACAAAAACATTTTCCTTAATATATCCATTTAAAAAAGCACTTTTGACATCCTTTGATAAATTTTGAAATTATGGAGGATGTAAAAGCAAGGAAATTTCTACTGCTTCTAGTCTAGCTACAGGGCATATGACTCTTCAAAATCAATTCCAAACTCTTGATTGTACCCCTTTGCAACTAGTCTAGCTTTATTTCTAATGACTTGACCATTTTCATTCAACTTATTTCTGAAAACCCATCTAGTGCCAATGACTGTTTGATCACTAGGTCTAGGTACTAATTCCCATACTTGATTTCTTTTCAAATTGATGAGTTCATCATGCATGGCATTAATCCAATCAGAACTTGATAAGGCTTCATCAATTGACTTTGGTTCAATTTGGGAAATTAGAGCTAGTGGGTCTTCTTCAATATCATGCAAGAATGATGATCTAGTCCTAACTCTATCATGTACATTGCCAACCACATTGTCTAATGGGTGATCTCTTAAAAACCTATGTTCAGAAATACCTGTTCAGAAGTACCCACTTCTGGGACAATATTACCTGAGCCACTTGGAGATGGTGTGTTCAGTTTCTCTTCAATGTTTTCAAACTCCTCAACAGTTGGTGAAGAGTCCACAATAAATTCATCCTCTTCATGATGAACAGTCCATCCCCATGTCCTTTTCATTTAAGTACTTGCCTTTTTGGTGATAAACAAAACACTGTCAAAAGTTTTCTAACCTCGTTATCTAGCCATAAGCACAGGAATTACCCAAGAAAGTCAGCATTTGTGGTAAGTCTTCCATACATCTTTTTTAGAAGAGCCATAATAATTCCTTCATTGTCTATAACGATTTCCTCACAGAACAACGATTTACTTGAAATTGAATAACCTTGCTGTGTCAAACAAGTAGAAGTTATAACGACTTGCTCATTATAACGACTCTGTAAGTTATCGTAACGACTTCTTCAGAAATTATAACGACTTGCTCATTATAACGACTCTGTAAGTTATCGTAACGACTTCTTCAGAAGTTATACGACTTGCCATTATAACGACTCTGTAAGTTAACGTAACGACTTCTTCAGAAGTTATAACGACTTGCTCATTATACGACTCTGTAAGTTATCGTAACGACTTCTTCAGAAGTTATAACGACTTGCTCATTATAACGACTCTGTAAGTTATCGTAACGACTTCTTCAGAAGTTATAACGACTTGCTCATTATAACAACTCTGTAAGTTATCGTAACGACTTCTTCAGGAGTTATAACGATTTGCTCTTATAACGATTCTGTAAGTCATCATAACGATTTCTTTAGAAAGTTTTAACGACTTGTTAAGTCATCATAACGATTTCTTTAGAAAGTTTTAACGACTTGTTAAGTCATAACGATTTCTTTTGAAAGCTACAACGACTTGCCATGTTTCATAACGATCTCCTTTATCATCTGTTTAGAACGACTTGGTTGTGGTAACGATTTCATAAGTTATCATAACGACTTCTTATCAGTCTACAGCAACTTGATAATAACGATTCTATCAGATTTTCACAACGACTGCATAAGTCATGTTTCCATTAATTAAATGTTTTTCTTGATTTAAGCTACGTTGAATAGTCAAAGTCGCATCTCGTCTGTTTGACTGCCATGCATTTAATAAAGACTGAACGTATCTCTGCATGGACACAGAACATATCTTCCATTCTCGTGTATTCTCTGCATGCATCTTTTAGAACGATAAAGTGTTATTACTATATTTGCGTCTATCTGCTCTGACGTTGATTGATATATGAGATAGTATAGCTGTCCTACCATTAAAGCTCAACCTTGTAGAACCTTAAGGATGTAATATCCTACAACACTGACACAGAAAGAACTACAAGCAAACTCAGAAGATCTTATCACTTTGCGTGTTCCAAAGAACAAAAGACTGCTGACAGGAAGCTTCCTCAAATCTTCAGTCTAACGTACACCAAAGCCGTGAGACACGGTCATCTCCTTGTCCTTATTCAAATTAGAGATACAAATACAAGATGAAGCTCTGAAGACAACAGAGAGTCAATTTGATTCAAGGCGGCTAGATCTCTGCAGCTTTCACGTCTTCGAAAGTTCTCTAGCCAAAATTCACTCTTTTCATCTTCGCTCTTAGCTCCCTGTGCTGTGTGAAAAACAAAAGGAAGAGCTAGTTAGTTTCTGAGAGAGTGCACTCTGTGTAGATCTTCGACTCTCAGTGCTTGTAGCTTCAGATTGAGTTTTTGTAAAAGCTTGATCTAGGGGCTAGTCTTTTTCTTTCAAGAATTTCCTGTGTTATTCCCTTCATGTGTGAAGGAACCTGGTGGTTTCCAGGGTGGTGTTTTTCCCTTCAGGAGTAAAGGAAGACCTGGTGGTACCAGGTGTTGTGTTCCCTTCAGGGGTGAAGGAAGACCAGCTGAGCTGGGTGGTTGTTTGTTTGTCCATAGGGGGACTGTACCCTAGTTAGTGAAATCCTGAGGGTTGCTCAGGACTGGACGTAGGACTCCTAAGGAGAGGAGATCCGAACCAGGATAATTTCTGTGTTGTGTGATTGTCTCTTTGTGTGATTGCTGTTTTTACTAACCATTACTAATCCCTTTCAAGAACTCTTTATGTTTGTTCTGAGTTCAGATTTTTATCAGCTAGGATTACTTTAAAGACCCATTCACCCCCCCCTCTGGGTTAGCCAACCGGGCAACACTTCAGTGTCTTATCTTTCCTGCAAGATTTAGAATTATTAGTTGAAAGAGTTTTCATCAAGATAACATGTGGAGATTCTTCAAAAGTTTTAGTTTTAAGAATGTCACTTTGAAAGCCCTTGACACTTCAGAATAGCTAAGGAAGATGGCTTCCTGACTTTTAGCATCAATTTGTCAAGTTTTCTTTGTTATTGTTCTGTACAAAGCATTTGCACCCAAAGTTTTAAAATAAGATACAGTTGGCTTTTTTGTTTTCATATTTAGGGGGTTTTCTGATTTTTGGTCTGACCAATGCTCTATTGAGTATGTGATTGGCTGTGTTCACAGCTTCAGCCGAGAAGGATTTGGGCAGTTACTCTCAAGTAGCATGGTTCTAGCCATTTCCACAAGAGTTCTGTTCTTTCTTTCCACAACTCCATTTTGTTCTGGAGTTCTTGGTGAAGAAAACTTGTGGAATATTTGAAATTCAGCACAAAAATCAAAAAATGATGTGTTCTCGAATTCACCCCCCATGACCAGTCAAAATTTTTGATTTTATATGGATAAGTTGTTAAGACAGTGGTACAAAAGTTCCTGAATTCAAGACAAGTGTCACTTTTGTGGGACAGAAAAATACCCAAGTAAATCTAGTAAAATATCAATGATTACAAACCCATATCTTTTGCCACTTAGACTTAGAATTCTTGTAGGGCCAAAATGTCCATGTGAAGTAATTCTAGTGGCTTAGATGTGAGTACCTCATTGAAGTTTTTAAAAGATTTTCTTGTTTGTTTTCCTTTAGAACAGATCCCACAGACTTGATTTTCAACATTAGAGAATGATTCAGGAAGCCCCTTAACCAAATTCAATCTTAACAACTTATTCATGTGTTCTGAAACTTGCATGGCCAGTCTTTTGTGCCAAGTCCATGTAATTTCATCTTTATTTGCAACAAAGCAAAGATTTTCAGAAAGGTTTTTATTTAGGTTGACATGTAGACCTTGTTTTCCCTTTTTCCAAAGAATTTGATTTTATCAGTTGATGAATCAATTATCTTACAAAAATCAGATTCAAACACAACTTTGTGACCTTTGTCACATAGTTGGCTGATACTGAGCAGATTATAATCAAGACCATCAACTAGTAAAACATTATCTACAGAGTTTGAGGAAGTTTACCAACCTTACCAGATCCTATGATCTTTCTTTTATTTTTACCTCCAAAAGTTACTGACCCCCTCCCTCCTTTCAAGCAGGAATGAGAATTTGGCTCTGTCTCCCGTCATATGTCGTGAACACCCACTGTCAAGAAACCACACATTGGTGTTGGATGCACGACCTTCCTGCAAAAAGATCAGTGGAGAGAAGATTTTGGTACCCAAACAGAGTTGGGACCATCAGAATGTTTGAACATTGTCAGTAAATCTTTTCTCACCCAAATTTGACCTGTTTTTGATTTTTGTCTTGTTACATTGGTGTTTTCAGTCTTTTTCTGTTTGTTCTTTTTCTTAGGAGTGAAAGCACCACATTTTTGTTTTTAGTGGGAGGGGAGTTTTTCATTTGAGCATAGGAGTTCAGATGTGGAGATGGAAACCAAGGATTTTGTTGGTACATCATAAGATTTGCATAGACGAATTGAGAATGATACCACAGGGTTGTCATACCATTGGCTCCAAGGATTGGTCCATTCATCTTGAAATGCTTTTCTTGGAGGTCCAAGGTTCTTTACAAATGATTTCCTTTGACTTTTTCTTGTTTTTCAAATTTTTATTTGAGTTTTTGATTGAGTTGTTTGAAGCTTTTGATGTTGAGCAGGTCGACCTCTCCATGACTGGTGTCGACACAGCAACCACAGAAGCCTTCTTCTTGTGGACTAGTGTCGACCTGTCAGGAGACTGTGTCGACCTGGTTGTCTTCTTTTGTTTTTGAGTTTTTAATTTGTTTTGTGCTTTGTTGTGATGTTTTGTCTGATTTTGCTTGATTTCTGTGTTCTCAAGATTAGGACCTTTTACAAATTTAATTAATGGTGCTTTGCCCTTTTTCTCACCAGATTTGTCTTTCTTTGGTTTCTTTTTGTTGAATCCTAATCCATAAGAAGTTGTTGTCATATTTGTTCCTAGCAATGCCTCCAAGTTATCTTTACCTTTTGTGAAGGTTTGGATAACTTCATCCCTTTCTTTTAGCTGGTTTGAAGAGGTGTTAATTTCTTCAATCTTTTGATGTTTTTCTTGTTTTTTTCCATTTCCAGCTTTTCAGATAAGTCTTGTGAATTCTTGGTGGCCTTTTGAGAGGCAAGCTTCAGATCATCAATTATTCATGAGATTTTTTTCTTCATTTAATTCTGTTATCTCATTTTCTAGCTCACAAGTTCTGTTGTTTGAAGATTGGTTATGATAAAGGTTTTCAATTTTCTTTTTGATGTGTTTGTTTTCTTTTCTCATTTCAGAATATTTTTCAACTAATTCTGCATAAACATCCTGCCAATCTTCAACAGTAAAATCTTCAAAGGAGGTATTTACCTTTTCTTCAGAATTGTTGGCCATGAAGCAGATTTCCTCACTCTCAGAGCTTGAGGATTTTTTGTCTTCTTCTTCCTCACTTGAATCTTCATCAGACCAAGTGGCTACCATGGCCTTTGGCTTCTTGAACTTCTGGAATTTCTGTGCTTTTCTTTTCTTGTTCTCAGGACACTCTCCCTTCATGTGTCCTGACTTATTACACCTGTAACAAATGACAGTTTCGTCAATTTTTGATTCTTGTTAAAATTAGAAAATGAAGTGTTTCTTTTACCTGAAAAAACTTCTTTTTCCCAGAATTTTTCCTTTTCTATATTTCAAGAATTTTCTGAATTGCCTGGTCATGAGGGCAATTTCACATCCCTCATTTGACTCAGACTCCTCAGAACTTGTCTTTTCTTGACTTTTGTCTTTGTTACTTGAAGAGGCCTTAAGTGCCATTGGCTTGGTCTTAATTATATGTTCTTCATTTCTTTTCAAATTGATTTCATATGTCATTAAGGATCCTATCAATTCATCCAAAGACATTTTGGACAATCTTTAGAATCTTCAATGACAGTGGCCTTTGTGTGCCAAATAGAGAGAGTGAACGTAAGATTTTCCTTACCAGTCTGCATCTGTGTAGTCCTTACCTAAGGCCTTGAGTCCATTGACAATAACCATGAACCTGGCAAACATTTCAGAAATTGTTTCATTAGACTTCATCATAAACAATTCATATTCTGAAACAAGAATATTTGCCTTAGTTTCCTTTACTTGTGATTTCCCTCATAAAGTAATCGAGTTTATCCCACATCTCTTTGGCAGATTTGCACATTGAGATTCTCAAATACTCTTTGGGATGAACGCACCTTGAATCATGTTCATGACACTATAATTCAATGTGGCTTTTCTTATTTGTTCCCTAGTCCAGGTTTCTTCCTCTCCCTGGTTTTCATAGGGACCAACCTCAACCACTTTCCAAATTTCATACTTCTGGGCTCTTAGAAAGACTTGCATTGTATTTTTCCAGTATGAATAGTCCGTTCCATTAAGAATGGTGGCCTATTTATGGAATCCCCTCAACTATGAAACCTTTGGAATCCATTGACTTAAGAAGAAAGACAGAAGATAATTCAGCAAACAAGCAGACAAGCAAGCAATCAGACACCAATACTCAAAACTGCTCAGTCCAATCAGATCAAGTATAAACCCGCTCTGATACCAATTGAAGGATCGAGGAAAGGTGTGTAGGATCTAGAAGGGGGGGGGTGAATAGATCTATGCCACTTTCTGCGGAAGCTTAAGCAATTTAAAATACTTTTAGAATCAGAGGCAATTTTAACCAGTGAAAAAAAAACAACAGATCTGATGAAATGTTAAGTGAGTTGATAAATAGATATGAAAACCAGTTGATTAAGTGCATCTTGATCGATCCTATGCAAGCATCTACAGATGATAGAATCAAACCACAAATAGACAAGTGCACAGAGATTTTTAGGTGTTCGGAAATCCCCATGTGATTCCTACATCCACCCCTCACACCCAGTGAGGATTCACTAAAACAACTGGGTAACACACCCACTGGAGCCAGACAACTCCAACACTTGAGTTTACAACTCATACACCTCTAGAGTAAGACACTCTAGATCCCTGAGCAAGACTGCTCAACAAACACTGAGCTCGACGACTCAAACTGAGCACCTGGCTCACAAACAACTATGCTAGACACCATATAAGACATAGATCTTCTAGCAGCAGATCATGTCACACATGAGAACATTCATGAGAATTATGCAGAAGCACTTGCACAATCTCAAAATGTCTCAGAAGAACAAAATACAGGGAAGATTATATGAAAGACTTTGTTCTTCAGTGTACTCCCTTGTAGAAGCTCAGATGGGAAAGAGGCTTGAATCCTTGAAGTCCCAGCCGATGCTCTGCATAATTGAACTTGGGGATCTTCCTTAAATCTTCTCCAACAGATGTTTCTACTAGATCTGCTTCCTTGAGGCGCTTCAGATGCTTCTTCAACAATCAAACTCCAATTCTCACAATCGAATTGATGAGAATTGGTCTTCAGAAGACACCAGGAGAGCAGAAGAGGGAGATGAACTCTTCTCGCCGCCAAGGGAACTTTTCTGGAGGCTTGAGAGTTCGTTGGGTCTCCTCATGATGGATGGCCAATTGGGGGCCTTTTATACCCAAAGATTCCAAAGATACCCTTTAGGTACAAGGGCACACGATCCTAGGTTGATACACCATCGCCCTAGGCTGACCGTGGCAACATCCAATTTAAGTTGCAATCTTTCCGTAGTGTGTCGATCTGCCCTGGTGGTGTGTCGACACACTGTCCCAAATCTGAGAACAGGCTGTTCTGGGAACAAGGTCCAGTGTCGACCTGCTCTGATGCTGTATTGACCTGCTGTCCCAATTCTGCAAACAGGCTGTTCTGGGAACTGAGTCCAGTGTCGACCTGCTCTGGTCCTGCGTCGACCTGCTGTCCCAATTCTGCAAACAGGCTATTCTGGGAACTGAGTCCAGTGTCGACCTGCCCTGAGAGTGCGTCGACCTGAGTAGTCTAATTCTTGGAATCTGCAACTCGTGTCGACACACTCTTTGACTTGTGTCGACACCGTCTCAACATTTCTTCAGCTTTTTGCCTTTGAGACTGAGGTGTTGTGTCGACACCATTGAAGGGTGTGTCGACACTTCTTTTGCAAAAAGTATTTGTACCTGAAAATTAAACACATATATCATTAGTAAAATGTTTTATTATGAGTACAAATGATAAGTGTGCTTTGAAACATGCTTTTTGAATATGTAATTCAGGTGAAATGTATTTATCATGTTTCTAATAATTGCATTCAAAGCACATTTGTCATCATCAAAATAGGAGGGAAATGATATGTAATACACTCAACCCAACATTAATACTTACCCAGTACACACTAAGGAGACTCCTAATGGAGCTCAATTCATGGTACAACTCAGAGGAGGGTTTCCCATTGCATTCCATCACTAATTGGAAGAGAAACCTCCAAATGATGGAAAGAATAGCCAAAACTTGTACCTAGAATCTCCTAATCCCATTAGGACTTCTAAAGACCCATCCCCTTATAAATAAGTTCCGCTCACCCATGGGACGACCCATAGGGTTGCTGAGGATGTGTTTGGAGTCTCTAGAGGCTAGTATTTGCAAGAGAGGAGGCTGGGCAAGAAGCAACTTCATGCTCATCTCCACCTGCGACTTGCAAGCAAGACCTTTCAAGTTCATCATCAAAGGATAGTGAAGCCTTGACCAAACCATGGAAGCCATATACTCCTGGAAGGCCTTTCAAGTCTAGTTTCAAATGATACTATTTTACCCAATTGTTACGCAGTGTGTTGGACGTATTAAGAAGATCTTTGTAATACTGTTGAAACTAGGGTTTTCTAGGAGTACAATTTTCTTTCACCAAAAGGTTCTCTGGGCCAAACCTTAAATAAACTCATACATGCTTACATACATATGTCTAGATCATGTTTGTACTATTTTCCCCAATTGTTTTGTTGTTGTGTCATTGAATTAAATCAAGTATCATCATATTGTTATTTCAATCAAGACAAACCCTTGCACAGTCTTATGAGTCTCTTATCTCTCTTTTGAGTCATTTTTAGATCGAGTACTCAACATGAATATTGTTTCCCTTTGAGTCTACTTTCAACACTCTTGCATAATAGGAAAACATACACTCTTGCATGATAGAAAAGCCACTTTCTTGGCTTGTGGTGAACTCTCTGTCGGATATTCTTTCTACTGGACTAGTGACCCCTTGACCAAGGCCTCCGTAAGTCTCCTCTGATCATAGATTCCCACATGGCCGACAAGCAGATTGTACCGTGAAGTTCCCTGATGTTAGTGCGCACTTCTCTCTCTCATCATGACTTCCTCGGAGTGATCGAGTATCACACATGCAACCAGCTATTAATTAAAGATAGAATTTATGTAAATGCACCGTTATGCTATCGGATTGAACTCTTGACTCCATATTGCCAAAGTACTCTTGAACACTATATTCGACCATCAAATTTATGTTTGTAATTTTCTCTCCTCCATCTATGATGTATTGGTAAAAATCATCGTGTCATATAATAAAATTTTCAATATTGTGTAGCCATCTTGAATGAGTATTCTAATTACATAATGGACATGCAACTTTTCCTTTAGTGCTCCATCCAGATAAATGGGCATATGTAGGAAAGTCATTCAACGTCCAAAGGAGAGCACCTCGCATATTGAAATTTTGTTTCTTCGAAACATCATATGTTTCAACACCAACATCCTATGCACAACTCTTTTAACTCTTCAACTAGTGGTTGTAGATATACATCAATGTCATTTATTGAATCTCTAGGACCAAAAATTAATAATGACATCATCATAAATGTCTGTTTCATGCACATCATGGCTGCAACTTATAAGCCAGTTGTTGGGTTTTCAATATATCATGTTTTGATGATCACATTAATATCCTTGAACATTGATTTAATGCAAATTGATTGTGTTAATAACATGAAAAACACCATGAAAGTGATTATGTTAAACATTGCTAAATCATACAATGTATATCACTACAATGTATTTACATGTAGGTGCACAAGCATGAAGATGGGGCATCAAAGAGATGAGCAAACAAACCAAGGCAATGTCAAAGAAGTGTATCTGTCGACAGGCCCAGGGTATGTGTCGACAGATACACACAGACAACCCAAGACAGACTTCAGTCTTTGTATCCCTGAGTGCCCTGTCGACAGATGCAATTACCTGTCGACAGATACACTCAGAAGTTCAGATTTCTGAAACCCAGTTCTCAGACTGATCTGGACTGAGTGCATCTGTCGACAGATGCAAGTGCACCTGTCGACAGACGACGCAACATGAATTCAGAAATTCTAATTTCAGCCCCATTTGGGTGTCTCCTTCCTCCACGACCCCCACCTTTACCTAACACTATATAAGCATCCTTTTGAGCCAAATTCGCACAGAGCAGCCCCCCAACCAAGAGCCTCCAAGGGACCAAGAGGAAAAGCCCCATTTGCTGCTCTGCTTCAATCCTCCACCCAGATCGTCGTGGAATCACCATCCATGAGGAGTTGAAGTCGGATCGTCGTCAATTCAACCTTCTACATCGATCAGTCTACATCCAATCGAAGTTTGAAGAGCGTCTAGACGATCCACGAGAGAATTCCAACTGGATTTGTTCCCCAACTCTAAATTCTTCTCCATTTCACAATTTCCATTCTATTTGTGTGTGTGGTTGTGTTTCAAGCATCCCTTGTGCTTGATCCACAAAATTGTGGTTGTTCTGATCGTGGTTCATCAACAACATGTGTGTGTGTGAGTTGCTGTATTGAACTCGCTCATAAGCAGTCGTTTCTGCGTGTGTGTGTGGACGGTGGATGTAGGATACACGAGTTGTGTACTCCAAACCACCTTAAATCATCGTGTCCTGTGGTTTGCTCGCGTTTTGCGATAGATGATTGGTAGGCACGTTGTTCATACGCACGTTTGATACCCTGTTCTCATTTATATCAACTCAAGCTTTCTTATATTCAATCGAATTCTAATCAGTTTCATTAAGATCACTGTAGCACCGAAAGAAGCCATCACTAATTAGAAATTGCCGTAATCTATTCAACCCCCCTTCTAGATTACCATATTGTGTTATTCCGCATAACCCTTCAATTGGTATCAGAGCAAGGTTTCTCCGATTTACAATTTTCGTAATTTGATCTAGCGATCAGGAGATTCTCGATCTTATGGATTCTAGCAAAGGGTATATGGCCAAGGGACATTCAGTAACTAGGCCACCCTATTTTGATGGCACTGACTATCCTTATTGGAAAAATCGTATGCAGGTATTTTTGAGAGCTTAAAATTACGAGATGTGGAAAATAGTCAGCAAGGGACCATATGAGTTGCCCGAGAACGAAGACACCTGGATGAAAGACCAAATAGCTAAAGGAACTCTCAACTGGAGCGCACTAACATGATTCAATGTGCGGTGCATCCAAAGGAGTTCTCAAGAGTCTCCACATGCTCAACAACAAAAGAGATGTGGGACAAACTTGAACTCATCTACGAAGGTACGTCCGAGGTAAGGGAAACCAAAGTTAACATGTTAGTGTCTGAATATGAAATGTTCAAGATGAAAACTGATGAAAACATATCAACATGTTTGCAAGATTCATGCTAATAATTAACGGGCTAAAAGTCTTAAAAAGGAATACTCTGAAAGTGACTTAGTAAGAAAGATACTTCGATCTCTTACTTCATCTTGGAATACTAAGGCCACTGTCATTGAGGATTCCAAAACCTTTCTAAAATGAAATTGGATGAACTAATTGGCTCCTTAATGACATATGAAATCAACATCAAAAGAAAAGAATTAGAAGAAAATCCTAGGAAGTCAGTTGCTTTAAAAGCATCCAACAAAACATCAACAGCTCCAAGAAATCCATTCAACAAGATAGTGATGAGCAAAAACACTAGTGAGAGTGATATGATGAAATGGCAATGCTCACTAGACAATTCAAGAAATTTCTGAAGTTCAAAAGGAGAGACACAGTTAACTCCAAACCTTTCCAAAAGAAAAATTTTTCACAGAAACATGAGTCCAACAAAAAATCTAATATTGTTTGTTATGAATGCAAGCAACAGGGGCACATGAGAGGAGAATGCCCGAACTCAAGAAGAAGAAGAAAGAAAAATTCATCTTCAGAAAGCCAAAGCAATGTTGGCAACCTGGAGTGATGAAGATGAAGATGAAGATGCACAAGAACATCCGATGATGAAGAAGTAAAATGCTTAATGGCAAGGAGTGATGACTCCACCGAGGTAAACTTCTCATTTGATAATTACACTGCAAGTGAGGGAGGAAGCATACACTACTCTATTTGAAAAATTTTGTGAATATAGATCTGAAAATAAGGCATTGAAAAAGAAATGCAACTCTCTTGTGCATGATAAAAATAACGATGAACGAATTGCATTGCTGATAAAAGAAATAGAAATGATGAAAGTTGATGAGAGACTCATAGTGAAGAGATGGATTGCTTGAAAATGAAATTACAAGAAACACAAAAAGAAAAGGACTGTTTAAGCCATTCTCTTGAATTCTTTCAAGAAGAACATCTAGAAACAAAGAAAAAGTTGGACCAAACTGAAAAGGAATTGAAAGAAAAATCTGAGGACTTAATGAAATTTGTAAAAGGAAAGCAAAATCTAGATGCGGTTTTGGGTGCTAAAGTACATGTAACCAAGCATGGGTTAGGATATCAACCTGTCAAACAAAAGAAAATAGGAGAGTCATTGATCACTTCCTTTGTTAATCCTAGCCCAAGCACAAGCAAGCATGTTCCCACAAAGCATAACACAAGTCAATCTCAGACCAAAGTATTGCAACCCAAACAAAATGTTCCAACAAACAAAAGAAAAAGCTACCTGTCGACAGATGGAATGGTGCCTGCCGACAGGCAAGAACAACTTCAACTAATAAACAGTCTATCAAGCAACAAAAAATTGAAAAGAAAATTCCTTCATGCAATGTGTGTAAAAAGATTGGTCATGATGAAAAACAATGCTGGAATAATCCAAAGAAACAGAAATTCAAACAAGTTTGGATTCCTAAGCATTACTTTGTTGCATGAATGAAATTTTGGACCCAAAGTAATTGGGTTCCAAAACCTCTTGTCTGATCCACATATGCAGGAATGCCTAGCAGCCAACATCAAAACAAATGGTAATTGGATAGAGGCTGTTCGAGGCACATGACGGGTGACAAAGCTAAATTCTGTTGCTAGTGGAGAAAGACGGAGGACAAGTTATTTTTAGAGGTAACAACAAAGCCAAATCATTGGCACATGTAATGTTGTAAGTGTGCCTCCAATTCAATTGAAAATATATTGTTAGTTGATGGCCTTAATCACATTTTGCTTAGCATAAGTTAATTATGTGATAGAGGTCACAACGTCATTTTTGAATCAAATTCATGTCAAATTGTTGATAAAGAAACAGGAAGTGTAAAATTTTCTGGAAAAAGAGTGAATAACATCTACTTAGTTGACTTAGATGATCCAGAAAATGACAATTTGTGTCTTGTTGCAAATAGACATGATGAATTGACATTGTGGCACGTAGGCTTGGCCATGCGAGCTACAACGTATTGCACAAGATCATGAAGCTCAAATTAGTAGTGGACTTCCTGACATTTCTTTTAACAACAATGAAAGTTTTTGTGATGCATGTGCACAGGGAAAACAAACCCGGAAGTCTTTCAAATCCAAAGCACCGGTAAGCACATCTAAACCATATGAACTGTTGCACATGGACCTTTTTGGACCAACTAGAACTTTAAGTCTCAATGGCAAACGTTTTGGTTTTGTCATTGTAGATGATTTTTCTAGGTTCATGTAAGGCCCTCGAATTTTCGTCGCATTAATTGTATTTGTGTTGTATATTGTGCTTGTGTATGTTATACATATTTACGTACGTATTAATTAGTACAATTACGTGTGCTTGTGTTTATACTAGATGTAAATAATGCGTGTACTGAATGGTGATAGTATGGATACACTACCATATACATATTGCATGTATGTATGCATGGCATGCATGATTTTCTGCATATTTTAGAGTTCTGGCCGAAGGCCAGATTGGCGTCAACCCCTAGCCGTTGAGGTGGTGTCAGCGTCCACCCATGGACGCCAACACTAATCCTGGCGTCTAACGATGTGGACGCCTATTTCTCTGACCTGCATGCGTTGCAGAGCCAGAAATTCCAGAAACAAGGGAGCTCACCCATTGGGGAGCTGTCCCCAACGGCTCTGAGAGCCATCTTGTCACCTTGTGAGTGGGAGAGAGGCCTCTCCCATATGTTGAACCCGGATCTGCCTTCCCCAGCCCTCTCTTCACCCTTTGCAAGAGAGAAACAAGAGGAAAAACCCTAGCTTCTGAGCTGTGAGGAAACCCCTCTTTGCAGCCCAAGAATCCGAACTTCTGAAGCTGGACCCGGCCATCTTCCTCGATAAGAAGCTAGCTGGACTGAAGGAGAAGACCTCCCCGACATTTCCTTGCTGTGGAGATCATCCAGGAGCCCGGAGGAAGGAGATCTTGGAGGACGTTTTGCACCTTCTTGGGACTGCCCAGGAGGGCTTCACCACCGTACTTTTGATCCATTGAAGCAATTTCCTAGAGGCAAGTGACCCTACCATAAGGTTCCCGTATGAGTCTAGGACGGTTTTAACATTTTTGTGTATTTTTCTTCGTGTCCTTGACCCCCAATTTCACCCCAACTTGAGAGCTCGGGTCTGTGTTCTGCACAGATCTGCATTGACGGCAAGGTCACTGGATGCTGAGATTATGCTTGGCGTCCATCGACCATGCCGCTAACACTGAGTTAGCAGCCAGAGACCACCGCCAAGTTCATCTGGACAGAACAGTGACCTGTTCTGCCCTTCCTATACAACTATTTTCGGTATGGTTTCCGTGATGAGGATATATGGTAACCCTATACACTATGTATACTGTTAAATGTGGTGTGTGGATGAGTGTGATTTGTGGTGGTGAATGTTAGAAATTATTCTCCCATGAAATTTCAAGCATGATTGTTGATAATCTTGCCAATCCATGTTTTATGATTAGGACTAGTCTGAATGCCCTAAGTTTTGTCAGATCATGAAGATTAGTGGATCAGTATATGTATACTCAATTTTTGATAAATTGTCCATGCTTGCATAAATTGCTAATAAATTCGGTTCGGTAAATAAAAAGGCATGCAAGAAAGATTTGTGGTGATCAATCTATGGTTGTATGATTTAGGGTAATTCTGTATTCTCAGATCATGCATATAACAGTAGTCTCTGTTCAGACAGTCAGTGGCAAAAATGCATGATGGTGTTAAACTCCTATCAACTTAAATTATGAATGACATGCTAAATAGGTGTTTTTTTACTATAAATTCCATTTAGCTCAGAAAAATCTGAAAAATTGAATGTATGATCTTGAACCCGAAAATAGCATGGGGTTAAAATTTCAGGTCATTTGGACCAGTGTATAAGGAGTTATGTACTTTCCATGTGAAATGTAAAAATCTATGTATGTTATCGTAAGGTGGTTAGATATTGTTTAAACCCAACCTGATTGGTGAATTTACTGTGTGTTAAACTCCTGAAATATGTAGTGCCATGTCAGGAAAAACAGAGATATGCATGTGAGTGAGAAAGTGAATGAGATGAAAAGTGATATGTGTAAAACCATGTGTAAAATCGGTAAAATGTGTAAATGAGTAAATGTGCCAAGTGTGACATTGCTTCCACAGAGGGCAGTGGAACCGTATGAGGGAAAAGTCCCCCTGAGAAGGTTCAATGTGTAAGTGACCCTAAGGGCATTAGGGGGAAATCCTGGAGGTGGACAAGTACCACTGGTTAGGGTGGAGACTTTTTCCCGGTCTGCGCAGTCCAAGAGTCGCCATTGAAATGCCTAGATGGCGTCTATGTGTAATGTGATGTGTATATGTCCTTCTTTGGTGGTTTGGACTATGTGTCACGGCCTAAAATGTGAAATGTGTAATGTGTAATGTGTATGTGTTCATGTGTTAATGTGTAAGTGAACAATGTGGAATGTGTATGTGTAAAGTGCAACCATGTGAAATGGGAAACTTGTGTAAAGAAAATGTGAAACTAAAAATGTGAGAATATGACATTGAAATCCAAGTGGGACCAATCTGAAACCATGTGAAATCAGTAGTTCATGTTGTTATCATCATGTTTATATGTGCAAAAATGTCTAGAATCCATGTTAGGGGTAATTGATGAGCATGTGTACAAAATAGCATGATTGGGTTTCACGTGGTATGTTTTAAACAACATTGTAACTCTCATGTGTAGGTTTACAGCCATTAAACCATGTGAAACCA
The DNA here is from genome assembly GCA_014218235.1 of Colocasia esculenta. Taxonomy (NCBI): domain Eukaryota; kingdom Viridiplantae; phylum Streptophyta; class Magnoliopsida; order Alismatales; family Araceae; genus Colocasia; species Colocasia esculenta. Next base: position 40,789,470 of record CM024757.1, on the reverse strand, counting down.
GCAACTTAAAGCATGTGAAAATGTCTATGTATGTGCTTAAGAACATGTAAAACTCATGCTAGTTGTGTTTTCCTTTCATATATGCACAGTGTTCATGTTGGTAGCTCTCATGTCTTGGTTCTTTAAAGGCAAAATTTCACGAGTAAATTGAATAGAGAGCATGTGATAGGTAAGTTTTATTCTTAGAGATCTGAAAGCATGATCCATGTATTAATTTGTAAAACTTTCAAATGACTAACATGCCATGTGTCGAAAATTGGGAATGTGCATGTAGAAACCGCTATGACTTATACGTGTATGTTATGAGTAGTGTTGCTTGCTGAGTCTTTAGACTCACTCCTTGCTTCGGCGTACAGGTGTAGTTGGTGACGTGGCACCGTTGGAGGAGACGGTGGAGACGGACTCGAGCGCGGAGATTAGTCTTTGGAGTTCTTTGTGACTTGTGCATTTCATAGTATGTAATTTGAACGTTGTATTAGAGTTATCATGAAAAGAACATATAAGTGTGGACATTATGTATTTAAATTTCAGCAATTTAAATTATGTGAACTTTTAGCTCTTAATGTTAATTGCGAATTTCATGTATGTTTAATGTGGATGATGAATAAAGGAAGACAGTTGTCTTTTACTTCCGCTACTCTATTGTATATTCGCGTGTATCTCAGCTGTTTGTATTGTTTGGGTAAATGTCCCACTGTGAGGACTCTCGCTATACCGACGTGGGTTGGTATAACCGTACCGGTATAATGAGGGCCGTCACAGAGATTGGTATCAGAGCAACCGGTTGAGATTGCACATGAATATACCTAAGTCATCATCCCCATTGCATGCTAAGTATGTCCACATGTGTAGAAAACACTAATAAGAAGTGATAGATAGATAAGAAAATGGTTAGAAAACTTAGTAACCTAACTCTAATGGTGGCTGAAATTTATTACAGCCATGGCTTCGAGAGGTAGGTGTTGTGGAGCGTCGGCCCGTGAGGACAAGCTGCGACGTGATGAGCAGGCGGAGCAACAGGCCCCGGCACCGCGAGGCCCTGTACTTCCCCCACCGCCGCCTGTGGATTACGGAGTATTCATGCAAGGTCTGGTACAAGCCATGCAGACGTAGGCTCATACCCAGGCAGCACTCCAGGCATAGTTGGAGGCCCAGGTAGAATAATGAAACAACTAAGTAGTTTGCTATTTAAATTGCATGATATTGTGTTTATCGTATATTGTTTATTGTTTAATGTAGTAGGCTCAGGCACCAGCTCAGGACCATGGTGGACCTCCCATCATGGAGCGATTCAAGAGGATGACCCCACCGTCTTTTAAGGGGGAAAGTGATCCATTAATGGCAGAAAGTTGGTTAAGGGAGACAAAGAAAATCATCCGAGCCATCAGGTGCCCTGATGAGGATAAGGTGACATTAGCCACCTACCTGCCACTGGTAGACTTTTAATTTTGTATGATTGTATGTTCTGCTTAATTTAGAATTTGTTAGTTGGTGCTTATGAAGGTGTATTGCAGGAGAGAGCGGATGTATGGTGGTCCTCCCTACTACGTACACGCTTTGAGGACGGAGCAGTAGACGTGACGTGGGACGCGTTCGTGAGACTCTTTCGAGCCAAGTTCGTCCCAGAGCATATCCAGGACAAAATGGAGCAGGAATTTCTCTCCCTGACGCAAGGCTCCATGACCGTGCTGGAATACGAGGCAAGGTTTTCTGAACTTTCTAAGTATGCACCGCATATCGTAGAGAATTTAAATTATGTGAACTGTTAGCTCTTATTGTTAATTGCGAATTTCATGTATGTTTAATGTGGATGATGAATAAATGAAGACAATTGTCTTTTACTTCCGCTACTCTGTTGTATATTCGCGTGTATCTCAGCTGTTTGTATTGTTTGGGTAAATGTCCCACTGTGAGGACTCTCGCTATACCGACGTGGGTTGGTATAACCGTACCGGTATAATGAGGGCCGTCACAGAGATTGGTATCAGAGCAACCGGTTGAGATTGCATATGAATATACCTAACTCATCATCCCCATTGCATGCTAAGTATGTCCATATGTGTAGAAAAAACTAATAAGAAGTGAAAGATAGATAAGAAAATGGTTAGAAAACTTAGTAACCTAACTCTAATGGTGGCTGAAATTTATTACAGCCATGGCTTCGAGAGGTAGGCGTGGTGGAGCGTCGGCCCGTGAGGACGAGCTGCGACGTGATGAGCAGGCTGAGCAACAGGCCCCGGCACCGCGAGGCCCTGTACTTCCCCCACCGCCGCCTGTGGATTACGAAGTATTCATGCAAGGTCTGGTACAAGCCATGCAGATGCAGGCTCATTGTAACGACCCTCCTCATACCGGTACGATTATACCAATCCCCATCGATATAAAGAGCGTCATTACAGTGGGATAAAACCCAACACTAGCCGATAGGTTGAAAAGTACGTAGATAGCAATTGATTTCAGCGGAATAAATACAACAATTTAACTTAGTCCATCACCATCCCATATTCACAATCTATATAGTGCAAAAATAGAACGACAATGTCCACATTATTACATGATGAAAGAACTACATTGTCCAAATGATATTTTTATTCAAACTATGATGGGAAAATACAACTACTACTTGCTCCTCAAAAGCCTCTCCTCCAGGATAGCGTCTCTCCCCTAGCATGGGATACCTGTCAACCTGTACGCCGAAGCAAGGGTGAGTCCAAAGACTCAGCAAGTAAAACAAAGACTTAATCTTAAACATATCACATTCACATTAAGCTATTAAACATTCATGAATACATACTATTTAAACTCCCAAACACATAGAACATATCTTAGCTATCAACACATTTTTAATCACCTAGACATGCTTCATTCTATCATATGTTTATTCCAAATCATGGATACTATTACTATACACTTGTACATATTCTCTACACTTAACACATAACATGATCCCTTCATTTCCACATTAATTAATTTCATGACATATTTCTACAACTAGAACATAGAATTAGATATAAAGGAATGAACAAACTAATGTGATGACTATTCACTTTTCACATGCACTTTTCATATTTAATTTCACATTTTGCTTGTTGTTTTAATTGTACATACATCTCATACACATGGTTTCATATTTTATAACATAAATTGAGAAGTTAGAACATGGTCAAATTGGTTGGCAACAATAAGCACTAAAGCATTAAACTTTGTACTAAGCAAGCATCACATCTAGCATGGAATCTAATTAATATTACATACATTTATCACCTTCATAACTACACTTTACTTGCTGTTTTGACATGAATTACATTCAATACATGGATTTCATTTGTTCATATGTTATCTTGTTCAATTCACAAATCTACATGTTTATCTTTCATGTTGCATAATTGACGTGGTTACTCATGTTTATTCACATACACTATTACATGAAGAACAATAAGCTACATGACATGATGATAAGCATGATATTTCAAATGAGGTAATTAATGCATGAAAACATGAACACTATGCATTACTACATCGGTTTCCACATGCAAGCACACTCTCAATAACATTAACTGTCTCTTACATATCTTTTCACATATTCTTCACATCATTTACTCTTGGGTTTTCATTTATCACATATCATATCATTTGCACTCATCATGTGCCACATTCGCATATAATCTTACACTTTATACATATTCCAATTACTTAAAATGCCATGACACATAGTCCTAACTACCTTTTAGAGGACACAAACAAATATCTCTTACTCATAACTCATCACATCTCATAACACATAACTCATAACACAACTCATATCACATAACTCATATCACATACCCACCACCTAGGCAATGAAGTGGTGAATCTTGGTAACTGCACAGACCGGGAGAAGCTCTCTCCACCCTATCCAGTGGTACTTGTCCACCTCCGGGTTTTTCCTAATGCCTTTACGATAAACTTATACAATGTAGAGCCTTCCATAGGGACTTTTCTATGTACAGCTCTCGATGCCTCTAGGGTAGCAGTGTCATTCTTGGCCCAATTATCACACATTATTTATTCACATTTTCTCACCCTATTCACATATTTTACATATAATACTTAATCACTTTACACATCTTAATTATCGATTTCACATGTCTTAGTTAACCCAATCATGGTACTACTGTTTTCAAAATTAAAACATCTTACCTTACAGTCCTAAACATGATGTATATTTACTGAATTGCATAAGATCGAATTTAATATATCTAACATGAACAATTTCCATGGTTTAACTAATAACTGTACTTGCTGTCATCAATTTGATTTTAAATTTTTATCACGGTCATTAGCAGTAAGTATGTCACATATGCAATTTTTCAGATTTTTCGAACAGTAAACATAATTTCTACAATTAAATCTAGAATTCAGACATATTTATCGAAATATCATTAAGCATGAGACATATCAATATGTTTAGGCATTAACAGAATAGAAACCTAATACCAACATTCAATCTGTCATGGAAACTTTATGAAAACTAATTCACAACAAAATCCATTTATACTAGATTTAAACATGTTCATTTCATGCTCATTACTCAGTCACTGAATTTTTATAATTAACATGGTTCATAGAAAATTTAGGCAACCTCATGATATGACCTACTAACAGTATACAATCACCCATAAAAATTTCAGAGTATACCCATGTCCAGAAATCATTTAAACAGCAAAAGAAGATCAAAAGGTATCACTTTCAGGTTCTGAAGAAGTAGACGTCAAGGGATGTTGCCGTCAACTTCTTCTGAAGAACTTGACTGCAACCTATGTTGCCTTCTACTTGCTCCCAGCAGCACATACATACGAATTTTCATACAACGGTGAATTCGGGATTCCAGGACGCAAGGAAAAATCCGTAAAAATACCTAGGACTTAGGGGACATGTATAGGATCAAGATCTAGGTTACTTGCCTCTTAAAAAAATCTACAAAGATCAGAATCGTCGGTGAAGCCCTTTTTGGCCCTGTCAAAAAGGTGCTCGGGAACGCCTTAGATCTTCTTCTCCTGTCGAGTGTAGATGGCTCCTCGGAGTTGGGATCTCTTCCTCTATGTATAGACTACCCTCCAGATGTAGTAGCTCTTCGGGGAACACCTCCAGTTGATGGATCCGGCCTCCTAAAGATCAGCTTTTCACCATCTCGGAGCTAGGGTTTTCCAAATGTTGAAAGCCTTTTCCTCATCCAAGAGTGGGTATTTTATAGGTTCAAGGTTGGGGTACGCATTAGGGTAGGTTACCAAAGGTTTAGGAAGGGTTTCCTAATCTGAAACTAGCCAAAACACGGACATTAACAATTCTGGAACCGTTACGCAGCAGGATATTAACGTCAACATCGGTTGTAGTCAACCTAGCAGTTGACGTCAAGGTCTGGCCGCCAGAATGGCGTTGGCGTCCAGGGGGTGCCGCCACTGGGTCTTGGCGTCTAGGTCTGGCCGCCAACAGTGCCTTGGCGTCCAGGTCCTGGCCGCCAGCAGCACTGTGCAGCCGAAACTCTAGAAAACCTAAAATTTAATGTATAAAAGCACTAAAATAATTTAGTACATGCAAAAATAATTCCATATATCATTACCACATAAAATACTTGCATTATGTAATATTTAATTAATTACAATTTACACTAATCATAATTAAGAACAATATGCATCAATACATACATATATGCACACATACGTACACATTGCATAATTACATACATTACGCATGAACTTATGATTAAAATGTGTCCATTATTAGTTAAATATTGTATGCATATTATCATCCAAGTACTTTACATACCCTAAATAATTTAACACGCTTAAAGTAGATAAATATTATTTAAACAAGGAAACACATGTATGTATACATACGCACATCCATAGCACTAACTATGTGCATTAAAATAATTAAATACAATAGGCACCTCAATAATTAGATAATTCACACACGTTTAAATATACAATTTGCATGCTCAGAAATAAACTCATGATTATTTACAAAGTGTATGATAATATTTCTTATTATGGTACAACACGCACCATACGCATGAGATTTACATACATTGATAACTAGATAATGCATGCACAATTATGTATGCTTTATACTTGTATGAAAATAGCATACATATACTTACATGGTCCATAGCAAATTATCTATTACATGCACAATGTTATCTATGTATTATTCACATACTATAGATGAATTGATGTACATAGGATTAAATAGATAGATATCATATGTATAAGGTAACATACATATATGTATATTTTTACACACAACCTCCATGGAATAGGCAGAATGGTATGCACTTCAAGATTTAGATAATGCATACATAATATTATTAAGATATAGTTTGGAATAAGTTATCTATGAATAATCTATACAACAAAAGAAATCCTTGCATGCACATACTTGAATTATCATATGCATAAATATATAGGCATTTACAACATAATATATACATTATGCATGAAATAGATAAACATAATATGCACATCGGTAGTTAGATTAGCATGCATAGTATTACTTAAGTATTACAAGCCTAGTTTTAGTATACACAATACACATCAATTTAGCTAATTGCCTATTCTCATGATAAATATCATGTATATACATGCATGAGTTCATAAGAATATAGAAATTATAATACGCACAATTGAATACACACACTATACACACAACAAATAATATACATGCACAATATAAAATGAATAAAATTTCGGGGTATCACCACTCATACCCAGGCAGCACTCCAGGCACAGTTGGAGGCCCAGGTAGAATAATGAAACAACTAAGTAGTTTGCTATTTAAATTGCATGATATTGTGTTTATCGTATATGTTTATTGTTTAATGTAGCAGGCTCAGGCACCAGCTCAGGACCACAGTGGACCTCCCATCATGGAGCAATTCAAGAGGATGACCCCACCCTCTTTTAAGGGGGAAAGTGATCCATTAATGGCAGAAAGTTGGTTAAGGGAGACAGAGAAAATATTCCGAGCCATCAGGTGCCCTGATGAGGATAAGGTGACATTAGCCACCTACATGCTATAGGTAGAGTTTTAATTTTGTATGATTGTATGTTCTGCTTAATTTAGAATTTGTTAGTTGGTGCTTATGAAGGTGTATTGCAGGAGAGAGCGGATGTATGGTGGTCCTCCCTACTACGTACACGCTTTGAGGACGGAGCAGTAGACGTGACGTGGGACGCGTTCGTGAGACTCTTTCGAGCCAAGTTCGTCCCAGAGCATATCCAGGACAAATGGAGCAGGAATTTCTCTCCCTGACGCAAGGCTCCATGACCGTGCTGGAATACGAGGCAAGGTTTTCTGAACTTTCTAAGTATGCACCGCATATCGTAGAGAATTAAATTATGTGAACTTTTAGCTCTTAATGTTAATTGCGAATTTCATGTATGTTAATGTGGATGATGAATAAATGAAGACAATTGTCTTTTACTTCCGCTACTCTGTTGTATATTCGCGTGTATCTCAGCTGTTTGTATTGTTTGGGTAAATGTCCCACTGTGAGGACTCTCGCTATACCGACGTGGGTTGGTATAACCGTATCGGTATAATGAGGGCCATCACAGAGATTGGTATCAGAGCAACCGGTTGAGATTGCACATGAATATACCTAAGTCATCATCCCCATTGCATGCTAAGTATGTCCACATGTGTAGAAAACACTAATAAGAAGTGAAAGATAGATAAGAAAATGGTTAGAAAACTTAGTAACCTAACTCTAATGGTGGCTGAAATTTATTACAGCCATGGCTTCGAGAGGTAGGCGTGGTGGAGCGTCGGCCCGTGAGAACAAGCTGCGACGTGATGAGCAGGCGGAGCAACAGGCCCCGGCACCGCGAGCCCTGTACTTCCCCCACCGCCGCCTGTGGAGTACGGAGTATTCATGCAAGGTCTGGTACAAGCCATGCAGACGTAGGCTCATACCCAGGCAGCACTCCAGGCACAGTTGGAGGCCCAGGTAGAATAATGAAACAACTAAGTAGTTTGCTATTTAAATTGCATGATATTGTGTTTATCGTATATTGTTTATTGTTAATGTAGCAGGCTCAGGCACCAGCTCAGGACCATGGTGGACCTCCCATCATGGAGCGATTCAATAGGATGACCCCACCCTCTTTTAAGGGGGAAAGTGATCCATTAATGGCAGAAAGTTGGTTAAGGGAGACAGAGAAAATCTTCTGAGCCATCAGGTGCCCTGATGAGGATAAGGTGACATTAGCCACCTACATGCTATAGGTAGACTTTTAATTTTCTATGATTGTATGTTCTGCTTAATTTAGAATTTGTTAGTTGGTGATTATGAAGGTGTATTGCAGGAGAGAGCGGATGTATGGTGGTCCTCCCTACTACGTACACGCTTTGAGGACGGAGCAGTAGACGTGACGTGGGACGCGTTCATGAGACTCTTTTGAGCCAAGTTCGTCCCAGAGCATATCCAGGACAAAATGAAGCAGGAATTTCTCTCCCTAACGCAAGGCTCCATGACCGTGCTGGAATACGAGGCAAGGTTTTCTGAACTTTCTAAGTATGCACCACATATCGTAGAGGATGAGCGCAGGAAGACAAAGAAATTCGTGATGGGACTCAAGCCATCACTGCGGACGAGACTCGTGGCGTTTGACCACCGCACGTTGGACGAGGCCCTCAGTGCTGCCTGCAGGCAGGAGGGAGAAATGGAGCAATATCTGGAGGAAAAGAAGGCTTCGCAGAAGAGGCCGACAGCGACATTCCAGCGGCAGGATAAGAAGAAAATGGTGTACCAGACACCGCAGCTATCCGTGACAGTCAGCAACTCTCAGGTACCTTCTGTACGTTCCCCTGGTGTGAAGAAAGAGTGTCCCCATTGCGGGAAGACACATGGTGATTCCGAGTGTTGGTTGGTAGCGGGTAGATGCTTGAAGTGCGGGAGCAGCGACCACAAGATCAAAGACTGCCCAAGACTTCAACAGGGAGCTCAGCGTGGAGCGCCAGCCCCAGCAGTAGCGGCAGCCGCGCCAGCTACAAGAAGACCAGGAAGGCCTCGTGCCCCAGCTCGAGTGTTTGCTTTAGCTCGCGAGGACGCCGAGCAGGCGGAGCATGTCACCGAAGGTACAATTTTGCTTTTAGGTGTGCACGCTCTGGTTTTTTTTGATACAGGTGCTACTCACTCGTTCATTTCCGAGCGGTTCGCTAGGCAGTTAGTCATAGAGTCAGGCGTAGAGTCTGAGGAGTTAGAGGTCCCTTTGTCTGTGCACACCCCTGCGGGTACGGTATCGAATAGGAAGTGCATTCCGTCGTTACCTGTGTGCATTGAGGATAGAATCCTAGATGGGTGTTTCTTCTTGCTAAAGATGAAGGACTATGATGCTATTCTTGGTCTGGATTGGCTAGAGGAGCACTATGCGTTAGTGGATTGTCGTTGGAAGAAAATTATTTCCACATTCCTGGTAAGGACGAGTTCTCTCATCCCTTGCCAAAGAACTTAGCGGGAAAGTTAGTTATCTCTGCCATGAAGGCGATGCGCATGGTGAACAAGGGTTGTGACGCATTTCTTGCCAGCGTTATGCTAGTAACCGATGCTGGTTCGTCACCGACTCTTGCAGAGATCGATTTGGTGCAGGAGTTTCCAGATGTCTTTCCGATGACTTGTCTGGATTGCCACCGGATAGGGAGATAGAGTTCACTATAGAGCTGCTTCCAGGCACCTCTCCTATCTCGAAGGCCCCATATCGGATGGCCCCTGCAGAGTTAGCCAAGTTGAGGAAGCAACTGCAAGAATTGCTTGATAAGGGATTCATTCGCCCTAGTGTTTCCCCTTGGGGCGCACCTGTATTGTTCGTCAAGAAGAAAGACGGGTCACTTAGGTTGTGTATTGACTATAGGAAGTTGAACCAAGTGACTGTGAAGAACAGGTACCCCTTACCTCAGATTGATGATCTGTTTGACCAGTTGCAGGATGCATCAGTCTTTTCTAAGATTGACTTGCGATCTGGTTATCATCAGTTGAAATTCGGAGTGAGGATGTGTCCAAGACGACATTAGAACCGTTATGGACATTATGAGTTCTTGGTTCTTCCTTTCGGATTGACCAACGCCCCTGCAGCGTTCATGGATCTCATGAACCGGGTGTTTAGGCCGCATTTAGATAGCTTTGTCATAGTGTTTATTGACGATGTGTTGGTCTATTCTCCGGATGAGGCCACCCACCGTCAGCATTTGAGGTTAGTGTTAGAGGTTCTTCGTGAGCACAAGCTGTATGCAAAGTTCAGCAAGTGCAATTTTTGGTTGCGCGAGGTTCATTTCCTCGGGCATGTTATCTCCGGCGCTGGTGTTGCAGTTGATCCAGCAAAGGTCCAGGCAGTTATGGATTGGGAGGTTCCCAAAACCCCTTCGGAGATTCGTAGTTTTATTGGGTTAGCTGGTTACTATCGGTGATTCATTGAGGGTTTCTCATCCATCGCCTCCCCCTTGACAAAGCTGACCAGGAAGGGTGAGAAGTTCGTATGGTCTGAGGCATGTGAGCGTAGCTTTCAGCTATTGAAGGCTAAGCTTACTTCTGCTCCAGTATTGGTATTGCCTAGTGGTCTAGAAGGTTTTGCCATTTATACGGATGCATCTCAGATCGGTTTAGGCTGTGTGCTCATGCAGCAAGAAAGGGTAGTGGCTTATGCTTCTCGTCAGTTAAAGGAGCATGAGAGGAACTATCCGACTCATGATTTGGAGCTCGCAGCAGTGGTTCATGCACTGAAGATCTGGAGGCACTATCTTTATGGTGTCAGATTTGAGGTGTTTACTGACCACAAGAGCTTGAAGTATCTTTTCTCCCAAAAGAATTAAACCTGAGGCAGAGAAGATGGATTGAGTTCTTGAAGGACTATGACTTCGACCTTCAGTATCACCCTAGGAAGGTGAATGTCGTAGCGGATGCTCTTAGTAGAAAGTGGTCTTCGCTCCAGCAGGATTGGAAGATGTTGGAGGATGCGGTGTACTCTATGACCGAGTTAGAGCCATCGCTGTGTCAGGCTTTTGTAGCTCAGTTATCCCTTAGATCCTCGGTTTTGGATGAGGTGATCGAGCAACAGAAGCTGACCCTAGATTGTTAGAATTAGTGGGTAAGGCGGGCATTGCTCGTGATGAGGACGGTGTGATTAGATTTCAGCACCGTGTTTGTGTCCTTGATGTAGTAGATGTCCGTGAGCATGTGTTAGCGGAGGCTCATAGGTCGCGATTCTCTATTCATCCGGGTAATACTAAGATGTATCAAGACCTGAAGAGATCATTTTGGTGGTCCGGTATGAAGAAGGATGTTGCGGATTATGTGTCTAGATGTCTAGTATGTTAGCAAGTGAAGGCTGAGCGACAACGACCATCCGACCTTATGCAGAGGATGGATATCCCAGTATGGAAGTGGGAAGCTGTCACTATGGATTTCGTATCGGGTTTGCCTCGATCTAGAAGGGGCAATGACTCGATTGGGTAGTTGTAGATAGGTTCTCGAAGACTGCTCATTTCTTGCCTATGAAGAAGAAGCAGTCAGTAGAGAGTTTAGCTAGATTGTATGTTAGTGGTATCATTAGATTGCATGGTGTGCCGAAGTCAATTATTTCGGATCGAGATCCGAGATTCACTTCGAGGCTGTGGAAGGGTCTTCAGGATGCGTTAGGTTCAGAGCTTAAGCTCAGTTCGGCATTCCATCCCCAGACAGATGGACAGTCCGAGAGGACTATCCAGACGCTCGAGGATATGTTGAGAGCGTGTGTTCTGGATTGGAAGGATGATTGGGAGCGTTATTTACCTCTTTTGGAGTTCGCATACAACAACAGCTTTCATGCGAGTATTGGTATGGCTCCATTCGAGGCGTTGTATGGTAGGCCCTGCAGATCTCCGTTATGTTGGGAGGAGACTGGTGATAGGCAGTTGATCAGACCAAAGTTAGTTCAGGAAACTTCGGATAAGATCCAGCTTATCAGGAAGAGGCTTGTTGCGCACAGGATAGGTAGAAGAGTTATGCCGACAACAGGAGAAAGGATTTGGAGTTCGAGATTGGCGATCATGTCTTCTTGAAGATATCACCTACTCGAGGTGTTGTCAGATTTGGCAGGCATAGCAAGCTAAGCCCTAGATTCATTGGCCCATATGAGATTCTCAGACGTTTGGGCAGCGTGGCGTATGAGCTAGCTTTACCCCCAGCTTTGGCTAGCGTTCACCCTGTATTCCACGTATCTATGCTCAGGAAGTATGTCCGAGATCCGTCTCATGTGATTATTCATGAGCCAGTGGAGATCCAGCCAGATCTTTCGTATGTCGAGCAACCAGTAGCCATTCTTGACCGGAAGGTTCAGCATCTCCGGAACAAGAGTATTGCGTCGGTGAAAGTTCTTTGGCGGAACTTCTCATGAGAGGAGGCTACTTGGGAGCTTGAGGATGCGATGAAGAAGAAGTATCCCCTTTTGTTTGAGTAGTGTCATTCTAACTTCGAGGAGGAAGTTTCTTTAAGGGGGAGAGGGTGTAAGGCCCTCGAATTTCCGTCGCATTAATTGTATTTATGTGTGTATATTGTGCTTGTGTATGTATATACATATTTACGTACGTATTAATTAGTACAATTACGTGTGCTTGTGTTTATACTAGATGTAAATAATGCATGTACTGAATGGTGATAGTATGGATACACTACCATATACATATTGCATGTATGTATGCATGGCATGCATGATTTTCTGCATATTTTAGAGTTCTGGCTGAAGGCCAGATTGGCGTCAACCCCTAGCCGTTGAAGTGGTGTCAGCGTCCACCCATGGACGCCAACACTAATCCTGGCGTCTAACGATGTGGACGCCTATTTCTCTGACCTGCATGCGTTGCAGAGCCAGACATTCTAGAAACAAGGGAGCTCACCCATTAGGGAGCTGTCCCCAACGGCTCTGAGAGCCATCTTGTCACCTTGTGAGTGGGAGTGAGGCCTCTCCCATATGTTGAACCCAGATCTGCCTTCCCCAGCCCTCTCTTCACCCTTTGCAAGAGAGAAACAAGAGAAAAAACCCTAGCTTCTGAGCTGTGAGGAAACCCCTCTTTGCAGCCCAAGAATCTGAACTTCTGAAGCTGGATCCGGCCATCTTCCTTGACAAGAAGCTAGCTGGACTGAAGGAGAAGACCTCCCCGACGTTTCCTTGCTGTGGAGATCATCCAGGAGCCCGGAGGAAGGAGATCTTGGAGGACGTTTTGCACCTTCTTGGGACTGCCCAAGGAGGGCTTCACCAGTACTTTTGATCCATTGAAGCAATTTCCTAGAGGCAAGTGACCCTACCATAAGGTTCCCGTATGAGTCTAGGACGGTTTTAACATTTTTGTGTATTTTTCTTCGTGTCCTTGACCCCCAAATTCACCCCAACTTAAGAGCTCGGGTCTGTGTTCTGCACAGATCTGCATTGATGGCAAGGTCACTGGACGCTGAGATTATGCTTGGCGTCCATCGACCATGCCGCTGACACTTAGTTAGCGGCCAGAGACTGCCGCCAAGTTCATCTGGACAGAACAGTGACCTGTTCTGCCCTTCCTATACAACTATTTTCGGTATGGTTTCCGTGATGAGGATATATGGTAACCCTATACACTATGTATACTGTTAAATATGGTGTGTGGATGAGTGTGATGTGTGGTGGTGAATGTTAGAAATTATTCTCCCATGAAATTTCAAGCATGATTGTTGATAATCTTGCCAATCCATGTTTTATGATTAGGACTAGTCTGAATGCCCTAAGTTTTGTCAGATCATGAAGATTAGTGGATCAGTATACGTATACTCAATTTTTGATAAATTGTCCATGCTTGCATAAATTGCTAATAATTCGGTTCGGTAATAAAAAGGCATGCAAGAAAGATTTGTGGTGATCAATCTATGGTTGTATGATTTAGGGTAATTCTGTATTCTCAGATCATGCATATAACAGTAGTCTCTGTTCAGACAGTCAGTGGCAAAAATGCGTGATGGTGTTAAACTCCATATCAACTTAAATTATGAATGGCATGCTAAATAGGTGTTTTATTTACTGTAAATTCCATTTAGCTCAGAAAAATCTTAAAAATTGAATGTATGATCTTGGACCCGAAAATAGCATGAGGTTAAAATTTCAGGTCATTTGGACCAGTGTATAAGGAGTTATGTACTTTCCATGTGAAATGTAAAAATATATGTATGTTATCGTAAGGTGGTTAGATATTGTTTAAACCCAACCTGATTGGTGAATTTACTGTGTGTTAAACTCTTGAAATCTGTAGTGCCATGTCAAGAAAAACAGAGATATGCATGTGAGTGAGAAAGTGAATGAGATGAAAAGTGATATGTGTAAAACCATGTGTAAATTCGGTAAAATGTGTAAATGTGCCAAGTGTGACATTGCTTCCACAGAGGGCAGTGGAACCGTATGAGGGAAAAGTCCCCCTGAGAAGGTTCAATGTGTAAGTGACCCTAAGGGCATTAGGGGGAAATCCTGGAGGTGGACAAGTACCACTGGTTAGGGTGGAGACTTGTTCTCCCGGTCTGCGCAGTCCAAGAGTCGCCATTGAAATGCCTAGATGGCGTCTATGTGTAATGTGATGTGTATATGTCCTTCTTTGGTGGTTTGGACTATGTGTCACGGCACCTAAAATGTGAAATGTGTAATGTGTAATGTGTAATGTGTATGTGTTCATGTGTTAATGTGTAAGTGAACAATGTGGAATGTGTATGTGTAAAGTGCAACATGTGAAATGGGAAACTTGTGTAAAGAAAATGTGAAACTAAAAATGTGAGAATAGACATTGAAATCCATGTGGGACCAATATGAAACCATGTGAAATCAGTAAGTTCATGTTGTTATCATCATGTTTATATGTGCAAAAATGTCTAGAATCCATGTTAGGGGTAATTGATGAGCACGTGTACAAAATAGCATGATTGGATGTTCACGTGGTATGTTTTAAACAACATTGTAACTCTCATGTGTAGGTTTACAGCCATTAAACCATGTGAAACCAGCAACTTAAAGCATGTGAAAATGTCTATGTATGTGCTTAAGAACATGTAAAACTCATGCTAGTTGTGTTTTCCTTTCATATATGCACAGTGTTCATGTTGGTAGCTCTCATGTCTTGGTTCTTTAAAGGCAAAATTTCACGAGTAAATTGAATAGAGAGCATGTGATAGGTAAGTTTTATTCTTAGAGATCTGAAAGCATGATCCATGTATTAATTTGTAAAACTTTCAAATGAGTAACATACCATGTGTCGAAAATTGTGAATGTGCATGTAGAAACCGCTATGACTTATACGTGTATGTTATGAGTAGTGTTGCTTGCTGAGTCTTTAGACTCACTCCTTACTTCGGCGTACATGTGTAGTTGGTGACGTGGCACCGTTGGAGGAGACGGTGGAGACGGACTTCGAGCGCGGAGATTAGTCTTTGGAGTTCTTTGTGACTTGTGCATTTCATAGTATGTAATTTGAACGTTGTATTAGAGTTATCATGAAAAGAACGTATAAGTGTGGACATTATGTATTTAAATTTCAGCAATTTAAATTATGTGAACTTTTAGCTCTTAATGTTAATTGCGAATTCATGTATGTTTAATGTGGATGATGAATAAATGAAGACAATTGTCTTTTACTTCCGCTACTCTGTTGTATATTCGCGTGTATCTCAGCTGTTTGTATTGTTTGGGTAAATGTCCCACTGTGAGGACTCTCGCTATACCGACGTGGGTTGGTATAACCATACCGGTATAATGAGGGCCGTCACAGTTCACATGGGTCAAATTCTTGGCACACAAAAGTGAAACACTTATAATCTTCCAAGAATTCTTTAATAAAATTGAGAATGGCAATGTGAATAAAATATGCTCAATCCTCACCGATCACGGGGGAGAATTTGATAACAATGCATTTTATGATTTTTGCAGGCACCAAGGGATTGAGCATCTGTTCTCCTCCCCAAGGACTCCAGAACAAAATGGAGTAGTGGAGAGGAGAAACAGAACATTGGTGGAAATGGCTCGCACTCTTCTGGTTGAAGGCCAACTCACAAGAAGCTTTTGGGCAGAAGCAGTGAACACTTCATGCTACATTCTAAACAGAGACATGGTAAGACCTGTGATAAAGAAAACCCCCTACTAATTGTTGAAAGGTAAGAAACCCAACCTTATGTATTTCCGAGTATTTGGCTCAAAGGTATTTATTCATAACAATGATAAATCTGTTTTAGATAAATTTGAAGCCAAAAGTGATCAAGGTGTTTTTCTAGGCTACTCCGAACACTCTAGGGCATATAGGGTGTTTAACAATAAAACACGCACTGTGGAAGAAACTCCACATGTAATTTTTGATGAGACTTATGCCAAAACTAACAATTTGACTGTTAATAGAACTGAAAAAGAAGATGAAGGAACATCACTTGAGGACCTACAAGTCAAAGCAAAAGACAAATCTGAAGAAGGTTCCAAGACCAAAGGTGGATATCTTCACAAGGACTATGATGAAGATGATGAAAAAGCCTTCAGAAAACAAGATGAAACACATGAAGAAAATCCACTAGAAGGTGAACCTCCTGAAGAACAACATTCACAAGATCAAATTCCTCAAGACAAGATGCTCCCAGCCCTTCAACAATCACAAATGTGAGGTATTCCAAAGATCACCCACTTGATGATGTGATAGGTAGTTTAAATGATTCTGTTCAAACAAGGTCTCAAGTTAGACAAATAATTGAACATGATCTTTTTGCTTTTGTCTCTCAAGTGGAACCCAAAAATGTTGAAGAAGCCTTAAAAGATAACTCACGGATTGATGCTATGCATGAGGAACTTGGTCGATTTCAAAGAAATAATGTATGGAGTTTAGTTCCTAGAACCCCTGAAATTTCTATCATAGGAACTAGATGGGTGTTTAGGAATAAACTTAATGAAGAAGAAAAAGTGGTCAGAAATAAAGCTAGACTCGTTGCAAAAGGATATAATCAAGAATTTGGTGTAGATTTTGAAGAATCCTTTGCTCCTGTAGCCAGATTAGAAGCAGTCAGAATTTTATTGGCATATGCATGCTCCCATAAGTTCAAAATTTATCAAATGGATGTTAAAACTGCTTTCTTAAATGGCTATATCAAAGAAGAAGTCTATGTCTCTCAACCACCAGGTTTTGAAAATTCTGAAATGCCTAACCATGTGTATAAATTGCACAAAGCTCTTTATGGTTTGAAACAGGCACCACGAGCTTGGTATGATAGACTAAGCAATTTTCTGGTAAGCAAAAACTACTCAAGAGGTAAAGTGGACTAAACACTCTTCACTAAGAAAGTTCGCAATCACATAATTGTTGTTCAAGTTTATGTGGACGATATTATATTTGGTTCTACTAACCCTTCACTGTGTGAAGAATTTTCTAAACACATGCACAGTGAATTTGAGATGAGTCTAATGGGGGAGCTTCAATTCTTTCTTGGTTTGCAGGTGAAACAACATAAAGACAACTTCTTCATAAATCAAGAAAAATATGTCAAAGAGCTTCTCAAACGATTTCAATTTGAGCAAGCTAAACCGGCGTCCACCCCAATGAGCACAAGCATCAAATTGGAAAATGATGAGAAATGTAAACCGGTAGATGCAAAGCACTTCCGAGGTATGATTGGCTCACTCCTTTATCTTACTGCAAGTAGTCCGGATATATAATTCAGTGTTTGCCTTTGTGCTAGATATCAATCTAGTCCAAAGGAAAGTCATTTAATTGCAGTCAAGAGAATTTTCCGATATCTCTCAGGCACATGCAATTTGGGTTTTTGGTACCCAGTAGGCAGTAGTTTTGATTTGATATCATATTCTGATGCTGATTATGCTGGATGTAAAATTGATAGAAAAAGCACTAGCGGATATTGCCAATTCCTTGGCGGTTGCATGGTTTCGTGGGCATCCAAGAAACAACACTCGGTTACACTCTCCACTGCAGAGGCAGAATATGTCACTGCAGGAAGTTGTGCAGCTCAAGTGTTGTGGATCAAAAGTCAGTTAGCTGACTATAATGTTATTGGATGCACACCTATACTATGTGACAACACAAGTGCTATCAACCTTTCAAAAAACCCTGTCCAACACTCAAGGACTAAACACATTGAAATCCGTCATCATTTCTTGAGAGATGAAGTGGCCAATAAAACCTTGGAACTTAATTTCATTCCCACAGAAAAACAATTGGCTGACATTTTCACCAAACCCTTGTCTGAAGATAGATTCACATCCTTAAGAAGAGAATTGGGTTTGTGTAAAATGCAATGAAACTAACTCTCCATATTGGAGTACATGCTCTTTATGTGTGAATGACTATGTGGTATATCAAATGGTGAACTGTGGAAAAACAAGTTCGGCTTGTTTGGAAACTATCATCATGCGTGAGGAAACATTCTCCGCCAAGTATCCATAGTCCCATTGCATATAAAGGTTCTGTACTTCACATAGGATTTTTAGTTTCCTTACATTTTATCATGTTATCTCCATGAAACAATGCTTTTTCTGTGACCATGTGCTTGTGTATGATATTCTTGAAATGAACATGTTTGCCTTGTATCAAATGCTTGTGTGAATCCTTGACTAGATGTTGTGTCAACACGTGCACACACTATGGGGGAGTAAGTTCAGGATAGATGAGTATTTTTATGAGGAAATTCTTCCTACACTTCAATTTTTAATCCTCACTTCCTTGAACTTCATGTGCACTCAAACTGAAACCAGAAAAATCCACTTTGTTCATATCTGTCGACAGACACATTCCATCCGTCGATAGGTACACTCAGACTTGCTCTGACTGAAACTTCAATTCATCAGTCTGTGTGCATCTATCGACAAACAGATTCCTGCTGTCGACAGATACAGACATTCTCACTTTTTTTCTCATTCCTTCTTCATACTTTTCAAGAAAGTGTTCATTACTTGATTTAAAGGTAATTGTTTTGTGCAATATAACCTTTCATATCCACTTCATGTCAAAGTCGTGAACCAAGTCTAAATGATGTTTGATGCAACACTTGATTGAGGACTATTTAGATCATTTTGAACACAATGAGCAAACCAAATGATTTTTAAACATCTCCTTTGAATAACTCCCTTGTCATTAAACATGAATCCAAAATGATTTGAAAAATCAGAAGGTCCTTGAATTTAATGTTCTACATTATCTCTTGCCTAAAGAAATCTCATGTACTTGACAAAAAGTAAAAACAAAATAAAAGGGAGAAAAGCTACCTATTTCTACGTTTCAAATAAAAAAAAATTATCTTTCATTATGGGATGGAGGTAGAGCAATGATGAAAATCACTAAGTAACCGGGGACATGGGCATCACCAATGTCGGTCTTCGCGTCAAAAGGTTGTTTCATTATCTCTATACAATGGCTTGATGGACACTCACATTGAGTAACTGGAGGTATTGGCATCACAAATGTCTACCTTCACATGAAAAAGTGAAAGAGCTCCTCATTGCCACTCTTCCCCATCTTCGCTGTTTAAAGATCCTAAAATCATACTAGAAATAGAGTGAAGCCTCCGAATTTTTTTTTTTCAAGTCCAATGTGCTTCTTATGGGTAAGATGTTCTTGTGGCCATCTAATTCAAATTTCATCTGACTATCATCTCTATTTTGATGCATGTTTTTCTTCAATGGCCATAATCAAAAGAGTTATTTAATTTTCACTGGCTTTTGTGAAATGTGTTCTTTATGATCTAATTAAAGAACTCATCGGTTTTATTTCAAAATCATTGTAGAAATGTGTCATGTCTTCATCATAATGGATATGCATTTTTATTGTACATACACCTATTTTACCCTAAAATGCCAAATGAACACTTGACCCTTTGAAAAATCTTGAAAAAATCAAGTTTATGCCAAAAATCAGTTATCTGTCGACAGACAGATGGTCATCTGTCGACAGTCGGCGGCCCAGATCCATTTTTGAAGCCAACCATCGCGCCGGTTCAAGTCTTTTGTGTGGGGCCTCTTTTCTAAATCCCTTCTAAACCTATTCTAAAGGCTTCCCATGACCATTTCCCACCATTTCCCCTCTCATTTCCTCCTCCTCTTCTCCAAACCCCTCTCTTCCCCCTCCAGGGCTCAAGATCCGATCCGTCTCCGACGCTCTCGCTGCTCCTCGTCTGAGATCCCTCCACTCTTCCTTCCCAAATGCCATTCTCACCCTCCTTCTTCAGATGGCACCCAAGACCAAGATTCTCACTCGCCGTCGTCGCGCTTCGACGGACGCTAGAGAGAGTTCCAGGGCTCCTTCAGAACATCGTAGCAAGCATCGCAAAGATCGTTTGCCGGAACTCATTGTTCCTCAGGGTCTCCATCTCATCCGGGTACACGGCACCTTCAAGAAACTCGTCCAATCCCGGTATGTGGACTTTGAGTCCTTAGGATCGATGTTCCCCACACTCCTACCCTACTTTGACACTCAAGGGTGGACATCCTTTCTGTACTCGCACTTGCAATATTCTCCAAATGCCGTCACAGAATTTTTCAATAACCTAGGGCTTTTCGATCAGGGAGATCTTTTCTCTTCGGTGAAAGGCACTCGTTTTCGCCTCACCGCAAATCTTATCTCGACGGTCCTTCAAATACCAAACTCAGGAGTTGAAATCTTCAACTATACTCCTTCCACTTCTGAGTACTATGAACTTCTCACTTTGCAACCTTATGATTCCACCAAGAAAATTGCTCGTTTGAATGCCAACTCCTTTCCTCCTTTGATCCGGATGATCCATCATATCTTCACTACTTTGATCGTCCGAAGGATGGAAGCCGAGAATTAGTCACTGAGGTCCATAAGTCTTTGTTCATATTCTTCCTCAAATGTCAACAAATCAATCTACCTGAACTCATGCTAAGCCTCATTCGTCGGTGTTTCTCCAACACCAAGAGATCAATGCCATATGCTTGCCCCATCACCTCTCTTCTAATTTTCATTGGCATCCCTATTCCTTCAAGTGAGCTCATCTCCTTAAAATCCCGCAGTGCATTTGACCTCACTACCGCTCACCGAATGGGCTACAAGTTTGTAGACGGTGTAGTGACAAGGACTCTCAAAGGGAAAGAACAACAAGGTGATGAAGAGGCATATGACAATGAAAACAATGAAGACAATGAAGATAATGAAGACAGTGATGAAGAACCTCAGGATGAGCAAATGGCTGATCAACCTCAAGAATTTGCTGATGTACCTATGCCTCAAGAACAATCTCTTCGTGATTACTTGGCACAATTGCATCAATAGATGACCTCCGGATTGCTCAACTGAACACTAGATTTGATCAGTGGATGCTCGCCTTAACTCTCTGGATGCGTCTCATGTGCATATCCAAGACCGGCTTGATTACCTCTACTCCGAGAGAGCTGGATCCCGTCATCCTCCACTGCTGGACATGACGATGAATAGAGGGTCTCAGGGTCCTTAGAGGTCGTTAAGAGTCTTAGCTGGGAGTTAGTCTCACTAGTCCTGTTATCTTTTTGCTTGCTCATGTTATTTCCCTTCCTTTTGATTTTTATTGAGTCATGTAATGGTTGTCTCTTGTACTGTGAAATTTGAATGATCAATCAATGAAAAATCACAGTTCATGTTTATTTGTCTCTTATATGTGCATGACTTGACTTTTTGTATGTTGTCAAAAGGGGAGAACATTTTGCATCAATTGAATTTTTTGTCATCATCAAAAAGGGGGAGATTGTTGGGTTTTCAATATATCATATTTTTGATGATCACATTAATATCCTTGAACATTGATTTAATGCAAAATTGATGTGTTAATTAACATGAAAAACACCATGAAAGTGATTATGTTAAGCATTGCTAAATCATACAATGTATATCACTAACAATGTATTTACATGTAGGTGCACAAGCATGAAAGATGGAGCATCAAAGAGATGAGCAAACAGACCAAGGCAATGTCAAAGAAGTGTATCTATCGACAGGCCCAGGGTATGTGTCGACAGATACACACAGACAACCCAAGACAGATTTCAGTCTTTGTATCCCTCAGTGCACCTGTCGACAGATGCAAATTACCTGTCGATAGATACACTCAGAAGTTCAGATTTCTGAAACCTAGTTCTCAGACTGATCATGGACTGAGTGCATCTGTCGACAGATGCAAGTGCACCTGTCGACAGACGACGGAAACATGAAATTCAAAAATTCTAATTTCAGCCCCATTTGGGTGTCTCCTTCCTCCACGACCCCCACCTTTACCTAACACTATATAAGCATCCTTTTAGAGCCAAATTCGCACAGAGCAGCCCCCCAACCAAGAGCCTCCAAGGGACCAAGAGGAAAAGCCCCAATTTGCTGCTCTGCTTCAATCCTCCGCCCAGATCGTTGTGGAATCACCATCCATGCGGAGTTGAAGCTGGATCGTCGTCAATTCAACCTTCTACATCGATCAGTCTACATCCAATCGAAGTTTGAAGAGCGTCTGGATGATCCACGAGAAGAATTCCAACTGGATTTGTTCCCCAACTCTAAATTCTTCTCCATTTCACAATTTCCATTCTATTGTGTGTGTGTGGTTGTGTTTCAAGCATCCCTTGTGCTTGATCCACGAAATTGTGGTTGTTCTGATCATGGTTCATCAAACAACGTGTGTGTGTGTGAGTTGTTGTATTGAACTCGCTCATAAGCAGTCGTTTCTGCGTGTGTGTGGACGGTGGATGTAGGATACACGAGTTGTGTACTCCGAACCACCTTAAATCATCGTGTCCTGTGGTTTGCTCGCATTTTGCGATAGATGATTGGTAGGCACGTTGTTCATACGCACGTTTGATACCCTGTTCTCATTTATATCAACTCAAGCTTTCTTATATTCAATCGAATTCTAATCAAGTTTCATTAAGATCGCTGTAGCACCGAAAAGAAGCCATCAGTAATTAGAAATTGCCGTAATCTATTCAACCCCCCTTCTAGATTACCATATTGTGTTATTCCGCATAACCCTTCACCAGTATCATGACAGGCTATATACTATGGTTACTACTCAAATTTCCAAAGGGGTTGAACCCATCACTCGCTAAATCGAGTCTCACATTGAGAGTCTCTACAGCAAAATCTAGATACTGATTATCAAAATGTATCCATACCTCAGAATCAGCTGGATGTCGCATCTTCCCATTCTGTTGACCAGTCCGACCATCAGAGTGCCATGTCATCAACTTGGCTGTTTTAGACGATATGAATAACATTTTCAATCTATCTTTCAACGGAAAATAGCGCAAGACCTTGTTGGGTATTCGTTTGCCAAGTTTCAACTTCTCATTATCAGCCTGATTATCTACGTCTTGCGCTCTTTCTTTGTATCTAGGTGCATCACATTGAGGACATCGATCCTTACCTTAATGTTCCTTCCAAAATAGTATACAGTCATTCTTACACGCATTTCCTTGTAACCAGGGTCATGAGCTGGGCTTTTCAAAAGATCATGCAGCCTAAATATGTCGACTTTGCCTCCATCGAAGATATGTTTGAAGGCATGAAAGTTCTATTTGAATAACAAGGTTGGATCCATTTCTCGATGTCAGAAAAAACATACTCTCCCACAACAGTCACATAATTTTTCAACAAAATTGGTATGTCTGCACAGCAAGACTTCTACACCATAGTAAGAAGAATCATCTTCCAGCTAACCGCAAATTTGTTTAGTCGAGCCTTGCAAATTCCTAATATTGGGGTAGATATGCTCACCACCCAATTACAACCTTTGACTTTTACACTTTAATCACCCACAGCCCTATGATGCCATAAAAAGCCATTGCCAAACTCAATGCCAACACCTTTCCACCTCTTCACAGATTGATTCACTACATGTTCACCACTCTCATTTTCAAATAATGGTAGTCGGAAAATTGTGAGTGAGATTCATAAAGTCTTCTCTATTTTATCTAAGGTCAAAAAATAACTTTCTAATGTTTGACCTAATAAAACATTGCTACAACAATCCCAAATGATCTATGCCTTATGCTTGTCCTATTACCACTGTCTTATCCTTTGTTGGGATACCCATTGCTTCGGATGAGATTGTCACTCTTAAAAGTAGAAGTGCATATGACATAACCACTGTGCACAGAATGGGTTACAGAATGGTACAAGGCAGAGTCACCAGGACTCTGAAAAATCAAGAGGCTGAAGAAGAGCAAGTCAATGAAGAAGACGACGAAACTGAAGAGGAAGCTTAACGTGTCAGTCATGAGCAGATGGACATAACTGAGAGTAGTGATTAATTACTTGATCTTCCAAGTGAGCAACATGCTCACAATGCACCTCTAGCTCTATCAACTGAAGATTTCAAAGGTTATTTTGCTGATCAGTTGCTAAATCTACATACCAACCTCACTCAGCATCAACACTCAATTTGATCAGTTGAAGTTGCATATGGACACTAGATTGGATGCAATTGATGAGCGACAGACTCAAATTGAGAAACATATGTATGGCATGGATTATGGCATGATGAAACTTCATGATGATTATCAAAATATTTATAACTTCTACAATCCTCCAAATCCTCAAGCTGACAATTTCTTCAATTTGTCCTCTTATGGCGCTCAAGGCCCTCGACATCCTACTCCTCCTGGGGATGTCCCTCCTTCATAATGTCAAGAGAGAAAAATTGGTCCTAGTGGTCTTAGGGTAAGAATCTTTTGGATGGGTTTCTACATTGAGGGGGAAAGCATGGGAAGTAGCAACTAAGTTCAGTCTACAAGTTTTTGCAACTTGAGTTTTAATGCGTGTGTATGCATTTTCAATGAATTGTATTGATTGAAAAATCCTTTTAATCAAATCTATCATCTGTTTCAAGATTTTCAATGAATGAATTTTATTTTGTCTCATTCCTTCTGATGGTGTCAAAGGGGGAGAAATATGAATGTGTGTTTTTGTCATCATCAAAAAAGAAGAGAATGTTGGGTTGTATGTTTTGATGATGACACAATGCTTATTAAGAATATTTGATGGTGACTAGAAAAACACATGTCATGTGAATTTTGATCATTTGCCTTGTATGGAAATACTATATTTTGATTAATGATTCTTGAATGCAAACTTCCAAGGCCCATTTGGTATCGGGATAAGAAGAGTGAGGAATAAGCTTAAGTCATCCTAGGTTTAGTTATCCCTATCTCTTATCCACAAGTCATTTGGTATGACACAAGGATAAGAAGAAGTTCAACCTCATTCTCCATTTGGTTGAAATAGGGTTAAGTAGTGAGAATAATCCACATAAGAAGACCTTTTCACCCTTCTTAACCTAGGATAGGAGGATATGGCTTATTCTTTGTTTGGCTAGGTTAAAATTGATACTTAGAAAAAAATTGGGTCCTTCGCCCTTACCAAGTGCACACTTAGCCCATTAATTTGTATTTGATTCTACATGTTCTTAATATTAATACAACTATAAAATGAAAATCATATTTTATCTATAAAATGAATATTAATTAAAATTATATATTATTATTTAAAAGAGCTCTATTATTAGGCATGGACTTTGACCAACATGATTAAAAATAATAATTTGATACTACATATATTTATATATCATAGATTCAATATGAGCGCTCTATTTATATGGTGTGTCATTATTTATTAATTATCACTAATTTGGTAATTAACACTAATTTGATAAGTAGATGAGGAAGACATAAAAGCAACAACAATATGAAATTTCATTGATGTGAAAGTCAAGATACCACATAACATAGTTTGAAACATGGAATGAAGATAAGGTAGCACATTACTTTGAAACATTACAATTTAATTTTTCTAATTTCAACAACAACTTGTCACATATGACCATCACTTGTTCTGCTGCATATCTCTCCTTCTCTATTGATAGCTAAACTTCTTGGATAGCTTTGGGTTGCTCAATTTCCACTTCATCTTGTGTAGAAGTCCTCGGCTCATTCTTGACATCTTCAGCCCACTTGAAAAAAATGCACCCTTCATTTGTCATGTTCGGCTGTAAATAACATAAACAAAATAGACATTATATATGAATAGAACAATTTAAAACGGATTTTCCATAAAAATTAGTGTACTTACTTTGGATTGTGGACACACATAAAAGTGCCTGCCCTTGGATTTGGCTGTAGTAGATGTTCTACGTCTACATGGACCTTTCCCACATGGACACATTATTAATTCGCCTACCTACATGAAAAATGGACATGAACCAATGTTCTAAAAGAAAAAGCAAAATACAATAAGTGTAGTATGATAGTGAACTTGACAATAAGAAATATTATGGCGTAAACATAACACTTACTTCCCGTGTGCAAGAATAGTATGCGCGGTTTGGATTCTTACTGCTACGTGAAATCTAAATATGAAATAGCACTGCGCCACATTCACATGTAATTGGGGAAGAAGCCATAGGAAATGATTTATACTATGAAGCTGTAGAAGAAGCATTTCCAATATCAAAATTGATTTATACTTCTAATATCACAATGTTGCAGTTAACACTTGCATGTTGGAACATAATGATGCTAGCGGGCTCAGAGTGAATCATTTTATCAATGAGTACTATAGATGGCATGCCATCACAAATCACAAGCCAACTCAAAACTATTCTCAATGGCACATAGTAAGGGTTTCCTCAAATGACCATTCACCAACTTTAGCCAGATATAGTTTTGGGGTGTGTGAGTGAGACCTCCACCACATATATATGATCAACATCATCACAACCCTATAGTTGCCTCAAAATAATTTACATTGCACACACTAACTGGGCATATGAACCTGTGCACGCAGTTCATATTTACAGCCCCATAAATTCAGCATATATTGTAAATAACCGGGCATATGAAGCAGTGCACGCAGTTCATATTTACATCCTCACAAATTCAGCACATATTATAAATAACCAGGCTACAAAACTTGTGCACACTTCAACATTTACAGCACCACAAAGTAAGCATATATTGTAAATAACTGGGCTAGAAAACCTGTGCACACATCAACCATTTACAGCCCACCGAAATACAATTTAGGAAGTAGATGATGTTGTGTTTGTTGGGATCAGATAAGTATAAGTGAAAATATCACACACACACATGGACAATAACACAACCAACCATCCAAATAATCCCATTGAGGTTATGACTACGGGTTGTTGGAATGTGCACCGTTCACATGTGGGTTATTCATGTTGCTTCCTTCCCATCATCACAGTCCACTTACCTGTCATGCTTAAAACATTATGGAAAAAACAACCCACCACATAAACAAACCAATCACACATAAACAAATCACAGCCCACCTACCTGTCGTGGGGATGCATGTAGCCTATCATAGTGAAATAAACAAATCACACAACATAGTTTAAAATAGTCTTCAACCCTTGCAACATATGAAACCGGACATAGTTTTAAAACAAAATAGAACCGGGCATAGTTTAAAAAAACTAGGCAGAGTTTTTTTTAACAGACTTTACCGATCATAGTTTCAAAATAGTCCCAAGTGATGGAGGATGGTTGCAACCCTGGCAACATATGAAACTATTCAGTTGCACAAAAGAGGAATGACATCAATCAGTTGCAATTTCACCACCAACATGATATACATGTAGCATATGTTAAGGAAAAAATTGTTGTTGAATGAAATCAAACACAACATGGGTATAAGTCACAATTCATAACATGTATGTCCCAAATGAAAGAAAATAAGAACATAAAGAAGTTCATTCTTCAATTTCCTAATTTCTCTCTTGCTCTTCCACATTCCTGCATCATAGAAGGTCCTTAAATTAAAGACACAAACAATATATACTTGACTTTTTTTTAGACAAGTGTAAAGAAATACCCTCTTCTTGTGTGACGTTGCCAAAGACGGGTGGCCATTTGGTTCCAAAACCTCTCACCTCTAGCAACTTCACTACGGGTTACATTATCTTCCTCTTGAACCTCCTCATCACCATGCAATGGCATGGCACACTCCCCATCTTCGAAGAAAGAATCTAATCCTTACTCCATTCTTATAAAATTGTGGAGTACACAACATGCCATTGCAATTTTTGCTTGTGTTTTGATAGGATAGTTCCGATGTTTTACTAAAATGGTAAATCGTGCTTTCAACACACCCAAGGTACGCTCAACCACATTGCGCATTTGAGCATGCCTATGGTTGAACAAATCTTTCTTGTCTCTATATGTACCTTAACTGTAGCAACCTGGATTTTTTTGAAAAATAAAAATCTAAATAATATTAAAATTTTGATAATTTGAAATTCAAATAAAAGAAAACTAATTAAATTAATTAGAAAATCAAAGAAAAGAGAATTAAATAAAACCCATCAAATGAAAATAAGTAATGTGCTTTATTAAATGGACCAATTAGAAATTAGTGAGCCAAAAATGGGATTTATAAAAAAGAGAATAATGGGAAAATACACTAAATTCGCAACCTAATTACTACATAATTAGAAAAGGAGAATTTAATACATTAAATAAGCAAATAGAGTTAGATTTGGAATCCTAAACCTACCCTAATTGATTGGCCATGAAATTGGCTCTCTTCCCAACCCAAACAGGAAGTGGAATGCTTAGAAGGAAGGTAGGAAATAGGAAAAACTCAAAATTAATGGGAATTAGAGTCCAACTAGGAAAGGGAAGGTGAGAAAGCATAAATACTTCTCTAAAACCCTCATGGCCGGCCCTAGCTCATGCCAAGAGGTTGTTGGACCAGAAGGAGAAGCCAAGAGGAGGAGAAATCATGGAGAGGAAGATCTATCAAAGCTTCTTCCCCGAGTTCTTCATCTTCAAACCCAAGAAGAGGAAAAACATGAAAGGTAGGCATTCTCACGAGCATAAACCATGAAAATTTATCTATAGGTTATTCCAATCATCATGAGCAAAGCCCTAAAACTTCATATTTTTCCTGCAACCCAATCCTGTGTTATAGATTTTCAAAGTTCTGCAACTTTCATGACCCCGAATCCCCTTCATGCCTCTGGATCTCCATGTTCCCTAAACCTCAAGCCTCAAAATTTTTATCGGAGGTTTTGAGGGTTAGTTTTCTTTTGCCCCTGAAAGCCCTAATTTTAGTCCATCCTATCTTGCGAATTAAATCGCTCATCTTTACTGTTCATTGTATCATGTACTTCATGTTTGATGTGAATAAAGCATATCGAAACCCTATCTATTGTCAAATTCCTATTACTGTAAGTACTCATGCATGTCTAGATCAATATGCAACTGGTTTCATTATTTTCCATCGACTGTGCTATTTGTTCTTATTTTCTAAAGACTCCTGTGTCAAATATGTAAAGTTTGGCCCGCAATCCAAGGTCTTGTCTGATTCCTGTCGGACTCAGGCGTAGGCCCTGAGAATGTGACGGCCCAATAGTCCACGTTCTGGGGTCTGGTCGCTACAGACAATAGATAGGCACGTCGCGTTCTGAACACGACAGGCCGTGCCGTCGCGATCTATGTGCCTGACCTGACCGACCCGTCGCGTTCCCTTTCTGCCTCTGTCGTGATCTCAACGCCTGTCCTGAACAGCCTTTCGCGATCAGTGCAAGCCCTTGTCACGATCTACCCTGAACCCATCACAACCCTTACTGGGGTGTGTCGCATTCACATGATTTTTGCAGAAAAACCCTTGATTTGCAATGCTCTAATTGCCTATTGTGCTTATACCCTTTAATCCCAGTTATACCCGCAGTAATTTCACTTAATATAAATTGAACATTTATATCTTATTTAAAATACATAAACATGACTAATTTCCATCTATGATTTCATGACACATGCACACACTTTGAACCTTCCAAATATGGCTTAATTGGCATTAACATGTTACTAAATATGTCTGGTAAATTATGGAATTAAATTGCTTTATTTTACGATTCGTGCGATGTTTTGGAACATCGATACCGATGCTCCATTGTTCTAGAACTCCTCTAGAACGTCGAGCACTTGTTTCTATATACACACTTTCTTGACTTGAACAAACTCTCCGTCGGATACTCCTTCCACCGGACAAGTGTGTCTTTGTTCAAGGCCTCCGTAAGTCTCCTCTGTCCATGGATTCCCACATGGTCAATGAGCCGATTGTACCCTAATACCTATTACCCCCTTTAGGGATCGATATGATCCAAACGACTATTAGAAGTTCGCTCTTATCTTGAATCACGCCGGACCTCTGGACCTGTGCTTAACATGGCCAGTGGTAGAGTCGTGAGTTCCACCTGACTGCCAACACCAAGTGTGTGTGTTGTGCAACTGTTACTATCGCCTGATTACTCAACGTGTTACATACAATGTCCACTAGCTCTCATCTATGCTCTACTCGCTCATCTTTTCACGTTCACTCTACTATCTCGTCTATACATCTAGTGCCCTCATCTATTTCCTTAGTACTCTATATTGGCCATTGACTGATTGTCTAAAGATAAACAATATAACCAATGCCAGCGCAATAGGGCCCGATCTGGTCCTGGGGAGAGCGCCCGAAAGTGCCATTTGCCCATTGGAGTTAAATGATTAGGATGTCGACATTACATCCAAGTGCCATACTATCTAGATTAATCTAATGACAATCAAAAGTGCTATATTCTCTCATTGTCTGTTGACAATAATGTGCGATGCTATACTCGTTGTGCTATTGCTATACTTTGTGCTATTGTGATATGGCCATCTTGCTATTTGTGCTATAATTGACGTTTGTGCTATATTTGGAAACCTGTGCTATTTCGCTAACGTGCTATCATGTTATCTCTCGCTTTACTTGACGTTCTCGCTCTATCATTAGTTACTCTGCCTTTAATACATTAATCAATTAAAGCCTGCTTGACTATTGAGATTTAAGTCCTACTGGGCGTTATCGCTCACCCTACGTTATTTTTCATTGTGTTCTCAGGTAAGACCGAGGATGAACTATACACACCAGAGGATGGGAACAACCAGGAGTGACGTCACGAGTACCCTAGTGTCCTAGAGATTATGTTAGAGTTTTAGTTTAGTCTCTTACTCTTATTTCAATGTAATTGGGCCCTATAGATTGGCTCTGATATTAGTGGTTGTAACTAGACATTTGGAAAGTTATTAATGAAGGGAATTTGCTTTAGTATTATTCATTGTGTAATGGTTTGATGTTTAGTACTCACTCTATACCATTTACTTGCAACTGCCTCGTTTTCGATATTCCACGTTGGGGCTTGACAATGACGGCGTCTAACATTATACTATGATAGATGATATCGTATGCCACAATATGGTGCTACAAAAGAGGGAGTGTTGGCGTAGCCAGAATCTACTAAGAAATATTTTCCTACGCGGCAATTGTGTAAGCTTGCTATGTATATAGTGAACATGTTTGTACACTAATATGATGTAAATTACACCAACATGAAAAGTATAGATGTTACCTTCAGGGATTGTGAACCCCCCATTATCAATGGTCCACTTAAGCACTTTCATATCTGCAACGGATCCCTCCCATCCCATGGCCACATAAGTAAAAAGTTGGTCGAAGTTAACACATCCCATGACATTTTGGGATGTTTCACCCTTCCGATTACGATATCAAGGCTGGTCAGTCTGGGACACTTTTGTAGAAATATGACACCCATCAATTGCTCCCAATGCATTCTACCAACACAATACCAGAAAGTAGTAAGTACACACTCTAATTTTCATGTTGAAAGGTATTGTCATTAGGAGAATCTATGATACCTTGAAAATGGGATGTTATCGCGGATCATTTCTTATCTTTGGGTGCACGGGCTCATCACCAGTTGGATGTTTAATGTAATCATGTCTTATGGCTAGGATTGCCATTAGCACATTGTTAAAATGACGACTTATGGTCTCACCTGAGTGTTGAAACAACTCTCGAAGTAACCTATTTCCAATACCGTGGCCAACCTCAAGCATGAAAATAGGTAACTTCTCGGTCGCAGACATATTTTTCGTATCTTGAATAAGTCCCCTCATTATTAACTTATTACGCAAGCTGATGAACAATTGGGACGCACCCTGAAACTAGAATATGACCACTCTGTGTGACCCGCCATTAACTCCTTTAGCCATCTATGGCCACGACCAATGTTAGTATGCATTGGTGTAAGAGTATGAGTATGTGACACCTCTGTATGCACATCAATTATTAAAATCTGTTCTACTTCATCCCAATATTCTTCTTCCTTAATCATCATCTCCATAATGTCTATTGAGCACATGACAAATTTTTTGTGACCTACTTCATGAGTAAATCACGATAAGATAAACATACAATCAGAAAAAGATGTGAAAATATTGTAAGAACTAACAAGCATAATGAAAGCAATATTAAATGAAAGGTTATCAATCATGTCACATATAGCTTAGCCGGTTCATGATCCACCCAAGCCTTAGGTGTGGCAGTAGAGACAAGAACATGGCACGATCTTCGGGACATTTCATAAGATCAACTGTCTTGAAGAAGTATTGTTCGGGTATTCTCTTCATAAGCATGAGTTCATCAATTGCTTCCTGGATAGGGGGAGCATTTGCTTTTTTTTGTTCCTGGAGTATGTCCCTCCACACATTCAATCGTTCCTGACCTAGCTTTACCAGACTGTCAATTGCAGAGTTGTTAGTCATCACACCACATTTCCTCTTCCTAGTTGAAGGGATATTCAAAGTGAATGTAGGAGAGGCATTATCACCCTCATTCACATCAACATTTACAGGTGTATGAGATTGCCGAACATTGTACTCAGGTGTATCACCCTCTATACCTAAGTCTATGTCAGTATCATCCTCATCCTCTACATCAACATTGTCATTACAAATATCCAAGAAAGATGTCCCAACATTAGGAGCAGCATTGTCACCCCTAGCTAATGAGTTGGAGCAAGTCAATGTTAATTGCTCCATGAATAAGAATAGCTTGCCCTGAATTTTTTTGTATTCATTTTTTATATGAAAGAAATCATTATAAAATAATTATAAACATTAAATAGTGAAAAAATACCATCTAAATTAACCACACTAAGCTACATACCGCCACCAAGTCTTCCTAGGTCTCCTGATCTCTAGGGACTGGCATGTGCTTGTCATCATCCCAGCCCCAGCCAGAACGATTCTTGAGGTCAAGGTACAAGACATACAATTTCTTCAAAATTTTAAATCTATTTTTCAGATTGTGCAATGTGCACGAAGCACAAAAACAGATATATATATCTTCAACCCTTGCAACATATATATATATCTTCATATTATTAGAACATTGTACGAAGCACAAAAACAGACATGATAGAAGGGATTATCTCGCCATGCATGTGAACAATATGAATGATATCAAATAGAATGAACAAGGAAGGAAATAACACAAGCAACACAGATGGGCCATACACCACATCCAAGTCATCATATGAACTCAACACAACACAATAAACATGGACAACAATCAACAAATCGAGGGCAATAGAAACTACCATGGTGAGTAAGATTTTGTCAAGATAGAAAATGGGAAGGAAGAACCCACTCGGGAACATGCAACAGAAGGGGGGAAGGACATGTACCACACAACCATTGGCTATCCAACTTGTGAAAATGGGGGAAGGAAGAACTCACTCGGGAACATGCAACAGAAGGGGGGAAGGACATGTACCACACAACCAATGACTCTCCAACTTGTGAAAATGCGGGAAGGAAGAACCACCAGACAACATGCAATAGAAGGGGGGAAGGACATGTACCACACAACCATCGGCTCTCCAACTTGTGAAAATGGGGGAAGGAAGAACCACCAGACAACATGCAACAGAAGGGGGGAAGGACATGTACCACACAAAATCGGGGAAGGAAGAACCCAAGAGAGCACAAACCACCAGACCGTAGGCGACAGTTCGAAGATAAAATAAGCAGCACCAGACCGTGGGCGATAGATCGTAGTTGAAGGAAGTAGTAGCAGTAGCCAGTAGATCGAAGATGAAGGAAGCAGCAGCAAACCGTTGGTGATAGATCGAAGGGGAAGAAGGCACCACAACACCGCAAGCAAAAGATGTAACGGCCCTGGATATTTATACACAATAAGGCTCCATATCCAAGTCTGCCTCCCGCGATCTGACCGAAGTCTCGCAAGGGATAACGTGCACAAGTGTCTAGTAGGAATATAAAAGACAACAACAGTATAAGACACAAGAAAGTACATGTGCTTATACCTGTATACAACATGGTACAACTGTCCCACTACATTATTACATGCCCAATAAAAGAGTACAACTACCTGAGGCATACCCCGAGGGAGCACAAGCTCACACAACACAAGTAACTCTACTACTGGTGGTACAAGTCTGCCACAAAGGTCTCTGCACATCACACAAATGGCTAACACCTGAAAAGAGCTGTAAGGGAGTGAGCCTCAACACGTCATTGGCTCAGTAGGGACCTCCCAAAAATAACAACTAAACACTAAAGAGACCTCAAACCCATAAGGGTCTCACTGGCAACACCAGTAGCCAAACCACGCTATGCTCACACAAGGCATGATTAACAACAATTAACCATAAGCCAACCAATTAATTCAATATTCTAAAAGTAAAGGGAAACTACAGGACTAGCTCGGCACCATTAGTCCACCCAACCATTGGGACACCTCAACCACAAGCTTCATCAGCAGACCACTGCCTAGGCTACCAGTCTCACAGGCAAACCATTGCCTAAGCTATAAGCCTCACAAGCAACCTACCCACGCAGGGTAACCGGACTGGCATCAGTAAGCCAATCCCCACACACCAAAACCATGATCGGAAGCTTACCTAAAGAAAGGTAAAACTCAACGTGTGGAAGGTCACACCACATGACCTCCATAGAACACAAGTCTACCTCAACACCTGAAGAGGTTGGTACACAATGTACCACAACAAGAAGCTACCCACGAAGGGTACAGGTACCTACTACCACGAGGTACTACCACAGAACCATAACCACAACTGTGCCAACAACAGGGCACACCACAACGGGACAAACCTTTACCAGCGTGTCACAACACACAATCCACCACCAGTGGCAAAGCATGAGTCGGAAAGTAACGACGCCACCACACGGGAACAGACTACTGGTTCATGACGCCAGTATCCAACACGGACAACATAGCAGAAGAACCACCTCTCAACCTCGCAGTCATAGACGGAAGGTCCAACTGCCGCTCCACAACCACAAACCAAATAATAGTGGAGCCTAACCAACACCACAGCTGCAGGTCCAAGCCTGGCACCTTTAGGGACTCCGGCCCGAGCACCCTAAAGTGAGGCACTAGAAACACCAGACTAGCTGGGGACCAGTGACGTCTACTGGTGTCTGTCCCCCAACCACGAGCGCGCTACAAGCGACTGCACACCCACAAACACAGGTCGCTTCCCACAGTCGTCTTTCCCTCAGCCGGACGTACAACTCAAACGCAGGAGTGAGGGTGTCCAGGAAGGCAACTCAGACCTCAGAGGTACACATCGTACCGGGACACGCCTCGAGCATAACACACATGCCAGGCTCTCCTAGGAACCTAGGGTAATCAACTGAAGAGGTATTCTGGAATAGGCGCCGGACCACTAGACTCGGCTACACACAAACCACGATATACATACTTATACAATCCTTCATTTATAAATCACAGTATATGAGTGTTAGGATTATCTTAACACCGGTCTCCATGTGACCCTCGAGCCATCCTACACCGATACTTACATGAACCACAATAACATGTAATAACCTTGCCTGTCATTGGTCATCTCATGACCTCTATGGCAATCCCAATCCATATTAACACACTTAACATGAATCACATGATTCACTAACTAATCGCATAACAACTCTTAACCCTACACATGCTTTACTAACATTAACCACTTTAAGTAATCTTTGAAAGACAGCAAAGACCAGGGCTAGGTCCACACAGGACCTTCACTGCCCAAAACACACAGCTCACCCTTTGGAGGCTAAACGCGACGGACATAGGCGTCGCCTTTCAAATTGCGACGACCTGTCCTGATGCCATTCAAAGCCTTAACGCGACTAGGCCCAGTGTTGCGACAGAGTTGCGACGGCCCGATACGTTGCCTTCAGGCCCAACCGGTCAACACTACGGTCAACATCAAATTGCGGCGGACCACACCGTTGTGTTCAACAAGAAAGCGTTGGGTCAAGTGGGCATGTCCAAGCAACCGCCGCAACACAAACAGACAAAACCGAAACATGTCGATGCAGAGCATCGCGTTCATGTCCTAAACACTTCCGTGGACCCCGTCGCATTTCAAACACGACTGTGAGTTCAGCAGATAGGTGAACCCATCTTCTCCACAGGAGAACCAACATGAAGATCTCAGCGGCACACTGGTGGCTGCCAACCAGGCCAACGGTAGAAAAGGTAGCCCCCAACTTGTGATCTTAACGGCAACAAATGTTGTCGTTAAGTTCCTGTCTGCAGAAATGCAGATAGAGCTCACAAAAACAAGGGAGAACGGGGGTTCCAGGACACGAATAAAATCCTGAAAAATACCTAGGACTTACTAGATGCATGTATGAACAATGGTCAAGGTTTCAAGGGTTACTTGCCTCTAGAAAAATTGTTAAAGGGATATATTTGTTGATGAAGCTCTCCTCGACCAGTGCCAAGAAGCCCTCTTAACCTCCTCGATCCGGCTTCTGTGATGATCCTTGCTGCACACCAGAGTCGGGGAAGTTCTCCTTGATGTTCAAAGAGTCTGGGTTGCACATCCCTATTTGTCTTCTAATTGAAGTAAATCTATCTTCAGAAAGAGGTTTAGTAAAAATATCTGCTAATTGATTATCTGTAGTATCAAATTCAAGTAAAATATCACTATTAGTTACATGGTTCCTAATGATATGATGTCTGACCTCAATGTGCTTGGTTCTTGAATGTTCGATTGGATTTTTTTGGTTAGATTGATTGTGCGTGTGTTCTCACACAACATTGGAATTTCATGCAATTTGTGACCATAGTCTTCTAGTTGATATTTTATCCACAGTAGTTGGGTGGAGCAACTTCCAGCTGCAATGTATTCTGCTATTGTTGTGGACAATACTATTGAGTTTTGTTTTCTGGAAGACTAAGAAATTAAGTATCCTGCAAGAAATTGAAATGTACCACTGATGCTTTTCCTGTCTATTTTGCATCCAACATAGTAAACATCACTATATCCAAGCAACTTAAATTTGGAACATCTGGGATACCATAAACCCAATTTACTTGTATTAATAAGATATTTAAAAATTATTTTAACAACATTAATATGAGATTCTCTAGTATCAACCTGAAATCTGGCACACAAACATATACTGGACATTATGTCTGACCTACTAGCAGTGAGATAGAGTAATTGTAGTAACCCAATTTTTTTTTTAAAAAAATATATAATAATAATAATAATAATAATCTTGAATAAATTAGAAATTGCAGAGGAAAGGTAAATAATTAAAATCCATTAAACGAAAAATGATAATGGGCTTTGTTAAATAAACCCATTAGAAATTAGTGGGCCAAAATAGGAATTTTTAAAAGGAGAATAATAGGAAAATATCCTAAATTCATAACTTAATTATTGCTTAAATAGAACAGAGGTATTTAATGCATAAATAGGAAGTTTGAGTTGGATTTGGATTCCTAAACCTACCCTAGTTGCTTGGCAACGAATTTAGCTCCCATCCTAACCCAATTAGAAGTTCTCAAGCTTGGAAAGGGTGAGAGAAATAGGAAATTCCGAAATTAAATAGTAATTAGAGTCCTATTAGGAATTAGAAACATAGGAAGCTTAATATTCTCCTAAACCCCCATGGCCGGCCCTAGCTCGTTGCCAAAGGTTTCAGGACATGGAGAGGAGGCCAAGGATGTGGAGAATTCGTGGGGAGGAGGCTTCATCAAAGCTTCAACCAGAGTTTATCAAGTTCTAGCTCTAGAAGAGTAAAACGACTAAAGGTAGGCATTCTCACTAGCATAAATCATAAAATTTCATCAAAGTTGTTCCAACTGTCAGGGACAAAAGCCCTTTGGTTTCATAATTTTCCATCGAGTATAATTTTTGTTCTTGATTTTTGAAGTCCTACACTCATCATGACCCTGACCCTTCATCTTAAATCTTCTTCTCCATGTATGTTCAACCCCATGCCACGAAAAGTATACTGGGGATATTGATGGTAGTTAGGCTTCTTTTGCCCCTGAAAGCCAAATTATCATCCACCATGTTGCTCGAATGAAATCTTTCATCTCAACTGTACACTGTTCTATGTTCTTCATGAATGCACTTGTTTGAGCCATGCCGAAACCATGTTCGATTTCGAATTCCTATTTACTGCAAGTACTCCCGCATGTCTCGGTTAGTTTGAAAGTGGTTTCATGATTTTTCATCCTTTGTACATTTAGTTATGATTTTCTGTACATCCCTGTGTCAAAACAAGGCCACTCGGACCGCAATCTAAGGAGCTATACTTTTCCCACTCAGACTCAGGCGCAGAACCTAAGAACGTGACGGCCCGATAGGCCGCGTTCTCAGGAGATCGCGACAGAGCCAACCGTCACGTTCTGAACGCGACAGGCGCTGGCGTCGCGTTCTGTCGGCCTACACTGACCGACCAGTCGTGTTCTGTGTAAACCCCTGTCACGATCTATTCTAACCCCGTCCCGACCCTTACAAGGGTACGTCGCGATCTGGGATTTTTACA
Organism: Colocasia esculenta; assembly: GCA_014218235.1. Taxonomy (NCBI): domain Eukaryota; kingdom Viridiplantae; phylum Streptophyta; class Magnoliopsida; order Alismatales; family Araceae; genus Colocasia; species Colocasia esculenta. The sequence goes on along the minus strand of CM024757.1, from coordinate 40,750,744 downwards.
TGAGACCCCCCATCTCTGCAAGATCTGACTTTCTACAGTAACCCTTTACCCTGTTAACATTTTTAAACTCAGTAAATAAAATTGTTAATCATGGACATGTAATTAGTTAATTAAAAAGTCCTTCACTTGATTATTTCATCTCCATGATTCTCTTGACACATGCACACAGTTGAACCATACAATATGGCTTAATTTGACATGAAAATATTTCATAATGTATCTGGTAATATATTAATTGCCCTATTTTAAATGAACTTGTCTAAGATTCTCGTGATGTCTTGGGAATACCGTTATCGACGCTCCACTGTTCTAGAATTCCTCTAGAACGTCGAGCACTTGTTTTCTCTACACACTTTTCTCTTGACTTGGACGAACTCTCAGACGGATACTCCTTCTGCCGGACTAGTGAATCCCTGTTCAAGTCCTCCGTAAGTCTCCTCTGTCCATGGATTCCCACATGGTCGACGAGCTGGTTGTACCCTAACACCTATGACCCCCTTTAGGGATCAACATGATCCAAACGGCTATAAGAAGTTCGCTCTTATCTTGAATCACGCCGGACCTCTGGACTTATGCGTAACATGGCCAGCAGGAAAGTAGTGAATTCCACCTGACTACCAACACCCAATAGCACGTGTTGTGCAACTGTTACTATCACCTGTTACTCGATGTGTTACGTGCATTATCTCTTAGCTCTCATCTACACTCTACTTGCTCGTCTATTCAAGTTCACTCTATTATCTCGTCTAATCATCTAATACTCTCATCTATTTCTTGGTACCCTCTATTGGCCATTGACTGATTGTCTAAAGATAAACAATATAACCAATGCCTGGCAATATATAAAGGGCCCGATCAGGTCCTGGGATGTGCGCCCGAAAGTGCTAGTGCCCATGGGAGTTAAATGATCAGAGTGTTTGGCATTACACTCGAGTGCTATCTATCTCGACTATCTAAATGACAATCAAAAGTGCTATATTCTCTCGTTGTCTATTGACCAAAGTGCTATACTATACCCGTTGTGCTATTTCTATACATTTTGCTATTTGTGCTATGGCCATCTTGCTATTTGTGCTATACTCGACACTTGTGCTATATTTAGAAAGCTTGTGCTATTTCAATCATGTGCTATCTTGCTATCTTTTGCTTAACTCTCTCGCTCTCTGTCTTTAGTTACTCTGCCTTTTAATGCATTAATTATTTAAAGCCTGTTTGACTATGGAGATTTAAGTCCTACTGGGCATTGTCGCTCACCCTGCATTATTTGTCGTTGTGTTCTCAGGTGAGACCGAGGATGACCCACTAGGGTGTTTATTGCAAAAGGAGAAGGTCATTGCCTATTCTTCAAGACAACTGAAGACGCATGAAGTCTACTACCCCGTGCATGATCTAGAGTTGGCTGCTGTGGTCTTCGCCTTGAAGATCTGGAGACATTATTTATATGGTGAGAAATTCACTGTCTACTTATATGACGGCCCTCATTATACCGGTACGGTTATACCAACCCACGTCGGTATAACGAGAGTCCTCACAGTGGGACATTTACCCAAACGATACATACAGCTGAGATACACGCGAATATATAACAGAGTAGCGGAAGTAAAAGACAACTGTCTCCATTCATTCATCATCCACATTTAACATATATGAAGTTTGCAATTAACAATAAGGAACTAAAAGTTCACATAATTTAAATTGCTGAAATAGAAATACAAAATGTCCACACTTATACATTCTTTTCATGATACTCTAATACAATGTTCAAAATTACATACTATGAAGATGCACAAGTCATAAAGAAACTCCAAGACTAATCTCCACGCTCGGAGTCCGTCTCCACTGTCTCCTCCAACGGTGCCACGTCACCAACTACACCTATACGCCGAAGCAAGGAGTGAGTCCAAAGACTCAGCAAGCAACACTACTCATAACATACACGTATAAGTCATGGGGGTTTCTACATGCACATTCAAAATTTACAACACATGGCATGCTAATTATTTGAAGGTTTCAATCCATCATGAAAGTTTTACAATTTGATACATGGATCATGCTTTCAGATTTCTAAGAATAAGACTTTACCTATCACATGCTCTCTATTCAATTTACTCATGAAATTTTATCTTTAAAGGACCAAGACATGAGAGCTACCCACATGAACATTGTGCATATATGAAAGGAGAACACGGCTAGCATGGATCTTACATGTTTTTAAACACATACATAGACAATTTCACATGCTTTAAGTTGCTGGTTTCACATGGTTTAATGGCTGTAAACCTACACATGAGAACTACAATATTGCTTAAAACAAATCATGTGAACAACCAATCATGTTATTTGTACCCGGCTCATCCATTATCCCTATCATGAACTCTAGACATTTTGCACATATAAACATGATGATAACAACTTAAGATTTCTGATTTCACATGGTTTCAGATTTGTCTCACATGGATTTCACTGTCATATCCTCACATTTAGAATTTCACATTTTCTTTACACAAGTTTCCTCTTTCACATGGTTACACTTTGCACATACACATTCACATTATTCACTTACACATTTACACATGAACACATACACATTACACATTTCACATTACACATTTTAGGTGTCGTGACACATAGTCCAACCACCAAAGAAGGACATATACACATCACATTACACATAGACGCTATCTAGGCATTCCAATGGCGACTCTTGGACTGCGCAGACCGGGAGAACAAGTCTCCACCCTAACCAGTGGTACTTGTCCACCTCCAGGATTTCCCCTAATGCCCTTAGGGTCACTTACACACTGAACTTTCTCAGGGGGACCTTTCCCTGATACAGCTCCACTGCCCTCTACGGAAGCAGTGTCACATTGGCACAGTTACACATTTACACATTTTACCGATTTTACACATGGTTTACACATATCACTTTTCATCTCATTCACTTTCTCACTCACATACATATCTCTATTTTTCCTAACATGGCACCACAGATTTCAGGAGTTAACACACAGTAGATGCACTAATCAGGTTGAGTTTAAACAATATCTAATCACATTACGATAACATACATAGATTATTACATTTCACACGGAAAATACATAACTCCTTATGTACTGGTCCAAATGACCTGAAATTTTAACCACACGCCATTTTCGGGTTCAAGGTCATACACTCAATTTTTCAGATTTTTCTGAGCTAAATAGAATTTACAGAAAATCAAATACCTATTTCACATGCCATTCACAATTTAAGTTAACATGGAGTTTAACACATCATGCAATTTTGCCACTTACTGTTTGAACAGAGATTACTGTCACATACATGATCTGAGAATACATAATTTTCCTAAATCATACATCTATAGATCGATCACCACAAATCATTCTTGCATGTCGTTTTATTTACCGAACCTAGTTTATTAGCAATTTATACAAGCATGGACAATTTATCAAAAACTGAGTACATGTATACTGATCCATTAATCTTCATGATCTAATAAAACTGAGGCATTCAGACTAATCCTAATCATAAAGCATAAATTGGCAAGATTGTCAACAAGTCATGCTTACAAGTTCATGGAATACAATTTCCTAACATTCACCACCACACATCACACTCATCCACACACCACATTTAACAATATACATAGTGTATAGGGTTACCATATATCCTCATCACGAAAACCATACCGAAAATAGTGTATAGGAGGGCAGAACAGGTCACTGTTCTGTCCAGAGGAACTTGGCGGCGGTCTCTGGCCGCTGACTCAAGGTCAGCGGCATGGTCGATGGACGCCAAGCATGATATCAACGTCCATTGACCTTGCCGTCAATGTAGGTCTGTGCAGAAACACAGACCCGAGCTCTCAAGTTTGGGTGAATGGAGGGTCTAGGACTCGAGGGAAAATTCATAAAAATAGTAGAAATGACCTAGACACATACGGGGACATTATGGTTAGGTCACTTGCCTTTTAAAAATTGCTCCAATGGGTCTAGGGTGTTGGTGAAGCCCTCCTTGGGCAGTCCCAAGAAGGTGCAGAAACGCCTCCTAGATCTTCTTCCTCCGGGCTCCTAGATGATCTCCACAGCAAAGGAACGTCGGGGAAGTCTCCTCCTTTGCTCCAGCTATCCTCTTGTCGTGGAAGATGGCTGGATCTAGCTCCAGGAAGTCTGATCTTTGGGTGCAAAAGGTGGGTTTTCTCACAGCTCAGAACTAGGGTTTTTCTCCTGGTTTCTCTCTTGCAAAGGTGAAGAGAGGAGTGGGGAGAGGCAGATCCAGGTTCAGACATAAGGGGAGGCCTCTCTCCCACTCACAAGGTGACATGACAGCTCTCAGATCCGTTGGGGACAGCCCCCCAATGGCTGAGCTTTCTTGTTTCAGAGGTTTCTGGCTCTGCTGCGCATGCAGGCCAGAGAAATAGGCGTCCATATCGCTCGACGCTAGGATTAGTGTTGGCGTCCATGTCTGGACGCTGACACTACCTCAACGGCTAGGGTTGACGCCAAGGTGGCCTTCGGCCAGAACTCTAAATATGCAGAAAACTATGCATACCATGCATATATACATGCAATATGTATATGGTAGTGTATCCATACTACCACCATTCAATACATGCATTATTTACATCTAATATAAACATATGCACACATAATTATACTAATCAATACATACGTAAATATGTATATACATACACAAGCACAAATATACACACACAAATACAAATAATGCGACGAAAATTTGAGGGCCTTACAACTTAGACCATAAAAGCCTGAAGTACTTATTTTCCCAGAAGGAACTCAACATGAGATAGAGAAGATGGCTAGAATACCTAAAGGACTTCGACTTCAACATCCAATACCATCCAGGCAAGGGTAATGACGTGGCTGATACTCTTAGTAGGAAGCCGATGGCATCTGTTTCAAGTCTAGTCCTTGGCGAGATGCAACTACTAAAACAATTTGCAAGGTTAGACTTAACTATTAAACATAGGGATGATCGAGTCTTGGTTGTCAATATCAAGATTCAATCCGACTTGCTAGAAGAGATTAATGTTCAACAAGATAATGATCCATTCTTAGTTCGCATCAAGGAAACCTTAGCCGAAAGACCGGACTTTGCTATGACTGAGAATGGAAGACTGGTGTTCCAAGGGAGGACATGCGTCCCCGAGAATGTAGAACTGAAGAGGAAGCTAATGGATGAAGCTCACAAGACAAAGTACACTATCCACCCTTGAGGTACCAAAATGTATCAACACATGAAAAGAACATTTTGGTGGCCAAACATGAAGAGAGAGGTAGCTGAACATGCCGCACACTGCCTTACTTGCCAACAAGTAAAAGCGGAACACCTGCACCCTGCTAGTGTACTCAGACCGCTAGATATTCTGGAATGGAAATGGGAAAGCATTGGCATGGATTTCATCGTAGGTTTACCGAAGACTCGTGGTGGACTCGACGCCATATGGGTCATTGTGGACCGACTAACCAAATCCGCCCATTTTCTGCCTATAAAGAGTAAGTGGTCGATAGAGTTACTAGCTGCCCTATATGTCAAGGAGATAGTGAGACTGCACGGAGTTCCATCATATATTGATTTGAATCGAGATCCGAGGTTTAAGTCTCACTTCTGGAAGGGACTGCAAGGTGCGCTTGGTACTAAGCTCAATTTTAGTACCGCCTTTCATCCACAAACTGATGGGCAAACTGAAAGAACCAACCAAATAGTGGAAGACATGTTGAGAGCTTGCACTATAGACTTCCAAGGATATTGGAACGAGCACCTATACCTTATTGAGTTTGCCTATAACAACAGTTACTAGGTGAGTATTAAGATGGCACCGTTCGAAGCACTCTACGGAAGAAATTGTAGATCTCTTGCACGCTGGAATGAGGTGGGAGAACAGCAATGGCTAGGCCCAGACATGGTGCAAAATACAACTCGGGATATTCAAGTGATTAGAGACCGGCTAAAGACTGCTCAGTGCAGACAAAAAAGCTATATCGACAAGAGAAGACGAGACTTTGAATTCCAAGTCGGTGATCATGTATTCTTAAAGGTGTCACCTACTCGTGGCATCCAAAGACTTGGTGTAAAGGGAAAGCTTAGTCCTAGATTCATCGGTACTTTTTAAGTGCTCGAAAGGATTGGTGAGGTTGCATATCGACTGGCGTTGCCACCGGATCTAGCATGTGTACATAATGTGTTCTATGTCTCCATGCTTAGGAAATATGTATATGATCCTACACACATCATTCGTCACGAGAAGTTGGTGTTGAACAGGGACACGACATATGAAGAAAAGCCAAGCAAGATATTAGAACGGAAGGTGCAATAGCTCAGGAACCGTCCCATTCACGTGGTTAAAGTCTTATGGAATAACCGCGGAGTGGAAGAAGCAACATGGAAACCGGAAGGAACCATCAGACGGAACTACCCCGATCTTTTCGGTAAGACATTCCCACCATTATGTTCATATGAATTTGGGGACCAAATTCTTTTAAGAGGGGGAGGATGTAGTAACCCGGATTTTTCAAAATAATAATAATAATAATCTGAATAAATTAGAAAATGCAAAATAAAGGGAAATAATTAAAATCCATTAAACAAAAAATGATAATGAGCTTTGTTAAATGGACCCATTAGAAATTAGTGGGCCAAAATAGAAATTTTTAAAAGGGGAATAATAGAAAAATACCATAAATTCGTAACTTAATTATTACTTAAATAGAAAAGATGTATTTAATGCATTAAATATGAGGTTTGAGTTGGATTTGGATTCCTAAACCTACCCTAGTTGCTTGGCCATGAATTTAGCTCCCATCCTAACCCAATTAGAAGTTCTCTAGCTTGGAAAGGGTGAGAGAAATAGGAAATCCCGAAATTAAATAGTAATTAGAGTCCTATTAGGAATTAGAAACATAGGAAGCTTAAATACTCTCCTAAACCCCCATGGCCGGCCCTAGCTCGTTGCCAAATGTTTCAGAACGTGGAGAGGAGGCCAAGGAGGGGGAGACTTCGTAGGGAGGAGGCTTCATCAAAGCTTCAACCCGAGTTTATCAAGTTCTAGCTCTAGCAGAGTAAAACGACAAAAGGTACGCATTCACACAAGCATAAATCATAAAATTTTGTCTGTAAGTTATTCCAACCATCAATGACAAAAGCCCTTTAGTTTCATAATTTTCCATCGAGTATAATTTTTGTTCTTGATTTTTGAAGTCCTGCACTCATCATGACCCCGACCCTTCATTTTAAATCTTGATCTCCATGTATGTTCAACCCCATGCCACGAAAAGTATACTGGGGATACTGATGGTAGTTAGGCTTCTTTTGCCCCTGAAAGCCCTAATTATCATCCACCATGTTGCTCGAATTAAATCTTTCATCACAACTGTACACTGTTCTATGTTATTTATGAATGCACTTGCTTGAACCATGCCGAAACCATGTTTGATTTTGAATTCCTATTTACTACAAGTACTCCCGCATGTCTAGGTCAGTTTGAAAGTGGTTTCATGATTTTTCATCCTCTGTATGATTTTCTGTACATCCCTGTGTCAAAATAAGGCCACTCGGACCACAATCTAAGGAGCTGTACTTTTCCCACTCGGACTCAGGCACAGAACTTGAGAACACGACGGCCCGACAGGCTGCATTCTCAAGAGATCGCGACAGAGCCAACCGTCCCATTCTGAACGCGACAAGTGCTGGCGTCACGTTCTGTCGGTCTACACTGACTGACCCATCGCGTTCTGTGTAAACCCCTGTAGCGATCTATTCTAACCCCATCGCGACCCTTACAACGGTACGTCGCGATCTGGGATTTTTGCATGAAACCCCCTATCTCTGCAAGATCTGACTTTCTACAGTAACCCTTTACCCTATTAACTATTTTAAACTCAATAAATAAAATTATTAATCATGGACATGTAATTAGTTAATTAAAAAGTCTTTCACTTGATTATTTCATCTCCATGATTCTCTTGACAAATGCACACACTTGAACCATCCAATATGGCTTAATTTGGCATGAAAATATTTCATAATGTATCTGGTAATTTATTAATTGCCCTATTTTGATGAACTTGTCTACGATTCTCACGATGTTTTGGGAATACCGTTATCGATGCTACATTGTTCTAGAATTCCTTTAGAACATTGAGCACTTGTTTTATGTACACACTTTTCTCTTGACTTGGACGAACTCTCCGACGGATACTCCTTCTGCCATACTAGTGAATCATTTTTCAAGGCCTCTATAAGTCTCCTCTGTCCATGGATTCCCACATGGTCGACGAACTGGTTGTACCCTAACACCTATGGCCCCCTTTAGGGATCAACATAATCCAAACGGCTATTTGAAGTTCGGTCTTATCTTGAATCATGCCGGACCTTTGGACCTTTGCGTAACATGGCGAGCGGGAAAGTAGTGAATTCCACCTGACTGCCAACACCCAATAGGGCGTGTTGTGCAACTGTTACTCGATGTGTTACGTGCATTGTCTCTTAGCTCTCATCTACACTCTACTCGCTCGTCTATTCAAGTTCACTCTACTATCTCGTCTAATCATCTAATACTCTCATCTATTTCTTGGTACTCTCTATTGGCCATTGATTGATTATCTAAAGATAAACAATATAACCAATGCCTGACAATATATAAAGGGCTCGATCAGGTCCTGGGATGTGCGCCCGAAAGTGCTAGTGCCCATGGGAGTTAAATGATCAGAGTGTTTGGCATTACACTCGAGTGCTTTCTATCTCGACTATCTAAATGACAATCAAAAGTGCTATATTCTCTCATTGTCTATTGACAAAAGTGCTATAGTATACTCGTTGCGCTGTTGTTATACATTGTGCTATTTGTGCTCTGGCCATCTTGCTATTTGTGCTATACTCGACACTTGTACTATATTTAGAAAGCTTGTGCTATTTCCATCATACGCTATCCTGCTATCTTTTACTTAACTCTCTCGCTCTCTATCTTTAGTTACTCTGCCTTTAATGCATTAATTATTTAAAGCCTGCTTGACTATGGAGATTTAAGTCATATTGAGCGTTGTCGCTCACCCTGCATTATTTGTCGTTATGTTCTCAAGTGAGATCGAGGATGACCCATACACTCAAGAGGACGGGAACGACCAGGAGTGAAGTCATGAGTACCCTAGTGTCTTAGTATTATGTTAGAGTGTTAGTTTAGTCTTTCACTTTTATTTCAATGCAATCGGGCGCTGTTGGGTTGAGTGTGTTTTGGAATTTCCTAAAGTTGTATTTTAATGATGATCAATGAACATCACTCATACTCTGATTTTGATGATGACATATTGTGATTTTGATGATGATATGTTGAACATGTTATACATTTTATGCATATCACAATAATGCTTAAACAACATGTTTTTGATGTTTAATATCTCATATTTTAATGATAATATCTTGTACTAATGATTTATGTGTTAAATTTACAGGTGTATACATCTCTTGTCATTGATAATGTCGACACACCCATTGATGGTGTCGACACTGGGTCAGAGTCCCTGAAGCTTTTTCATGAAGACAGGGTCAAGTGTGTCGACACAGCCCCTGGTAGTGTGGACACTAGACCCAGTTCCTAGGAGACCCAGTTGCCTGACTGGGACAGGGTGTCGACATAGTCCCTGATAGTGTCAACACTAGACCCATCTCCCAAAAGATCTTTTTGAGCAATTGGGACAGTGTGTCGATACACTCAGTGGCAGTGTCGACAAACTCCGGCTGAATTTTCATCTTAAGATCCATCTGGACACGTGGCCTCCTAGGGATCAATGGGATTGGTCTTGGATCATGTGCCCACGTACCCTAAGGCTCCTTATGGACATATGGGGCTATAAATACCCATGTGTTTGGTACTCCAAAGCCATCCCACGCAAGACAAAACCCAGAGCATTCTGGAAGAAGGGAAGAAGAGCGGGAAAAAGGGATCTGCATCCAGAGGAGCAGAGCAGCGCCGCCAAGGGAAGAAGGAGGAGAAGAAGAAGGAGAAGAAGAGGAGGAGCTCGTGATTGCAGCAGTGCTGGTCCAGAAGGAGATCCAGCTGAGTCTGTACTTGGTTAGAGTGTCAATTTCCTTGGGGAATCTGTGTATGTGTTCTACACAGATCTCCCAATTCTATTTGTCTTTACTATTTCTATTGTACTGAGATAGATCGTGCTAGATGATCTATTCTCTAAGTGTGCTTGTTCTAGCAGAATTTGGATCTATTGTGATCCCGAGGTTTGAGTACTTTGTACTCTGGTTTGGAGCCATTGTGCTATGGTGCTTGAGCCGTGGTGCTCAAGGGCTTGTGAATTTGCTGAATTCACAAGTGGTCTGTGGAGTAGGTTGTTATGCCTATCTCCTGGGTTTCTTTGAGTTGTTGCACTCAAAGAGGTCAGAGTCGTCGTGCTCTAGTTTGTACTGCACTTATGCTAGTGGTTCCTCCGTTGTGAGGAGGTGGACGTAGCAGACACAAGTTGTGTTCTCCGAATCACCTTAAAAATCTTCAGTGCACTATGGTTTGATGTGTGGTTTGTTGTTCTTATTCACTATACTCACACACCTCACTTGTATCTGATCGAATTGTGTGTTTTACTTATTTTAATTTGCTGCCCTACACACAATTTCTTAGTTCATTCATCAAAGTCACCTATCCGATCCCCAACAACTTGTATCAGAGCAGGTCAGAGTCAAATCTATACTCTGAGGTGCTTTGGTGAATTTTCTGTATTTCAGATTTTGATCACTTACTCAAATTGTTGTGTGTTTTGGTTTGATTGTCTTTATCATGGACTCTAGAGGTTTGTTGCTGAAGGTCATTCAATCAATAACCCTCCATTTTTTGATGGTATTGACTATTCTTACTGGAAGAATAGGATGATGGTTTTTCTTAGAGCACAAAACTATGAAGTATGAAGAATTGTTGAAAAAGGACCAATTGAAGTCACTGGAGATGAAGATCAATGGACCAGGGAGTAGATCAGAAGGGTCACCCTAAACTACAGCGCCATGAAGATGCTACAATGTGTCATCCATCCAAAGGAGTATTCCAGAATCTCTATGTGTAAGTCTGCCAAGGAGATGTGGCATAAATTAGAATTGCTTTATGAGGGCACATCTCAGGTCAGGGAGACTAAGGCTAACATGTTAGTTTCTGATTATGAGTTGTTTATCATGAAATCTAATGAAACTATATCTGAGATGTTTTCTAGGTTCATGGTTATTATAAATGGACTTCGAGCCTTGGGTAAGGAATACTCAAATGAAGAATTGGTAAGAAAAATCTTGCGTTCCTTATCTCTTGTATGGCACACTAAAGCAACTGTCATTGAAGATTCAAAGGATTTATCCAAAATCACATTGGATGAACTCATTGGATCATTAATGACATATGAGTTAAACCTTAAGAGATCAGAAGAACACATGCTAAAAACAAAAACCATTGCTCTTAAAGCTTCATCAAGTAATAAAGGAAAATCTAAAGAAAATTCTGAATCTGATAATGATAATCTTGCTTTCATCACTAGACAATTTAAGGCATTTCTGAAATCAAACAAGAAGAATTTTGGTAATAAGCAAAATGCCATGTCTAGTAAAAAGAAACGCTTCTCCCATGTTGATCATAAGAAAATTGATGAAGTTCCTGTGTGTTACAGGTGCAATAAATCTGGACATATAAAGGCTGATTGTCTAGAGGCTAAAAAGGACAAGGCCATGGTTGCTACATGGTTAGATGATGAAAGCTCAGACTGCAATGAAGAATCCTCAACTTCAGATGAAAATGAAGTTTGTTCATGGTTGGAAGCAGCGAAGAACAGGTAGATATATCCTTTGAACTATTTACCATTGAAGATTGGCAAGAAGCATATGGTAATTTAGTTGAAAATCTTTTTGATGTTAGAAAAGAAAATAAATATTTGAAAAGAAAAATTGAAAGCATTCTTCATGATACTTCATCATCTGTAAAGATTTTTGAATTGGAAGCTCAAATTTCAGACCAAATCAAAGAAAATGATGAACTGTTGATTTTTGTTGATGATCTGAAATTGAAAATTCAAAAATTGAACAAAGAACTCATCAATTCTGTTAAGAAATTTGAAGAAAAAGAAAAGGAAAATCATGAAAACTTGAATCAAGTTGAAAATCTAAACTTTTGTATTAAAGAAAAAGAAGATATCATCAAGAACTTCACTCAAGGGAAAGACAATCTGAATGCTCTACTTGGAGTTAAGATGAATTCAAACAAGTTTGGCTTACGTTTTGAACCACAAAATTTAAAGAAAACTGAATCATCTTCGAAGCAAACAAAATCATTAATATTTCCTTTAATAAAATTTGTCAGGGCAAGCTCATCTGAAAACAAAGGAAAAATACAAAAACAAAAAGAACCTGAGAGGTCAACACATACCCTACCTAGGTCGACACACACTATGCACAGGTCGACCTATCCCAGTCAGAGGTCGAGCCACCCTTCTTATAAAAATCACAAAAACTTCAAACCAATCAATAATCATCTTTCTCATGGAAATTGGAATGCTTTCTCCTCTTACAATTCAAGATGGAATAAGTCTTGGAACCAAAGGTATATGGTACCGAATGGTTCAATCCTTATTTCTATCATTCATCTTTTCCTGCATATCAACAACAATACATGCCAAGTTTTTCACAGTGGAACAAATCAACTAAGAGGTATAATGTTCAGAAAATTGAAAAACAAAGAGTTGAATCTTTTGTTTCAAAAAACACTGTGAAGAAAAATACACAAATTTGGGTTAGAAAGGATTTGTTATCTCTTCTCACTCAGGATGTTGGTACCAATCTCATGTGGGTAGCAACACTTTTCTTGTCTAATTTGTTATGTGCAGGAAAGCCATGCATCCAATTCTAACAACATCTGGATTCTTGACAGTGGATGTTCACGGCACATGACAGGAGACAGAAATAAATTTTCATGCTTGATTGAAAAGGAAGGTGGATCAGCCACCTATGGAGGTAAGAATAAAGGAAAAATTGGTAAGTCTTGCAATACCTTAAGTGATGATGTTTGTTTAGTTGAGGGTTTGAATTACAACTTGCTTAGTATTAGTCAATTGTGTGACAATGGTCACAAGATTCTTTTTGAACATGATTCATGCAAAATAATTGACTCATCTTCTGAGAAAATTAAATTGATTGGAAAAAGAGAAAATAATGTCTACATGACTGATTTGTGTGATAATTCCTCTTTAAACGTTTGCTTGATTGCAAATAAAAATGACACTGCTTGGTTGTGGCACAAAAGGTTGGGTCATGCAAGTTTCACAACCATGAGTAAACTCATAAGAATGAATCTTGTAAAATGGCTTCCTGAATCTTTCCTTGGCATTGACAATCATGTTTGTGGGATATGTGCTCAAGGAAAACAAACAAGAAAATATTTTAAAGTATTCAATGAAGTACTTTCATCTAAACCACTTGAGTTGCTTCATATGGATCTTTTTGGTCCAACTAGAACTCAAAGTCTCAGTGGTAATAGATATGGCTTTGTGATCATTGATGACTTTACAAGATATACTTGGGTCTTATTCTTATCCCATAAAAGTGATGCATGTTCAGAATTCAGGAGATTTTACAATTCTGCCTTAGTGGGTTTATCTTTCAAACTGAATTCCATTTTGACAGATCATGGGGGTGAATTTGAAAATAAATCATTTTCTGATCTCTGTACTGAACTGAAAATTCTCCATAAGTTTTCTTCCCCTAGAACTCCAGAACAAAATGGAGTTGTAGAAAGAAAAAATAGAACTCTTGTGGAAATGGCCAGAACTATGCTCATTGAAAGTAAACTGTCTAAATTTTTTTGGGCAGAAGCTGTAAATGCAACTAATTTCATTTTGAATAGAGCATTAGTAAGACCAAAGATCAGAAAAACTCCTTATGAGTTGTTCAAAAATAAAAAGCCAAGTGTGTCATATTTCAAAATTTTTGGTTGCAAATATTTTGTTCACAATAACAACAAAGTTAATCTTGATAAATTTGATGCAAAAAGTTTTGAATCAATCTTCTTACGTTATTCTAAAACTTCAAGAGCATACAGAGTTTATATTTTAAAAAATAAGACTGTGGAAGAATCTCCACATGTCATTTTTGATGAAAACTCTCAAAAGATTGACATTCCTACTTCATGCAGAAGTCCATTATGTGATGATGAGGATGATTTTCTTGAACATCCATCTACAAATCTTGAAGAGCAAGAAGTATCAAATACACATGAGGTTCTTGAATTGCCAACATCAAGTGATTCAGGTAATCATGTTCCTGAAAATCATGCAAACCCTGAGGTAATTTCTGAACCTAGATTTTTAAGAGATCATCCACTTGAAAGCATTGTTGGTAATTTGCAAGATGGAATAAAAACCAGATCATCTTTTCATTCTGTCATAGTTGAAGATTCTTTAGCACTACTTTCCCAAACTGAACCAAAAAATGTTGATGAAGTTTTATCTTGTGAAAACTGGATAAATGTTATGCATGAAGAGCTTCATTAATTTGAAAGAAATCAAGTTTGGGATTTAGTACCAAAACCTTCATATTTAACTTCTGTCATTGGAACTAGATGGATTTTCAGAAATAAATTGAATGAATCTGGTCAAATTGTTAGAAATAATGCTAAACTTGTTGCTCAGGGGTATAACCAAGAACTTGGTATTGATTTCAAAGAGTCTTATGCCCCTGTAGCAAGACTTGAAGCTGTTCGAATATTCCTTGCATTTGCTGCCTCTTTGAAATTCAAAGTCTATCAAATAGATGTCAAGAGTGCATTTTTAAATGGATACATAAAAGAAAATGTTTTTGTCAAACAACCCCCTGGTTTTGAAAATGAAAAATTTCCCAATCATGTTTTTAAACTTAATAAGGCTCTTTATGGTCTTAAACAAGCTCCAAGAGCTTGGTATGACCGGTTGAGCTCCTTTCTTGTAAATAAAGGTTACATAAGAGGAAACATTGATCAAACCTTGTTTACAAAAATTGCAAAAAATCATTTCATTGTTGTTCAAGTTTATGTTGATGATATCATTTTTGGATCAACAGATAATACTTTGTGCAATGAGCTTGCTCATCTTATGCAATCTGAATTTGAAATGAGTCTCATGGGTGAACTTACATTCTTTTTAGGTCTGCAAGTACATCAAACTGCTGAAGGAATTTTTCTGAGTCAAACAAAATATGTCAAGGAGTTGCTCAAGAGGTTTGACTTCCAAAACATCAAGCCATCCAACACACCAATGGCCACAAGTGTAAGACTTGAGAGTGATACTTCTGGTAAGCCTGTTAATGCTACACTTTACAGAGGTATGATTGGATCTCTTCTTTATTTAACTACATTAGGCCAGATATTCAATTCAGTGTCTGCATGTGCGCAAGATTTCAAGCAAATCCTAAAGATAGTCACATGTCTGTTGTTAAAAGAATTTTCAAATGTCTTCGTTCTTCATGTGATTTGGGTCTTTGGTATCCTGCTGGATGTAAATTGGACTTGATTGCATATAGTGATGCTGATTATGCCGGGTGCAAGCTTGATAGAAAAAGCACTAGTGGGTTGTGTTTTTATCTAGGAGGGTGTCTTATTTCTTGGGCTTCCAAAAAACAACATTCTATAGCTCTTTCAACTGCAGAAGTGAGTATGTTGCCGCTGGAAGCTGTGGTACCCAAGTCCTTTGGGTCAAACATCAGCTTCTAGATTATAATCACACATTAGGTTGCATTCTCATTCTTTGTGACAACACAAGTGCTATAAATCTGTCCAAAAATCCTATTCAGCATTCCCGCACAAAACACATTGACATTCGGCATCATTTCCTTCGAGATAAAGTCTCAAAGAATTCTTTTGAACTCCACTTCATTGACACAGAAAAATAAATTGCAGACATTTTCACTAAGCCTCTTGCAGAACCTAGATTCACTTCTCTTAGAAGGGAACTTAGTTTATGCAAGTTTTCACATGTCTGAAATCTTCATCTCATTTTTTTGTGCAAATAAAAGCCATTCTTTCTTGCAAATAAATTCCTACTTCTCAGTTGTATTGAAATTCTTGGTATATCACATAGTGATTTGAAGAAAGGCAAGTTAGGCTTGTATGGACACTTTCACTATGCGTGAGTATATGTGTCCGCCAAGTATCAAGAGCCTCGTATGCAATTGTTGAGGGGGAGTTCTTGTCTTTCAATAAAACATTCTTGTTCATTTTGCTTTAACTTCATTCCTATTTCTCCAATAATCTTCATGTTCACCTTGTGAAGGGGAGATACATGAAAGGGGGAATTATTGTCATATTGCTTGAACTTACTTGTCTATTTTGAACCCCAAAGTCATCCGAATTTTTGAGTCCTTGTGCTATTTCTTATGAGAGAATTAAAACGTTGTAACTAAACTCATTGTGCATTTAGTTTAATTTCAAATATTCATTATCATTTCAAGGTCAAGCAATCTTAATACTGAATGTTTTTAAAATGATTTACAAAACACTATTATAGGCACATGAGTGGCTTTAACATTTCACATGTGTATGTTTAAGCTTCATTTTTACCACATGTTAAGAATAATTTTTCTAAATTCGTAGTCATGACTTTTCTGGTCAAAGCAAATATATTCCTGCAAAACATCAAAAAAAAATGATCAACAATCTGGAATGATACAAACAGAGCAATGCAAATTCTTGAACCACTGAGTAACCGGGCCATTTCACCTAAAAAGTGATTTGTTTCGCGTCAAAAAGTGGAAATCAACGTTTTCAACTCTGTATAAGATAATGAAAGTTAAACCACTGAGTAATCAGGAGATCTTGCATCTAATCAATGTGATCTCTTACACTGAAAAGTGATATTTAAGTAATTTATTCTTGTATTCTTTCCCAGTTAAAAATGAAATAAAATCAAATTGATAGGATGGAAAAGCTTAAGACCTTCATAAAGTTCATGTATACTGAGTTTAGACCCATTATTTTACATTGTGTTAAACTTAAAGCTCCTAACATCCTTGTTAAATATTTCTGTTTATTCATATAGGTCACTTTTCTTTACATTTGCATCATTATTTTAACTACATTCAGATCATTATATTTTGCTATACTTTGGGTTGAGTGTGTCTTTGTGATTAAACTTTATTGCACAATACAAAGAACATAATAATTTCTCTCATATTTAAATATCACTTTGCCTCATTTATTTTGATCATTTCTGACCATTCATTTCTTGATCTCTTACAATCTCTGTTTCTCTCTCTTATCTCAAAAAAGGGGAGAAAGTTCCTTAAAGGAGGAGAAAGTGAAAATTCTTTATGGGGAGAAAGTTCAAAGGGGTATATGGTCAAGGGGAAGTTATTGCAGTCAAGGGAGTCAAGCTATTGGGAGATTGTGCATATGTTTTGTCATCATCAAAAAAGGGGAGATTCTTGGGTTGAGTGTGTTTTGGAATTTCCTAAAGTTGTATTTTAATGATGATCAATGAACATCACTCATACTTTGATTTTGATGATGACATATTGTGATTTTGATGATGATATGTTGAACATGTTATACATTTTATAAATATCACAATAATGCTTAAACAACATGTTTTTGATGTTTAATATCTCATATTTTAATGATAATATCTTGTACTAATGATTTATGTGTTAAATTTGCAGGTGTATACAGCTCTTGTCATTGATAGTGTCGACACACCCATTGATGGTGTTGACACTGGGTCAGAGTCCCTGATGCTTTTTCATGAAGACAGGGTCAAGTGTGTCGACACAACCCCTGGTAGTGTCAACACTAGACCGAGTTCCCAGGAGACCCAGTTGCCTGATTAGGACAGGGTGTCGACACAGTCCCTGGTAGCGTCGACACTAGACCCATCTCCCAGAAGATCTTGTTGCGCAATTAGGATAGTGTGTCGACACACTTAGTGGCAGTGTCGACACACTTCGGCTGAATTTTCATCTTAAGATCCATCTAGACACGTGGCCTCCTAGGGATCAATGGGATTGGTCTTGGATCATGTGCCCACGTACCCTAAGGCTCCTTATGGACATATGGGGCTATAAATACCCATGTGTTTGGTTCTCCAAAGCCATCCCACGCAAGACAAAGCCCAGAGCATTCTTGAAGAAGGGAAGAAGAGCGGGAAAAAGGGATCTGCATCCAGAGGAGCAGAGCAGCACCACCAAGGGAAGAAGGAGGAGAAGTAGAAGGAGAAGGAGAAGAAGAGGAGGAGCTCGTAATTACAGCAGTGCTGGTCCAGAAGGAGATCCAGCCGAGTCTGTACTTGGTTAGAGTGTCAATTTCTCTGGGGAATCTGTGTATGTGTTCTACACATATCTCCCAATTCTATTTGTCTTTACCATTTCTATTGTACTGAGATAGATCGTGCTAGAGGATCTATTCTTTAAGTGTGCTTGTTCTAGTAGAATTTGGATCTATTGTGATCCATAGGTTTGAGTACTTTGTACTCTGGTTTGTAGCCGTTCTGCTCTGGTGCTTGAACCGTGGTGCTCAAGGGCTTGTGAATTTGCTGAATTCACAAGTGGTTTGTGGAGTTGGTAGTCGTGCCTATCTCCTGGGTTTCTTTGAGTTGTTGCACTCAAAGAGGTCAGAGTCGTCGTGCTCTAGTTTGTACTGCACTTGTGCTAGTGGTTCCTCCGTTGTGAGGAGGTGGACGTAGGAGACACAAGTTGTGTTCTCCGAACCACCTTAAAAATCTTCAGTGCACTGTGGTTTGATGTGTGGTTTGTTGTTCTTATTCACTATACTCACACACCACACTTGTATCTGATCGAATTGTGTGTTTTACTTATTTTAATTCCGCTGCCATACACACAATTTCTTAGTTCATTCATCAAAGTCACCTATCCGATCCCCAACAGGCCCTATAGAATGGCTCTGATATTAGTGGTTGTAACTAGACATTTGGAAAGTTATTAATGGGAAGAATTGCTTTAGTATTTAATCTTGTTCAATGGTATGATGTCTAGTACTCGCTCTGTACCCCTTTACTTGCAACTACCTCGCGTTCCGATATTCCACATTGGGGTGTGACAATAATGACCCAATCATACCTCTATAGTTCTTTTGATCTACTTTCTTGCCAATTGGATCACTATCTATTTTTATTCTTGAGTACATGGGAGTTCCTAAATGCTTACACTTGTCAAAGCCATACTTAGAAAGCAAATCTAAAATATACTTGCTTTGAGAATTGTGAGTACCTTCCATGGTCTGCTTGATTTACAAACAAAGAAAGTAATTAAGCTCACCCATCATGCTCATTTCAAACTCACTTTGCATAAGGTTTACAAAGAATTTGCAAAGTGATTCATTAGTAGAACCAAAGATAATATCATCAACATATAATTATACAATTAGGATCCCTTTAGAAAATTTCTTAATAAATAGAGTGCTATCTACTTTACCTCTTAAAAATCCATGTGATAGAAGGCAAGTACTTAGTCTCCCATACTAAGCTCTTGGAGCTTGTTTCAGACCATATAGTGCATTCTTTAATCGAAAAACATGATTTGGATATTTAATATCTTCAAAGCTAGGTGGCTGTTCAACATACACTTCTTCTTTTATGAAACTATTTAGAAATATACTTTTAAATCCATTTGATACAAATTGATATTAAGAGAACATGCATATGCTACTAAAATTCTGATTGCTTCTAATCTAGCAACTGGAGCATATGTTTCATCGAAATCAATGCCTTCCGCTTGAGAATATCTTTGTGCTACCAGTCTGGACTTGTTCCTAGTGATTACCCCTGATTCATCCATTTTGTTTCTGAAGACCCATCTGGTCCCAATAACTGGATGGTCAGAAGGTCTAGGTACAAGAGTCCATACGTGGCTACGTTGGAACTGGTTAAGTTTCTCTTGCATAGCTAGTATCCAAGATTCATCTGCCAGTGCGTCAATGATTGTCCTAGGCTCAATCTGAGAAACAAATGCAGTGTAATCACAGGGAATAGTCATAGCTCTTGTTCTTACCCTATCTTGAGGATCACCTATGATATTTTTCTCTTAGATGATCTCTGTGATACCTCAGTTCTTTAGGTAGACTTTCATGTGCTTCTTCTTGCTGTTAAAGTTCCTCTATTGAAGGCTCTTCCTTTTCTTCATCTTTTCCCTCAAGAGATGTTTGTTTCAAATCCTTGCATAAATCTTCAAAAACTTCTTCTTCTTCTTCTATTCTCTAATAGAATGGTTAGTTTCATCAAACAAAATATGAACAGACTGTTCTATATTTAATGTTTTTCTATTAAACACTTTATATCCTCTAGGTTTTGAAATATACCCTAATAGAAAACCTTCATCACTTTTAGCATCTAACTTACTTAGCTTATATTTACCATTATTCAAAATGAAACACTTACAACCAAAAGGTCGAAGGTGATTGACATTTGGCTTTTTTCTCCTTATATAGCTCATAGGGTGTCTTCTTCAAAATTGGTCTGGCCATACACATGTTGATGATGTAGCAGGCTGTGTTGACTGCTTTTGCCCAGAAGTATCTTGGTAGATTGTATTCTCTAAGCATTATTCTGACCATGTCCAGCAGTGTTCCGTTCTCCCTTTCTACTACTCCAGTTTGTTGAGGTGTTCGTGGTGCAGAAAATTGTGTTCTATGCCATTTTCTTCACAGAATCTGACAAACTCTTCATTCTTGAATTCTCCACCATGATCATATCTGATATTGATTATTTGATGTTTTTGAGTTTTCTGTACAAGTATACTGAACCTCAAAAAAGTTGAAAAAGTCTTTGATTTGACTTCCAACTATGATATCCAAGTGTATCTTGAATAGTCGTCCACAATTACATAGCCATAAACATTTCCTCCAAGACTTACTATTCTTATAGGTCTAAACAAATCAATGTAAATTAGTTTCAATGGTTTGGAGGTTGTTACTAATGTCTTGGACTGAAATGATGTCGTGGTTTGCTTTCCTTGTGCACAAGCTATACAGATTACAGATTTCTTCAATTTTAGCTTTGGAAGACCTTTAACAAGATCATACTGGATTAATTTCTTGATCACTGATGTGCTAGCATGTCTTACTCTTCTATGCCATAAATCATTCTCTTCACTCTTTGTAGTAGCAAGGTACAAGTTGAGTTCTTTTAGTTCTGCCTGCTATAAGGTGTACAGATTCCTAACTCTTAGAGCTTCAAAGACTATTTTCCCATCCTTTAGGATGATACAGTTGTCATTATGAAATTTCACTGAGTGACCTTTATCACATAATTGATTGATACTAATTAGATTATGCTTTAATCCTTCAACACACAACATTTTCTATTAAATCCTTTTCTTTTGTTCCTATTGTTCCACAGCCTATCACTTTTTCTTTTCCATTATCGCCATATATGACTTGACCATTTTCACTTCTGAAACTTGCAATTAATTTTCTGTCACCTGTCATATGCCTAGAGCACCCACTATCCACATACCATTTGGATGCTCTCAGGCGCCTCTGCAAGTAAAATTAAGTTTAGACTTTTGGTACCCAAATTTTATTGGGCCTTTGATGGTTAGTTTTTGGAATCCAATGCAAATGTCTAGTGGTGCAGGTGCTAATTGTGTGTCCTAATTGATTATAATGACTACAACATAAATCATATGTATGTTTTGAATTTATAGTGTTATTAGTTTTAAGTTTCTCTTTGTAAACATAATGATTAACCTTTTTAGGATTTTTAATTACCTTTGCTTTTACAAACTTAGGGGTTGGGTATTTTTCAGGATACACAATTTCTCTTACATTTATTGGAGGTGTATATCCTACTCCATACTTCTTTTTGCCTGTTCTAGCACCTTTTAGTTTTACAACTAAGGATGTTTTGCAATTAGTTAATTTATCTAAAGATGCTCTTATGTAATTGTTCTTTTCTCTCAGTTTGTCTTCATTTTTCAGTTCATTTAAATTTGTTTCGAGTTCTTTAACCTAACTATTTTTACTCTTTAAATCCTCACATAGCAATTCAGTTGTTCTTTTAATTTCAGTTAAGTGTTGTCCTAATCTTTCTACTTCATTTTTAGAAAGGTGTTGGATTTTTCTTGGTTTATCAGATTTAATTTAACTACTTTCATTTGTTTAACTATAGCTGTATATTTATCATATAGTTCATTAAATGCATCTTCTAAACTATCGGAATCAGATTTTGAACATGAAGTAAAAGTAGTTTCAGAATTTACCTAATCTGGTCCTGCCATGAGGACTAGATTTACTTGTTCTTCTTCTTCTGATTCTGAGCTTGATCTATCTGAACTTGTTGCTTCCTCATTATTCCAAGCTAATGTCATTGCTTTCTTCTTGTATCATTTGTATTTCATTACTTTCTTCTTCGTTTTCTCATGCTTGTCAGCCTAATCTTTTCTTTTGAGTTTTGGACATTCAGTTATAAAGTGTCCTGGCTGCTTGCATTCATAGCATATTAGTTCTTTCTTCTTTTCCTTTTTGAAATATCTCTTAGAGCCAAATTTCTTTTTCTTGGCAAGGATTCTTTGAAGTTTTCTTGATAGCATGACTTCATCTTCACTGTCTTCAGATTTTTCTATTGAGTCATCAGAAGATGATGAAGAGGAATCTGCAACCTTCAAAGCATTTAGAATTTTCTTTTTCGAAGAACTTTCAAAAAATCTTTTCATATTAATTTCATGAGCCATTAGAGAACCAATTAATTTATCTATAGAAAGTTCTGTAAGATCATACGCTTCTTCAATAGCAGTAACTTTAGGAGTCCAGGAACGTGTTAATGATCTAAGAATTTTCTGACTATTTATTCATTAGTAAGCTTTTTACCTAGTGAAGTTAGACCAACTGTTATATTGGTAAATCTATTTTAGATTTTAGTAATATTTTCATTTGGCAACATCTTGAACTATTCATATTGAGAGACAAGAATATCTATTCTAGTTTGCTTTACTTTATCTGTTCCTTCATATGTTACTTTTAGTTTATCCCACATTTCCTTGGTAATTTTATATGCAGATAATCTATTAAATTCCTTTTTAGATAATGCACAACATAAATAATTTTTAGCCTTATAATTTAGAGACATATTTCTTTTATCAATTATAGATAAAGCAGAAGTCACATCAGAAAGTATAGTATAATCACCTTGCTCTATTACCTACCATAGATCAAAGTTTGTGCCTCAGATGAAGCATTCCATTCTCATCTTCTAGTACTGGTAATCTTCTCCATCAAAGAATGGTGGTCTTGTGACAGATTGTCCTTCATAGTTGTGAGCTTGAGCTACCATCTCCTCTCAAATCTTTCGATTCTTATGAGAAGACCTCACTCTGATACCACTTGTTGGTATCAGATGAATGAAAGAGCTGGCTCTGATACCATTTGTTGGCTCTAGATGGAGCTTTAGATGTCCTAGAGGGGGGTGAATAGGACTTCTTACACTGTTAGAATTTATCTGAAAATAAATCACACTAGATAGTATCATTAGTACTTAGTGTGGTGTGTGTGAAACAAGTTTGGCGAAAATAATCACACAAGTGCACAAAGGATTTATCCTGGTTCGGCCCTTCCAAATGGAAGTCCTACATCTAGTCCCCAAGCACCCCTTGGGATTTTCACTAACTGCCAAGAACGCTTGGCCTTCTGTCAACCTTAGAGGTATTGTTGGATATCTTATCTTGATGATTTCTAAATATGATTCATGAATATATTGAAATCATGTTTATCATGCTTAAATTTATATCTCACAATGTTTCTTTCATGTATAGCTCAAAGAAAAGGACAGACATGCTAGTGGTGTCGACATAGTGCCCTGTGGTGTCGACACTAGTTCACTGTCCCAAAAGAACGATTCTGAAGACATGCCAGTGGTGTCGACATAGTGCCCTATGGTGTCGACACTAGTTCACTGTCCCAGAAGTCTGTTTCCAGCCAGGACCCTGTGTGTCGACACATAGCTGTGTAGTGTCGACACAGTTCGGACAATTCTCTAGATCTGAATTTACCAAGTCACGTGGATGACTTTGGTAAGGGGTTTTTGGGTGGGAATTTCGATGCTCCCAATTCCCAAGATATTTTGTGGATCCATGGGGCTATAAATAACCCCTATCCACTTGGCTTTTGGAGAATCATCCATCAGGATACGCATATGCTCTTCCAGACTCCATAATGTTCCAACTGACTTCTGAAGAAGACCTCATCCTGCCTAATTGCTCCTAAATCTGAAGGAACAAAGGTCGTGAGCACCTTGGATGATCCAATTGAAGGAAAATTCGAGCCATCAGAATCTTCTTCCTTGAGTTGAAGTAGAAGAGCTGGTTCCCATTCTTGAAGCAGAAACAGGGATCTTCGAGCCAATCATCTTCAACTTGGATATCAATTGTTCTGACTGGTTCTTCATTTCAAACTTACTCTGTTGAAGTGTGTGCTGTGAAATTGGTGCAATTCTTGTGCTCAATTTTGTGTGTGTGGTGGTTTCTGAGATTTCTGAATCTCACTGTGTGTGTGTTGTGGTGTATCTTTTCTGAACCGGCAAGATAAGCCACATTTGTGTGTGTGTGTGGATGGTGGATGTAGGATACACTGTTGTGTAATCCGAACCACCCTAAATCTCTCTGTTCTTGTGGTTTGATTGTATCTTGTGGTAGATGCTTGATAGGCTCGTTAATATTTCACCATGTAACTTGTCTATGTTACACAGAATTGTGAATAAGCTTTAGATTCAATTCTTAATTCGATTTCTCAAAAGTCTAATAGGGTGAATTTTAAAATTTAGTGAAATCTATTCAACCCTCCCCCCCCCCCCCCCCCCCCCATTTCTTCATAGCAGTTTTTTCGCAACATTTCATTTAGTATCAGAGCTAGGTTCTCATTGCACTGAAAGTGTTTGATCTAACGATCAAGAGTCTATTGCTATGGAAAACATCAAGGGGTTTATTGCTGAGGGTCATTCTGTTACTAGGCCTCCTTTCTTTGATGGATCTGATTATGCTTATTGGAAAAACATGATGCAAGTGTTTCTGAGAGCTCAGGACTATGAGCTCTGGAAAATTGTTGACAAGGGACCAGATGAACTTCCTGATGATGAAAGCTTATGGACCAAGGATCAGATCAAGAAATCAACACTAAGCTGGAGTGCCATGAATATGATGCTGTGTGCCATCCATGCCAAGGAGTACTCAAGAGTATATTCTTGCAAATCTGCTAAGGAAATGTGGGACAAGCTACAGCTCATTTATGAGGGAACTTCTGAGGTAAGAGAGACCAAGGCAAGTATCTTAGTCTCAGAATATGAAATGTTTAGAATGAAGAGTGATGAGACTATTTCTGAGATGTTTGCTAGATTCATGTTTTTGGTAAATGGTCTTAGAGGTCTGGGAAAGGATTATTCTAATAGTGATCTTGTTAGGAAAGTCCTTAGATCACTTCCATCAGCCTGGCACACAAAAGCCACTGTAATTGAGGATTCAAAAAATTTGTCAACCATGCAACTAGATGAGCTAATAGGTTCACTCATGACATATGAGATAAATCTGAAAAGAAATGCATCTATGACTACATCTAAGAAACCTATTGCTTTAAAAGCTTCATCTAGTTCAAAAATTATTACTGATCAATCTGATGAAAATGATGAGTCTTCTGATGAAGGGAATGATGAAGAATTGGCCTTACTAACAAGGCAATTCAAAAGGTTTCTGAGAAAGAAAGGGAAAGGTAAGCTCAAACCCTTCGTTAAAAAGGAAGTCTTAAAGAAAAATGATTTCAACAAAAAGGTGGAAACCAACAAAAAGACTGATATTATTTGTTATGAGTGCAGGAAACCAGGACACATAAGAGGGGAGTGTCCTGATTTGAAGAGGAAATTGAAGAATCAAATGTTTAAGAAGACAAAGGCAATGCTGGCCACATGGTCTGATGAAGATGAGGAAGAACAGGAAGAAGATGAATCTGATGAGGAAGAAGTGACATGTCTCATGGCTAGACATGAAGAAAACACTGAAGTAAGTTCTTCTTTTGAAGACTTTACAATTGATGATTGGGAAGAAGCATATGTTGTTTTGTTTGAAAAATTGTGTGAACTAAAATCTGAAAATAAAACCTTGAAAAAGAAGATAAACAACATATTGCACAATCCTCAAGAGTCTGAACAAATAAATCTTTTGAATGTTGAAATTGTGAACATGAAAAAAGAACAAGAGTGTTTGAATGAACAAATTGATGCCATTAAAGAAAGATGTCAGTTGACTGAAAAATAAAAACAAATCATGTTAGATGAAAATGAAAAACTAAAAAAGGAAAATGAAGTAATTCAAGAGGAACTGAAGACTGTCCAGAAGGAACTGAATGATAAGAAAGAAACCTTGTCAAAATTTGTTAAAGGCAAACAAAACCTAGATGCTATTTTAGGAGTTTGGATGAATCCTACCAAGCATGGCCTAGGTTATCAGTCTGAAAATAATAAGAAATCTGGACAAACTTTGATAACCTCATTTGTTCAAGGAAGCACATCCTATGGCAATTCTAAAAAGAACATCAAGGAAAAATCAAAAGCAAACTCAAAAATAAAAATTCAATGTCAGGTCAAAAGCTCTAGAACACAATTCAAACATGAAAGAATTCAAGCCAAAAGTCAACAAGATTTAAAATCCAGTGTTAGACAAACTTTAAATCCAAAGAATAATGAAAACCTTTCAGTTGGTTCCAAACCCTATATCAAAAAGAATAAAGGTTTCACACTACAAAGGATCATGATGTGCACAAACTGCAAAAAATCTGGTCACAATGATGAAAAATGCAGATCAAAAGCAGAGAAGATAAAAAAAATATGGATTCCAAAACATCTTGTTGCTGAGTTGAAACAACTGATGGCACCTAAAGCAATTTGGGTAGCAAAACTCTCTTTCTATTTTTTTTTGCAGGAATGTCTTACAGCCTACAAGAAAGATAAGTGGTACCTTGATATTGGCTGTTCAAGACATATGACTAGAGATAAAGAAAAATTTTTCACATTGATTGAAAAAGATGGTGGACAAGTGATTTTTAGAGGTAAAAACAAAGGACAAATCATTGGAACAGGAAGAATTGGTAAGAATCCTTCAAACTCAATTGAGAATGCCTTTCTTATTGAAGGTCTTGGTCATAATCTTTTAAGTATCAGTCAATTGTGTGACAAAGGCCTTAAGGTAATTTTCAATTCTGAATCATGCAAAATTTTTGAAAAAGATTCTAGCAAAATAAAATTTCTTGGTCAAAGAATTAATAATATTTACTTGGTTGATTTGAATGATCATAAACATGAAAATTGTTGGGGATCAGATAGATGACTTTGGTAAATGAACTAAGAAATTGTGTGAATGGAAGTGGAATTAAAATAAGTAAAACACACAATTCGATCAGACTCAAGTGGTGTGTGAGAATAGTGAATAAGAACAGCAAACCACACAACAAACCACAGTGCACTGAAGATTTTTAAGGTGGTTCGAAGAACACAACTTGCGTCTCCTACGTCCACCTCCTCACAACAGAGAAACCACTAGCTCAAGTGCAGTACAAACTAGAGCATGAGGACTCTAACCTCTTTGAGTTCAACAACTCAAAGAAACCCAGGAGATAGGCACAACGACCTACTCCAAAGACCACTTGTGAATTCAGCAAATTCACAAGCCCTTGAGCACCACGGCTCAAGCACCAGAGCATAACGGCTCCAAAACAGAGTACAAAGTACTCAAACCTCTGGATCACAATAGATCCAAGTTCTGCTAGACCAAGCACACTTAGAGAATAGATCCTCTAGCACGATCTATCTCAATACAATAGAAATGGTAGAGACAAATAGAATTGGGAGATCTGTGTAGAACACATACACAGATTCCCACAGACATTGACACTCTAACCAGATACAAACTCGGCTGGATCTCCTTCTGGACCAGCACTCCAGCAATCTTGAGCTCCTCCTCTTCTTCTCCTTCTTCTCCCCTTGGCGGCGCTACTCTGCTCCTCTGGATGCAGATGCTTCTTTCCCGCTCTTCTTCCCTTCTTGCAGAATACCCTTGGCTCTTGTCGTACGTGGGATCCCTTTGGAGTCCAAAAGGGATGGGTATTTATAGCCTTATATGTCTATAAAGAGCCTTAGGGTACGTGGGCACAAAAACCTAGGCTGATCCCTTTGTACCCCAAGCTGCCACGTGTCCAGATCAATTCACGATTTTGAGTTTCAGCTGGAGTGTGTCGACCTGTCCAAGGAGTGTGTCAACACACTGTCCCAAACTGACAGAATTGGTTCTCTGGGAAGAGTCACTAGTGTCGACACTACTTCAGGCTGTGTCGACACACTGTCCAGAACTGACAAACAGGTCTTCTGGGAACTGAATCTAGTGTCGACACCACTTGAGGCTGTGTCGACACACAGTACAGACCTGTCAACTGGGTTATCTGGGAACTGGGACTAGTGTCGACACCACCTGAGGCTGTGTCGAAACACTTGACCTTTTCTTCATCATTTTGCCTTAGGGTTTGAAACCCTGTGTCGACACCAGTAGTGGGTGTGTCGACACTACCATGACAAAATCTATATACACCTGCAAATTTAACACATAAATCATTAGTATAAGATATTATCATTAAAATATGAGATATTAAACATTAAAAACATGTTGTTTAAGCATTATTGTGTTATGTATAGAATGTATAACATGTTCAACATATCATCATCAAAATCACAATATATCATCATCAAAATCAAAGTATGAGTGATGTTCATTGGTTATCATTAAAATACAACTTTAGGAAATTCCAAAACACACTCAACCCAACAATCTCTCCCTTTTTGATGATGACAAAATATATGCACAATCTCCCAATAACCTAACTTCCTTAACTACCCTTAACTGCAACAACTCCCCTTGACCATGTACACCCTTTGAACTTTCTCCCCATAAAGACTTTCTCCTCCTTTAAGGAACTTTCTCCCCCTTGTTGACAACATCAAAAAGATAGATAAGAGAGAGAAACAAGGATTGTAAGAAATGAAATGAAGGAAATGTATAGTCAGAAATGATCAAAATAAATGAGGCAAAGTAATATTGACATATGAGAGAAGTTATTGTGTTCTTTGCATTGCGCATTAAAGTTTAATCACAAAGACACACTCAACACAAAGTATAGCAAAGAATAATGATCTGAATGTGGTTAAAATAATGATACAAATGTGAAATGAAGTGACCTATATGAGTGAACATAAATATTTAACAAGGATGTTAGGAGCTTTAAGTTTAGCACAATGTAAGATAATTGGTCTAAACTCAGTAAACATGAACTTTATTAAGGTCTTAAGCTTTTCCATCCTGTCATTTTGAACTGGGAAAGAATACAAGAATAAATTAGTTAAATCTCACTTTTCAGTGCAAGACATCACATTGATTAGATGCAAGATCTCCTGATTACTCAGTGGTTTAACTTTCATTATCTTATACAGAGTTGAAAACTTTTATTTTCACTTTTTGACGCGAAACAAATCACTTTTTAGTTGAAATGGCCCGGTTACTCAGTGGTTCAAGAATTTGCATTGCTCTATTTGTATCTTTCCAGATTGATCATTTTTCTTTTGATATTTTGCAGGAATATGTTTGCTTTGACCAGAAAAGTCATGACTCTGAATTTAGAGAAATTATTTTTAACATGTGGTAAAAATGAAGTTTAAACATACACATGTGAAATATTAAAGCCACTCATGTGCCTATAATAGTGTTTTGTAAATCATTTTAAAAACATTCAGTATTAAGATTGCTTAACCTTGAAATGATAATGAATCTTTGAAATTAAACTAAATGCACAATGAGTTTAGTTTCAATGTCTTAATTCTCTCATAAGAAAATAGCACAATGACTCAAACATTCTGATGACTTTAGGGTTCAAAATAGACAACAAATGTCAAGTGAAATGAGTGAAGAATATACAATGACTCCCCCTCAACAAATACTCCCCCTCAACAATTGCATAAAAGGAATCTTGGTACTTGGCAGAGACATATACTCACGCATAGTGAAAGTGTCCAGACAAGCCGAACTTGCCTTTCTTCAAATCACTATTTGATATACCAAGAATCTCAATGCAACTGTGAAGTAGGAATTTATTTGCAAGAGAGAATGGCCTTTATTTGCACAAAGAGATGAGATGAAGATATCAGACATGTGAAAACTTGCATAAACCAAGTTCCCTTCTAAGAGAAGTGAATCTAGGTTCTGCAAGAGGCTTAGTGAAAATGTCTGCAATTTGTTTTTCTGTGTCAATGAAGTGGAGTTCAAAAGAATTCTTTGAGACTTCATCTCGAAGGTAATGATGTCGAATGTCAATGTGTTTTGTGCGGGAATGCTGAATAGGATTTTTGGACAGATTTATAGCACTTGTGTTGTCACAAAGAATAGGAATGCAACCTAATGTGTGATTATAATCTAGAAGTTGATGTTTGACCCAAAGGACTTGGGTACCACAGCTACCAGCGGCAACATACTCAGCTTCTGCAGTTGAAAGAGCTACAGAATGTTGCTTTTTGGAAGCCCAAGAAATAAGACACCCTCCTAGATATAAACACAACCCACTAGTGCTTTTTCTATCAAGTTTGCACCCAGCATAATCAGCATCACTATATGCAATCAAGTCTAATTTACACCCAGCAGGATACCAAAGACCCAAATCACATAAAGAAAGAAGATATTTGAAAATTCTTTTAACAGCAGACATGTGACTGTCTTTAGGATTTGCTTGAAATCTGGCGCACATGCATACACTGAATTGAATATCTGGCCTAGAGGTAGTTAGATAAAGAAGAGATCCAATTATACCTCTGTAAAGTTTAGCATTAACAGGCTTACCAGAAGCATCACTCTCAAGTCTTACACTTGTGGCCATTGGTGTGTTGGATGGCTTGATGTTTTGGAAGTCAAACCTCTTGAGCAACTCCTTGACATATTTTGTTTGACTCAGAAAAATTCCTTCAGCAGTTTGATGTACTTGCAGACCTAAAAAAATGTAAGTTCACCCATTAGACTCATTTCAAATTCAGATTGCATAAGATGGGCAAACTCATTGCACAAATTATTATCTGTGGAGCCAAAAATGATATCATCAACATAAACCTGAACAGCAATAAAATGATTTTTTTGCAGTTTTTGTAAACAACGTTTGATCAATTTTTCCTCTTATGTAACCTTTATTTACAAGAAAGGAGCTCAACCGGTCATACCAAACTCTTGAGCTTGCTTAAGACCATATAGAGCCTTATTGAGTTTAAAAACATGATTGAGAAATTTTTCATTTTCAAAACCAGGGGGTTGTTTGACAAAGACATTTTCTTTTATGTAACCATTCAAGAAAGCACTCTTGACATCCATTTGAAAGACTTTGAATTTCAAAGAAGCAGCAAATGCAAGAAATATTCTAACAGCTTCAAGTCTTGCTACAGGGGCATAAGATTCTTCAAAATCAATACAAAGTTCTTGGTTATACCCTTGAGCAACCAGTCTAGCTTTATTTCTAACAATTGGACCAGATTCATTCAATTTATTTCCAAAAATCTATCTAGTTCCTATGACAGAAGTTAAATCTGAAGGTTTTGGTACTAAATCCCAAACTTGATTTCTTTCAAGATGTAGCTCTTCATGCATAGCATTTATCCAGTTTTCACAAGATAAAGCTTCATCAACATTTTTGGATTCAATTTGGGAAAGTAGTGCCAAAGTATCTTCAACTATGACAGAATGAAAAGATGATCTGGTTCTTATTCCATCTTGCAAATTACCAACAATGCTTTCAAGTGGATGATCTCTTAAAAATCTGGGTTCAGAAATTACCTCAGAGTTTGCATGATTTTCAGGAACATGATTACCTGAATTACTTGAAGTTGGCATTTCAAGAACCTCATGAACATTTGGTACTTCTTGATATTCAAGATTTGTAGATGGATGTTCAAGAAATTCATCTTCATCATCACATTTTTGAGTTCTGCACAAATCAGAAATGTCAATCTTTTGCAAATTTTCATCAAAAAGAACATGTGGAGATTCTTCCACAGTCTTATTTTTCAAGATGTAAACTCTGTAAGCTCTTGAAGTTTCAGAATAACCTAAGAAGATTGATTCAAAACTTTTTGCATCAAATTTATCAAGATTTTCTTTGTTGTTATTGTGAACAAAATATTTGCAACCAAAAATTTTGAAATATGACACACTTGGCTTTTTATTCTTGAACAACTCATAAGGGGTTTTTCTGATCTTTGGTCTTACTAATGCTCTATTCAAAATGAAATTAGCTGTATTTACAGCTTCTGCCCAAAAAGATTTAGACAGTTTACTTTCAATGAGCATAGTTCTGGCAATTTCCACAAGAGTTCTATTTTTTCTTTCTACAACTCCATTTTGTTCTGGAGTTCTAGGGGAAGAAAACTTATGGAGAATTTTCAGTTCAGTACAGAGATCAGAAAATGATTTGTTTTCAAATTCACCCCCATGATCTGTCAGAATGGAATTCAGTTTAAAAGATAAACCCACTAAGGCAGAATCGTAAAATCTCCTGAATTCTGAACATGCATCACTTTTATGGGATAGGAATAGAACCCAAGTATATCTTGTAAAGTCATTAATGATCACAAAGCCATATCTATTACCACTGAGACTTTGAGTTCTGGTTGGACCAAAAAGATCCATATGAAGCAACTCAAGTGGTTTAGATGTAAGTACTTCATTGAACACTTTAAAAGATTTTCTTGTTTGTTTTCCTTGAGCACATATCTCACAAACAGGATTGACAATGACTGGGAAAGATTCAGGAAGACCTTTTACAAGATTCATTCTTATGAGTTTATTAATGGTTGTGAAACTTGCATGACCCAACCTTTTGTGCCACAACCAAGCAGTGTCATTTTTATTTACAATCAAGCAAACATTTAAAGAAGAAGTATCACACAAATCAATCATGTAAACATTATTTTCTCTTTTTCCAATCAATTTAATTTGCTCAGAAGAGGAGTCAATTATTTTGCATGAATCATGTTCAAACAGAATCTTATGACCATTGTCACACAATTGACTAATGCTAAGCAAGTTGTAATTCAAACCCTCAACTAAACAAACATCACCACTTAAGGTAATGCAAGACTTACCAATTTTTCCTTTGCCAATTATTTTTCCTTTATTCTTACCTCCAAAGATGACTGATCCACCTTCCTTTTCAATCAAGAATGAAAATTTATTTCTGTCTCCTGTCATGTGCCGTGAGCATCCACTGTCAAGAATCCAGATGTTGTTGGAATTGGATGCACGGCTTTCCTGCACATAACAAGTTAGACAAGAAAAGTTTTTGGTACCCACATGAGATTGGTACCAACATCATGGGTGGGAAGAGATAACAAATCCTTTCTAACCCAAATTTGTGTATTTTTCTTCACAGTGGTTTTTGAAACAGAAGATTCAACTTTTTATTTTTCAATTTTCTGAACATTATACCTCTTAGTTGATTTGTTCCACTGTGAAAAACTTGGCATGTATTGCTGTTGATATGCAGGAAAAGATGAATGATAGAAACAAGGATTGAACCATTGGTTACCACTATACCTTTGGTTCCAAGGCTTACTCCATCTTGAATTGTAAGAGGAGAAAGCATTCCAATTTCCATGAGAAACATGATTATTGATTGGTTTGAAGTTTTTGTGATTTTTATAAGAAGGGTAGGTCGACCTCTGACTGGGATAGGTCGACCTGTGCATAGTGTGTGTCAATTTAGGTAGGGTATGTGTCGACCTCTCAGGTTCTTTTTATTTTTGTATTTTTCCTTTGTTTTCAGATGAGCTTGCCTTGACAAATTTTATTAAAGGAATTTTTGATGATTTTGTTTTCTTTGGAGATGATTCAGTTTTCTTTGAATTTTGTGGTTCAAAACCTAAGACATGCTTATTTGAATTCATCTTAACTCCAAGTAGAGCATTCAGATTGTCTTTCCCTTGAGTGAAGTTCTTGATGATATCTTCTTTTTCTTTGATGCAAAGATTGAGTTTTTCAATTTGATTCAAGTTTTCATGGTTTTTCTTTTCTTTTTCTTCAAATTTCTTAACAGAATTAATAAGTTCTTTGTTCAATTTTTGAATTTTCAACTTGAGATTATCAACAAAGATCAACAGTTCATCATTTTCTTTGATTTGATCTGAAACTTGAGCTTCCAATTCAGAAATCTTTTCAGATGATGAAGTATCATGAAGAATGCTTTCAATTTTTCTTTTCAAATATTTATTTTCTTTTCTAACATCAGAAAGATTTTCAACGAAATTACCATATGCTTCTTGCCAATCATCAATGGTAAATAGTTCAAAGGATATATCTACCTGTTCTTCACTGCTTCCAGCCATGAAGCAGATTTCATTCCCTTCTGAACTTGAGGATTCTTCATTGCAGTTTGAGCTTTCATCATCTGACCATATAGCCACCATGGCCTTGTTCTTCTTTTTGTGAAACTCCTTCTTGTGGGTTTTGTGCTTTTCTTTCTTACCTTCTGAACAATCAGCCTTCATATGTCCAGATTTATTGCACCTGTAACACACATGAATTTCATCAGTTTTCTTATGATCAACATGAGAGAAATGTTTCTTTTTACTGGACATGGCATTTTGATTATTATCAAAATTCTTCTTGTTTGATTTCAAAAATGCCTTAAATTGTCTAATGATGAAAGCAAGATTATCATGATCAGATTCAGATTTCTCAGACTCAGAATTTTCTTTAGATTTTCCTTTATTACTTGATGAAGCTTTGAGATCAATGGTTTTTATTTTTAGCATGTGTTCTTCTGATCTCTTAAGGTTTAACTCATATGTCATTAATGATCCAATGAGTTCATCCAATGTGATTTTTGATAAATCCTTTGAATCTTCAATGATAGTTGCTTTAGTGTGCCATACAGAAGATAATGAGCGCAAGATTTTTCTTACCAATTCTTCATTTGTGTATTCCTTACCCAAGGCTCAAAGTCCATTTATAATGACTATGAAAGTCCATTTATAATGACTATGAATCTAGCAAACATCTCAGATATAGTTTCATTAGATTTCATGATAAACAACTCATAATCAGAAACTAACATGTTAGCCTTAGTCTCCCTGACCTGAGATGTGCCCTCATAAAGCAATTCTAGTTTATCCCACATCTCCTTGGCAGACTTACACATGGAGATTCTGGAATATTCTTATGGATGGATGGCATATTGCAGCATGTTCATGGCGCTGTAGTTCAGGGTGACCCTTCTGATCTGTTCCCTGGTACATTGATCTTCATCTCCAGTGACTTCATTTGGTCCTTTTTCAACAATTCTCCATACTTCATAGTTCTGTGCTCTAAGAAAAACCATCATCCTATTCTTCCAGTAAGGATAGTCAGTACCATCAAAAAATGGAGGCCTATTGATTGAATGACCTTCAGCAACAAAACCTCTAGAGTCCATGATAGAAACTATCAAACCAAATCACATAGTAATTTGAGCAAGTAATCAAAATCTGAGATACAGAAAATTCACCAAAGCACCTCAGAGTATAGAATTGACTCTGACCTTCTCTGATACCAGTTGTTGGGGATCAGATAGATGACTTTGGTAAATGAACTAAGAAATTGTGTGAATGGCAGCGGAATTAAAATAAGTACAAGACACAATTCGATCAGACTCAAGTGGTGTGTGAGAATAGTGAATAAGAACAGCAAACCACACCACAAACCATAGTGCACTAAAGATTTTTAAGGTGGTTCGGAGAACACAACTTGTGTCTCCTACGTCTACCTCCTCACAACGGAGGAACCACTGGCACAAGTGCAGTACAAACTAGTGCACGACGACTCTAACCACTTTGAGTTCAACAACTCAAAGAAACCCAGGAGATAGGCACAACGACCTACTCCAAAGACCACTTGTGAATTCAGCAAATTCACAAGCCCTT
The DNA here is from genome assembly GCA_014218235.1 of Colocasia esculenta. Lineage (NCBI taxonomy): Eukaryota > Viridiplantae > Streptophyta > Magnoliopsida > Alismatales > Araceae > Colocasia > Colocasia esculenta. Next base: position 40,714,769 of record CM024757.1, on the reverse strand, counting down.
GAGCACCACGGCTCAAGCACCAGAGCACAATGGCCCCAAAACATAGTACAAAGTACTCAAACCTGTGGATCACAATAGATCCAAGTTCTGCTAGACCAAGCACACTTAGAGAATAGATCCTCTAGCACGATCTATCTCAATACAATAGAAATGGTAGAGACAAATAGAATTGGGAGATCTGTGTAGAACACATACACAGATTCCACAGAGAAATTGACACTCTAACCAGATACAAACTCGGCTAGATCTCCTTCTGGACCAGCACTCCTGCAATCTTGAGCTCCTCCTCTTCTTCTCCTTCTTCTCCCCTTGGCGGCGCTGCTCTGCTCCTTTGGATGCAGATGCTTCTTTCCCGCTCTTCTTCCCTTCTTGCAGAATACCCTTGGCTCTTGTCGTACGTGGGATCCCTTTGGAGTCCAAAAGGGATGGGTATTTATAGCCTCATATGTCTATAAAGAGCCTTAGGGTACGTGGGCACAAAAACCTAGGCAGATCCCTTTGTACCCCAAGCTGCCACATGTCCAGATCAATTCACGATTTTGAGTTTCAGCCGGAGTGTGTCGACCTGTCCAAGGAGTGTGTTGACACACTATCCCAAACTGGCAGAATTGGTTCTTTGGGAAGAGTCACTAGTGTCGACACTACTTCAGGCTGTGTCGACACACTGTCCAGAACTGACAATAGGTCTTCTGGGAACTGGATCTAGTGTCGACACCACTTAAGGTTGTGTCGACACACAGTACAGACATGTCAACTGGGTTCTCTGGGAACTGGGACTAGTGTCGACACCACCTGAGGCTGTGTCGACACACTTGACCTTTTCTTCATCATTTTGCCTTAGGGTTTGAAACCCTGTGTTGACACCAGTAGTGGGTGTGTCGACACTACCATGACAAAATCTGTATACACCTGCAAATTTAACACATAAATCTTTAGTACAAGATATTATCATTAAAATATGAGATATTAAACATCAAAAATATGTTGTTTAAGCATTATTGTGTTATGTATAGAATGTATAACATGTTCAACATATCATCATCAAAATCACAATATATCATCATCAAAATCAAAGTATGAGTGATGTTCATTGGTTATCATTAAAATACAACTTTAGGAAATTCCAAAACATACTTAACCCAACAAAAATCTTTGTCTTGTTGCCAACCAGCATGATCTATTTCAATTGTGGCATAGAAGGTTAGGTCATACTAGTGAAAATGTTCTGAATAAGTTGCTAAGACATGCTCTTGTGAATGGTTTACCAAAAATGATGAAAAAGAAAAATGCAATTGTATGTGCTTCATGTACCCAAGGTAAACAAACTAGGAAATCATTCAAATATGTTGTACCCTTAATCATTTCCAAACCCATTGAATTGTTGCATATGGACTTATTTGGTCCAACTAGGACACTCAGTCTTAGTGGTCATAGATTTGGATTTGAATTTGTTGATAAAATTGAAAATGCAAAAACAAATAAAATCCACTCCATTCTTACTGACCATGGAGGAGAATTTGACAATAATTTGTTCTTTGATTTTTGCAAAAATAAAGGAATTAATCACTAGTTTGCTTCTCTAAGGACCCCTGAATAGAATGGAATTGATGAAAGAAAGAATAGGACATTAGTAGAGATGGCAAGAACCTTGTTGATTGAAAGTTAGCTTTCAAGAAAATTCTGGGCAGAAGCTGTCAACACTTCATGTTATGTCCTCAACAAGGTAATGGTAAGAACAGTCCTTAAGAAAACTTCCTATGAACTCCTGAAAGGTAAGAAACCTCACATTGCATATTTTAGAGTTTTTGGATGTAAAGTTTTCATTCATAACAATGACAAGTATGATCTAGACAAATTTGAAAAGAAAAGTGATGTAGGCATCTTTCTAGGATACTCTGAAAATTCAAGGTCATATAGAGTTTTTAATAATGAATCAAAAATTGTGGAGAAATCTCTTCATGTCATATTTGATGAAAATATTGAAAAATCTACTGACCATGATATGTGCAGGAATCAAGAAGAAGATGTTGACATTCTTATAAAAGATCTAGATCAGTCTACAGAGAATGAAGAAGTTGTTGAACCTGAAGCTAAGTCGACATCACAGGACATTGAGTCGACACCAGAGCAGGTAAGTACAGAAACAAGAGGTAATTTCAAATACTTTAAAGACTATGCACTTGAGAATGTTGTTGGAAATGTTCATGACAGAGTCCATACAAGATCTCATTTCAGAAATATCATTGAACAAGATCATATGGCTTTTATATCTCAAGTAGAACCCAAAAACATTGAAGAAGCATTAAAAGATAATTCTTGGATAGAAGAAATGCATGATGAATTGAATCAATTCAAAAGAAATAATGTTTGGAGTCTAGTTCCCAAAAATCCTGAAAATTCAATAATTGGAACTAGATGGGTGTTTAGAAATAAATTGAATGAAGAAGGAAAAATTGTGAGGAATAAAGCAAGACTGGTTGCTAAAGGATATAATCAAGAATTTGGAGTTGATTTTGAGGAGTCCTTTGCACCAGTAGCTAGATTAGAAGCAATGAGAATTCTATTAGCATATGCATGCTCCAAAAACTTCAAATTGTTTCAGATGGATGTGAAAACTACCTTTTTGAATGGTTACATAAAATAAGAGGTGTTTGTTGCTCAACCTCCTGGATTTGAAGATCATGATAAACCTAACCATGTGTATAAACTGCATAAAGCTCTTTATGGTTTGAAACAGGCTCCAAGAGCATGGTATGACAGATTGAGTATTTTTCTGGTTAGTAAGAATTTTTCAAGAGCTAAAGTGGATCAAACTCTTTTCACAAAATCAGTCCACAATCATATGATTGTAGTTCAAGTGTATGTGGATGATATCATCTTTGGTTCCACTAATCCTTCACTGTGTGAAGAATTTTCCAATCACATGCACAATGAATTTGAAATGAGTCTCATGGGAGAATTACAATTCTTTCTTGGTTTGCAGGTCAAACAACTTGAGGACGGATTCTTTATAAATCAAGCCAAATATGTTAAAGAATTGCTCAAATGATTTCACTTTGAACAAGCCAAACCAACATCAACCCCCATGAGTACATGCATCAAATTGGACAAAGATGAAAAAGGTAAATTGGTTGATGCAAAGTAATACAGAGGTATGATTGGATCTCTTTTGTATCTTACTGCAAGTAGGCCAGATATTCAATTTAGTGTATGTCTTTGTGCTAGATTTCAGTCTAGTCCAAAGGAAAGTCACTTGCTTGCAGTTAAGAGGATTTTTAGATATCTCTGTGGAACTTATGATTTGGGTTTATGGTATCCAGTTGGATGTCATGCGAATTTGATTTCATACTTTGATGTTGATTATGCTGGATGTAAGCGTGATAGAAAGAGTACTAGTGGATATTGTCAATTCTTAGGAAATTGCATGATAACATGGGCATCCAAAAAGTAACACTCGGTTGCACTTTCTACTGCAGAAGCAGAATATGTTGCTGCAGGAAGTTGTGCAGCTCAAGTGTTGTAGATTAAAAGTCAATTACCTGACTACAATATTGATATTAGATGTTCATCTATCATGTCTGACAATACTAGTGCAATCAATCTTTCCAAAAACTCAATTCAACACTCTAGAACAAAACATATTGAAATTAGGCATCATTTTCTAAGGGATGAAGTTGCAAACAAAAACATTGAATTAGAATTCATTCCTACTGAAAAACAAATTGCAGATATTTTCACAAAACTATTGGCTGAAGATAGGTTCACATCCTTAGGAAGAGAACTTGGAATATGCAACATGGAATAAAAACTGAAAAACAAACTGATTTCTTAATGCAAAGATTATAAGGTATATCAAATACTTATTAGTGGAAGAACAAGTTATGCTTGTTTAAAAACTATCATTATGTGTTGAGGGAAATCCTCCGCCAAGTACCCATGATCTATCATGTGTAAAAATCATTATTTTTTATTAAAAAAAAATGATTGCTCTTCTTGCTGTGGATAATTCTTTTCTGAAATAAGTTTGTACTTGAATGATAGTTTGCTGAAATTCAGTATGCATGATTTGAATGTTGAATATTTCATTGATGCACTTATTGAGGGGGAGCATTACTGCTTGAGTAGCAAAGGTAAGTATAGAAATGTGATGTCAAGAGAATCAGAATTGTACATGAAGCCTGTTTGAGAACAAGATCTTTTGGTTGTTCAGGAAATGCTAAAGTGATGTGAATTGTTATGAAGCTTCTGAGTTATGAATAAATCTCTCACTAAATTCTATCAAACTCATGTTCATCCATGCAGTCATCAGCTCTTTATTCTCAATTTTATTCAATTTTTTTGACCATCTTAACCATTCTTTCATTGAAGAAGGATTCTCTTTACTTTTGATGAAGAAAAGAGATGAGATCAATAACTCAGGGGGAGCTAAAGACTTCATTGCCATTTTCTCTCATCAAAACCAAAATTGATTCAGTGTGTTGATGAATATCTAATACATGAAATGTGCATTAATTCTTTTGAAGAAAACAAGGATTGATTTCTTAATTGCTATAATATGTTCTTTCAATGAACACTCTCTTATACACTGAACTCCTCAAGTAATTTGATTTCTTTTATGCAATTATGCTCAATTGGATATTGTCTTTGTACACTTCTTTCAAGATTGATAAAAGGTAAGGTTGTGTCAAATGTCTCAATGTTCATTTACAAAATGTTTTTTTTTGACAGAGCAATGACATAATACTGAGAAACTGCACACCTTCACAAAAAGTGAAAAGCCATGTATGTCATGAGGTGTTTTGTGATCTCTGTTCTAAGGGGTTAAATCAAAATGAAAAGAACCAATGTTAACTGAGTAACTGGAAATATTGGCGTTTGATAAACATATATTTCCATGTAAAAAGGTTTTCATTCACCCCTTGAAGTAGGAGAATTAGTAAATCTTTAGTAACCAGGGATTCTGGTGTGTAAAAAGCATGTATTCTTGAGTGAAAAGGATTTACTATATTTGAATGCTCATTGCCTCAATGTTAAAGAAAATTCTATCAAGAAAATGAGCAACTTAAACCTCAATCAAGCCTTTTAAGAGTGTGAAATTTCAATATAAATTGTCTTAATCCTAAAGAAATCACAGTACTTTGGGTTAAATAAAGTGTAAAAGATTGAAATTGACTGCAAGGAATATTTTATGTCACTTAAGCAATCATTCCAATCCTTCAAAATCTCATAATGATCAATCTCATGCCAAATATCTTTCAACCCAGTGAATAAATGATGGGACTATGATGAAAAATTGGAAATGATCTCTTTAACATATTAAAAATCCCTGAATAATTGATTTCAGATGTAACTCATCATATTAAAGGTTTCCCTTCTCATTCCTTTCAAAAATCTCAAAATTCTTATCAAGTGAGGTCGACACACCTTCATCCTGTGTCGACACCAGAGTGCCTGTCAGGTCGACACACTCTCCTTGTGTGTCGACAGACCTAGAGCTGACCGTCGGCTCATGTTTAGGGTAAATGAACCAAGGGTTCATCTTATCACCCTTCTTGTGGTGTTGAAACTCTTTTTTCTATACCCTAAGTCTCATGTCGACCCTAGCACTCCCATTTTCCACCCCATTTGAACTCCTCCCTCCTTTCAATCCCCAAGGAACCGATCCCCTGTATTCCCGCGTTCTTCTTCTCCTTCCACCCTTCTTCTTTTCTCATCCTTCCCTCCATCATGGCTCCCAAGCAAACTCCCAGGAGAGGGGCAAAGACCAGAGCGGCAGCAAAGGGCATAGTCATTGAAGAGCCTCAACCTGAGAAAAGGAGCAAGTTTCAGCATGATCCATCAAAAAAAAAGGGTGAGGTTACTCCTTCAGGAACTCCATCTAAGCGGGGAAGGCCGTCCCCTTTGAATAAAGGCAAGTCTCCCATGCCCTCTCGATACCCTAGAAGGAAGCTTCTCCCAGATTCAAGTGATTCCGATAAAGAAGACTCATCCTCAGAGTCTTCTAGTTCATCTGGGATGCAAGCACTCACACCATCTCAGATTGCATCTGAAGGAAGATCAATCCTCAAGCCTAGGGCTGTCAAATTATCTGATGAAGCTTTTGCAAATGCATTTCCAGAATTTATGATGATCAGATTTTCCCCATATAATTTAAATAAATTAAATATCTATTTTGGTGATTAACAAAACTAAGACAATGTGCATTTCTAACATATTTTCTATGAGATTTGAGCACAGGAAATCTAACAAAGAAATACAAGCTAAACTGGTAAGTATTCTTCATACCAGCATTTACAGTCCAAAGCATATAATTTTCTATGTACACATCGACTCTCTAGTTGTTATAACGATTTCCTTAGAATCATAATGATTTCCTCATTCACATCTATTTTGGCTCTATAACGATTTCATAAGTCATTGATATTCTATTGCAGTCTATTCCATAACGATTCGCTAAGTGATCGCATCGATCTCACAACGATTTGCTAAGAAAGCATAACGATTTCCTTCCATAACGATTCGCTAAGTGATCGCATCAATCTCTCAATGATTCGCTAATAAAGCATAACAATTTGATTCCATAACGATTCACTAAGTGATTGCATCGATCTCTCAACGATTCGCTAAGAAAGCATAACGTTTTGCTTCCATAACGATTTGCTAAGTGATCGCATCGATCTCACAACGATTCGCTAAGAAAGCATAACGATTTACTCTCACAACGATTTGGTCTTCACATCGATTTGATAAGTGAGAACAATGATTTGCTCTCTCAACAATTTGGTCATCGCATCGATTTGATAAGTGAGAACAACGATTTGCTCTCACAACGATTTGGTCATCGCATCAATTTGATAAGTGAGAACAACGATTTGCTCTCGCAACGATTTCGATTTCACAATGACTCGTTAAGTTTCATAATGATTCATTAAGTTACACAACGACTTGGTCGTAGTAACGATTCGATACATTAAACAACAATTTGGTTATAACGACTAGTCCATAATGATTTGCTGATAGTATCATAACAATTTGTCTATACAACGATTTGGTTATTAATGCATAACGATTTAGGTGTACATCGATTTGCTTATGAATGTATAACGATTCACATGAATAACGACTCATCAACACAACGATTTCATATGTCATAATCATATCGATTTAATGATGTATAACGACTTGATATTCAAACCTATTCTCAGATAGTTTGAAAAGTCAAAGTCTTCCCACTCTTTTCTCTCACATCCATGCATTTATTATGACTGGTCATATCACTGCACAACATGCAAATGATATCTTCTATTTCCATGCTTATACTGTAAACATCTTTTTAGAAGAATAGAATGGAACTTCCTTTTTGATATAAAATCAATCTAACGTTGACTGACAACAAGAGACAACCTAGTTGTCTATTGTTTTAGCATTTAATGTGTGCAGGTCTCTGACAGCGCATCTCAATACAACATTGGACAATATGGAAGATAACGGACATCAAAGAAGACCCTATCTCTCTTGTTGTGTGCATGGAAAGCTAAAGACTGTTGAACAAGAAGCTCTACAGTGACATGCAGTCTAACGTAAACAAAAGCTTAGAGACAACGGACACTTCAATGTTCAATTTTCAAATGGAAGACATATATAGAAGACTGAAGCTCCAGAAGTAGATACAACAATAACGACAATCTTTTACAAGCTTTTCTGCGAGCATCTGAAAGAGCGAAGCCTCACTCCTTTGATTGTTCAGCTCTTAGCTCTCTACATTCATTGTGTTAGTCTTGAGAGTTTCTGTAAACTGAGAGTGTTCCTCATTGTAGAACTTTCCCTCTCAGTCATTGCTTCAGATCAAGCGTTGGTCCTTAAGCTTGATCTAGGGGCGTATCATCTCTTGAATACATTCTTGTGTTCTTTCCCTTCGTGTTGAAGGAAGACCTGGTGGTTTCCAGGGTGTTTCTTTCCCTTCATGTAGAAGGAAGACCTGGTGGGATTCAGGGTGTTGTAATTCCTCTTCGGGTTGTGAAGAGAAGACCAGCTACAGCTGGGTGTGTAAGTGTCCTTGAGGGGTACTGTACCCTTGGGTAGTGAAATCCTGAGGTATTGCTCAGGGACTGGGCATAGGACTCCTAAAGAGAGGGGATCCGAACCAGGATAAATCCTTGTGTAGTGTGATTGACTTTGTGTGTTTGTTGTTTACCTTTACTAACACTAATAACTATTGAAGTGTGTTTTGTGTGACTATTTTATGAACAGATTTTAGGTTCTCAATAATTTTAAGAATCTCATTCACCCCCTCCCCCTCTGGGTTTGCTAGCTGGGCAACAAGTGGTACTAGAGCTAGTCTCTTCGGCAAAGAAGAAGATCCAACAATCTTAAGAGAAAAGATCAAATGGCAGCCCAAAGTCACTTCGAAGGTCAGTCAGTAAATAGGCCACCACTGTTCGATGGTGAAGATTATACATACTGAAAAATAAGAATGGGGTACTTCCTACAAGGATTCGATTTTCAAATATGGTCCATAGTAGAAGAAGGCGATCTAGTCGTTCTAAACAACAGAGACAACTGGACAGAACATGATAGAAGAAGATTTCTCTCAACTGCAAAGCTAAGGGCATATTATGTTGTGCCCTTAGTAAGAAGGAATTCAACAGAATTTCTGCCTGCAAATCTGCCATGGAAATGTGGGAAAAGCTGAGGATCACCTACGAAGGCACAGAGAAAGTAAAGGAAACCAGAATAGACATTCTGGTGACTCAGTATGAAAGGTTTCAGATGCAGCCAGGAGAGTCAATAACCCAAATGTTTAGCAGATTTACAGACATCACGAATGGGTTAGCTAGTCTTGGAAAGAACTATGAGATGGGAGACATGGTAAGGAAAATCCTTAGATCCCTACCATCTTCTTGGACTCCCAAGGTAACAACTATAGAAGAAGCCAATGACTTGAAAAGGATGTCATTGGAGAAACTCATTGGATCCCTTATGGTCCATGAGATCAACATGGAGAGACTAGGAGAATCCTCTAGCCGAAAGAAACAGTCCAATGCTCTCAAGGCTGAAGAGGATGGATCAGAAGAATCATCAGATGAAAATGAAAGCTTAAGCAATAGCAAAGATGAAGATGCAATGCTATCAAGAAGACTACAACGCATCCTAGCCAAGAAGAAGAAGTATCAGTCAGGAAGAAGACATTTTAAGAAAGGAAAAGGCTTCAAGAGGTCAGAAGTCAAGGATGGAAAGAAGACCGAACCAATCTGTTACGAGTGTAAGAAGCCAGGACATATCAAGGCAGAGTGTCCAAAGCTCAAGAAATCTGAATACAGAAGGAAGGAAAGTTCAAGAAAACCAAGAAGATTCAAGAAGAAAGCTATGGCAGTGGCTTGGGACAACAACAGTGACTCAGATAGCGAGTAGAGCTCAAGCAATGAAGAAAAAGAAGAAGCCAACTTGGCTTTAATGGCCAACACAGAAGACAAGGTAACTTCAGACTCATCCTTTTCTTCTTGTAATGATTCTGATTCAGATAACTTAGAAGAAGCCTTCAATGAGCTATATTGTAAATATAGAGAAGTATCTAAATTACTAAAAGCAAGTAAGAAAAACATTGCATGCCTAGAAAATACTAATTCAGACTTAAAAATAGAAAATGAAGAAATGGAAAAACAAATCTCTGAACTTAAAAGAAGAAATGATTTGTTATGTGAAGATCTGAAAGTTAAAAATAAACAGATAATAAAATTGGAAAAACAAGAAACCTTAGACGAATTGAAAAAGGAAATTAAAACACTAATAGAAGAAAATGGAAAGATATCCAGCACTCTAGAAAAATTTACAAACGGTAAAACTGGATTAATACTAAAAGGTGCTAGACGATCAGGTAAAAAGAAACATGGATTAGGTTATACTCCCCCCGATAATGAAGAAACTAAAGTTTATCGTAAAATATATCCTACACCTAAATTTGTACCTGAACAAGACACAGCATACAAGGCAAACCTTAAATACATACCAACTGAAAAAGTAACTAAGATGTCTTGCTGTAGTCATTGCAATAAGCTAGGTCATATTAAAGTATCATGTCCTACTAAACATAAAATATGGGTAATCAAAAGGAAAAATGATGACACTAACCAACTAGGACCCAAAAGAACTTGGGTACCTAAAGCCTAGTGTCTTTATTTCAGGGAAACCTTCAAGCATCCAAATGGTACTTAGGTAGTGGATGCTCAAGGCTCATGTCAGGGAACAGAAGACTATTTTCCCATCTAGAAGCTGAAGAAAGCACAGTTACCTATGGAGATAATGGAAAAGGGACTGTAATAGGCAGTGGTTCAGTAGGCAGCAAAGGCAAGACAGTCATTGAGGATGTACTATGTGTTAAAGGACTGAAGCACAACCTCATCAGTATCAGTCAACTGTGCGATAAAGGTCATCAGATCAGATTTCAAGAATCCAAGTGCAGCATTATGAAGGATAGAGCAGTCATTTTTGAAGCCAACAGAGAAAAGAACCTGTACGTGCTTTACTTAGAAGAACTAAAAGATCAGGATATCTGTCTGGCCACAAGCAAAGAGCAGTCAACTGAGCTGTGGCACAGAAGATTGGGCCACTGCAGTCTAGATGGCATGAGGAAGCTGATCAAGAGAAGCTTGGTGGAAGGTCTACCTAAAGTCTGCACAAGGTTGGATGGTGTCTGCGGACCATATGCAAAAGGAAAGTACACCAAGTCATCCTTCAAGTCAAAAAATGTGTTAACAACCTCTAAACCCTTAGAACTCCTTCATATGGACTTATTTGGGCCAATGAGAACCACAAGTCTTAGAGGAAAACATTTTGGATTTGTCATTGTAGACGATTACTCCAGATTCACTTGGGTATCCTTCTTGGAGCACAAAGATGATACATTTGACAGTTTTGTAAGCTTCAGTAAGAAGGTATAGAAAGATAAAAAGTTCAGCATCATTGGAATCCGGTCAGATCATGGAGGAGAACTCCAAAATGAGAAATATGCCAAGTTCTATGATGACCAACGGATACAACACAATTTCTCAGCACCAAGGACACCATAGCAAAATGGAGTTGTTGAGAGGAAGAATAGAACCCTGTTGGATATGGCAAGGACAATACTATCAGAATATGATTTGCCAAGGTACTTTTGGGCTGAAGCAGTCAACACGACATGTTACATTATCAACAGAGTGATGATCAGGCCCATCTTGAAGAAGACAGCATATGAACTGTACAAGGGAAAGAAGCCGAAGATCAGTCACTTCAGGACATTCGGATGTCCATGTTTCATCCACAACAACGGCAAAAGAGACATTGGTAAGTTAGATGCAAAATCGGATGAAGGTATATTCATGGGGTATGCTTCTAAACCTAAAGGCTATAGAGTATTTAATAAGCATACTTTATTAATTGAACAATCAGTACACATCATTTTTTATGAAACTAACCCTTCCTTGAGAGGGGAAGAAGATAGTGATATTGATAATGCAGAAGAATTGTTCAAGAAATTAAAGAATACATCTATTGACGACAAGGAAGATCCACCTCTGGAAGACCTGCAACAAAAGGACATTTTACATGAAAATCTTCCAAAGGAATGGAGATATAAGAAAGATCACCCACCAGAAAACATCATTGGTGATCCATCTGTAGGTGTAAGGACAAGAGGTAATGTAATTCATGTGATTATTTAGCTTTTGTTCGCAAATAGAGCCTAGGACAGTCAATGAAGCTCTCACTGATGAATCTTGGATTTTAGCCATGCAAGATGAACTGAATAAGTTCAAGAGAAACCATGTATGGTCACTTGTTCCTAGACCATCAGATCATCCAGTGATTGGCACCAAATGGGTGTTCAGAAATAAATTGGATGAAGCTGGTGTGATCATAAGAAACAAGGCCAGATTGGTAGCTCAAGGCTATTCCCAAGAGGAAGGCATAGATTTTGATGAAACCTATGCACCTGTAGCTAGACTTGAGGCTATTAGGATTCTACTTGCATATGCATCCGCATTAGACTTGAAATTATTTCAAATGGATGTTAAATCAGCTTTTCTAAATGGTTTTATTAAGGAGGAAGTTTATGTGGAACAACCTCCAAGTTTTGATGACATTGATTTTTCGAATCATATATTTAAGTTGCACAAAGCATTATATGGATTAAAACAAGCACCAAGAGCATGGTATGAACATTTAAGTACATTTCTATTAAACCATGGTTTCATTAGAGGTCAAGTAGATAGTACATTATTTGTTAAGTCTAAAGTCAAACATATTCTGCTTGTTCAAATATATGTTGATGATATAATATTTGGTTCTACTGATGAATCCCTTTGCAAGTATTTTGAAAAGCTCATGTAGGGAGAATTCGAGATGAGCATGATGGGGAGCTCAACTACTTCCTTGGATTGCAAATCAAACAAGGAAAGGAAGGAACTCACATCTGACAAGCCAAGTACACTAAGGAGTTGCTAAAGAAATTTGGATTCGAAAATAGCAAGCCACTGTCAACGCCTATGAGCACATCAACAAGAATGGATAGTGATAAGGATGGTAAGAAAGTAAACCAAAAGGTCTACAGAGGTATGATAGGTTCACTACTATATTTAACTGCCAGTAGACCTGACATACTGTTTAGTGTATGCATGTGTTCTAGGTATCAGGCAGACCCTAAAGAATCTCATTTAATTAGTGTCAAAAGAATTTTTAGATATTTAGCTAAAACCCATGATTTTGGTTTATGCTTTCCAAAGTCATGTCAAATCAACTTAGTAGGTTATTCTGATGTTGATTACGCTGGATGCAAGGTAGATAGAAAGAGCACCAGTGGTGGTTGTCAATTTCTTGCAGGATGTCTGATCTCGTGGTCCTCAAAGAAACAAAATTCAGTGGCATTATCTACAGCAGAAGCTGAGTACGTAACTGCTGGAAGTTGTTGTACACAACTCCTATGGATCAAACAGCAGCTTGAGGATTATGGACTACATGTCAAGCCAATTCCTTTATTATGTGACAACATCAGTGCTATAAATCTAACCAAGAATCCAGTACAGCACCCAAAGACTAAACACATTGAGGTTAGATATCATTTTATTCATGATCATCTAGCAAATGGTAACATAGATATTTCTTTCATTGATACTAATAATCAGTTAGCAGATATCTTCACAAAGGCCTTACCTGAAGAGAGATTTACTTCTCTTAGAAGGGAATTAGGCATGTGTAAATTGTGAAAGAATTATTTGTATAAAACTGAAATATTAAGTTTCAGAATATCAATCATTTTTTCCTCCTTGAATTTAAGCAAAATTTCAAATGTTGCCTGCTTGTTTAAATATCCTTGACAGTTCGTAATTTTTAAAAGAATTTATTTCCATCGAACTGGTCATTTTGTCCTTTTCTTCCATCATACCGCCTCCGTTTTGAAAAGTTACTTTACTCTTTTGATATATCCCAAAATCTGTGTGGCAACGATTCACATCCCGCCTTCATCTCCTTCTACCTGCCTGAGGCGATACCCTATCGACTTCGGCACTATCTCTCTGAGATTTGAAGCTCCAAACTCCTTCCTGCGAGAAATTTCTTGAGGGCTTGTATTCCTTTCCTCATCACAATCCTCCAAAAACCTTCCCAGGTCAAATCCATGGCGGCATCTGTTGTTCCCGGCAACGTCGGGGGCTATGGAGCTGAGTTCCTCATAGTAGTACAGCAAGAAAGGTTCACCTCTGTGAAGGCAAAGCTCTGTGGAAACAAAGCTATAGATATTGCAGATTTGCAGAAGAATGGCATGGGGAATGTGATTGCTGCTATAGAGAGGATGAAGTGGTCGAAGCTGGCGACCCTATCAGAGGTAAGTTACCCAAACCTCGTCATCTGTAAAAGGTACCCAGATTAGAATCACCTATGAGCTCTTGGAATCCTTATTTGGAGTTTGCACCACCGGTCACAGTGGAGTCCACACTGTGGACATTCAGGCGAAGGGGTTAGGGATTGTAGGTCTTGAGTTCTGACTAAAGGATGGGAAATTGGGCATAAACCAAATGAATGTGTTTAATCACTGTGGACATTCAGGCGAAGGGGTTAGGGATTGTAGGTCTTGAGTTCTGACTAAAGGATGGGAAATTGGGCATAAACCAAATGAATGTGTTTAATCGCTTATTGCATTTCATAATCTGTCAAATCTTGGTCCCTAGGAGTGCCACCGTTTCGACTTGTACAAAGACAGACTCAGACATAATGTTCTGGGCAATCCAGAACATTATAATTAACATGGCCGAGGTTATCTTGGAGCGAATGAAGTTTGCTCATGCTCAGGTTTGGGACACGAAGAACAAATTGAATGTGTCCCTACCTTATGCTCATTTGCTCACCAAGATCTTTCAATATTTTGGCATTAACATGTTTGGAGCAGTAGTAGAGAAGATGGGGCAGGCTATCCATAGCAGGAATTTAAGGAAGAGCGGATTTTCAGTTGTAAATGGTGAATGGACCAAGACATCAATGGCTGAGGGTGAGGCCATCATATGCGAAGCCCAAGAAGTCCAAGAAGTAACAGCAGCAGTACTAGCAGAAGAAACAATAACACCAGCAACAGCAGAGGCCAGAGTAGAAGAATCCGTGGTCACTGGCAGCCTAATTGATGAGATACCTCTAGAAAATATTGTGCCGGTTGAAGGAACCTCTGAAGAACTAAACCCCACCACTATTGTGGCATCCATTCTTAGAGATGTGCTGGAATCCATTTCTAGCACTCAGGGGGAGCCTGAGAGACCCAGTGAACCAGCAACACAAGATGTTGTTGTCACGTCACGACATTTAACATATCTATAAATGCCAAAACGTGAGCGAACGAGAAATCAAGAGTAAAACTTAAACTAATTGTGCATAGATTTACTCAGACACTTCGCTAAATAACAAGTATTATTTGCCATTCAATAGGTGTTACATGGTTCCCAATTTACAATCTCAAAAGTAAAATGCCGCCAAGGTTGGTCACACTACACATAAATCCCTAAGTCCTGCCTTCTAGAACTGTAGATTACCTGAAAAAGTGGGATTTGATGAGCTAACTAGCCCAGTAGAATTCAATTCCTTTAAATAGAAAGGATTCAAATGTATAATCTCAAGATAAGAACAGGTATAGATTGCTAGCATTGAGTGTTCAAAACAATGAACAAATGAATCAATTTGATAACAGGTATTGAACAAGAATAGTTTAGAAACAAGATCAATAACTCAGGATGATACTTGAATTCAGAATCAGACACATTTTCACGCACACAAGCATGATGTGATGAATAATCAAACACGAATTGATGTATGCCAACATCCATAAATTCTCATCACCCCCGCGCGGCCACTGATGAATTCAGGTGCTCCCCTCAGGACTGGACCAGCCCTTTATTTGCCAGGCATATTTCTCAAACGAGTCCAAAGACTCACAACTTGTCATCATAACACATACATTCTTGCAGTAGATCAAGGACACACAAGGATTCACTCATGGTTCACACACAAGAATTATGGAACTCTGTTCCTTCATTGATTACTGGATTTTATGATCTGACGAGGTCAATTATGTTTGCAACTTTGAAGAGATGACTCATGGTAAAAAGAAATGAAACTTGACTGGTTTAGTAGATGTTAAGGTGGTAGAAACATCTAGGAATGAGTTAACATTTTGTTAGAACAATTGGGTATAGTTCAGATCAAGAAATGAGCCAAGGCAGGTGCTGGAATCCGGGACTGGCTGGGCCTGTCGACAGTAAGGATGTGGCTGTCGACAGATATGGCTTTACCAGAAGCTGAATTCTCAGCCTGTCAGTGGCGGTTGATAGCCAAGGGGGTGTTTGTCAACAGCCCCTGTTAGATTTGTTTTCTAGGTTCTGGCAAGGTGGCCCTGTCAACAGCTAGAAGCAGGGCTGTCAACAGGTGCTATGTAGACTTCCAAAAATGGATTAAAACCAACTAGAATTTGAGCTACCAAGCTTTTCTATCACTCCTAACATGATTAAGTCTTTATCCAAGTATGATCTCAACCTCAAAAATCAGATTAAGGATACGAGGAAGTGAAAAAGAAATGATGGATCATGGTGTACATGGATGATCCAATTGGAGAGACACTTCAAGGACAAAGATGGTTGGAACCACTTCTTATCCTTTAGCTATAGTTGAACAAGATACACACACTTAAAACTCACAAGATCTCTTAATGAATCCTTTCACAAAGGTAGAGAAAACTACCATAAATCGACATATTCCTACATAGTGGAATCAACATGGTTCCATTTTAGCAAAAGTTGAGATGATAAAAGCAATGAGGTGTTGATTCCCATGACTGAATACTAACTTGCACTTAATGGAAAGCCTAGTTCCTCTCATGGAACCACTTCACGGATTTGAAGAATAACGTACTTATGGTACAACATGTCTTTGAACTAGTAATCCCATATTTGAACAGTAAGAAGAAGAAAAAGAAATAGGAAGAGAATCCTACGTATATATATATATCAAGTAGATCAAAATTCATATCTCTAATAACAGAACAAGTTTATAGCTAGGAGATTCTATAGAAGATTCTACACCCCCAACAGAAGCTTCTCTAAATTGAGGAAAAGACAAGAATGAAGAGTAAGAAAGTAAATCCTATCTGGCTTGATGAAGATGGAGTCAAAAACACAAATTTAAAGATCAGAGTATCTACACAGAAGATAGAGCTAAAAGAACAAGAACAAGAGAGAAAGGAAGAGAATTCTACTTGTGAAGACAGATGATGAGGCCTTCTCTTCGATGGGTTCACTGCCAACAGGAAGAAGAAGACGTTGGGGTGTAGTCATTGCAATCCATGAATAGCTACAACTTGTAGCTCCTCAAGCACGACCAGTGGAGGCTGCAGCTTCAGCAGTAGCAGCTCCCTCACAACAATGGCAAAAAAAGAAATAGCAAGAACAGAGGTGGTTGCAAGATTGACTGCTGGAAGGGTTAGCATGCTGGTTACGGGGATGGTTTTATATCCCCAAGCCTTTCCATGAATGATGCCACGCCGGTTCACAGGTGTTGGGGTAAAACCCCCATTTTACCACCCTTCGACACCTAGCTCATGCACGTTCTGCAAGTTACACATGGTAACTATCATGTTATCTATTCCCTCAAGTGTGCTGGCCTTCCCAAGGCCTCACACGTAAGCGGCCTAAAATCCCAGGAAAATGGCCGCCGTAAATGGCCCAAAAATCGGCTGGCCCAAAGATCCACATTTTTATGTATTCAAACTAGATCCATTTGTGTTAAAATTTCAACCATAGACTAATGTGATGGTTTTACAAATTATGGTGATTTTTATTTAATTTTTAGAATTTATTTTATATGGGTGAAAAATCGCCCGAAAAATAGTTGCATCGACTTAATCTCGAAATCCGCACGTGAACAAATCCGGATATTCACATTTCTGATATCACCATATTTTTCTAAAAATTATGGTACTATCATATTCCTATTTCGTTACAGTTTTTCAGTGTCGCCCTGTCGGAGCGCGCACCTCTGCTTACGACACTGAGGTAACGTTTGTAAGTGGTAATTAATACCAGATATTAATTATTTCATTCTCATAATAATAATCAAGTCTAATAATCATATTATTCATATTTTCTAACAAATAAAATTTTTCGGGGTGCTACACTTTCCCCTACTAAAAAAAGAGTTTGGTCCTCCAAACTCCATGACTAGTTTGGATGGATCACAAAGATGTAAGTTTTCAGTCTTTTAAATTTTATTTAATCCAGATTAGGCTCATCAATCCCATCATGATTATTATGTCATACGATGTTTACACTCTCTATATAATTTATTATCATAACATCGTCAGTTGATGAAAATCTAAATATTAGCATCTTTAGATATTAAAGAACCATATTGTGATCATAGGTTCAATTAGATACAACCTTCACTATGTTCTTTATCTCTGGAAGTAGTATATTATACCCAAAGTCTCCCTCACTAAGGAATAACCTTACTCCTTAGAGAGTTATGTAAATGCATATTCCCTTGAAGAGGATAATAAGGTATGAGAGGTTGATGAGTGTAAAGAATATGAAGATAAACAACAATGATCTTATTTATCACATAAAATTCTATTACAGAACTCCATATTCAGCCTTATAGATTACATTGATTGTCAAAACTTACCGAGTTTTGTCATATTATAACAACTAAACTCAAGTATTTCTCACTATACTTAAGTCCTATTGACTTATGCATGAAATTACTAATAATAGCTTCAGTCACTTTTCTTTGTGGCTTCAAATTTTCCTGAACTCTTGTCTTTGCTCTGAGAGAGTACATGACATTCTGAGATCTGATGCTCTAGACTTCCGCACTTTAAACATGCTCCTAGTCTCCGCCAACAGTTCTCTTTGACATGGCCTGGTGTGTGACAATATGTACAAACTTCTTTAGGTTGTGCCTTAGCGTTCGCCTGCTTGTTGGCTTTCTTGGTCTTTTTGTTCTTTTTGCCCCACTTCATCTTCTGTTTAGCAGCTATTTCTCTATTACCAGGGAGAACTGTCTTCTTCCGTATAAACACTGTAATACTCAATGTTTCTTGGGAGTTTGGATTACGAATGTTCTTATGCAGTTTCATTTTTCCTTGATCATCAACGGGAACTACCCACTCTAAGGACTGAGCAAGGTTGTCCATTGCGTGTTGAACCTTTTTCCATTGTGTTTCTTCTCCCATTACGCTGACTGAGCAAACAAATTTAAGTTTAGTTAGTCAATCATATAATTTGAAACTCAGTTTTTTTTTTAATTCATACTATCAATATAACTACTAACTCCAAATGGAGGTTAGGTTGACTATACTCATATGTGAGGTTGACACTAGGATATTACAAGACCAACTCTACGTGATGGACAGTTAATCAAAGTTGCAATCACCTGATTGAGATCAACTCTAGAAAACATGGAGTTGATTCTTCTGAAACTTTCCTATTGACTCAAGTTAAATTGTCTGTACAAGTTGACACACTATGTTACTGGTCAGTTGAAGTAAAATGTTGGGATTTAACTCAACTTAAAGACAATTGATTCTTGTGTTACAGTTAAAAGGGAAATTTTGATGAGTTCAAGCCTAGAGAAGATGCAATTAAGAGTTCAAAAAGTTATATGACCAAAACTAAATTTTGGTGGAAAGTATTTGCATATTCCTATATTTCTTCAGAAATCTCCCAAGTTGAATATTTTCCCTACTTCTTTTCTTCATTAATTTGTTTGGTTATCTACTTTAATATAACTAAACAGATTCAATCTTAAACCGTGTGTGTACGATTTGTGAGATTAAAAGCAATCTTGAATCTTTGAATCATCAATTGTGTGAGTGTTTCACACATTTGAGTTATTAAAGAGTCTCACTTGGTTTAGTGTAAATAATGATTTAATGATTCATCTCAGTGGTATAATAATTTAGAATCTAAGAAAATTGGAAAGTCAACAGAAGAATACATCACGAGGATGGTCATGAAATCTATATGATTGATTGAACCATTCGTTTACTAATTCTTATTTAGAGTTGGAGATAATAACATATCAATGCAAAAGCCATATTGATGTAAATTAAGGGATGAACAAGTTTCACTTTTTCTTCAGTAGGAGAGGGCTCCATTGGAGAAGTCATATGTGTGTTTATTATTTTTCACCGGACCTTGGATTCATAGCATCCTACTAGGTTTATTTGAATTATGAGACTTTCAGGTAGGCCAAATTGTGAGAAATTAGAAAGATGCTATTTTAATAGAATCATAAAAATCGCATTTTTCTTCTTCGGTGGGAGAGTTGACTTTTTATTGGTAAGAGATATGATTTTTCTGATATTTTTATTAGATTCAAATGGGGGGTACTTCCTTATTTACATGTAATATCTTAAGTAAATGTTATGATCAAATTATAATATTTACTTAAATGATATGGAATGTAAATAAGGTATGAGTTTCAGTTCTACAGGGTGCCTTCTGATTGAACCTGCTGACACTTTTAACTGAAGAAGGACCAGTTCATCACAAACTGGTGTCTGTCGACAGCTACTGTCCTCCAGAAATAATTTATGGGTCTGACACTATCTGTCGATAGACCAGAGTTGGCTGTCGACAGGCGATGAACATCTGTCGACAGGTGAAAGTCATCTGTCGAAAGCTACTGTCAGTTCTGTATTTCTGGGTTCTGGAAGCATGATACCTGTCGACAGGTGAAAGTCATCTGTCGAAAGCTACTGTCAGTTCTGTATTTCTGGGTTCTGGAAGCATGATACCTGTCGACAGGTAAATGCTGGTTGTCGACAGGTGAGATCTAAACTTTCAGGAATGTGATAAAACTACCGCAGAAAATTCTACCAAGTGTTTCTATGAATCCTTACATGATTGGTAACATCAAAAGGGTCTTATTTCTAGTTCTAAACACCACTTTCCATGAGGAAGACGGGTAGCACAATAGGGATATATTATGGCATGGAAATCTAAAAGCAAGATGACAACTACAAGTGCAACACTTCCTAACAACCTTTTCTTGCTTCTAATAGGATAAGTTACATAATATGTTTGAATCATAGCACAAACTATAGCTAAAACATGATTACAAGGAATAGAACAACTCTTCTATAGTTGTTTCTAGTATGTGTACATGGTAAACACTTTAATCATGAAGTTCTTGAGTAGGAATAAGAGGCAAGAATAGAAGAAGGAAACCAAAGGAAGGTGAGTTTTAAAGAACATGAAACAATTAGTACATATGAGTTATATAATTGGAGAACCCACAAGCATGAAATTATGGAAGTGAAGATGAATCATAGGAAGGAAACTATCTCTAGATATTCCAATCATACTCAATACAATCTATATCCGACTTTTATCTATCTAGCTTAACCTCAGGCTTTCTACCCATCCTCACAGGTCACTACAGGATGTTGAGGACCGATAATTATTTGAATCCTCAACCAATGCCCTGATACCATTCTGTCACGTCACGACATTTAACATATCTATAAATGCCAAAACGTGAGCGAACAAGAAATTAAGAGTAAAACTTAAACTAATTGTGCATAGATTTACTCAGAAGCTTCACTAAATAACAAGTATTATTTTCCATTCAATAGGTGTTACATGGTTCCCAATTTACAATCTCAAAAGTAAAATGCCGCCAAGGTTGGTCACACACAAATCCCTAAGTCCCGCCTTGTAGAACTGTAGATTACCTGAAAAAGTGGGATTTGATGAGCTAACTAGCCCAGTAGAATTCAATTCCTTTAAATAGAAAGAATTCAAATGTATAATCTCAAGATAAGAACAGGTATAGATTGCTAGCATTGAGTGTTCAAAACAATGAACAAATGAATCAATTTGATAACAGGTATTGAACAAGAATAGTTTAGAAACAAGATCAATAACTCAGGATGATACTTGAATTCAGAATCAGACACATTTTCACACACACAACCATGATGTGATGACTAATCAAACACGAATTGATGTCTGCCAACATCCATAAATTCTCATCACCCCCGCGCGGCCACTGATGAATTCGGGCGCTCCCCCTAGGACTGAACCAGCCCTTTATTTGCCATGCATATTTCTCAAACGAGTCCAAAGACTCACAACTTGTCATCATAACACATACATTCTTGCAGTAGATCAAGGACACACAAGGATTCACTCATGGTTCACACACAAGAATTATGAAACTCTGTTCCTTCATTGATTATAGGATTTTATGATCTCACGAGGTCAATTATGTTTGGAACTTTGAAGAGATGACTCATGGTAAAAAGAAATGAAACTTGACTGGTTTATTAGATGTTTAGGTGGTAGAAACATCGAGGAATGACTTAACATTTTGTTAGAACAATTGGGTATAGTTCAGATCAAGAAATGAGTCAAGGTAGGTGCTGGAATCCGGGACTAGCTGGGCCTGTCGACAGCATGGAGGTTCCTGTCGATAGATATGGCTTTCCCAGAAGCTAAATTCTCAGACTGTCAGTGGTTGTCGATAGCCAAGGGGATGTTTGTCGACAACCCCTGTTAGATTTGGTTTTCTGGGTTCTGGCAAGGTGGCCCTATCGACAGCTAGAAGCAGGGCTGTCAACAGGTGCTATGTAGACTTCCAAAAATGGATTAAAACCAACTAGAATTTGTGCTACCAAGCTTTTCTATCACTCCTAACATGATTAAGACTTTATCCAAGTATGATCTTAACCTCAAAAATCAGATTAAGGATACAAGGAAGTGAAAAAGAAATGATGGATCATCGTGTACATGGATGATCCAATTGGAGAGACACTTCAAGGACAAAGATGGTTGGAACCTCTTCTTATCCTTTAGCAATAGTTGAACAAGATACACACACTTAAAACTCACAAGATCTCTTAACGAATCCTTTCACAAAGGTAGAGAGAACTACCATAAATCGACATATTCCTACACAGTGGAATCAACATGGTTCCATTTTAGCAAAAGTTGAGATGATAAAAGCAATGAGGTGTTGATTCCCATGACTGAATACTAACTTGCACTTAATAGAAAGCTTAGTTCCTCTCATGGAACCACTTCA
Source organism: Colocasia esculenta (assembly GCA_014218235.1). NCBI lineage: Eukaryota > Viridiplantae > Streptophyta > Magnoliopsida > Alismatales > Araceae > Colocasia > Colocasia esculenta. Next base: position 40,692,176 of record CM024757.1, on the reverse strand, counting down.
CGGATTTGAAGAATAACATACATATGGTACTACATGTCTTTGAACGAGTAATCCCAGATTTGAAGAGTAAGAAGAAGAAAAAGAAACAGGAAGAGAATCTTACGTACATATATATATCAAGTAGATCAAAATTCATCTCTCTAATATAGAAACAAGTTTATAGCTAGGAGATTCTATAGAAGATTCTACACCCCCAACAGAAGCTTCTCTAAATTGTGGAGAACACAAGAATGAAGAGTAAGGAAGTAAATCCTATCTAGCTTGATGAAGATGGAGTCAAAAGCACAAATTTGAAGATCAGAGTATCTACAAAGAAGATAGAGCTAAAGGAACAAGAACAAGAGAGAAAGGAAGAGAATTCTACTTGTGAAGATAGATGATGAGGCCTTCTCTTCGATGGGTTCACTGCCAACAGGAAGAAGAAGACGCTGGGGTGTAGTCATTGCAATCCACGAATAGCTACAACTTGTAGCTCCTCAAGCACGACCAGTGGAGGCTGCAGCTTCAGCAGTAGCAGCTCCCTCACAGCATTGGCAAAAAAAGAAACAGCAAAAACAGAGGTTGTTGCAAGAATGACTGTTGGAAGGGTTAGCATGCTGGTTACGAGGATGGTTTTATATCCCCAAGCCTTTCCATGAATGATGCCACGACGGTTCACAGGTGTTGGGGTAAAACCCCCATTTTACCACCCTCCGACACCTAGCTCATGCACGTTCTGCAAGTTACACATGGTAACTATCGTGTTACCTATTCCCTCAAATGTGCTGGCCTTCCCAAGGCCTCACACTTAAGCGCCCTACAATTCCAGGAAAATGGCCACCGTAAATGGCCCAAAAATCGGCTGGCCCAAAAATACACATTTTTATGAATTCAAACGAGGTCCATTTGTGTTACAATTTCAACCATAGACTAATGTGATGGGTTTACAAATTATGGTTATTTTTATTGAATTTGTAGAATTTCTTTTACACTGGGTGAAAAATTGCCCGAAAAATAGTTGCGTCAACTTAATCTCGAAATTTGCACGTCAACAAATCTGGATATTCACATTTCTGATATCACCATATTTTTCTAAAAATTATGGTACTCTCAGATTCCTATTTCATTACAGTTTTTCGGCGTCGCCCTGTCGGTGCGCGCACCTCTGCTTACGACACTAAGGTAACGTTTGTTAGTGTTAATTAATACCGGATATTAATTATTTCAATATCATAATAATAATCAAGTCTAATAATCATATTATTCATATTTTCTAACAAATAAAATTTTTCGGAGTGCTATAGTTGCAGCATCAGGCCACATTGAAAAGACTATTTTAGAAGATGCTCCTGCTCTGGGGGAGTAAGATCAGGAAGATGAAGCTGTGGTATCAGGCCACAATGATATTTAGATGGAAGATGCTCCTATTCAAGAGGAGCTAACAGCAGCAGTCCAAGATGATGCACCTATGGAGGATGCCCCTGCTGAAGGGGAGAATTTAGGTGAAAAGGAAGCTTAGCCTCAGGGGGGAAATACTGAAAACCCCTCAGAAAATCAATTCAGAGAAGGTGAGACTGCCAGTTCTTCTGACTCAGATGAGCAGGCTGATCATGAGGAGCCCGCTGCTAGGGCCAGTGAGAAGGGAAAGGAAGTTGCTTCAGAGGATCCTCTCCTTGCAGAAGCACCTCATCAGAGGCCACAGAGACAGAGGTTTGTTATTAACTTGAAGCCTGTGATAGAAAGACTAGATGCCCAAGGTGAGATCCTTTGCACTGTGCAATCAGACATTATTTCTATTTTCTTGAGCCAGAGCTTAGCAGTAAAAGAAATGGGAATGGTAAAGAATGCCTTAAGATGGTTGAATAATGAAATGGGGAGCATGAAGACCCTATTATTTGATATTTTAAAGGAGGTAAGGGCACTTTCAGATGTTCAATAACTTTAGATATCTCAATCATCTTCCTGAGGTTCAGCTTGGTCAGTTCAAGCAGGCTATCAGTGATCTGGGGTCAGTAGAAGCTCACACTGAAGCTATCCAGGTTGACTTTGCCACCCTCCAGTTGCCTGATGTTGTCTTTCTTCCCCCAATTCATTCTCTGGTCATGGATTCGGATGTTGGCTCTATTATTTTTGAGCGTTTTGCCAAAGTCATGGGGCGAATTCAAGTTCAGAAGGGCCATCTAGTTGCATTTCACATATTTTTATTCAGAGAGTACCACCTAGGCCATGCCAATGCTGATATTCTTGCTCCTATTCTGTCAGAATGTGAAAGGCTCTCTCCTGCAGATTGGGCCACCTTCTACCCCCTATCTGCTCAGCAACTTTCTGATCTGAATGCCTTTCAGGCTCGGGAAAATAAACCTCTAGTGTCAGCTGCTGAATTTCTAGACATGAACTCCATTCATCTTGTTAAGGATCCCCTTATAACATGGGTTGAGAGATATAAGGTGTATGTAGCCATGCGGCAAGAATTGAAGCAGAAGCACATCTTCTACCCTGTGTCTATAGATCAGTTTCTTTCCTGTGCTAGCTTTGGGAAGACCAGCTACTTCAAGTTTTCCCTTGATCGAGATCGTTATGCTCAGTTCCTAGATGAGCAGCTGGTTCTTCATCTCTAGAGGATGGCTCCCACCATGGGACCTTCCTACTCTATTGCTTGTGGGGTATTTCGTCTTCATTTTGAGCAGCAGGAAGAGAATGCTTGGGAAGTTATTTCCCATCATGCCTCCCTTTTGTCTCCTACTTTCTATCTCCCTGTACCCCCTCAAGATTAATCAAATATACTTTTGTGCTCTCTCATCCATCTTTTCTCCTTTCTTCTTTGTCTCCTCGTGCATCTTTTTACTTGATGACAAAAAGGCAGAGAAATATAGTATTTCTGAAATAGATCTCATATATTTTATTTCGTAATTTATTTAGATTTATTTCAGAACATCTTTTATTATTGCTATGTTTTGTCATCACCAAAAAGGGGGAGATTGATGATCAGATTTTTCCCATATAATTTAAAAAAATTAAATATATATTTTGGTGATTAACAAAACTAAGACAATGTGCATTTCTAACATATTTTCTATGAGAATTGAGCACAAAAAATCTAACAAAGAAATACAAGCTAAATTGGTAAGTATTCTTCATACCAGCATTTACAGTCCAAAACATTTAATTTTCTAAGTACACATCGACTCTCTAGTTGTTATAACGATTTCCTTAGAATCATAACGATTTCCTCATTCACATCGATTTTGGCTCTATAACGATTTCATAAGTCATTTCTATTCTATTGCAGTCTATTCCATAACGATTCGCTAAGTGATCGCATCGATCTCACAACAATTCGCTAAGAAAACATAACAATTTGCTTCCATAATGATTCGCTAAGTGATTGCATCGATCTCTCAACGATTCGCTTAGAAAGCATAACAATTTGCTTCCATAACGATTCGCTAAGTGATCGCATCGATCTCTCAACGATTCGCTAAGAAAGCATAATTATTTGCCCTCACAACGATTTGGTCTTCGCATCGATTTGATAAGTGAGAACAACGATTTGCTCTCACAACGATTTGGTCATTGCATCTATTTGATAAGTGAGAACAACGATTTGTTCTCACAACGATTTGGTCATCGCATCGATTTGATAAGTGAGAACAACGATTTGCTCTCGCAATGATTTTAGTTTCACAACGACTCGTTAAGTTTCATAATGATTCATTAAGTTACACAACGACTTGGTTGCAGTAACGATTTGATACATTAAACAACGATTTGGTTATAACGACTCATCCATAACGATTTGCTGATAGTATCATAATGATTTGTCTCTACAACAATTTGTTATTAATGCATAACGATTTGTGTGTACATCGATTTGCTTATGAATGTATAACGATTCACATGAATAACGACTCATCAACACAATGATTTCATAAGTCATAATCATATCGATTTCATGATGTATAATGACTTGATATTCAAACCTATTCTCAGATAGTTTGAAAAGTCAAAGTCTTCCCTCGCTTTTCTCTCACATCCATGCATTTATTATGACTGATCATATCACTGCACTGCATGCAAACGATATCTTCTATTTCCATGCTTATACTGTAAACATCTTTTTAGAAGAACAGAATGGAACTTCCTTTTTGATATAAAATCAATCTAACATTGACTGACAACAAGAGACATCCTAGCTGTCTATTATTTTAGCATTTAATACGTGCAGGTCTCTGACAGCGCATCTCAGTACAACGTTGGACAATATGGAAGATAACAGACATCAAAGAAGACCCTATCTCTCTTATTGCATGCATGGAAAGCTAAAGACTGTTGAACAAGAAGCTCTACAGTGACATGCAGTCTAACGTAAATAAAAGCTTAGAGACAACGGACACTTCAACATTCAATTTTCAAATGGAAGACATATATAGAAGACTGAAGCTCCAGAAGTAGATACAACACTAACGACAATCTTTTACAAGCTTTTCTGCGAGCATCTGAAAGAGCGAAGTCTCACTCCTTTGATTGTTCAGCTCTTAGCTCTCTGCATTCATTGTGTTAGTCTTGAGAGCTTCTGTAAACTGAGAGTGTTCCTCATTGTAGAACTTTCCCTCTCAGTCATTGCTTCAGATCAAGCATTGGCCCTTAAGCTTGATCTAGGGACGTATCATCTCTTGAATACATTCCTGTGTTCTTTCCCTTCGTGTTGAAGGAAGACCTGGTGGTTTCTAGGGTGTTTGTTTCCCTTCGTGTAGAAGGAAGACTTGGTGGGATGCAGGGTGTTGTAATTCCTCTTCGGGTTGTGAAGAGAAGACCAACTGCGGCTGGGTGTGTAAGTGTCCTTGAGGGGGACTATACCTTTGGATAGTGAAATCCTGAGGTATTGCTCAGGGACTAGACGTAGGACTCCTAAGGAGAGGGGATCCGAACTAGGATAAATCCTTATGTAGTGTGATTGCCTTTGTGTGTTTGCTGTTTACCTTTACTAACACTAACAACTATCGAAGTGTGTTTTGTGTGACTATTTTGTGAACAGATTTTAGGTTCTCAATAATTTTAAGAATCCCATTCACCCCCCCCCCCCCCCGGGCTTGCTAGCTAGGCAACAATTTATACCCTTCTTTGCATTTCAAGGGTGGTTGAAGTTCATTTCAGAATTCAAGAGTTCTATCTGAACATGGTGGATGATCCAGAGGGTTTCAGGTCGGAGGTTAAGGGTGTCTCAATTCTTTTCACTCCTGAGTTAGCTTCTACACTATTTCACTTTCCAAATGTTGATGAGGATTGGAGTGAATTTGAGGTCAATCTTCATGAAGCTTACACTCTTCTTACTGGTCTTCCACATGATTCAAAGGATTCAAGACAAACTCATGTCACAAGGTTCAACACCAACACCTTCCCTCTAGTTCTTCATTTGGTACATCACATTCTTACCACAATTATCACACCACGGGGTGGTGGTAGGAATAGACTGATCAATATTCAAAGATTTGTGATGTACAGTATGAAGAAAAATGTGAAAGTCAATATTAATTTGATAATGACACAAATTATGTCTGAAACAATAAGGAAAGATCTTCACAGATCCTTGCCCTATGCAGCACATCTCATAGCTGTATTCAAACATTTTGAAGTTTCCCTGGTGAATGAAAAGGTTCATAAAATACCTCAAAATAATATATATTGTTTGCATCACCTGCAAAAGTTCATGAGATTCAGATTTGAACGAGACCAAGTGCTAAGAGGGCAAGTTGTAGCACCAGAACCTCCAGTTGAACATGTACAAGAAGAAAATGCTCTCGAAGATGCTACTCCTCAAATTGATCCAGTGGACCAGCCACATGTTGAGGTTGAGATTCCTTTTGAGCCACCAGTTGCACCTTCTCCTCAAGCATCTCCACCTCTTTCACATATGCTTGTCCCTCTAACCTTTTTCACCCAACATCATAGCTCAGCTTCCGCTTCTTCTAGTAGACCTTCTGTTCCACCTGAGTTATACAAATTTCTCCAAACTCAGTTTGATAATCTCAATTCCTCCATAATAGAAATGTCTAATAGATTTGAACTTCGGATTCAGAGATTGAAAAATTCTGTTAATGGTCAGTTTGTGAGACAGCATGAAGCAGCTGAGCATGCAACTAGAAGATTCAACAGGTTAATTGGCACATTGGGTGATGCTTGTACCCAACTTAAAGAACTTCAGCTCAAGACTCAAGGAGTTATCGATGCAATTTTGGCCAACACTCAACAAGGACTTTTCACTAGTCAAGAAACTGTAACTCAAGTGTCTAAAAGTCGATTATCCTTTGCTCATTTGGTTGAAGATATGGAAAGAATGAGAACTCTTATTGCCCATATTGATCAGGAAATGGCAAATCTCAGGTCTGATATTAGTAATGTTGGGCAACATGGCACAGTTCCTAGTACATCTGCTGCTTCTCAACATGCAACTCACAGTCTTGGTGTATTTCAAGAAAACATGTATGAAAATCATCACAGAATGGAAGATCTTTTGCACACTAGACTCTCTACTATGCAAACTCATATCAGAATAAGTTTGAGTGCTATGGAAGCAAGGATGAAGACCATAGAGAACATCTTACTCCCACTTCTTCCTCCTCCACCTCCTTCTGCATGATGTCTTTTTGTTTTGATGATGTCAAAGGGGGAGAAGGATTTACATTTTGATGTGATGTGATGTGGATGCTAAACTTTTTGGGCTATATACATTTTGATGTGGATGCTAAACGTTTTGGAAACATTTTGGTTGATGCTTGTATGTCTAATTTTTCCTTGAAAATGACAAATGAATGACATGTTCGTTTGCAAAGGGATGAAAACTTTTGGATGTCATTGATGAAAATTATGGATGTCAGTGTTATGCTCATTATATACCATGAAATTGTGAATGGATACTTTTAAATCACATTTGTGAGAAAATCAAGTTAACTTGATGAATCATAGTTGCCATCATAAAAAAGGGGGAGATTGTTGGATCTCTTATTTTGATGACATCTAAATATGATTCATGAATATATTGAAATCATGTTTATCATGTTTAAATTTATATCTCACAATGTTTCTTTCATGTATAGCTCAAAGAAAAGGACAGACATGCCAGTGGTGTCGACACAGTGCCCTGTGGTGTCAACACTAGTTCACTGTCCCAGAAGAAGGATTCTGAAGACATGCCAGTGGTGTTGACACAATGCCCTGTGGTGTCGACACTAGTTCACTGTCCAGAAGTCTGTTTCCCAGCCAAGACTCTGTGTGTCGACACATAGCTGTGTAGTGTCGACACAGTTCGGACAATTCTCTAGATCTGAATTTACCAAGTCACGTGGATGACTTTGGTAAGGGGTTTTTGGGCGGGAATTTCGATGCTCCCAATTCCCAAGATATTTTGTGGATCCATGGGGCTATGAATAACCCCTATCCACTCGGCTTTTGGAGAATCATCCATCAGGACACGCACCTGCTCTTCCATACTCCAGAGTGTTCCAGCCGACTTCTGAAGAAGACCTCATCCTACCAAACTGTTCCCAGATCTGAAGGAACAAAGGTCGTGAGCACCTTGGATGATCCAATTGAAGGAAAATTTCGAGCCATCAGAGTCTTCTTCTTGGAGCTGAAGCAGAAGAGCTGGTCCCTATTCTTGAAGCAGAAACAGGGATCTTCGAGCCAGTCATCTTCAACTTGGATTTCAATTGTTCTGACTGGTTCTTCATTTCAAACTTACTCTATTGAAGTGTGTGCTGTGAAATTGGTGCAATCCTTGTGCTCAATTTTGTGTGTGTGGTGGTTTCTGAGATTTCTGAATCTCACTGTATGTGTGTTGTGGTGTATCTTTTCTGAACCGGCAAGATAAGCCACATTTGTGTGTGTGTGTGTGTGGATGGTGGATGTAGGATACACTGTTGTGTAATCCGAACCACCCTAAATCTCTCTGTTCTTGTGGTTTGATTATATCTTGCGGTAGATGCTTGATACGCTCGTTAGTATTTCACCATCTAACTTGTCTAAGTTGCACAAAATTGTGAATAAGCTTTAGATTCAATTCTTAATTTGATTTCTCAAAAGTCTAATAGAGTGAATTTTAAAATTCAGTGAAATCTATTCAATCCCCCCCCCCCCCCTTCTAGATTTCTTCAAGGCAATTTTTCTGCAACATTTCAGGTATTACAACCCACTTGCACCCAAACAAGTCTTCCCTTCATAGAGGGTATTACAACCACCTACAACCGTAGGTCTTCCTTTCATAGAGGGGCACTATAGGGAACAAACACCCTATTGGTTGAAAGAATTGTACAATAGGAAAGACTACTCTAACTCTTTCTGACTAATGGTGGATTAAGAAGATTTGGAACAATAGAATGTCACCCAAAACAAAACTTCTGAATGCAAGATAGCTTGGAAGTCGAAGCTTGAACAGATGGCTCTCTTGAGGTCTTGTGTGCTTCTCTCCTTTCTTTCTGATTGTAGAATGTAGTCGTGTATGCTCATACGTTTGTATGTTAGACTCTATGTTTGTTCTTGTTTCACTTTCAAACTTTAGCTTCTTATAATCTTCAGAGTCTTCAATCATCCCATTTAAAAGTAGTTGTTTGAATTTGAACGTTGGGTCTTAAGACTTGAGATAGATGAGATGTCCATCATCAGATCTTCAGCCCTTGAGTCTCAACGACTTCAGGCTATGCAGATAGCTTCATGGCTCCATTTGACAGCTTCAATAAATATGTGCAAGCTCCATGCCCATGATTGAAAGATAAGTAGCATGCTTCGGTAGGTAGCTGAGTATCTGCATGGTCAAGAGAAAAACATAGATACCTCCATTCTTTTGGAGGTAGGTGAGATACCAAAAATATATAAAATAGAAAAGGTTTCAGACAGATAGATATATAATACATTTAAAGACAGATAGACACTGTATGGGTCATGCAAAAAGTTTTCTCCTCAAAACATGGAGTCTCGATAAAAAGTGAGATGTGGTAGGTGAGTTCTGATAGATAGACCATACTGCTTATACCTGCCACCACATTTTCTGCAGACCATCTATTATGCAAAGTACGAACTATATGTCTAACAATGAGAGAGTGATCTAGCAGATATACAAATCTTTTAAGTTTCAAGATAATGGAAATGAAATTTTAAAATTGAATGCATTAGAGTCAAATTTTCTCACTAAAACATTTGAACTTGATAACAAAAAGAATAGAGAAGTACAAAACACATTGGATAATTACAGATAACAAAGAGAATGTCACAATGTAGAACATGTGTTAATCTATTATTCATTAAATACTTTCATAATGATTAGAACATTTATCGTACTAATAATAAATTAACAGTTTTTCTGCAAAATAATAACAGTCATTAAAACATCTAAGTACCATCTCAAGAGTCGAAGTGAGATCAACAAAATAACAGTAATCGATGTGAGATATAGAAGCAATTGATGTTTGATTAAAGGTAATTATTGTAAAAGACAATTGATGTTTGAGACAATCGATGTTCTAAGGTAATCGATGTTAAAGAAAATCAATGTTTAAAGGTAATCTATAATACCCTGAATGTCTGGATCACAGTTTACCAGGTTTGGGGACTAGTGTGTGGCCCATTAGTTGTGTTGGTGTGAATACATGTGTGTTTACAGGTTTGTGTAGCAGGGTGTGAGGCTGGAGGGTTGGAAATCCCAGCCCAAATAGACCTCTGGCAGGTTCATTAAGGACGCAACCAACACAGTCGTCGTGATTCTTAGTTGAACTCGACCACTTGCTACATCGAGATTTAGCCTCGTTGTTACGTGAGCGCAGCTACATGGACACCGCGTGGCACATGCAGAGGCGTCGGGGTTAAATTGCGACGATGGGGTATGTCACGTTTTGAAACGCGAAGGCCCGATATATCGTGGTTTAACCTCTGTGTATTTTTGGCTTCTGCCCTTGGCCGAACAGTGCAGTTGCATTGCTCAGCTGAAGGGAGAGTTGTTGAAGGACTTTGGGTCGATTTTGGGTGTTTTGTTGTTCGTTCGGTGTGGTTCCGGTGTGAGGAGGTGCTTTGGAGCACGGGGAACCTCTAGGCAGCGTTTGTTTTGCGTTTCATCTATTGGTAGGGGAACTTTCCCTTGTTTTCATGTGTATGGTTGGTATGGATTGGAGTTTGTGGATTTTGGGTTGGAAATCATATAAACATGATAGAGAGCATGCTTAGGGTTTTATATGAATGCTTAACTCCTGCTTTATCAGCCTGTATAGTCTTTTGGTGTGATTTTCGGAATGAAAGTTTAGGGTGGTTTTCTGCTGTCTGAAAGGCGACAGAACCAGTCGTCGCGTTTTTATGAATGCGATGGCTTGTCCAGTCACGATTCAGACTTTAAGGCGACGGGTTGGTCTGTCGCGATTCAAGTACCGATAGGCGACCACTGTGTTGGTCGCGATTTAGAATGTGGCCACCCGAGCTCTGGGGTTCTGTGGCCAGTCTGCCTATTTTTTAGGTCCACTGCTTCGGCAGTGATGGTTGTGCAATATAGGGTTTGTAAAGGGTGTCTTGGCTTATACCGTGATTGGAAACGATGGATTTTGCTTGGTTATGTGTGCATAGCAAGTTGGGTTGTTAACGCCTTCCGTGGTTACCTCTCTAGTTTGTTACCCAAGCACCCGGTGCTCAGGGTTTGTCTCGGCACGGTGTGTACCATCAAGGTTTATGTCGTCTTCCTGAACACCCTCACTCCTGAGTTTGAGTTGTACGTTCGGCTGAGGGAAAGACGACAGTGGGAAGCGACCTGTGTTTGTGGGTGTGCAGTCACTTGTAGTGCACTCGTGGTTGGGGGACAGACACTAGTAGACGTACTGGTCCCCAGCTAGTCATGTTTCTAGTGCCTCACTTTAGGGAGCTCGGGCCGGAGTCCCTAAAGGTGTCAGGCTTGAGCCTGTAGCTGTGTGGTCTACAGAAGTGTTGTTGGTTGTTCTCCACAGTCCTTGACCTTGCTGAGGTGGAGCGGCAGCTGGACCTTTCATCCGTGGTTGCGAGGTTGAGAGGTAGTCTTATGTTGTTTGTCCGGGTTTGTGGCTGGTGTCGCGAACCAGTTCTCGTAACTCGTGTGCAGCGTGCCCTTCTTTATTTTTTTATTTTCCTGGCAAAATAAATGCAATAGGATCAGCGACTGGTCGAGTGCATTCCACCTCAGCAGGGTGAAATGGAACCACTCCCCCAGGCGATTAACCTGCTACACAAGAATTTTATATATTATTGAATAAAACTTACAACTTCTACGAGGCATCCCCCTGAAAGGAAGAAAATAAGTGAACCCAATTAGACTAGTCTAATATTAAAAAGACCTGATCTATCTAAAACTACCGACCCTTTACAAGAGTGAGGGAGGTTTTGGACTCCCCAGAAGACCTGATTAAGCTTGGAGACCACTGCATGATTTGCTAGCTGATCCGCCACCATGTTTGCTTCCGGTAAACATGAGAGATGGATCTTTGATCGGCATCCAGCATCTTCCTGACCTTCGCCACCATCTATAAGATCGCCAGGATGTACATCGGTTCTGTTGCAAGGAATTAATGAGCAATAAGGAGTCCGACCTGATGTGAGAAAGCCAAACACCTAAAGAAGTTGCAATCCATATACCATCACATAAAGCACAGGTTTCGGCAATGAGACTATTCCCCACTCCATAATAGTGAGCAAATGCTACAAGCAACATACCATTGTTGTCCCGAATACAGCCACCACCACCACAATATCCTGGATTCCATTTAGATGCCCCATCTACATTTAAACAATAGCTAACATCAGGAGGTATCCATCGGATAAGCTTGATCTGTTTGGCAGAGAATTGAGGAATAAATCCATAAACATGAAGCACCTGCTGTTCCACCCTTGTTGGAGCACCTTGAAAGAGGTCTTGTTGAGGGCAGGAAATATGTAGCTTAATAGAATTAATAATGTCATCAACCCAACAATCTTCTCTTCATACCTAGTAGCACATCTACCTTTCCACAGCTCCTAAATCATGATCATGAAACCATATAGAGATATAAATCTCATAGGGATCTGATGTTACAATATTTAACAAAGTTCCACGTCCTTGCTGTAATATGGCCATGTAGGTGGATTTTATTACTAACAAGAGGAAGGAACCAGCGCCAGATCTGAACCGCTATGTCACTATTGATGAAAACATGGTCAAGGTCTTCAATCTGAGGATTAACACAGCAGTGGCATCTAGATACCATAGGAACACCACGGTCCGATATCCTACTGTCAACAGAGATTGCACCATTCAACATCTTCCAAGAGAACAAAGAACTTCTAGGATTATAGGAAGGCTGCCAAATCTTCAACCAATCTGAACGACGGGTCCCCTTCTCTCTAAACAAATTATAAGCAGAGGAAACTGAAAACGTACCACTAGGGGAAGCTGCCCAAACACATCTGTCCTCCTCATCATTAAGCCGGAGACCCTGTAAAATCCCTTCTGGAAGTACCACCCTTAATGGATGGGAGTCATTATTCACTACCTCCTGCAGGGTAGAACCATCGCCCACTAAGTAGTCTTGGATGAGCCCTGAAAGCGAAAGATCACCAATCCAAATATCATTCAAAATTTTAATCTTATCTCCCTTACCATGAATCCATCTAGTGTTGTTTTGAATGATAATATTAGCAGCCTGAAGAGTCCTCTTCGGGATTCCAGGAAGATAGTTGTAGCTGGTAGATTCATACCTCTTCTTGGCATAAGAAGCCCAGAAGGAAGTAGCATGGCGGATATTCCACAGCTGTTTAACAACCAAGGACAGTTGGACATGGTGCAAGTTGTGAATGCCAAGACCTCCTTCAGCTTTCGGAAGATGCATGGAATTCCATACAACCCAATGCCAACGACGAGAGCCATCCGAGCCATTCCATAAGAAAGCGGTCGCTGACCTTTCAAATAAAGATATCACTGCTTTCGGGAGAACAGATGCAGCCTCCAGATAAATAGGAATAGAAGAAACCACTGAATTAATCAAGGTAATTCTTCCCACTTGAGAAATAAGTTTAGACATCTAGCTACCTAACTTGACATTAACTTTATCAATAAGGTGTTTGTAATCAGCAATCAGGACTATATCGGGCCTAAGAGGAACTCTAAGGTAGAGTAACGGCCCTTGTTGCTTCTTATACCCAGTGATATCTATAATTCTTTGAACTGCAAGGGGAGACTTCTTGGTATCTACCATGAAAGAACTCTTGCTAGCATTAATATACTGACCAGAAGATTGAGAATATTTTTCCAAAAAAAGCATCAGATTTTACATTACGAGTACTACCATTCATGAATATGAGAGTGTCATCTGCATATAGCAGATGGGATGGGGGCGGACTGCCTCTTGGACTAACATAAGGGTTAAGGAGACCACTAGAAACCATACTTCCTAGACCTCTACTCGGAGCTTCCTCTATTATGAGGAAGAGAGCTGGGGCAATTGGATCACCTTGTCTTAAGCCTCTTATTGATTTAAAGTAACCCGCAGAAAAACCATTGAACAACACAGAGAACCAGCAGTTGGATATCATCAATCCAATATAGGAAACAAACCTGGAAGAGAAACCAAACCTCCTGAGGACAGCAAATAGGAAATCACATTCAACACTGTCATACGCTTTCTTGATATCCAGTTTAAAAATGGCATTTCCCCCCCCTAACTTTACGACCAATATCATGAACTAATTGCCTGGAAAAAGAAACATTATCCAAAATGTACCTCCCTTGAACAAAAGCCCCTTATTCCTCCGAAATAATTCCTGGAACGATTGCAGCCAGTCTGTCACATAGGATTCTAGAAACAATTTTGTAGCAAAAATCGCAAAGGCTAACAGGTCGAAAATCATTGAAAGATTTAGGAGTATGTTTCTTCGGGACAAGGGCAATCAGAGTTGAAGTAACGCCTCTGGGGAATGAGTGGCCCTAAAAGAAGCCACTGACCACTGCATACACCACTTTGTGAATAATGTCCCAACAGAAAGTGTAAAAAATTCCGGTGAAACCATCTGGACCAGGGGAACTATTACCATTCAAACTCCAAACAGCCTGTTTGACTTCTTCCATACCTGGGAAAGCACACAGGATCTCATTTTGATTTTCTGAAATTTTTTAAGGAATAACTTGGAGAATAGAATCTTCAATCACATGGGTAGACGACTGCAGAAGGTTCTCAAAGAAAGATGTCACCTCATTACACAAGACCTCTTGGTCCTCACACCAGGAGCCGTTAATATGGAGACGTTGGATTCTATTTCGTCTTCTTTTTCCTTGAACAGTAGCATGATAAAAAGCAGTGTTCCTGTCACCTTTCTCCATCCAATCCATACGAGATTTTTGCACCCAGAAAATCTCCAAGTAGTGCAGTGCCTTAGTAAGAGCAGCAGTTGCCTCCCCCAATGCAGATATATTCTCCAGCGACGGGTTGTTATCAAAATTCTCATGCTTCATTCTAACCACTTCCTCCTGAACATGCACATTACTGTCGACATCACCAAAAACCATTTTGTTCCAAGAACGGAGAGCATGTTTTACTGCCTTTAGCTTGAGGAAAAGGATAACAAAAGGATTAGGATGCCACTGAGTTTCCTCCTTCCACACCCTACTGACGGTATCTTGAAAAGAGGCATGGGATGTCCACATAGCTTGAAACGTAAATATGGACGGGGGTTTGATATCAGTAACAAAGTTAACCATCAAGGGAGAGTGGTCCGAGGGACCTCTAGGAAGGTGTCTGACACAAAGACCAGGAAACTTGTCCTCACAACTCATGTTAAGCAAAAAACGGTCCAGTCTAGCCATGATAGACGCCTGGCCAGTTCTTTTGTTAGACGAAGTGAAGTTTGGACCAATGAAACCAGCGTCATGAAGAGACGTAGCATTGATACATGCGTTGAAGTCCAGCATGGCTTCCATGTTACAGTTGCGCCCACCCTTTTTCTCAGCTGGTTGAGCAACACAGTTGAAGTCTCCCCCAACAATCCAGGGAACGTCCACAGTATCTGAAATGGCGATGATATCATCATAAAGAGACCTTCTGATGGCAGCGTCACAGCTGTCATAAACAAAGGTAAGAACCATATATGCTTTGTTATCTTCCATCATAGCTAAGGAAATCTGCTGATCGGATTTACTAATGATTTACATAGAAATATTACCCTAGAATATCCAATTTTTTTAGTCTTCACCCCCGTTTCCATCATAATTCTCCATGTTGATGGATTTACATAATTTACCAGCTCTGGCAAGAGGGACCATAGGCTCAGCAATTGCCAAGATGTCAAGATTACCTTTCCTAACCATCCTTCTAAGAACCCGCCTAGAGGCATTATTAGAAATACCTCTAACATTCCAAAAGAGAATTGGACTAGTCATGAGGATGAGTATCCTGAAGTACCTCCTGCAGCCTTGGCCAACGATCTAGTTCTAGCACCAACCATCTTTTGAGATTTTCCCTCTTCTATAGGAGGAGAAATATTCATAAAAATATTCTCACTGGACGCAAATAAAGAAACCTTCCAAAGCACCATATCAGACGGTTCAGGAAATATTTTGCTAGGGTTGTTGTAGGTATTCCGTTCCTCTTCGTCCTGCACAACAAGAATCATCGCCGGATAAGACGTAGTAACAACCTTGCTTGTGACATTCATACCCTCCAAAGTAGCACTGCACCCTATTATTTGGACTTCCTCTTGCATGCAGCCCCCATGCAGGCCATGCAATGTTGGGGAGGAGTTATCGTGCACTTCTTGATTAACAAACTCATTAACAGTCGCCGAAACTTGTAGAGGAGAGCTGGGAGCCATGCCCTCTAATTCAAAAACCTGAAGGGTATGACCTTGAGCGTCCTTAGTGCCCTTATTTAGCTTGTACACGTGAACGTGGTTTTCCGTTTATTTATTTATAGTTGTAGTATCATGCATAGGCTGAGTTACCTTATTAATTGCTTGTAAGTCATGCTTACTATATTTGCTGAACATTGTTTTCTCAGCTTTTGGAGAGTTACCCTACTGAGCCAATGACTTGCGAGGCTCACCCCTTCTTCTTCCAGGTGAAGGAGAGCAGGAGGGATCTCGTCCCTATTCTAGTTCGGGACTACACCGTAGTCGAGTTGGGCTAACATCACCAGCAGAGTAATATTTCTACTTGTTGTGCCTTGGGGGTCTTGTCCCAGGCTATTGTACTTGTACTATGACTTTGGTTCAGAATTGAAAATGTACATTTCAAGTGAACATATATGAATTATGGAACCTTTTATATGTTCAGCGTGTTCTTTTATATTTCTACGGACATGTGTGTGTTGATATCCCTTGCAAGGCTATGGCCTATTCACGGGAGGCTGAGTCATGTCAAGCATGTTATTGGGTTAACGGGCCTGAGCAGCGAGGACCGTCACAGTTGGTATCAGAGTAAGGTCCGTGTAAATATGAAGGAACAAGAAATGTACATAGTTTGTTCTCTACTATAGTCTACTGCTGGTAGTTGGCCCTATTTTTGTAATGATAAGCTTGTGTGCTATGTGGTTGGAATGCTGCATGTGCAGGTTCATAAATGGCTGATAGGAGAGATTGGGGAGATGGAGGTGATGAGCCTGAGGAGTCCACACGTCAGATGATAGAAAGGTTATGGGAGAGTATCACACAGATTCGGACACGGTTAGATCAGTAGCCATCGGTTCAGCCAGCAAGTTATAGCACCACCAGTGGAGGAAGAGACAATACCGGTACCGCTAGTGCCACCCTTTGGAGTTGAGGTACCACCTGTAGTACCTTTACCTCTAGTTGTACCAGTGCAGCCAGCTAGCGTGGAGGAGTCTACGGTACTAGTGGAGAGGTTTCTACGGTTGCAGCCACCTACATACTCGAGAGGTCCAAATCCGGATATGGCGGAACATTGGGTGCATGAGATAGAAAGAGTTTTTGTCACAGTGAGGTGTCTACAGGATGATAGAGTTATATTGGCTACTTACCAATTGCGGGGATTTGCACAAGAATGGTGGAGACTCAAGATGCAAATCGTGTTTGCAGGACGAGCGGAGGATACAATCACTAAGCCAGAATTCCTTGAAGTATTCAACAACACATTCTTTCCGGTACAAATTCAGCAAGCCAAGATGGAGCAATTCAGGACACTACAACAAGGAAATTTGTCAATACTGGAATATCAAATGTGATTCATGGCCTTGAGCGGGTACACACCTTATGTGGTAACTAACAATGCTATGATGGTGGAATATTTCATTTGAGGGTTGAGGCCGGAGTTGCAAGATGCGGTGACTCCTCTTATGTGCGGAATGGTGGAGGAGGCAGCCCAAAGAGCAACAATTCTTGAAAGAACTGTGCAAGCTAGGCAGTCAAGCAGATCAGGATCAGATAGTTTTCGACTCCCACAACAATCTTCGGGTGTTAGCAAAGGCAAGGCACCATCAGGAGGAACATCTACATCGGGTTTTGGCAAGTGGGGTTCTAAGTTGAAGAAGATATTTAGAGGTCGAGGAGGTGGCAGGCAGTAAGGATTTTAGCAGGGCCGAGGTTATAGGCTGGAGACTGAGGAATCACAGCAAAGCACAACAAGGCAACCCGTAAAATTTAGATGCTATAATTGTGATCAATTGGGGCACTTGGCAAGAAATTGTCCTTATCCAAGAAGAGCCAGTTATGGTACAGGGGCACCACAGCAGCAGCCACCAACTAAGCGAGGTAGAGGTACTCCTTACCAGAGGGGATGAGGACGAGTGATGGCAATCACAAGGGCTCAAGCGGAGGCGTCAAATCTGATTGAAGGTATAATACCACTTCTTGAATTTTCTGCTAGAACATTAATTGTGTAGGATCGAATTCAGTGTATGAACATATCTAGAATGGGGGGGTTGAATAGATCTATCACCAATTAATGCGGAAACTTAAGTAATTTAAAAATTACTTCAAATTAGAGATCCATTCAAACAAGCAATTCAACTGATCTGATGTGTGAATGTGTGATTATGTGTATATGATGTGTGAAGCAATTAGAAAGAGAGTGTGAAAGCGAAATCCTATGCAAGCATCTAGCGCAAAGACAAGAAATCAAACCATTGCACAGAGGATTTTTAGGTGGTTTGAAAATCACACCAGTGATTCCTACATCCACTCCTCACATAGTGAGGCTACACTACTCAAACCAGAGTACAACACACACTAGAGCACGACAACTCCAAACACCCTTGAGCTCAACGTCTCAAAACACACAATGAGTATGATGACTCACAACCTGAGCACGACGGCTCAAACCACACACAAATGAGCACGACGGCTCAAACACACAACCGTGAGTTTGACAACTCACAAACTGCGCACGATGGCTCAAACCACAACTGGAGCACAACGACTCCAAACTAAGCACGACGACTCAAACACAAGCTAGATCAAATCCAAACAAAATTAGATCCTCTAGCAATGATCTGATTTATAGACTCAACAAACATAAAAATCTGCACATAACTTCATGTACAGATCTCACAAATGAAAATGAAGTGAACACTTCAATAAATAAGTGAAATAGGTGTGGGTTGGATGTTCCTTGCTGAATAAGTCTTGCAGAAGCTTGAATTGAAGAGCCTTGAAGGAATTCGATGGAGATTCTCTTCAATTCACGATGCTCTGCTTCAATGGCACCTGAATTGCCAGTACTTCTTCTTGTTCTACTACTCTTCTGCTCTATTTGCTCCCCATTACAGCACATCATAGCTTGGCTTTGATCACCACGTCCCTTTGGATGAAATCACTAGAAGGCTGGAGGCTAGCGGGCTCACTTGGGGCTCTCTTTGCTTCAGAGCAGATCGTAGAACTTTTATAGCCTCTGTGTTGTCCCTTTTACGTGAAGGGGATGTGCACAGAAACCTAGAATACACCCTGGGTTGCCACGTGTCTAAAAGGTCTTTACCACACTGCCACTTAGATGAGAGGGTAATTTGGTAATTATAGCATCTTCCATAAAGACCTCAGAGTGAAATCACGGCCATCGGATTTTATCCTCTACACGATTCTGGGTTAGCACAGAAATGTGAGTCGACCTCATTTTTCAAGAGAGTCGATCTACTGAACAATCATCAATTCAGGCCTTACTGTCAGAACACTAGTGTCGACTTGACAGATACTTAGTGTCGACCTGATCAACAGGTAGAGTCGACCTAATCAACAGGTAGAGTCGACCTCCTGTGTATTCCTCCAAAACTGGTTCACTGGATGGATGCTAGTGTCGACCTCATCTCAAAATAGAGTTGACACTACTGACATTTGCTTTTCAGAAACTTGCTGGTCAGCCTTTATGAGTCGACCTGTCTGTCAAATAGAGTCGACCTGTCTTTGACTTTTTCTTTAGGAGCTTGCTGGGTAGACTGTTAGTGTCGACCTATCTGTCAACTAGAGTCGACCTACTTTGACAAGAACTTTGTAAGCCTGTATGAATAAAGAGTAGACCATCAAAACATGTCATTAACAGTAAAGTATGAGATATAAAATATCAAGAACATGTTGTTTGAGCATTATTGTAATATATTCAATATGTGCAATATGTCATCATCAAAATCAAAACAAAGAGTTATTTCATTGGTCATCATTAAAAACAATCATCATTAAGAAATTCAAAAACACACTCAACACAACATTCTCCCCCTTTTTGATGATGACAAAACAAATACTCAAACTTGGGTCTCTTCATTATCCCCCTATCTACAATTTCTCCCTCAACCTACCCTTTCTCCAATTTCTCATACCAATATACCAAAGTGCCAAT
The DNA here is from genome assembly GCA_014218235.1 of Colocasia esculenta. Lineage (NCBI taxonomy): Eukaryota > Viridiplantae > Streptophyta > Magnoliopsida > Alismatales > Araceae > Colocasia > Colocasia esculenta. Next base: position 40,672,393 of record CM024757.1, on the reverse strand, counting down.
TTCTCCCCCAATTCATACTAATGGCATCAAACCAATTTTATTTCTCCGTAGACTTAGACCAATTTTATTTCTCCCCCTTTTTGACAGCATCAAAAAGATAGGCATGAAAACTAAGAAGGTAGGAGTTCAGGAAATGAAGTGGTAAAAAACAATGGTCAGAAATGATCAAAATAAAAGAGACAAAGTGATATTGACAAATGAGAGAGTTTATTGTGTTTTTGCGATTGTACATTAAAGTTTAATCACAAGGACACACTCAACACAAAGTATAGCATACTATAATAATCTGAATGAAGTTAAAATAATGATGCAAATGTGAATAAAAGTGACCTATGTGAGTGAACAGAAGTATTCAATAAGGAAGTTAGAAGCTTTAAATGTAACACAATGTAGAATAGCAGGTCTAAACTCAGTATACATGAAATTTAGTAAAGTCTTAAGTTTTTCTATCCTGTCAATTTGAATTTCCTTTCATTTTTAGCTAGAAAAAATACAAGAATTAATTAGTTAAATCTCACTTTTCAATGTAAGAGATCACATTTACCAGATGCAAGACCTTTTAATTACTCAGTGGTTTAACTTTCATTATCTTATACAGAGTTGAAAATTTTGATTTCCACTTTTCGACGCGAAATAGATCACTTTTTAGGTGAAATGGCCCAGTTACTCAGTGGTTCAAGAATTTGCATTGCCCTGTTTGTATCTTTTCATATTATTATTTATTTTCTTTTGATATTCTACAGGATTTTGTTTGCTTTGACCAGAAAAGTCATGGATATGAGTGTATAGAAATTATGCTTAACATGTGGTAAAAGTATAGCTTAAACTTGCATATGTTAAATATTAATGTCACTCATGTGCCTACAAGTGTTTTGCAAATCATTTTAAAGACATTCAGTATTAAGAAAGCACAACTTTGATATGAAAATGAATCTTTAAGAGTAAACTAAATGCACAAATAGTTTGTTAGAAATGTATTAAGTCTCTCATATGAAAATAACACCGAGTGTGACGACCCTCATTATACCGGTACGGTTATACCAACCCACGTCGGTATAGTGAATGTTGCCACAGTGGGATATTTACCCAACAATAACATTCAGCTGAGACACACGTGAATATAAGAACAGAGTAGCGGAAGTAAAAGAACTACTGTCTTCATTTCATTCATCATCCACATTTAACATACATGATTGCAATAACATTTAAAGAACTGAAGTCCACATAATCCATATAAAGGAAGTGCTAAGATAAAATACATAGTTTGTCCAAGTTTACATGATAGTTCTAATACAATGCCTCAATTACATACATCAAAATGTCAAAATGTCACAACTAAGCTCCACCAAGCTAGCTACTCCCCGCGCTCGGAGTCGCTCTCCACGGTCTCCTCCAAAGGTGTGTCACCTACTACACCTGTACGCCGAAGCAAGTAATGAGTCTAAAAGACTCAGCAAATAACATTACATATATCACACATGCACATATCATAGCAGGTTTTTACATACCATTTACAAGACACCACATGTAGCATGCGTGACATTGGAATTAACGACCTATCATGGTAATTCTATTAATGAAACACATGATTCGTGCTTTTAGATTTCCTAATTTAAAATCTTCTATCACATGCTCTCTAATCATTCCAACACATGAAAGTTCTACTTTCAATCAAGCTAAAACATGAAGGCAATCTAGCATGAGTAGCTTACATACATGAAAGAAAACACTGCTAACATGGTTACTACTCGTTCTTACACATGCACATAACCATTTTACATGCTTTAAGCTTGCTGTTTTGACATGGTTTAACACTTTACAATCTAACACATGAAAGCTATGTTCTCATTCAAACCACAACGTGAGAGTAAACACACATGGAATGGTTTACACATAAGTAAGGATTGTCCCTAGCATGGATTCTACGCATTGTACACATATAAGACATGATCATAACCACATTTATATTGTTGTTCTAACATGATTTCAGATCATCATATCATGGATTTCAATTTCACCTCCTCACATTTTGGTTTCACATTTTTACACAATTTCTAATTCACATACTTCACTTTTTACACATTGCACATTTACACATGTTCACACTACACAATTTGCACATGATCACAATCACATTTCACATTTTACACTTTAGTGCCGTGACACATAGTCCAAACCACCATAAGGACACATCACATCACATACACATAGACGCCACCTAGGCAATACAGTGACGACTCTTAGACTACGCAGACCGGGAGAACAAGTCTCCACCCTAACCAGTGGTACTTGTCCACCTCCAGGATTTCATCCTAATGACCTTAGGATCACAACACATTGAACCTTCCCATGGGGACTTTTCCATGGTACGGTTCCACAGCCCTCTATGGAAGCAGTATCACACTTGGCACAGTTTTACACATTACACATATCGGTTTTTACACACATTTTACACATGACGCTCATATCTCATTCATTCTTTCATTCACAACATGACTCTATTTTCCTAATCATGCCACTACAGATGACAGAAATTAACATTTAGGAAATTTCACCAATCAGGTTGGGTTTCCAGAAATTAAATCATTTCACAATGGCATGCATTAATTCCCATTTTTGCATGGAAAATTCATATTGCATGGTATAGTTGTTCAAATGACCTGAGAATTTAACCACACGCTGATTTTGGGATTAGGACCCCGCATGAAAATTTTCACATTTTTCTGATCCAAAATGCAATTGCAGAAAATTTAACATAAATTCCTGTATTATTCGAAATTCAAATTATCATAGTGTATAACATAAAAATTCAGTTTTAACAGATCATAACCCTGAACCCAATATACACAATACTACAGGAATTTTCCCCGAATTTATTACACAACACACGATTTATTGGAAATTTAGCAATCCTACACATGTTTTCTATTTCCCACGTATAAATTTTCAGTAAATCACATTGCCATGGGAAAATTCCAGAAAAATTCAGAGCAGAGACTGACATATATAGACATGATTCAACAGGATTAGGGCATCATAATTTCCCACGGATTATTAGGATCATGGGTGAACATTCATGGCCATTCTTCCACATACATTTTAAATAAATAATAACTCAACCATCCACAAAATAAATGCACAACCATTCTCCCACACATTCCAACATTCACATTACGTAGCATAATAGGTTTACAATATATCCTCATCGCAAAACACATCGAAAGTAATCATATATAACACTACAAGAAAAGGGACTATTAGGGACGGGGTATTGGCGACGGCTTTAAAAAATCGTCGCTAAAAAGAGTATTTGCGACGGCTATAAAAAAGCCATCCCCAAAAGTATAGTATTGGGGACGGCTCTAAAAAGCCGTCGCTAAAAAGAGTATTTGCGACGGCTATAAAAAAGCCGTCCCCAAAAATATAGTATTGGAGACGGCTGTAAAAAAGTCGTCTCTAAAAATATAGTATTGGCGACGGCTGTAAAAAAGTCGACCCCGAAAATATAGTATTGAGGACGGCTCTAAAAAGCCGTCGCTAAAAAGAGTATTTGCGACGGTTATAAAAAAGCCGTCCCCAAAGTATAGTATTGGGGACGGCTATAAGAAAAGTCGTCCCCAAAAGTATAGTATTGGGGACGGCTCTAAAAAGCCGTCGCTAAAAATGTACATCATGTTACTTTATATATTTTGATGAACATAACAGTTTGTGTATGTAAGTGTCAATAGATTTTGTTTGCATGTTGATGTAAATATTTTTTTTATATCACAAAATGTATTTCATTTCATATTTTAAGTTATTTCATATTTTAAGTTCTTATTGTCGACTACTTAATTAACTATATATTATAAAATATTTATTTTTATTAATCATAATAAATATATAACATTTTTCTATATTTAACATGAATCATATAAATCATTAAATTTTTTAAAATTTTTATTTTAAGTATAAGCGACGGTCGCCAACAGTTGCTAATAATTCCTTTCTTGAAAAAAATTACTTAAAATTACTTATTGTGCTATTTCATGTGTAATTATCTCTAAAATATGATAATATCAGTTAAATGTTGAAGAAAAAAATAAAAGTTTTTATAAAAATTTATTTTTCACGCACATCATGTTATTCTTGATGCCAAATATTTTCATAAATGACCACTATTTAATTTTTACATTGTGACGCCCCGAGTGCAGCGAAAAAACTCAGGTGCACATAGATGCCATTTGATTAAGAGGAACAACTTGCAGGTGGAAGGAAAACATGATATTATATTTACATACAATAGCCTTATATCACACAGTCATAGTTCTTCTTCACTTGGTAGGTACCAAATAATTGTACAATAAGAGACAAAAAAGAAAAGTATAAAAATGGTTCTTCATGTTCACTCCTCAGTCTCTTGCTCGCTTCTTTATCAGTGTCACTAGAACCTAGAAAAAATGTTGTAATAACATTATGAGTTAATTGCTCAATAGATAAATTTACATTGCCCGAGGTTTAAGTTATAAGACATTAAAATAGTGGTACATAAACTTGATGAATAAGTATACTGAAAAGAGAAAGACTTACTGCACTTCTAGGAAGTGCACAAGTGCAATCCACGTAGGATTGCAGCCCATGTGGCGTCCAACGTGGCGCCACATGGTTTTTGTTTTTTTTTTTGAAATTTAGTCTTTCTATTTTAGAGTCCAACCTTTCTATTTTAGAGCCCAAAAATTTTATTTTGGAGCCTAACTTTCTATTTTGGAGCCTAAAAAATAGTTGAGTTCTAAAACAGAAGGCAAGTTAGGCTCCAAAATAGAAAGTTAGGCTCTAAAATAGAAGGGTTGGGCTCCAAAATAGAAAAGTTAAATTTCAAAAAAAAACAAAAACCATGTGACGCCACATTGGACGCCACATGGGCTGCAATCTTACGTGGATTGCACTTGTGCACTTTGTTTGATGGTGTATGTCCAGTGATATGTGATGTATGTGTGAAAGTTGGGCTCTAAATGACTGATGTTTGGAGTCACAATAGCAGTGATGGACTTCAAAATAAGCTGTTGGGCTCCAAACTGTGTAGCAGTTGGGCTCCAAATTAGCTAATTTTGGGAAACTCCATGGTTTTTAATATTTCATGTTTTGGGATATGTACTTGTCTCTTGAAAAATTTTAAGTTCCAAGAATATCACTAATATTTTTAAGCAACTTGTTTATTAGAAACAAATCACGAAACAACAAAAAACAATGACGTTTCCCAAAACACGGTAGTTTGAAGCCCAACTGCTGCAATTTTCGAGTCCAAGTAGATATTTTGGAGTCCATCTAATGTGTTTTGACTCCAAACTTGAGTATTTTAGAGCCCAACTACTGAACATATATCACCATTAGATTTTAAGTTTTTTTTTTTTGGATTATGATGACCCTTCCACTTGGACATGTACTTGTCTCTTGTCAAATTTTAGGTTCAAAAAATGTGACTAATATTTTTTAACAACTTGTTTATTAGAAATAAATCACAAAATAACAAAAAATAATGATGTTTCCTAAAACTGGGTAGTTTAGAACTCAACTGCTGCACATGTTGGAGTCCAACAAGGACTTTTGGAGTTCATCTCAAGTGTTATGACTCCAAACAGAGCATTTTGGAGCCCAACTTCTGCATATATAAACATTGGATTTTAAGATTTTTTTTTTGTCGTGATGACCCTTTTTTTGGGACATTATTTGTTTATTGACAATTTTTAGTTTCCAAGAATGTGACAAATACTTTTTAACAACTTGTTTATTAGAAATAAATCACGAAATAATAAAAATTAATGATGTTTCCCAAAATTGGGTACTTTGGAGCCTAATTGTTGTACATGTTAGAGTCCAACAAGCACTTTTGGAGTCCATCTCAAGTGTTTTGACTCCAAAGCTAAGCATTTTGGAGCGCAACTTCTGCACATAGCTGGACATTAGATTTCAAGATTTTTTTTTGGATTATGATGACACTTCCTTTGGGACATGTACTTGTCTCTTCACAAATTTTAGGTTCAAAAAATGTGACTAATATTTTTTAACAACTTGTTTATTAGAAATAAATCACGAAATAATAAAAAATAATGATGTTTCCCAAAACTAGGTAGTTTGGAACGCAACTGCTGCACATGTTGGAGTCTAACAAGCGGTTTTGGAGTCCATCTCAAGTGTTTTGACTCCAAATCAAGCATTTTGGAGCCCAACTTCTCCACGTACCGGAACAGGGTTACGGTCTATGGCTGTCGACAACCATACTATAGTTGTCGACAACCCAATAAGAAACTTGCAGGCGGGCCATAGTATGGTTGTCGACAACTATAGTATGGTTGTCGACAGACGGTTGTAGGTTGTCGACAGCTATTATTGGGTTGTCGACAACTGTAACCCTGTTCCGGTATGTGCAGAAGTTGGGCTCCAAAATGCTCGGTTTGGAGTCAAAACACTTGAGATGGACTCCAAAAGTCCTTGTTGGACTCCAACGTGTGCAGCAGTTGGGTTCTAAACTACCCAATTTTAGGAAACATCATTATTTTTTGTTATTTTGTGATTTATTTCTAATAAACAAGTTGTTAAAAATATTAGTCACATTTTTTGAACCTAAAATTTGTCAAGAGACAAGTACATGTCCAAATGGAAGGGTCATCATAATAAAAAAAAAATGTAAAATCTAATGGTGGTAAATGTTCAATAGTTGGGCTCTAAAATACTCAAGTTTGGAGTCAAAACACATTAGATGGACTCCAAAATATCTACTTGGACTCGAAAATTGTAGCAGTTGGGCTCCAAACTACTGTGTTTTGGGAAACATCATTATTTTTTGTTGTTTCGTGATTTGTTTCTAATAAACAAGTTGCTTAAAAATATTAGTGATATTCTTGGAACCTAAAATTTTTCAAGAGACAAGTACATACCCCAAAACATGAAATATTAAAAACCATGGAGTTTCCCAAAATTAGCTAATTTGGAGCCCAACTGCTACACAATTTGGAGCCCAACAGCTTATTTTGAAGTCCATCACTGCTATTGTGACTCCAAACATCAGTCATTTAGAGCCCAACTTTCACACATACATCACATATCACTGGACATACACCATCAAACAAAAATGAAATGCCACATGTAGAACACTTTCTGGAGGGCCTTAACATTTCATTATCATATAAATGTGTACCTGTAATTACAAAAGTATTCTGTCGACAACCTCATTCCCAGACAAACTCAAATGAAAATGTAACAACATCATTCATACATTGTTTAATAACATTGACAAAAAATCACAAGCGAGTTGGAGCCGAAATTTGTTGAAATCAATGTCAGTGAAGTCCCAACATAATTTATGCTTCTTCGTTAGGCAGTCTACATACATCAAACAGTACATAGCGCAATTTATGCTCAAACTTAGTTGTTGAGGAGGTGGCATAAATAATTTTATTGTGATGAATTTGAAGATAAGTTCAGCTCCAAAATACTTAATGTGGGCTGCAAATGACTCATGTTATCCTACAAAATAGCATAGTTGTACACCAAAATGTGAAACTTTCTTAACCCCAAATTAACAGCTCATGCCAAATATATTGAAAATTTATAGATATGTGAAGAATGTACAAAATTTTGGCTGAAAGTGCTCATAGTTCCTAAAACCTAGCCACAAGAAGTACAAAACCCCGTAGGCATCCCAAATTAACGATCCATCTTCTAAAATAAAATTCAAAAAATCTTAATATGTGAAAAATGCACAAATTTGGAGCTGAAATTTAATTAACATGCTTATGCCATGTCAAAAAAAGGGGGATCCAAACAATCCTATTAATGCACAAAATCTTAATACTAATAATATAATAATAATATCTCTAATCCCAAAAATCGCGCCAAGCTTCTCCCCCTCCACCCCCCCCCCCCTTTTCCTTCCCGCCCAGCCCGCGAAAACAACCCCCCTCCCCGCCAACACTATAGGCTTTTGTGGCAACTTTTTTCGGCGACTAAGTAAAATTGTCAAATCTTTTATAACAATGATAATTGTCGCCGTAAAAGAACTTTCGCCCCCCGCCCAAAACTTCCTACCCCCGCCCCCCTTTTCCCTCTTCTGACTTCCGAGCCCCTTTTCCACATTCCCTCTTCCACAGCGGCGGGGGACTGAGGACGAGATCTTTTGGAGCAGCAAGAGGCGGAGCGAGGACTCTTCCCCTTCCACAGTGGCGCTGGTAGCCGTGACGAGATCTCTTCCACAGCGGCACGGGGAGCAGGGGCTCAGCGGCGCGGGGGAGCAGCGAGAGACGCAGCGAGGGACTCTTGTTGGCGTGAGGGATTCGACGCCATTTGATGCATCGGCTCTTGTTGGCATCCCAGGAGTAGCATTGCCGCTGGGTTTTGAGCTCTGTTTCGATCGAAAGTTTGCTGGTTGTTGTCTCCGTACTCCGGGGGACTTTTCCCAGTCCTTGAAGTTGGGTTCTTGGCAGGTGCTCCAGTGGTTGGGTGAGGGGTTGGTGGTGTTACGAGTTGGGAGGGTGGGGAGGTATCCGTCAACAGTTGGTGGCTTCGGGATACTTGCAGGTGGCATGCTTCGGCGGCATTGCGGAAGATTCTCAGCTGCATTTGGAATCTGTGCTGACTGAGGCATCTTGCTGCGCAGGTACCTCCTTCTGGAGAAGCCCGGGATTTCTGCAATCCGTCTGTTTCTGTATTTATGAGGATTTTGTATCTATCTTGCTGGAAGAAGGTTTAGATGATCTTCTGATCATAAGGCTGCTGAAGTTTGGTGGAAATTAGATATTCGTGTTTCTAGAGTCTACTGTGATCTGCTTGACTGACGGGTTGCTTCCTTCGATTTGCTCACACGGGCTTTTCCTATCTTTTGCTAGAAGAAATGGCATATGTGATAATAATGAAATTGATGAGGAAATTGTGGATGATGATTGATTACTCAAAGTAGGTCTTCTTGTTTGCTGGTTTTCCTGTGCTAGAAGGTTTGGAACAGAGCTATTTCAGTGGAGAACAATACTATGGACAGTGGATCCTTTAATGTTTACATGCTCTTTTTTCTTTTTTTTCCTCATTCCATATTGAAGATATAAATCATTTGTTTTTGGACAGTGATATTTCCAATTCTTAGGACTTCATATATGTTTTTATTCTAATGGCAATTATGTGGGAAACATGTGGTTTCTATTCAATACAGGTGGTTGGCTATTGCCTTTGTCGCCTTGGATGCCTTGGCAATTATGGTCCTATGTCGGTTATTTATATAAGTGAAAATTGTTAATATTATTGCAACATTGCTTATTTGACTATAAAATGTGCATAATTCATTTTGTGCATTCATTATGTGGATTATCTCATCTGATATTATCAGTTCTCTATCTACTTTAAATCAAAGAGGTATCATGGAAATCTCTGCATATATACACATATATATGTGTGTATAGGAGAAATACCTTTGATTTACCAGGTAACAAGAAGATGCTCATAACCCTTTTTATTGCTAGTTGTCATTTGTCTTTACTTTGGTTTAGATCCTTGTGCTCTTCTAGTTTGCACATGGCTCTGTAAGGAGATATCGTTTATGATAATATGTCTATAGAGTTTATGATTCAGTTGAAAGGTTCATGAATGGAGGCTGCCTTAGTATTACTGTATGATCTTTTCTTAGTGAAACAATTTGTTAGATGGTAGTTTGTGGGTCTGTGGCTATGTCATAAAATTGGATCATCGAAATGGAAAGATTCTAGTAAGATAAAACAGAAATCTGATGTACTGCCCTCTTCCTTTATATATATATATATATATTTTACTATCTCAAACTTTGCGCTTCAATTTTTGTTACCCAAGAACCTTGAATAGGTAGTTAAACAGAGCTAAATGGCTCTGTCAGATCAGATGTATTATACCAGTCCATCTGACCATACCAAAGTGAACTCTCAACCCAGATCAAATCAAACTGATTCGTTTGGAGGTGTTTGGAGGTGTTTCACTTCCATTTTTCTGGACTTGCCATCTCCATGACATGGAACTTGGTAGATCCTCATTTCTCCGAAATAGAAGAAACATGTCAACAAGTATTTCAGATAATTTGATTCCATTTTATTTTGCAATTTGGTATTTTGCAGTATGCTGTTGCATCATCATTAGCCCAAGAAGCAGAAACAGTAACCTTCTCGAGGTACATATTTGAGATTATTCTACTTATTGAGATAATGCATTTTCCTGAATTTTATCTCTATCTTCTACAGGGAGGGTCCTGGAGTCTCGTGGCCTTAAATGGGCTTTTGCTGGTAGAGGTATAATTGTAAAGGAAGGTTGTGACAGTGCATTTAAAGAAGTTTGTGACAGTGCATTTCTCTGTCTCTCTTAAAATATAGGAAACTGTCAAAGATAAATTAGAAGAGCTTGCTTCACAACCATGTGACTCTCACGCTTGGAGACATTACACTTGTTTCCAAAATCTTTCTACTGCTTGTTAGTTGGGGATTTTTGATAGTACTAAGTGTTGGGAAGGCAAACACGGCTGCACAGACCAGCGACAACTCTCTCACACTACCCACTCGTAGATAGCAGAGAGAGATAGAAGGAGGTAGGAAGAAGAACACAAGAACGCCAAATTTTTACGTGGTTCGGAGGCAAGAAACCTTCCTACGTCCACGGCCACAGCAGCTTTCAATGCTTCTTTTGCAAGAAAAGAAAAAACCCCCACATACAAAGAGGACAAAACCCCCCTTTATAGACAACAAGAAGAGGGGCGCCACAAACGAGACACATAAGGGCAAAAGTGTCCTGTCTCTGAACTGCCAAAACCTTTCCGGGAAAGAGGAAGTCGAATCCTTCATACGACATTCGACTACATAAGTCGAATCCTTCATACGACATTCGACTACATGAGTCGAATCCTTCATACGACATTCGACTACATAAGTCGAATCCTTCATACGACATTCGACTACATGAGTCGAATCCTTCATACGACATTCGACTACATAAGTCGAATCCTTCATACGACATTCGACTACATGAGTCGAATCATTCAATCGACTGCTTCAATTCTGACTTCGGCTGTGGTAGTCGAATGCTGAGTCCGCCTGCAACACTTAGTCGAACCGCGACCTGACCCCTTATGGAGATCTGCTTCAGAGTTCGGGCTCCACATTCTAACACTAAGTTATGATTGTGTATATGTTTCCAGAAAATTTGAGTTATGTTATATTAAAGTAGTAATTAAAGTACTGCAAACATTTTTCCGATTGTAGATTATACACATATTGATTTGTGTTTGTTTCTCACAAGTTATTGGAAACATTTTTCAGGATGGTATTCTTACTTCTGGATATCTTTTCTTCACTTGGTTGTGAGCATAACATGGCAAATGGATTCATGCTGCCCAGTTTCTCCAACTTGATCTCCAGAACAAATCAACTTCTGTTTAGCAGTACTATATCACTTTGTAAACACTTTGGAAACACTTTTGGTATAATTTTGGACAAATAGATGTTGTGGATGTATATTTGACATTAATATATTTTTGTAAACTATGATGATAGGTTTTGTTTGGAACACGTGTGGAGATCGAGCTAGTTGCTTTCATTTTTTGAGGTAAGATCCAGCGAGCCTGGGTGGTGGCTCATTTTTATTTAATCCAGGGAGCCTGGGTGGTGGCTCATTTTTGTTTAATCCAGCGAGCCTGGGTGGTGGCTCATTTTTGTTTAATCCAGCGAGCCTGGTGGTGGCTCATTTTTATTTAATCCAGCGAGCCTGGGTGGTGGCTCAACTTTTATATTATGTATGGATGCGTGAAGTTAGTGTGGATGGATTCAGAAGAGAAGAACATTTATTTTTCTTGCACATCAAATAGTCCTCATCCACTGTTTTAAAGTATATTTGGAAATAAGAAGGGAATGACATGCCAACCTCCCTTGAAGGTAAGGTTTACAAGAATAGGAAGCGGCCTAATTACATGCAAACTCCTGCTGCACAATGGCAAGTGGCAACATGTCCCTCCCCTAACTTCAGACTATTTTGCTAAATTCAGAGAAACTAAGCTTGAAATTTAAGAAAGAAACCATGGAATCTTGTATAAACTGTTGCTGAGTGGATGCTGTAAGTGAAAGGTACATTAATAGGGCAATCAAAGAGGCCATCAGTATCACACCACAGTTTCATGTACCCTCTTGATGTGCAGCAGAGGCCACTGAACCCTTTATTCCAATAAGAATGCCAACCTTCAGATCCAAGGGAAAACTACCATAGCATCAACAGGTCCTTCATGTCACTTGGATGCAGATGAGCAAGGCTTCTATAAAAACTAACAAAAATACATGAATCTAAAACTTGGGGATCAAAGATTGCAGCACCACTCAAATGTAAGTTCAAAAGAAATTTTAATGTTGAACCTATATCTGATTGGTGTATATATAAAACAACACATTTAGTATACTGACATACCATGTCATCAAGCTTACTATAAGCACAAAGATAAAAGCTCTTATCATGGCATTTGAATCACCATGCCTCGGAAAATACAATCTGGCATGAATGCAGTTTCATGATACTACAGAGATTTCCATGTCAAATTTAAAGTATTGTGTGATTTTTCTATGCATAATATGATCAGGGATGCAAGACAGTTGTTTCTTATATTGGTTTTTGTGCTTTAGATGGGACTTGAAATGTTAGGTTAGTGTGATTTTTTAGTTCCTCATTGGTCTTTTGACTTTCATATTTTTGTTCTATTCATTAATTGTAAATTTTGCACAATCTTTGACTCCTTGTTTATCAGAATTTTGAACGTCTACTTGCCCCATCTGTGTTGACTGTATATTTATTCCGTGCGGGTTGCTACTACTTTGATATCAAACTATCATGAGGTGACTGCAAGATATCATTTTGCACTGTACTTTTTGAAATCAAATAGAGACATGTAGTGGTCCAAGTGATTCCCAATTTTGGTTTTAGAATCCTAATTGAGTTTTCTTTCTTATACACTTCACTTGTTTTAAGTATTAATCAAACACTCTTTATGTATTGTATGCAAATCAATTAAATAGATCATCAAAATGGATGTCCTCATGTCTATGAATGATGTACTTTCTAGCTCATTTACTTTTTCTATTTCTATTCTTTTTTGCATCTTAGTTAATTTGATATTATTAATTGTTTCAAACACCATTTGACTTTTTTTGCATTTTTTTTTGCTATGTCAGTTGCTGAACGTGCTAAAGTTGAGAATATCTTTATGCTTGGGTTTACTTGTCATTCTGAGGCATCCGAAATGGATTCAGATGAAGAAGAAATAGAGAGATGCTCTCGTCGACCGAGTCTACGTCTTCGGGTTGTTTTATGGCGAACTCACTCCTGGGATAGATCATCTTTAAAGTTTTAGCTATCTCTTACTTGGATTCTCTTTGTTGAGTTGGGCTACTGTCAATGTTTATCTTCTTTTCAATGTATAAATAATATCGGCCATCTTTGGCCTTTTTATTAAATTTTTTTTTTGTTGTACTTTAGTCATCTTTTCATAATGATTGTTTGTTTCTAGAAACGGAATTACGTCCATTGTTAGTTAACATCAAATTTTTTTTGGGATTGATTTATTTTGTCGTTAATCTATCACAATTTTATGTGGTGGAAATTTTATTTTATTATTTTTTAAATTTGAAAAATTATTGGGGACGGTTAATCAACCGTCCCTAATAATCTTATTGGGGACGGCTGCAGTCAGCCGTCCCTAATAATCTTATTGGGGACGGCTGATGAGTCGTCCCTAGTATGATTATTGGAGACGGTTGGCCAGTCGTCTCTAATAATCTTATTGGGGATGGCTGACTAGCCGTCCCCAATAAGATTATTGGGGACGGTTGACCAGTCGTCCCCAATAAATTATTGGGGATGATTGCACAGTCATCCCTAATAAGATTATTGGGGACGACTCGTCAGCCGTCCCTAATAATCTTATTGGGGACGGCTTTTCTTCAGTCGTCGCTATTGTATTGGCGACGAGGTTATTGGGGACGGCTTTGCGACGGTTGGGAAGCCGTCCCCATAGTTTTTTGGGACGGCTTAATGACTTTTGGGACGGCTCTCAGCCGTCCCCAATAACCCTTTTTCTTGTAGTGTAAGAGAGAACATTCACTGTTCTGCAGACGAACTTAACGGCGGTCTCTGGCCGTTCCAGGAGTGGACAGCAAGATCGCTAGATGCACACGGGGGATCTTGGCGTCAAGGGCATTGACGCCAAGTTCCTGTCTGTGCGGAACACAGATCGAACTCCAAATAACGGGTGAATGGGGGATCCAGGACACGAGGAAAAATGTGTAAAAATCATAAAACCCTACTAGACATCTACATGGATGGAGTGTAAGTGTTACTTGCCTCTTGCAAAAACTCCAAAGGGGTCTAAATGGCCGAAGAAGCTCTCCTTGGGCAGTCCCAAGAAGCCTCCACAATTGCTCTCCTCCGGGTTCTATGTCGATGCAGAAACCAAACCATGGTTGGGGAAGTCCTCCCCGATGTTCCAGCTACCCTCCTGATGCAGTAGGTTGCCGGATGGAGCCTTGAATTGTCGGATTGAAGCCTCCCAAGTTGAGTCTTTGTGCAGCTCTGAGCTAGGGTTTTCTCTATCTCTTGAAAGAGGTCAAGAGAGGTTTTCTGGTTGCAAAGGGGTGAAGTCTTATAGCAAAGAGGCCCCTCAACCCACGCAGGGGCTGATGGGAAGGCTCAGAGCCGTTGGGGACAGCTCCCCAATGGGTAAGTGATAATTGCATAATTGTTATGAATAATCGTGCCATTTGATTGACAAATAATTGATAATTTCATAAGTTCTGTTATCATTTCATTAAAAGTGCGGAAATTGATTAAATTTCTACTGTGTTGTATTTGCAGAATTAATGGGCCAAAAAATAAAGTGTCAAATGGGCCAATAAATTTGATTAGACCAAGAGAGAATAATGAGAGACTCTATTTTTTAAAATATTTTCTCTCTCTCTTTCTTTTCAAAAATACTTTCTCAATTTTAAAATCTCTCCCCTATTTTCCAAAAATCTTTCTTTCCTTTAAACTCTCCCCCCTTCCTCTCTAATACTTTATAAAAACTCTCCCTTTCTCTCTCTCATGCCATTATTCTTCCCCCTCTCACTTTCTCTCTCCCCCCTCTCTCCTCCGATCTCCTCTTCTTCTTTCTCTTCTTCTTCCTCCCTTTCTTCTTCTCTTCTTCCTCTCTCCCGCGGTCTCTCTCTTTCTCGCACAGCAAGCAGCACAGCAGCAGCAGCGCCCCAGCCAGCCTCTCCCAGACCGCCAGCGCTTGAGCCTGCCCAACCGCACACCAGTGCGCCCAGGCCCGCCTCTGCACGCGCCCGGCCCCACGCCCCTGCCGCGCCCACGCGGCCGCCCACGTCCGCGCGCCCCATGCGTCAGCCTGGCCGCGCGCACCAGGCTGCCCCGCGTGCCCCTGCCCCTCACGTTGCATGCATGCAACGTGAGGCGCCGCGCTGCTCTCTCTCTCCTTATCGCCGCGGCGCCCTCTCTCCCTCTCCTCTCTGTCACGCGCCCTCTCTCCTCTCCTCCTCTCCTCACGCGCGCCCTCACTCCTCTCTCTCTCTTCTCTCTCTCCTTTCGCCGCCTCTCTCTTTTCTCTCTCTCTTCTCTCTCCTCTATCGCTCGCCTCTCTCTCTCTCTCCTCTCTCTCCTCTATCGCTCTCTCTCTTCTCTATCCTCTCTCTCCTCTTTCTCTCTCACGCACTCTCTCTCCTCTCTCTCTTTTCTCTCACTCTTTTCTCTCCTCTCGTCTCTCTTATTCTCTCTATTCTTTTTCTCTTTGTTTCAGTGTAATTGTTAATGGCAGTTGGTTAGAATAAAATATTTGTTAAATATTTTTGTTATTCAGTAGATTGCAGTTTTAAATATTGCCCGAGTTCTCTCATTCACATTTACCTTTCTCTCTCTATTTATCTACTTAGCTTAGATTTATTTAACGCAACTTAGTTTAAATATCACCACATTATTTTCCTACACAAAACTCAAGGTTTTCAACTCTAAAATCTTTTTCCCAGTGGATTCGACTCGGTCTCACCACTTAACTATTGTCAAAATACTTAGTGTAGGCCGATAATTTTGAGATTGTTAGTCACGTTTGTAACGACGCATTCGTGGGCTATCAATTTTTGGCGCCGTTGCCGGGGAATTAGAATTTTAGTTTTGATAATCTTGGTGTTATTTGTATATATTCATGCTAACATTTTCTTTCTTTTTGTAGGTATCAAATAAAAAGTGAAAAATCCTGAAAATTACAAAATTGAAGAATCTGTCACAAAACTGTCGCTGAAAGCTGAATCTGTAGGTAAAAGTTCTATTTGGAAAGAAAAAAATCCGAAAATTGAAGAAAAAAAAATCAGAAAAAAATGGGGTAAGTGAGGTGAGTTTCATTCTCTCACTCTTTCCATTTATTTTCATTCCAAAAGAACGAGGGATTGCGTTGAAGGTAAGTACCCTTAAAACCCTCTAGATTGAGTTTCCTTTTCTTAGTTGCCATGTTTAGACAATTAATAAAAATAAAATAAAAAAAATCAATCACTTGAATCCAACAAAAGATGTCATGTCAAGATTAGAAACTTTCCATCTTTAGGACATGCATCATTTAGATTTTCATCTTTAGGTAAGTTTCCTTTTTGAAAAGTTTCCTTTCTTGTCGAAGATTGCGGGAGGCAAGGTGAGAATTTTAACTTTCTTAAAATCATGATCATGCATTGCCATGCTTGCATAGAACCCCTTGCTTGATTTTGTGGTGTGCACATCATTTCTAAAATACTTTAAGGGCAATTTCCTTAACAAGATAAGGTGGGGATTTGATCACCCTTCCTTAGCCCACAAACCACAACTTCCTGCATCTTTTGCAAGCCCAATAAAAGAAAGTAGAAACTTGACCTAGGGTTCACTTTGAGACTTAGGCCCACTTGGGCCCACTATCAAGTTTGGAAACTGGTGTCTAAGGCTAGAGGTTCATAGGCAAATGCCTAAGTGGACAAGTGGTTACTTAATTAGGTCCCTGCGAGAGCAGGGGGAACCTCCCACTTTCCCACCTCTTACCTGGCCAGTTAACGGGCTTGAGAGTGGATTTGAGCTAGACCTCAGTTGATTAGTGAGAAATCAAATGTTTATGTCCTAGGGAACCTTATGTGTCATAGGATTAATTGTTTGCTAACTTATTTGAAAAAAAAAAAAATCAAACATTTTAAAACAAAAAAATAAAAAAATAAAAATAAAAAAAGATTTATGTGGGTTGATAATAATGGCTATGAAATGGGCACATCATTTGGACAAATTGGATCAGCCCATTATGGTATTCACTCTCAACCTAACCCACTTTATCCATCAACCTCTACTTACCAGTCCAATGACTCCAAATGGACTCAAGCCCATCTGATTCATGGTCACCCAATTAAAGATCACATGTATGATTTAGGGTGGAGGAAATATGTTGACCCATGTTACATCTCATCACCTCCCTCAACCCAAAAACAGACCCAAACCTTTCAAGTGTTATCCGCACCCACTCCTTACTCAAAAGTTGACCAGGTTGTCTCCCCTGAAAAATTGACTTTACTCTATCAAGATCCTCAAGGGGAAATTCAAGGACCCTTTCTAGGTGCCGAAATCATATCATGGTTCGATCAAAATTTTTTTGGCATTGATCTGCCGGTGTGCTTAACAAATGCTCCTGAAGGCACACCCTTCCAACCACTTGGAGAAGTAATGCCGCATTTAACACTTAGAGATCAACCTATTCTGGCCCAATCCCAAAGTCCACCTATCCACAACTTTCAATATTGGGCCCAATGCCAAATTGATATTCATGACAAAAGTCATCATGAGGGACATGCAGATCCACATTCCACTCACACATCTCCCTCGCAATTAGGCCTCTTTGATGATCAATTTGGGCAATTTATGCAAAAATTTCATGATAACCAACAAATCTTTGAGCAAACATTCACCCAACAACAACAAGAATTGGAGCAATCCTTTGTCAAAACTGACCTCCTGATTACTCAACCGATGGAAATCAGAAGGAGGCAAGATAGTCAATCACCATGCCAACCCATTGACAATCATGCACATCATTATCTTGATTGTGACCAACAATTTGACTCTCAAATTCCATCCACAACTTCTCAGTCCAACATGATTGTGGACACACCCACTTGGAAAATGAGAGATAATATTAATGAGTCAAATCAAGAGAGGATGGGTGCCACTAAAAATCAATCCAAAGTCTTGGCCCAACATGAAACTGATCATCAAGAAGACTCCATCCATAATGTCATATTTGAGGAAAGCTCTAGTGAGTTAGCTGAACTCAAGTTGGGGGGAGACAAAAAAGAATGTCATCTAGATGTTGGGCCCAAGTTTGATGTGACATTATTTCAAGTGGGTGACGAAGAAGAAGTGAGTGTGGAGAAAGAGCTGGGTGTAATCATCAATCATTCTTATTGGGTAAGAGATGAATTAGCAATTTTGCCTAAAGTCCACATTGACTGGGTCTCTCTTAATGTTGAGAAAGACATAGAACTCCTACCTCTCCCTGATCTTGGCAAATCCAACATGTTTATGGACATGCTATCACTAGCTGATTGGTCAACTACACTTGAACCTTTTAAGCATCCTTGTGTTGAAAGTCATATCCATTTCATTCCAGATCATGCTACAATTTTTGACACAAGTCAGCTTGTGGAGTTTAAACAATCCTCTGAGCATTCAACTCAATCTGACCTGAACATCATGAAAGAGGATCTGAGAATGGAAGTTGTGGGTGAAAATGGAGAAAATAATAAAGTCCAAATTGAAGTGCTCAACACATATAAAGATCTTAGGTGTGCAAATGAAAATTTCTTAATTGAAGATATGATCTTGAGTGCCTTAATTTCTCTATCACTTACTGATATGCAAGGTATGTGTGGACCACTTGACCCACCATGGCTGGTGATGCCTTACAAAGAAAAAATTTGGTGTCAATTGATTGGGGGTGTTACGTGACCCTGTTACCCCCATATGTCTGGCTGAAGACATTAAACTTAGTGCTTGTTGGGAGGCTATCCAATATTTTTAGAAAATTGATTTCTATTGATTTTGTTTTTATTTTGTGTCTTAGGTGTTTGATGGCCACTATCCTTTGATAAAGCTAGTATGCAACCACCCGCATGTGATCATCAGGTTGCATCTCTCCTTTCTTAACTTACATTGGCTTTATTCTATTGTCATTACTTTTATGCCATTGAGGACAATGTCATTTAAGTTGGGGGGAGAGACAAATTGTATTTCAAATTTTTGTCCCTAATATTGTGCTTCATGCACTTCATATTTCATGCAAGAATTTTTTGTATACTTCTAGCTTGACTCATATTGTGTACTTGTGAAGGTGGTGAGTTGAAGGGGTGATTTAACTAGTTATGTTTTTAGCATCTTCCTCAGAATACATTTGAAATTTCATCAACACAATAAAGTATTATTTTGAGCTATTCAAATGGATGATGAGAGTTTTACCTAACATTCATGTTGATTGATTGATATTCTACACTCCTATTGACGACCAATCGTGGGGAAAAAGCTACCTGCCTACAAATAAATGTGAAAATGTGTGTAGTAGTGAAAAAAGAAAAAAAAAGAAAAAAAAAAGAAACATGGAAAATGCCCCTGATCTTAGTAACCGGGCATGTGGCTCCTAAGGTAAGAGTTGAGGCTCGCGTCAAACGGTGAAGGGAAGTGCAGCACCATGTAAATGAAAAGAAAAAAAAAGAGTATGAAAAATAAAAAGAATTAGGCAGAGTGAAAGCTACCTGTAATTCGAGGATCGAATTTAAGGAGTGTAGAGTTGATATCATCCTTGAGTGATAAGTAAAAAGCCCATGCATTCTCTTTTTGATGCTCAAACATTGAACAAAAAGTTATGAAATTTTGTGTGTATTTTGAGGAACTGTATAATGACATAACTGACATATTTGCCTTTGACACTCTCGATTGGAACTTGAAATACTTATGACCAAGCATTCTCATTCTTACTTTCTTGTCATGAAGTATGATGTTTTAAACTCTTGTTTGTCCCAATTATTTACTTATGTGCATTGCTAAGGGACTAGCAATGAGTAAGTTGGGGGGTGTGATAATTGCATAATTGTTATGAATAATCGTGCCATTTGATTGACAAATAATTGATAATTTCATAAGTTTTGTTATCATTTCATTACAAGTGCGGAAATTGATTAAATCTCTACTGTATTGTATTTGCAGGATTAATGGGCCAAGAAATGAAGTGTCAAATGGGCCAATAAATTTGATTAGACCAAGAGAGAATAATGAGAGACTCTATTTTTTAAAATATTTCCTCTCTCCCTTTCTTTTCAAAAATACTTTCTCATTTTTAAAATCTCTCCCATGTTTTCCAAAAATCTTTCTTTCCTTTAAACTCTCCCCCCTTCCTCTCTAATACTTTATAAAAACTCTCCCTTTCTCTCTCTCATGCCATTATTCTTCCCCCTCTCACTTTCTCTCTCCCCTCTCTCTCCTCTGATCTCCTCTTCTTCTTTCTCTTCTTCTTCCTCTCCTTTTCTTCTTCTCTTCTTCCTCTCTCTCGCGGTCTCTCTCTTTCTCGCACAGCAGGCAGCACAGCAGCAGCACGCCCCAGCCGGCCTCGCCCAGACCGCCAGCGCCTGAGCCTGCCCAGCCCGCCTCTACACGCGCCCGGCCCCACGCCCCTGCCGCGCCCACGCGGCCGCCCACGTCTGCGCGCCCCATGCGCCCGCCTGGCCGCGCGCCCAGCCGCCCCGCGTGCCCCTGCCCCTCACGTTGCATGCATGCAACGTGAGGCGCCGCGCTGCTCTCTCTCTCCTATCGCCACGGCGCCCTCTCTCTCTCTCTCACTGCCCTCTCTCCTCTCTCCTCTCTCTCTCTCTCTCTCTCTCCTTTCGCCGCCTCTCTCTTTTCTCTCCACTCTCTCTCTTTTCTCTCTCTCTTCTCTCTCCTCTATCGCCGCCTCTCTCTCTCTCTCCTCTATCACTCTCTCTCTTCTCTATCCTCTCTCTCCTCTTTCTCTCTCACGCACTCTCTCTTTTCTCTCACTCTTTTCTCTCCTCTCGTCTCTCTTATTCTCTCTATTCTTTTTCTCTTTGTTTCAGTGTAATTGTTAATGACAGTTGGTTAGAATAAAATATTTGTTAAGTATTTTTGTTATTCAGTAGATTGCAGTTTTAAATATTGCCCGTGTTCTCTCATTCACATTTATCTTTCTCTCTCTATTTATCTACTTAGCTTAGATTTATTTAACGCAACTTAGTTTAAATATCACCACATTATTTTCCTACACAAAACTCAAGGTTTTCAACTCTAAAATCTTTTTCCCCGTGGATTCGACTCGGTCTCACCACTTAACTATTGTCAAAATACTTAGTGTAGGCCGATAATTTTGAGATTGTTAGTCACGTTTGTAACGACGCATTCGTGGGCTATCAGTAAGCTAGCTTGCTCTCGGAAATCCGGGCTCTGCAACTCATGCAGGTCAGAGAAATTAACGTCCACATCGCTGGACGCTGGATTTAGTGTTGGCGTCCACATGGTTGACGCCGACACAACACAAACGTCCATTGATGTTGACGCCAAGTTGGCCTTCTGCCAGAACTCAAAACATGCAGAAACCATGCACATCTTGTACCTATATATGTGCCATATGTATACTATCATGTACATATCGTCACCATACAATTCATACACTATTTACATCTAATTTATACACATGCATGCATAAGTATACTAACTAGTACTTACATAGATATTTACATACGTACATACACAAACATAAAGTATTCACATGCAATACAAATAATACAACAAAATTCGAGGGCCTTACATCGAGACTCAAAAATTTTGATAATTTAGGGCTCAAGATTGACAACTAGTGTCAAGAATTCTGATACCAAATAAGAGAAGAATTGACAAAGAGCACAATTTCTGATATCAAATGACTCCTAAATTCATGTAGCTCCCCCTTTCAAGGTGAGCATGAAAAAATATGAAGAAGGAAGAAGACAGTGAAGTGAGAGCAGAATCAACCAGAACTTGAGTGCCACAACAACCAGTCGCAACATATTTAGCCTCTGCAGTGGATAGAGCTACTGAATGTTGCTTTTTAGAAGCCCAAGAAATTAGTCATCCACCTAGATATAAACACAAGCCACTAGTACTTTTTCTATCAAGTTTACAACCAGTATAATCAGCATCACAATAAGCAATTAAGTCCAATTTGTAGCCAGCAGAATACCATATTCCAAGTTCATATGTTTCAACAAGATATTTAAAAATTCTTTTGACAGCTAACATATGACTTTCCTTAGGAATGTCAGGTCTAGAGGTTGTGAGATAAAGTAGAGAGCCAATCATACCTCTGTAGGTTTTTAGATCTACTGACTTACCAAAAGAATCTTCCTCTAATCTTACATTTATCGCCATTAGTATGCTTGAGTGCTTGAGGTGCTGAAAGTCAAATCTTTTCAAAAGTTCTTTCACATATTTTGTTTGACTTATAAAAATCTCTTCACTGGTTTGATGTACATGCAATCCCAAAAAGAATTGTAAGTCACCTATCAAACTCATTTCAATTTCAGTTTTCATGTGATCAGCAAATTCAATGCACATGGATTTGTTTGTAGACCCAAAAATTTTGTCATCAACATAGATTTGAATAGAAATAATCTGATTATTGACAATTCTTGTAAACAAAGTTTGGTCTATATTACCTCTTGTGTAACCTTTATTCAGTAAAAATAAGCTCAGATGGTCATACCAAGCTCTTGGAGCTTGCTTAAGACCGTAAAGAGCCTTATTAAGTTTGAAAACATGATCAGAATATTTTTCATTTTCGAAATCAGGAGGTTGTTCTACAAAAACATTTTCTTTCATGTAGCCATTCAAAAAAGTACTTTTTACATCCATTTGATAAACTTTAAATTTGAAAGATGATGCAAAAGCAAGAAATATTCTCACAGCTTCTAGTCTAGCTACAGGGGTATATGATTCTTCAAAGTCAATGTCAAACTCATGATTGTACTCCTTGGCAACTAGCCTAGCTTTATTCCTAACAACCTGTCCATTTTCTTTCAATTTGTTTCTGAAAACCCATCTAATGCCAATCACATATTGATCACTAGATTTGGGTACTAATTCCCACACTTGATTTCTATCAAATTGATGAAGTTCATCTTGCATTGCATTGATCCAATCCTCATTGGTTAGAGCTTCATCAATGGAATTAGGTTCAATTTGTAAAATTAGTAACAGTGGGTCTTCATTTATTGCATTCAAAAAAGATAATCTAGTTCTAACTCTATCATGCACATTAGCAACTATATTCTCAATTGGATGATCTCTTACAAGTCTGATTTTAGGAATTACCTCTTTGGGTTCATTCAGTTTTGAAACAATATTACCTGATCCACTTGTGGTAGGTGATTGATTGTCCATATTTTCAAATGGATCTTCATTCTCTTCAACAGTTGGTGAAGATTCGACAATGAAGTCATCTTCTTCATTACTTTGAGGAACTCTGCAAGATGTAGAGTCATCAGTTTGATATGAATTTTCATCAAAAACTACATGTGCAGATTCTTCCACAGTTTTATTCTTGAGAATGTAAACTCTAGAAGCTCTAGAAATTTCTGAATAACCAAGGAAAATGGATTCAGGACTTTTGGCATCAAATTTATCAAGATTTTCTTTATTGTTGTTATCTATAGAGCACTTGCAACCAAAAACTTTAAAGTAAGACAAAGTTGGCTTTTTGTTTTTCAAAAGTTCATAGGAGGTTTTTCTGATTTTTTGTCTGACCAATGCTCTATTCAAGATGTGATTTGCTGTGTTCACGGTTTCAGCCCAGAAGGATTTGAGCAATTTACTTTCCATGAGCATGGATCTAGCCATTTCCACTAGAGTTCTATTCTTCCTTTCCACAACTCCATTTTGTTCTGGAGTTTTTGGAGAAAAAATTTTATGGAAAATGTTCAGTTCAGCACATAAATCAAAAAAGGCTTTGTTCTCAAATTCTCCCCCATGATCAGTCAAAATAGACTTGATTTTATGTGAAAAAACCCATTAAGGCAGTATTATAGAATTTCCTGAATTCTTGACAAGCATCACTTTTGTGGGATAGAAAGATAACCTATGTGTATCTAGTAAAATCATCAATGATGATAAATCTATATTATTTGCCACTAAGACTGAGAATTCTTGTTGGCCCAAAAAGGTCCATATGAAGTAATTCTAGTGGCTTAGAAGTGAGAACATTATTGAAAGTTTGAAAAGATTTTTTGGTTTGTTTTCCTTGAGCACATATCCTACAAAGTTGATTTTCAACATTTGGAAAAGATTCAGGAAGTCCTTTAACCAATTTAAGCCTTAAGAGTTTATTTATTGTGTTGAAACTTGCATAACCAAGTCTTTTGTGCCATATCCATACAATTTCATTTTTATTAGCAACCAAACAGATGTTTTCAGCAAAGTTTTTATCAAGATTGATCATGTATACATTATTTTCTCTTTTTCCAAAGAATTTTATTTTTTCAGATGAAGAATCAATTATTTTGCAAAAATCTAATTCAAAAATAAATTTGTGACCCTTGTCACACAATTGGCTTATACTCAAAAGATTATAATCCAAACCATCAACTAACAGAACATTTTCAACTGAGTTTGAGGAGGATTTACCAACCTTTCTTGATCCAATTATTTTCTCTTTGTTTTTACCTCTAAAAGTAACAGATCCTCCTTCCTTTTCAATCAGCAATGAGAACTTTGTTCTGTCTCCAGTCATGTGTCGTGAACACCCACTGTCAAGAAACCACACATTAGAGTTGGGTGCACGACCTTCCTGCATAGATTAGATCAGAGAAGAAAAGATAATTTTGGTACCCAAACATTGTTGGGACCATCAGTTTGTTTGAGCAAAAATAATAAGTCTTTTCTGATCCATATTTGAGTTGTTTTTGGCTTTTGTTTAGTTTCAGAAATGATTTCCCTTTTTGGTATTTTAATATTCTGATTTGGAATGAAAACACTAGTATTTTTCCTTTCATAAGCAGGGAAATTATGCGTTTTGAAATGATTGTTCATGTATGGAAATCTAGACAAAGAATTCTATTGATATCTTGGAAACTTTGGATAGAAAGATTGTGAATGGTATCAATAAGGATTGTGATACCATTGATTCTAAGAATTGATCCAATTGCAGTGATATGATGTCCTAGATCTCTAATAATCATCATGAAAGTGTGTTTTTGTATTTTTATAATTTTTCAGATTTTTATTTGAATTTTTGTGAAACATCTTGTTGTTGTTCAGAAATGGATAGGTCGACCTATGTTGAGGCAGAGTCGACTTAGTGGCCATAGGTTTGAACTTATAACTAACATGTTTCGACCTGTCTACAACATGTGCCGACCTATTTTGTTTCTTCTGATTAGACATTTTCTTTTTATTTTGGTTTTTTATTTTCATATGTTTTCTTTAACACTTGTTTATTTTTATTTTTTGGACTAATACTTTTGACAAATTTTACCAAGGAAATCTTTGAAGGTTTTTCTTTCTTCTCAGCAGGTTTATTCTTCAGTGATTTTTTGTGGTGAATCATAGTCCATGTTTTTCAACATTCATTCTTAGTCTTAACAAGGCATCAAGGTTTTCTTTTCCATTTGTAAAATTTTTTATCACTTGATCCTTTTTAGCCAGCAACTTTTTAAGTTTCTGAATTTCATCAATAACTTGTTGCTTTTTCTTTTTGTTGCAATTCCATCCTTTCATAAAGCTTTTCAAAATCAGTGTTACCCTTTTAAGATGTAGTCTTAAATTCATCCATTTCATTAAAAAGTTCTTCCTTTTCATCATTAAGTTCAGATATTTCATTTTCAAGTTCAGATATTCTTCTATTTAAGATCGTATCATGCATGACATTTTCAATTTTCTTTTTCACACATTTATTTTATTTTCTTATTTCAGAATATTTTTCAACTAAGGCAGCATATGCATCTTCCCAATCTTCAACAGTATATTGTTCAAAAGAAGAATTTACCTTTCCATCACTGCTATTAGCCATAAAGCATAACTCCTCATTTTCTGAGCTTGAGGAGTTCTCTCCTTCATCCTCACTTTGGTCTTCATCTGACCAAGTTGCTATCATTGCTTTTGGCTTTTTCATTTTGTTGTTCTTCTTGTATTTGTCCTTCTTGACTTCAGGACACTCACCCTTCATGTGTCCTGCCTTGTTGCACCTGTAAGAAATAACACCTTCATCAGCTTTTTGATTTCTGCCAGGATTAAAGTTTGAAGAGAAAGTATTTGTTTTACTAGAAGAATATTTTTTTTCTTTTCATTGATCTTTCCTCCTCTTAATTTCAAAAATTTTCTGAATTGCCTACTCATGAGGGCAATTTCATCCTCACCAGACTCAGACTTTTCAGAACTAGACTTTTCCTTAATTTTCTCCTTGTTGCTTGATGAAGCCTTAAGTGCTACTGGTTTAGCTTTAAGCATATGTTCTTCAGTTCTTTTCAGATTTATTTCATAAGTCATTAAAGAGCCTATGAGTTCATCTAAATTTTTTTGGGATAAATCCTTAGAATCTTCAATCACTATAGCCTTTTTGTGCCAAATTGATGATAGAGAGTGCATGATTTTTCTTACCAGATCAGCATCAGTGTACTCCTTACCTAATGTCTTGAGTCCATTGACAATTGTCATAAACCTAGCAAACATTTCAAAAATTGATTCATCAGTTTTCATCATAAACAATTCATATCAGAAACAAGTATGTTTGTTTTGGTTTCCCTAACTTGAGATGTTCCTTCATACATTAATTCAAGTTTATCCCACATTTCCTTAGCGGATTTACACATGGATGTTCTTGAATATTCTTTAGGGTGAACTGCACACTGAAGCATATTCATGGCACTCTAATTAAGAGTGGCTTTTCTAATTTGTTCTCTAGTCCAATTCTCCTCATCTCCATGGTTTTCATAACGACCCTTGTCAACTATTTTCCAGATTTCATAGTTTTGTGCCCTTAGAAAAACTTGCATGCGATTTTTCCAGTAGAAGTAATCAGACCCATCAAAAAATGGTGGTCTATTAATGGAATGGCCCTCAGCTACAAGACCTCAAGAATCCATGGATCAAGATAAGAAACAGTAAACGAGCAAGCAGTCAATTCAGCAAATAGAACACACCGATCAAATAGAGGCAATCAAATCAAATCAGAAATAGATATTAACCCGCTCTGATACCAATTGTAGGATCTAATTCAGAGTATGAACAGATCTAGAATTGGGGGTTGAATAGATCTATCACTAATTAATGCAAAAACTTAAGTAATTTAAAAATTACTTCGAATTAGAGATCCATTCAAGCAAGCAATCCAACTGATCTGATGTATGAATGTGTGATTGTGTGTATATGATGTGTGAAGCAATTAGAAAGAGAGTGTGTAAGTGAAATCCTATGCAAGCATCTAGCGCAGAGGCAAGAAATCAAACCATTGCATAGAGGATTTTTAGGTGGTTTGGAAATCACAACAGTGATTCCTACATCCACCCCTCACAAAGTGAGGCCACACTATTCAAACTAGAGTACAACACACACTAGAGCATGACGACTCCAAACACCCTTGAGCTCGACAACTCAGAATACACAATGAGTATGATGACTTACAACCTGAGCACGGCGGCTCAAACCACACACAAACGAGCACGACAGCTCAAACACAACCGTTAGTTCGACAACTCACAAACTGAGCACGACGGCTCAAACCACAGTTGGAGCATGATGACTCCAAATTGAGCACGATGGCTCAAACACAAGCTAGATAAAATCCAAAGAAAATCAAATCCTCTAGCAATGATCTGATTCATAGACACAACAAATACAAAAATCTGCATAGAACATCATGTACAGGTCTCACTAATGAAAATGAGATGAACACTCCAAGAAATACGTGAAATAGATGTGGGTTGGATGACCCTCGGTGAAGAAGTCTTGTAGAAGCTTGAATTGAAGAGCCTTGAAGGAATTCGATGGAGATCCTTTTCAATTAACGATGTTCTGCTTCAGTGGCACTTGAATTGCCAGTACTTCTTCTTGTTCTGCTACTCTTCTGCTCGATTTGCTCCCCTTTTCAGCACATCACAGCTTGGCTTTGATCACCACGTCCCTTTGGATGAAATCACTAGAAGGCTGGAGGCTTGCGGGCTCACTTGGGGCTCTTTCTGCTTCAGAACAGATTGTAGAACTTTTATAGCCTCTGTATTGTCCCTTTTACGTGAACGAGATGTACACAGAAACCTAGAATACACCCTGGGCTACCACGTGTCCAAAAGGTCTTTACTATACTTCCACTTAGATGAGAGGGCAATTTGGTAATTATAGCATCTTCCACAAAAGCCTCAGAGTGAAATCACGGCCATCAGATTTTATCATCTATGCGATTCTGGGTTTGCACAGAAATGTGAGTCGACCTCATTTTTCAAGAGAGTCGATGTACTGACCAGACATCAATTCAGGCCTTACTGTCAAAACACTAGTGTCGACCTGACAAACACTTAGTGTCAACCTGATCAACAGGTAGAGTCGACCTAATCAAAAAGTAGAGTTGACCTCCTGTGTATTCCTCTAAAACTGGTTCACTGGATGAATGCAAGTGTCGACCTCATCTCCAAATAGAGTCGACACTACTGACATTTGCTTTTCAGATACTTGCTGGGCAGCCTTTATGAGTCGACCTGTCTGTCAAATAGACTCGACCTGTCTGTGACTTTTTCTTTAGGAGCTAGCTAGGCATACTGTTAGTGTCGTCCTATCTGTCAACTAGAGTCGACCTACTTTGACAAGAGCTTTGTAAGCCTGTATGAAGAAAGAGTAGACCATCAAAGCATGTCATTAATAGTAAAGTATGAGATAAAAAGTATCAAGAACATGTTGTTTGAGCATTATTGTAATATATTCAATATGTTATCATCAAAATCAAAACAAAGAGTGATTTCATTGGTCATCATTAAAAACAATCATCATTAAGAAATTCCAAAACACTCTCAACACAACAAATAGATCCTGGTGCATCACATTCCTTCATTTTTGAAGACTTTATGGATAGTATGGTACATCCATTTGAGAAGAGGCAGTGTGAGCTTGTGGTAGAGGTTCCTTCCGGTGATTTTATGCTTACTACTTGTTACTTGGATGAGGTTCCTATAATGATACAAGGTAATCAGTTGCCAGCTAGATTGTATGTATTACAGTTAAAGGAATATGATGTGCTATTGGTATGGATTGGTTAGAGGAATATGGGGTAGTGGTTGATTGTAGGAAGAAGAGAGTAAGGTTCAGTCATCCCGGATGCAGTATGTTTGAATTTCAAGGTATGCCATTCTATACCCCTAAGTTTATCATTTCTGCTCTTAAGGCTAGGAAATTGATCAATGCAGGTGTGTAGCCTATTTGACATCAGTTAGTTTGGTTGAGGCAGGTAAGACAGTAGAAATGGTACCAGTGGTTAGAGGGTTTGTGGATGTATTTCAGAGGAGTTACCAGGTTGGCACCACATAGAGAGGTAGACTTTACCATGGAGTTGCAGCCAGGCAGTATGCCGATTTTCAAAGCACCCTATAGGATGGCACCTACGGAATTGAAAGAGTTGAAGAAACAGATGCAAGAATTCCTAGAAAAAGGTTTCATTCGGCCTAGTCACTCACCATGGGGAGCATCGGTTTTGTTTGTTAGAAAGAAAGATGGCAGCCTTAGAATGTTTTTTGATTACCGCCAGTTGAATTAGGTCATAGTAAAAAACAGGTATCCACTTCCTCGGATTGATGATTTGTTTGATCAGTTGCAATCAGCACGAGTGTTCTCCAAGATAGATTTGAGATCGGGTTACCACCAGTTGAGGATTCGAGAAGAAGACATTGATAAAACAGCATTCAGAACAAGGTATGGGCATTATGAGTTTGTGGTTATGCCATTTGGGCCAACCAATGCACCTGCAACATTCATGAATTTGATGAACAAGATTTTCCATCCATACCTAGATCGGTTTATTGTGGTGTTCATTGATGATATATTAGTGTATTCAGCTTCAGAAGAGGAACATGCAGCACATTTGAGAGTTACATTGCAGACATTGAGGGAGCACCAGCTATATGCTAAATTTAGTAAGTGTGAGTTTTGGCTAAAAGAAATTCAGTTTTTTGGGCATGTGATTTCAGGTGAAGGTGTTGCAGTGAACCCAGCTAAGGTGGAAGCAGTTATGAAATGGGAAGAACCAAAGACAGTGCCAGAAATTAGGAGTTTTCTTGGTTTGGCAGGTTATTACAAGCAGTTTATCCAAGACTTCTCAAAGATTGCAGCACCAATGACAAGACTTACCAGGAAAGGAGTACCATTTGTGTGGTCATCCGATTGCAGGCGTAGTTTTACGCAATTGAATAAGTGGCTCACTTCAGCACCAATATTGGAAATACCGTCAGGCTGAGGTGGTTTTGTATTGTATATAGATGCATCCAGAAGAGAACTTGGGGTAGTACTTAAGCAGTGGGCAGCGACCTATGTTTGTGGGTGTGCAGTTGCTTGTAGTGTGCTCATGGTTGGGGACGAACACCAGTAGATGTACAAATCCCCAGCTAGTCCTATTGAAGGGTTATGCGGAAATACACAATACGGTAATCTAGAAGGGGGGGGGGTTGAATAGATTACCGCAATTTTAAACTATTGATGGCTTCTTTTCAATGCAACAGTGGTCTTAATCAAATTTGATTAGAATTCGATTAAGTATGAGACCGCTTGAGTTGATCTAAATGAGAACAGGGAATCAAACATGCGTATGAACACCGTGCCTACCAATCATCTATCGCAAAACGCAAACAAACCACAGAACACGATGATTTAAGGTGGTTCGGAGTACACAACTCGTGTATCCTACATCCACCGTCCACACACACACACAGAAACGACTGCTTATGAGCGAGTTCAACACAACAACTCAACCACACACACGTTGTCTGATGAAACACGATCAGAACAACCACAAATACGTGAATCAAGCACAAGGGATGCTCGAAACACAACCACACACACACACGATGGAATGGAAATTATGAGATGGAGAAGAATTAGGAATTAGGGAACAAATCCGGTTGGAATTCTTCTCGTGGATCGTCCAAACGCTCTTCAAACTTCGATTGGATGTAGATTGATCGATGTAGAAGGTTGAATTGACGACGATCCGGCTTCAGCTCCGCATAGATGGTGATTCCACGACGATCTGGGCGGAAAGTTGAAGCAGAGCAGCAATTTGGGGCTTTTCCTCTTGATCCCTTGGAGGCTCTTGGATGGGAGGCTGCTCTCTGCGAATTTGGCTCCAAAAGGATGCTTATATAGTGTTAGGTAAAGGTGGGGGTCGTGGAGGAAGGAAACACCCAAGTGGGGGCCGGATTTGGAAACTCAAAATCTCATGTTTCCGTCGTCTGTCGACAGGTGCACTTGCATCTGTCGACAGGCGCACTCAGGCTGAGAACTGGGTTTCAGGAAATTGAGTTTCTGAGTGTATCTGTCGACAGGCAGTTTGCATCTGTCGACAGATGCACTCAGGAATAGAAAACCTGAGCTCTGTCCTGGGTTGACTGTGTGTATCTGTCGACAGGTACATTGCATCTGTCGACAGATGCACTCAGAGATGCAAACCTGAGTTCTGTCTTGGAATGACTGTATGAATCTGTCGACAGGTACATTGCATCTGTCGACAGATACACCTCTTTGACAGATATTTGTGCTTTTTGCTCATTTCTTCAATGCCTCTTCAATGCTCCATGTTTCATGCTTGTGCACCTACATGCAAATACATTGTTAGTGATGTACATTGTATGATTTAGCAATGTTTAACTCAATCACTTTCATGGTGTTTTTCATGTTAGTTAGCACATCAATTTTGCATTAAATCAATGTTCAAGGATGTTAATGTGATCATCAAAAACATGATATATGGAAAACCCAACAATCTCCCCCTTTTTGATGATGACAAAAACATTCAATTGATGCATATATTGATGTTCTCCCCCTTTTTGACAACATACAAAAGGTCAAGTCATGCACATATGGAGACAAATAAACATGAACTGAGTTTTCATTGATTGATCATTGAAATTTCACAGTACATTTGATAATCATTACATGACTCAATAGAAATCAAAAGAAAGGGAAATAACATGAACAAGCAAAAGATGACTAGACAAGTGAGACTAATTCCCAGCTAAGACTCTTAGTGACCTCTAATGACCCTGAGACCCTCTATTCATTGTCATGTCCAGCAGAAGGAGGGTGACGGGATCCATCTCTCTCGGAGTAGAGGTGGTCAAGCCGGTCATCCAGAGTGTTGAGGCGAGCATCCACTTGATCAAATCTTGAAGTCATCTGAGCAAATCCTGAGATCATTTCTTGATGGATTTGTGCCAAGTAATCACGAATGGATTGTTCTTGAGGCACAGGTACATCATCAAATTCTTGAGCTTGGTCAGGCATTTGCTCATCCTGAGGTTCTTCATCACTGCCTTCATTTGCTTCATCGCCTTCATTGTCTTCTTCATCTGTTGAGTCTTCAGCTCCTTGTGGTTCCTTTCCCTTGAGAGTCCTTGTGACTACACCGTCTACAATCTTGTAGCCCATGCGGTTGGCAGCAGTGAGATCAAAAGCACTTCGGGATTTTAATGAGATGAGCTCACTTGGAGGGATAGGAATGCCAAGGAAAATAAGAAGAGAAGTGATGGGGCAAGCATATGGCATTGATCTTTTGGTGTTAGAGAAACACCGACGGATGAGGCTTATCATGAGTTCAGGCAGATTGATTTCTTGACACTTGAGGAAAAATATGAACAAGGATTTATGGACCTCGGTGACTAACTCTCGACTTCCATCCTTCGGGACGATCAAGGTAGTGAAGATGTGATGGATCATCCGGATTAGAGGAGGAAAGGAGTTGGCGTTGAGACGAGCAATCTCCTTGGTAGAGTCATAAGGTTCCAACGTGAGAAGCTCATAGTACTCAGAAGCAGAGGGAGTGTAGTTGAAGAGTTCAACTCCTGAGTTTGGAATTTCGAGGGCTGTGGAGAGAAGATTGGCGGTGAGGCGAAAACGAGTGCCTTTCACCGAAGAGTAGAGATCTCCCTGATCGGAAAGCCCTAGGTTATTGTAGAACTCGGAGACGGCAGTTGGAGAGTACTGCAAGTGGGAGTACAAGAAGGATGTCCACCCTTGAGTGTCAAAGTAGGGTAGGAGTGAGGGGAACATCGGTGCTAAGGACTCGAAGTCCACATACCGGGATTGGACAATCTTCTTGAAGGTGCCGATGGGTCGGATTAGATGGAGACCTTGAGGAACGATGAGTTCCGGCAACCGATCCTCACGATGCTTGCTGCGACGTTCGGAAGGAGCCCTGGAGCTTTCTCCGGCGTCCGTCGGAGCGCGACGACGGCGAGCGAGAAGCTTCGATTTGGGTGCCATCGCAGGAAGAAGGATGAGAATGGAGAGTGAAGGGAGAGTGGAGGGATCCCAGACGAGGAGCAGCAGGATCGTCGGAGACGGAGCCCTGAAGGGGGAAAGATAGGGGGTTTGGAGAGGAGGAGGAGGGAACGAGAGAGGAGGGGTGAGAATGGGTCGTGGGCGGCCTTAGAATGGATTTAGAAGGTTTTAAAAGAGAGGCCCCACAAAAAGGAGGTGAACCGGCGCGAGGGTTTTCTGCAAAAACGGATCTGGGCCGTCGTCTGTCGACAGATGCCAGTCTATCTGTCGACAGATAACTCCTTTTTGGTTAAAAATTGATTTTTGACAATGTTTTTCAAAGGGACAAGTGTTCATTTGTTGTTTTAAGGCAAAATGGGTGTATGTGCAAGATAAAAATTCATATCCATTATGATGAAGACATGACACAAATCTAAAATGATTTTGAATTAAAACCGATAAGTTCTTTAATTAGATCATGAAGAACACATTTCACAATAGCCAGTGAAAATTAAATAACTCTTTTGATTAAGGCCGTTGAAGAAAAACATGCATCTTAATAGAGATGATAGTCAGATGACAATTGAATTAGATGGCCACAAGAACGTCTTACCGAAGAAGCACATTGGACTTGACATAAAAAGTTTTCGGAGGCTTCACTCTATTTCTGGTATGATTTTAGAATCTTTAAACAACGAAGATGGAAAAGAGTGGCAATGAGGAGCACTTTCACTTTTTCATGTGAAGGTAGACATTTGTGATGCCAATACCCCCAGTTACTCAATGTGAGTGTCCGTCAAGCCATTGTATAGAGATAATGAAACAACCTTTTGACGCGAAGACCGACATTGGTGATGCCCATGTCCCCGGTTACTTAGTGATTTTCATCATTGCTCTACCTCCATCCCACAAATGAAAGATAAATTTGTTGATTGAACCGAAGAAATAGGTAGCTTTTCTCCTTTTTTTTTTATTATTTTTGCTTTTTGTCAAGTACATGAGATTTCTTTAGGCAAGATGTAATGTAGAACATTAAATTCAAGAGCTTTCTGATTTTTCAAATCATTTTTAGATTCATGTTTAACGACAAGGGAGTTATTCAAAGGAGATGTTTAAGAATCATTTGGTTTGCTCATTGTGTTCAAAATGATCTAAAAAGACCTCAATCAAGTGTTGCATCAAACAACATTTAGACTTGGTTCATGACTTTGACATGAAGTGGATATGAAAGGTTATATTGCACACAAACAAACCAAGGTTTACCTTTAAATCAAGTAAGGAACACTTTCTTGAAAAGTATGAAGAAGGAATTGAAAAATAAGGAAGAATGTGTGTATCTGTCGACAGATGCACACAGACTGATGAATTGAAGTTTCTGTCAGAACAAGACTGAGTGTATCTGTCGACAGATGGAGTGAGTCTGTCGACAGATATGAACAGATTGGATTTTTCTGGTTTGAGATTGATTGCACATTGAGTTCAAGGAAGTGAGAATTCAACAAGGAGATGTAGGAAGAGTTTCCTCAAGAAAATACTCATCTATCCTTAACTCACTCCCCCATAGTGTGTGCACGTGTTGACACAACATCCAAGCAAGGATTCACACAAGCATTTGATACAAGACAAACATGTTCATGAAAGGAAAGTCATACACAAGCACATGGTCACAGAAAAAGCATTGTTTCATGGAGTTAACATGATAAAATGTAAGGAAACTAAAAATCCTATGTGAAGTACAGGGCCTTTATATGAAATGGGACTATTGATACTTGGCGGAGAATATTTCTCACGCATGATGATAGTTTCCAAACAAGCCGAACTTGTTCTTCCACAGTTCACCATTTGATATACCACATAGTCATTCACACATAAAGAGCATGTACTCCAATATGGATAGTTAGTTTCATTGCATTTTACACAAACCCAATTCTCTTCTTAAGGATGTGAATCTATCTTCAGACAAGGGTTTGGTGAAAATATCAGCCAATTGTTTTTCTGTGGGAATGAAAATAAGTTCCAAGGTTTTATTGGCAACTTCATCTCTCAAGAAATGATGACGGATTTCAATGTGTTTAGTCCGTGAGTGTTGGACAGGGTTTTTTGAAAGGTTGATAGCACTTGTGTTGTCACATAGGATAGGTGTGCATCCAATTTGAACATTATAGTCAGCTAACTGACTTTTGATCCACAACACTTGAGCTGCACAACTTCCTGCAGCGACATATTCTGCCTCTGCAGTGGAGAGTGCAACCGAGTGTTGTTTCTTGGATGCCCACGAAACCATGCAACCGCCAAGGAATTGGCAATATCCACTAGTGCTTTTTCTATCAAGTTTACATCCAGCATAATCAGCATCAGAATATGAGATCAAATCAAAACTACTGCCTGCTGGGTACCAAAAACCCAAATTGCATGTGCCAGAGAGATATCGGAAAATTCTCTTGACTGCAATTAAATGGCTTTCCTTTGGACTAGATTGGTATCTAGCACAAAGGCAAACACTATATTGAATATCCGGTCTACTTGCAGTAAGATAAAGGAGTGAGCCAATCATACCTCGGAAGTGCTTTGCATCTACCGGTTTACCTTTCTCATCATTTTCCAATTTGATGCTTGTGCTCATTGGGGTGGAGGCCGGTTTAGCTTGCTCGAATTGAAATCGTTTGAGAAGCTCTTTGACATATTTTTCTTGATTTATGAAGAATCCGTCTTTATGTTGTTTCACCTGCAAACCAAGAAAGAATTGAAGCTCCCCCATTAGACTCATCTCAAATTCACTGTGCATGTGTTTAGAAAATTCTTCACACAGTGAAGGGTTAGTAGAACCAAATATGATATCGTCCACATAAACTTGAACAACAATTATGTGATTGCGAACTTTCTTAGTGAAGAGTGTTTGGTCTACTTTACCTCTTGAGTAGTTCTTGCTTACCAGAAAATTGCTTAGTCTATCATACCAAGCTCGAGGTGCCTGTTTCAAACCATAAAGAGCTTTGTGCAATTTATACACATGGTTAGGCATTTCAGAATTTTCAAAACCTGGTGGTTGAGAGACATAGACTTCTTCTTTGATATAGCCATTTAAGAAAGCAGTTTTAACATCCATTTGATAAAGTTTGAACTTATGGGAGCATGCATATGCCAATAAAATTCTGACTGCTTCTAACCTGGCTACAGGAGCAAAGGACTCTTCAAAGTCTACACCAAACTCTTGACTATATCCTTTTGCTACGAGTCTTGCTTTATTTCTGACCACTTTTCCTTCTTCATTAAGTTTATTCCTAAACACCCATCTAGTTCCTATGATAGAAATTTCAGGGGTTCTAGGAACTAAACTCCATACATTATTTCTTTGAAATTGACCAAGTTCCTCATGCATAGCATCAATCCATGAGTTATCTTTTAAGGCTTCTTCAACATTTTTGGGTTCCACTTGAGAAACAAAAGCAAAAAGATCATGTTCAATTATTTTTCTTACTTGAGACCTTGTTTGAACAGAATCATTTAAACTACCTATCACATCATCAAGTGGGTGATCTTTGGAATACCTCACATTTGTGATTGTTGAAGGGCCGGGAGTATCTTGTCCTTGAGGAATTTGATCTTGTGAGTGTAGTTCTTCAGGAGGTTCACTTTCTGGTGGATTCTCTTCAAGTGTTTCATCTTGTTTTCTGAATGCAATTTCATCATCTTCATCGTAGTCCCTGTGAAGATATCCACCTTTGGTCTTGGAATCTTCTTCAGATTTGTCTTTTGCTTTGACTTGTAGATCCTTGAGCGATGTCCCTTCATCCTCTTTTCCAGTCCTGTTAACATTCAAGCTGTTAGATTTGGCATAAGTCTCATCAAAAACAACATGTGGAGTTTCTTCCACAGTGCGTGTTTTATTGTTAAACACCCTATATGCCCTAGAGTGTTCTGAGTAGCCTAGAAAAACACCTTGATCACTTTTGGCTTCAAATTTATCTAAATCAGATTTATCATTGTTATGAATAAATACCTTTGAGCCAAAAACTCGGAAGTACCCAAGGTTGGGTTTCTTACCTTTCAACAACTGGTAGGGGGTTTTCTTTATCACAGGTCTTACCATGGCTCTGTTTAGAATGTAGCACGAAGTGTTCACCGCTTCTGCCCAAAAGCTTTTGGAGAGTTGGCCTTCAACTAGAAGAGTGCGAGCCATTTCCACCAATGTTCTGTTTTTCCTCTCCACTACTCCATTTTGTTCTGGAGTCCTTGGGGAAGAGAACAGATGTTCAATCCCTTGGTGCCTGCAAAAATCAGAAAATGCATTGTTATCAAATTCTCCCCCGTGATCGGTGCGGATTGAGCATATTTTATTCACATTGCCATGCTCAATCTTGTTAAAGAATTCTTGGAAGATTGTAAGTGTTTCACTTTTGTGTGCCAAGAATTTGACCCATGTGAACCTAGAAAAATCATCTACAATGACAAAACCAAAACGTTTGCCATTGAGACTTAGAGTTCTAGTTGGTCCAAAAAGGTCCATGTGCAACAGTTCATATGGTTTAGATGTGCTTACCGGTGCTTTAGATTTGAAAGACTTCGGGTCTGTTTTCCCTGTGCACATGCATCACAAAAACTTTCATTGTTGTTAAAAGAAATGTCAGGAAGTCCACTTACCAATTTGAGCTTCATGATCTTGTGCAACACGTTGTAGCTCGCATGGCCAAGCCTACGATGCCACAAGGTCAATTCATCCTGTCTATTTGCAACAAGACACAAGTTGTCATTTTCTGGATCATCTAAGTCAACTAAGTAAATGTTATTCACTCTTTTTCCAGAAAATTTTACACTTCCTGTTTCTTTATCAACAATTTGACATGAATTAGATTCAAACATGACGTTGTGACCTCTATCACACAATTGACTTATGCTAAGCAAGTTGTGATTAAGGCCATCAACCAACAGTACATTTTCAATTGAATTGGAGGTACACTTACCAACATTACCTGTGCCAATGATTTGGCCTTTGTTGTTACCTCCAAAAATGACTTGTCCTCCGTCTTTCTCCACTAGGAAACAGAATTTACCTTTGTCGCCCGTCATGTGCCTCGAACAGCCGCTATCCAAGTACCATTTGTTTTGATGTTGGGCTGCTAGGCATTCCTGCAAATGTGGATCAGACAAGAGGTTTTGGTACCCAAATTACTTTGGGTCCCAAAATTTCATTCATGCAACAAAGTAGATGTTTAGGAATCCAAACTTGTTTGAATTTTTGTTTCTTTGGATTATTCCAGCATTGTTTTTCATCATGACCAATCTTTTTGCATACATTGCATGAAGGAATTTTCTTTTCAATTTTTTGTTGCTTGTTAGACTGTTTATTAGTTGAAACTGTTCTTGTCTGTCGACAGGCACCATTGCATCTGTCGACAGGTGGCTTTTTCTTTTGTTTGTTGGGAACATTTTGTTTAAGTTGCATTGCCTTGGTCTGAGACTGTCTTGAGTTATGCTTTGTGGGAACATGCTTGCTTGTGCTTGGGCTAGGATCAACAAATGAAGTGATCAATGACTCTCCTATTTTCTTTTGTTTGACAGGTTGATATCCTAATCCATGCTTGGTTACATGTATTTTGGCGCCCAAAACCGCATCTAGATTTTGCTTCCCTTTTACAAATTTCATTAAGTCCTCAGATTTTTCTTTCAATTCCTTTTCAGTTTGTTCCAACTTTTTCTTGGTTTCTAATTGTTCTTCTTGAAGGAATTCAATGGAATGGCTTAAACAGTCTTTTTCTTTTTGTGTTTCTTGCAATTTCATTTTCAAGCAATCCATTTCTTCATTATGAGTCTTTTCATCAACTTTCATCATTTCCAATTCTTTTGTCAGGAATGCAATTCGTTCATCATTGTTCTTATCATGCACAAGGGAGTTGCATTTCTTTTTAATGCTCTATTTTCAGATCTATATTCACAAAATTTTTCAAATAAGGTAGTGTATGCTTCCTCCCATTCACTTGCAGTGAAATCATCAAATGAGAAATTTACCTCGCTGGAGTCATCACTCCTAGCCATCAAGCATTTCACTTCTTCATCATCGGATGTTTCTTGTGCATCTTCATCTTCATCTTCATCACTCCAGGTGGCCAACATTGCTTTGGCCTTTTTGGAGGTGAGTTTTTCCTTCTTCAGCTTCTTCTTGAGTTCCGGGCATTCTCCTCTCATGTGCCCTTGTTTCTTGCATTCATAACAAACAATGTCAGATTTTTTGTTGGACTCATATTTCTGTGAAAAATTTTTCTTTTGAAAGGGTTTAGAGTTACCTGTGTCTCTCCTTTTGAACTTCAGAAATTTCTTGAATTGTCTAGTGAGCATTGCCATTTCACCATCATCACTCTCACTAGATGTTTCTTGCTCATCACTATCTTGTTGAATGGATTTCTTGGAGCTTGTTGATGTTTTGTTGGATGCTTTTAGAGCAATTGACTTCCTAGGATTTTCTTCTAATTCTTTTCTTTTGATGTTGATTTCATATGTCATTAAGGAGCCAATTAGTTCATCCAATTTCATTTTGGAAAGGTCTTTGGAATCCTCAATGACAGTGGCCTTAGTATTCCAAGATGAAGTAAGAGATCGAAGGATCTTTCTTACTAAGTCACTTTCAGAGTATTCCTTCTTAAGACCTTTAAGCCCGTTAACTATTATCATGAATCTTGCAAACATGTCTGATATGGTTTCATCAGTTTTCATCTTGAACATTTCATATTCAGACACTAACATGCTAACTTTAGTTTCCCTTACCTCGGACGTACCTTCGTAAATGAGTTCAAGTTTGTCCCACATCTCCTTTGCTGTTGAGCATGTGGAGACTCTTGAAAATTCCTTTGGATGCACCGCACATTGCATCATGTTTAGTGCGCTCCAGTTGAGAGTTCCTTTAGCTATTTGGTCTTTCGTCCAGGTGTCTTCGTCCTCGGGCAACACATATGGTCCCTTGCTGACTATCTTCCACAGCTCGTAATTTTGAGCTCTCAAAAATACCTGCATACGGTTTTTCCAATAAGGATAGTCAGTGCCATCAAAATAGGGTGGCCTGGTTACTGAATGTCCCTCGGCCATATACCCTTTGCTAGAATCCATAAGATCGAAAATCTCCTGATCGCTAGATCAAATGACGAAAAACAGTAAATCGGAGAAACCCGCTCTGATACCAATTGAAGGGTTATGCGGAAATACACAATACGGTAATCTAGAAGGGGGGGGGTTGAATAGATTACGGCAATTTTAAACTATTGATGGCTTCTTTTCGATGCTACAGCGATCTTAATGAAATTTGATTAGAATTCGATTAAGTATGAGACCGCTTGAGTTGATCTAAATGAGAACAGGGAATCAAACGTGCGTATGAACACCGTGCCTACCAATCATCTATCGCAAAACGCGAACAAACCACAGAACACGATGATTTAAGGTGGTTCGGAGTACACAACTCGTGTATCCTACATCCACCGTCCACACACACACGCAGAAACGACTGCTTATGAGCGAGTTCAACACAACAACTCAACCACACACACGTTGTCTGATGAAACACGATCAGAACAACCACAAATACGTGAATCAAGCACAAGGGATGCTCGAAACACAACCACACACACACACGATGGAATGGAAATTATGAGATGGAGAAGAATTAGGAATTAGGGAACAAATCCGGTTGGAATTCTTCTCGTGGATCGTCCAAACGCTCTTCAAACTTCGATTGGATGTAGATTGATCGATGTAGAAGGTTGAATTGACGACGATCCGGCTTCAGCTCCGCATAGATGGTGATTCCACGACGATCTGGGCGGAAAGTTGAAGCAGAGCAGCAATTTGGGGCTTTTCCTCTTGATCCCTTGGAGGCTCTTGGATGGGAGGCTGCTCTCTGCGAATTTGGCTCCAAAAGGATGCTTATATAGTGTTAGGTAAAGGTGGGGGTCGTGGAGGAAGGAAACACCCAAGTGGGGGCCAGATTTGGAAACTCAAAATCTCATGTTTCCGTCGTCTGTCGACAGGTGCACTTGCATCTATCGACAGGCGCACTCAGGCTGAGAACTGGGTTTCAGGAAATTGAGTTTCTGAGTGTATCTGTCGACAGGCAGTTTGCATCTGTCGACAGATGCACTCAGGAATAGAAAACCTGAGCTCTGTCCTGGGTTGACTGTGTGTATCTATCGATAGGTACATTGCATCTGTTGACAAATGCACTCAGAGATGCAAACCTGAGTTCTGTCTTGGAATGACTGTATGAATCTATCGACAGGTACATTGCATCTGTCGACAGATACACATCTTTGACAGATATTTGTGCTTTTTGCTCATTTCTTCAATGCCTCTTCAATGCTCCATGTTTCATGCTTGTGCACCTACATGCAAATACATTGTTAGTGATGTATATTGTATGATTTAGCAATGTTTAACTCAATCACTTTCATGGTGTTTTTCATGTTAGTTAGCACATCAATTTTGCATTAAATCAATGTTCAAGGATGTTAATGTGATCATCAAAAACATGATATATGGAAAACCCAACACCTAT
Source organism: Colocasia esculenta (assembly GCA_014218235.1). Taxonomy (NCBI): domain Eukaryota; kingdom Viridiplantae; phylum Streptophyta; class Magnoliopsida; order Alismatales; family Araceae; genus Colocasia; species Colocasia esculenta. The sequence goes on along the minus strand of CM024757.1, from coordinate 40,630,305 downwards.
TTCCAGTGCCTCACTTTAGGGAGCTTGGGTCAGAGTCCCTAAAGGTGTCAGGCTTGGGCTTGCAACTGTGTGGTCTGCAGGAGTGGTGTTGGTTGGTCTCCATAGTCCTTGACCTTGCTGAGGTGGAGCGGCAGCTGGACCTTTCGTCCGTGGCTGCGAGGCTGAGAGGTAGTCTTGTGTTGTTTGTTCGGATCTGTGGTTGGTGTCGCGAACTAGTTCTTATGACTCGTGTGTGGCGTGCCCTTCTTTAGCTTGTATACGTGAATGTAGTTTTCCGTTTAGTTATTTATAGTTGTAGTATCATGCATAGACTAAGTTACCTTATTAATTGCTTGTAAGTCATGCTTACTATATTTGTTGAACATTGTTTTCTCGGCTTTTGGGGAGTTACCCTACTGAGCCAGTGACTTGCGAGGCTCACCCCTTCTTCTTCTAGGTGAAGGAGAGCAAGAGGGATCCCGTCCCTCTTCTAGTTCGGGACCACACCGTAGCGGAGCTGGGCCGACATCACCAGCAGAGTAATATTTCTACTTCTTGTGCCTTGGAGGTCCTGTCCCAGGTTGTTGTACTTGTACTACGACTTTGGTTCAGAACTGAAAATATACATTTCAAGTGAACATATGTGAATGATGGATCCTTTTATATGTTTAGCGTGTTCTTTTATATTTCCACAGACATGTGTGTGTTGATATCCTTTTCGAGGCTATGGCTTGTTCGCGGGAGGCAAAGTCATGTCGGGCACGTTATTGGGTTAACGGGCCTCAACGGCGAGGACCGTCACATAATCGATGTTTATGAAGCAATCAATGTTCAAGTGAAATGCAATCGATGTGTGAGACAATTGAAACACAATCAATGTGTGAGAACATCGATGTTCTAAAGCAATCGATGTTAAAGACAATCGATGTTCAAAGGTAATCGATGTTTATGAAGCAATCGATGTTCAAGTGAAACGCAATCGATGTGTGAGACAATCGAAAAAGTAATCGATGTTTAAAAGCAATTGATGTTTGAGTGTAATCGATGTTTAAATACAATCGATGTTTCAATGCAATCGATATTTCAATGTAATCAATGTTTCAATCCAATCGATGTTTCAATGCAATCGATGTTTAAGTGTAGTCGATGTGAAAGACAATCGATGTGAACTTTGATTGGCCACTTCGACTACCAACATCGACTCATGAAGAAACTTCGAATAAAATATGTTATTTCTTATGCATAAATAATCTTGAAAAATGGTAATAAATATATTCATGTTATTTAAATTAAGCATGAGTTTTGTTATCACCAAAAATAAAAGGATAAAATATAGGAGTGGTTCAACAGATGTCAACCTTTGCACTTGGGAGGTTGGCTCAGGTATTCATTCTTTATCTCTGTCCTCATTAATGCTCTCTATCTAGAAAATGACTTATTCCAATACTTATACTTACTTGCTCTGATGTTCTCACACATTTCCTTCACATAGAGGTCAAGACATCCAGCAAAGTTGCTTATGTAGTCTAATGCAAATCTGGTATTTACTAAAAGAAACTGATAAGATGAAAGTAGCAAAGTAGTAGGGGACAATATTTGGCATAAATACTTCACCATCCATTTTGCTGTTGTAGATCATCCACAATATGGACCGAACTTGCATCTTGTGTCCTTGATTCTTAGTTTGCTCTTTCACTGTCAATTGCCATGATGTTATATGTTATTTACAGTTATACAATCTTATTTTTTGTAATTAGATACATGAATGTTGTGGATTACTTTCTGAATACAAGCTCCCACATTCCCCTCAAGATTGTCAATGCCATCTCATTTTTCCTCCGTATTGTCTGTGATCTTAGTTAATTCTATAAAATCTTATTATTTTTAATTTATGGATAGCTTTCTAAATACAAGCTCCACTACAAGACAAACGACATATGTCAACGGCTAAAGGCCGTTGACAAATGTAAAAAATCCGTTGACAAAAACATATGTCAACGGCTACAGTCCGTAGACAAAGCCGTCGACATTTTTGTCGTCGACTTATCATACGTCGACAGGAGGCAGGGCCGCTGACAAAAAAATTTAATGTCAGCGGCTAAGGCCGCTGACAAAAAAATTTTATGTCAGCGGCCACTAAAGACGGCCGTCGACATAAATTTTATGTCCAACCGCTGACATAAATTTTGTTTGTCAGCGGTCTCTTTAGCCGCTGACAAATAATAAAATTTTTTTGTCAGCGGCTGAAAGCCGTGACAAATGCTTCTATAATTTTTTTTTATACATTCTTTTAAAAAATTTAATTTTCTGTTTATATAAAAATACCATAGATGAAACAGGTTTCTAACCCATTCTGGGAAAAAAAACACCAACATGCCTCTCATAAAATCGCTGACAAATTTATAACAAACCGCTAGTTGTATAAAAATACCTGAATACACACAACAAGAAAATAAATCCACATTCAATTCATATAACATCAAAATCTCTAAATACTCAATTCATACAACATCAAAATAGTCAATTCATATAACATCAAATTTCTGTTTGTACAAAATACCTGAATACAAACACAACAAGAAAACAAATAATACACCTAAAATAAATCAAAGTCTCTAAATTAATGTCATCAAAATATCTATCTAACAATCATCATCATCATAGTCATCTCCCTCAGCATCAGTATCTACGTGGTCATCCTCTGGTGCTCTAGATGGAGCTGACGCAGCAAATCTCTGACTAGTCTGAAACTGAGTCATGAATGTGCTCATCTGCAGCATCTGTCTACGTATGTCATCCATCTCAAACTCTCGTTTACGTAGCTGCTCCAACTCCCTCCGCATATCATCCATCTCTGAGTCACGTCTGCGCGCCTCTGTACGCAACTCCTCAACCTCTATTCTGAGAGTGTTTTCAATGTTGTTAATCTGTTGCTGATAGTCAGTGGAGCTCGACCCTTCTCCTGTCCCATACCATGTGCGACGTGTCTCTCGACTACCTCCGCAACGAATGCGACCAGATCGATCCTTCCCCATAACTGAAACAAAAGCCTCCTCAGCAGAAATGGGGGTACTCCCACTCTCACTATCTAGTGAAGGAGTCGATAGCTGAATCATCCTCTCCTGCATATAAAATTCAAAAAAAATTATTATTTATCATAAAAAATATCACATAAACATTAATGATAAATGTTAAAAACACACTTACATATCGACTCCTACTCTCGTCATCTACCCACTGCTCATTGCCATCAGGTAATTCCTTGCATCTGCCAATTTTAAAGATCTCCACACGATTTGGTTCACGATCATGAGTAAGGCGCTGTTTACATGTGTTAAAGAGAGTAAGAATTAAATAAATATTAAACTGATAGTAAATTTTAACTAAATATTTAACTTACAAAATCATCCTTCAATTGATAATGACTTTTCTTGCCATTTCTATATGGCATAGATTGATGAGAGCGATTTGTCTTATTGCGATCAGCGATATTCTGCCAACAAATATTTTAAATGTTAAAATAAAAAATGAAGATGTACTATAAAACTTTATTATTACCTGCTCATCCGAAGTGTTCCATTTTGCACACATTATCTGCCAATCTTGCGGATTAACACCAGCTGGAACTGAGGCAATGGCATCATCAAAAGATTTGCCTGTATAATGCTGTATAGAGACATAATTTTTTAGTTCCACATTAAAAGTAGTGAAAATAAATGTGCTTGTAAATAAGAGTACTGACAATAGTAAAAACTAAAAAGTAACTCAAAAATTAATTGACAAGTACAATAAATATTTCTCTTTCAAAAAGATGTAGGATACACTGTGAAAAGACCTGAAATCTCTTTATCTCCCATTCAATTGCCCTGTACTAACTTAAAAAAGGAATTTCCAACAGTTGCAATGACACCACCTTTAATAAATAGTTTGGAAATCAAACTCATGCTGTTCTTAAAGTTCCGTCCAACTCACCATTCTTCAACCTTGTGAAACAGTGAAAGTACTTTCAAAGAAGTGGGTGAGCTCCCTTTTTCATATAATTCATCATGATGAGAACAAAATCCTTAATAAATACAACTTAAAATAGTAAACCCTATCTGCTGAAGGTTAAAACTGCCAGTGCCTGAAAGAAGTAAAGATTAGTGAAAAGTTCAGGATGGATCTTATGGATTTTCGGTCACCACCTGTTGGGAGTTAACATTATTATAGTTTTAGAAATAGACAGCAGCAATTAGATTTCTCAAATGAGTAAGCACATTATCCTCAAGAGTACAAATTTAGTATAATTTATATTGGTTTATACAAGCATACAAAAGAGGCCTCACCAACATCAGCAGAACAAGGGAAACCTAATACAGTAATAGAGAACTAATGTCAAAAAAGCACTTCTATTTTTGAGAGAAAAGGTCATCAATCAAAACTCTACCAAGTCCTCCTGAGAGGTTCAAAAAAAATTACAGACTGCCTCACTATTGTGCTAGCCATGATCTTTGAGTCAAAGATTGCAATCTTTCTCCTGATTAAATTGTGGTGCTGTACACAGTAACTCTTACATCATTAGTCAAGGTAAGTCAAAGAATAAGGGAAGAGAATAGTGCATTCATGCTTATAGTGCATTCATGTAATGATGCTTTGTAAACAAAGGAAATCTTTATACTGTCCTGAACCAAACAAATGAACAAACCACATGAACTTTTCCATTTGCAAGAAAAGGGGCAGATATGACTGATCCCTCAAGGTGCAATGCATAGAAAGATCTTAAACAAATGAACAAACCACATGAACTTTTCCATTTGCAAGAAAAGTTCAGCAAGTATAATATATTAACCAAATAGTGGCAATTTTATTCACCTCCATTGGCCACCTGGATCAGGGCCCAGGACTGTGTTTCGATGCCTCATCAAGATCTTCCCTCAACCAACATCCCAAGTCTGTTATTATCTTAAAGACTAAAAGGAAAGCTAGATAAACTTCTCATAGAACATTTTTGTCTGTGTACCCGTTCCGACTCCAGGGTTATGCTTGGCTTATGTAACCCACATGAAAGGAACAATGACTGGTATCACCTACTGAAACCAGTTGAAAGACACAGGGACCTACATACAGAGTGTCCTGATTCAAAATTTCCCTGACTATAACAAACTGAGAACCATCACAAACAATGTTGGTCCGTCCAACTCACCATTCTTCAACCTCTCTGTCACCCTTCACAAACAACTTACCTATTTTCATCGTCCTCTTTAGGTGGACAGAATGAGACATTAAAGAATTAAAGAATTGACATGTGCATATAAGGAAAAATATTAATTTACCCGTTTCTTCAAAACTCCACGCCAAGTACGATGCATAGAGGACATGTGCATTAACATTTCTTTATCAGTATGGGCCGTTCGATCCCACCGAAAGAGCAACTACAAATTAAAGCTAACATTAGTCATGATAAGAATTTTGATAGATATAATATTAAATTTACAGACTATTACCTCAAGATCTCTAAAAATTGTATCTATTATATCTGTAGGAAGTTTGACAAAATCCTTTTGCCATATTTTACAATGAAGTTTTGATACAATGCCCATGTGACTAACGAACTGGGCTCCCGACTCTCCAATCCCAGTCCCACCGATCACCTTTACATTCCATCGTTGGCCAGACTCCAATCTCCTATCTGTCAAACCTCTGGAGGGGCCCCGACGTCCATGTCCCCGACCCCAAGTCTGTGCAAAAACTGGCCCGGCTTAAACATACACAACAAAGACATTGATATCAGATTATAATCAAAATAATATTAATTAATCAAAATTTTGAAATTAAACTACATACCTGCTACAGAACCAACCGCCGAGGATGCAGCTACAGATCCCTCCGAGGGAGCGTGTGTGGGGAAAGTCTGCTGCACAGTAGTACGCTGTCTCCGTGGCCTCGAACCACTGTACGAGCCACCGTCCGAAGCCATCTGTTCAAACATATCATATTAAACTTACAAGTCAAATTTGGAAAAAATACATATATAACTAAAGAGATTTGGAAGTTGTAATCACCTAAGCATCAATGTATTCATCGACCCTTACGTTAATATTTTCAACAATGTCAACATCAAATACATCTCCTCTCACATGAACATCAATTAAGGTTTCTTGATATGCTTCTTCAAAATCACCTACATCATCTTCACTTGCTGGAACTTGCATATTATAATAATCCCGAGGTTGTGCTCTTATAGGAATAATCCACCCTGGTGTTTTATTGTCATTTACATAGAACACTTGTTCCACCTGACTAGCGAGAGCAAATGGTTCATTTGTGTTGAGTTTAAGATGGGTATTGAGACTGACAATTCCATACTTATCAATCTTGAATCCTCTATCCTTTCCATAGACATCCCACCAATCACACTCAAACAATACAACTCGTTTTTGATGAGTAAAATATATTTCAAGAATATCATTCAGACGTCCATAGTATCCATCACATCCAGATTCAAGTTCTGCCACCACAATAACACCAGACAATTGAGTCAATTTTGTCTCATCTACAGTCTTAGTACGAAACCTGAATCCATTTATTATGTAACCCGAATGTGAGTATGCAAGTCTCGAAGGAGTTTGTGATAACACTTCAATGTCATCAGTGCAACGAGGATCATTTGCAGCTTTCAATTCTTCAATATATCTTCGAAACCATTTCAGAAAATCTTCCTGCACCCCATTTGAGTTTTCAAACTGTCTGTATATTTCAAAAAATTGATCCATATGTTCAATCTGTCTCAAAATATAAATATGTGCCAAACGAACTTTGTCTTCAGACAGTGTACGAGGTTCAACTTTTCCTGCTAGAAAACGTCCAGAAGAATTAAAAATCGAACAGCTTTCATCTTCACTCTGGACTGAAGGACCATCATAATTCCTCTCTTTGCGATTAAAACGAGTGTCAATGTTATCCAAATACATGGAACAAAATGAACTCGTTTCTTCAATAAGATACCCTTCTGCGATTGAACCTTCAGGACGTGCCTTATTAAGAACAAAATCTTTCAATTTCTTTAAAAATCTTTCTATAGGATACATCCATCGATATTGTACTGGACCAGCAATTCGTGCTTCATATGCCAAATGTATTACCAAGTGAATCATGATATCAAAAAAAGATGGTGGAAAAATCTGTTCCATTTTACACAATGTCACTGCAATGTCTTTTTCCAATTTCAACATACGTTCAGGCAGAAGAACTTTAGAACAGATTTCCTTAAAGTACATACTCAATTCTGTAATTGGATCAATTACGTCTTCATGTGCAATGCCACGGATTGCCAAAGGTAACAAAACTTGCATGTAGATATGACAATCATGGCTTTTCAATCCAGTAAGCTTTCGACCAGTAATATCTACACATCTTGATAGGTTAGATGAATATCCATCTGGGACCTTAATGTTACGCAAGAATTCACACACAGTTGATGTCTCTGCTCTATTTAGTGTGTACAGTGCTGCAGGTAACTTGCTTCCTGACTGAGGCACATGCAATTCTGGTCGTATTCCCCACTCTTCAAGATCTAGTCTAGCTTGACGGTTGTCTTTATTTTTTTCACCACCAAGCAGCATCAATGTGCCCAACAAATTTTCACAGACATTCTTCTCTGTGTGCATTACGTCTATATTGTGTCTGATAAGTAGACTCGACCAGTATGGCAGCTCTTTATAAAATATACTTTTCTTCTTCCATCCTTGCAAGTCTTTGATATCTTTTTTGAATGTCTTTCCAAATCTAACAAGACTCAGATTCTGCTGTTGCCTCCACAATTCTAATCCCGTCATTTTTTTTGGTGGCTTACCATGTTCCTTTCGACCATCAAATTTCTGTTTGTAATTGTCTTTCCTCCATCTATGATGTATTGGTAAGAACCGTCTGTGTCCTAAGTAACAAAATTTTCGATAATTATGCAGCCATCTTGAATGAGTATTATAATTACATAATGGACATGCAACTTTTCCTTTAGTGCTCCATCCAGATAAATTGGCATATGCAGGAAAGTCATTCAACGTCCAAAGAAGAGCAGCTCGCAAGTTGAAATTTTGTTTTTTCGAAACATCATACGTTTCAACACCAACATCCCACAACTCTTTCAACTCATCAATAAGTGGTTGAAGGTATACATCAATGTCATTTCCCGGATCTCTAGGACCAGGAATTAATAATGACATCATGATAAATGTCTGCTTCATGCACATCCATGGAGGCAAGTTATAAGCTAGTACCATCACAGGCCATATACTGTAGCTACTACTCAAATTTCCAAATGGATTGAACCCATCACTTGCTAAACCAAGTCTCACATTGCGAGTCTCTGCAGCAAAATCCGGATACTGACTATCAAAATGTAACCATGCCTCAGAATCAGCTGGATGTCGCATTTCCCCATTCTGTTGACGAGTCCGACCATCAGAATGCCATGTCATCCACTTGGCCGTTTTAGATGACATAAATAACCTTTGCAATCTATCTTTCAACGGAAAATAGCGCAAGACCTTGTTGGGTATTTGTTTGCCAAGTTTCACCTTCTCATTATCAACTTGATTATCTACGTTTTGCACTCTTTCCTTATATCGAGATGCATCACATTGCGGACATCGATCTTTATCTTTGTGTTCCTTCCAAAATAATATACAGTCATTTTTACATGCATCTATTTTCTCATAACCCAACCCCAAATCTTTAATGATCTTTTTGGCTTCATACCATGTTTTGGGTACATTAGCTTCTTGTGGTAATATTTCTTTAATAAATTCCAACAACATATTCATGCATCTCCCGGTCACTTGATTCATTGTCTTAATATGCAGCAATTTCAAAAGAAATGACAACTTTGAAACCTTCTGACACCCATCATATAATGGCATTTCAGCATCTTGTAATAATCTATAAAAGTCACTTGCTTTGGAATTTGGCTCATGCTCCTCCACTGAAATGGCAAATTCAGCTTGTTGAAACTCATGCAACATATGTATAGAATCGATATCTAGCTGCTGATCACTAGAGGAGATATATGTCTGTGTTATTTCTGCTTGGTGCCCTATTGCCTCCACATAAAGGATGTCAAATGGTGTCTCTCCATGACATACCCAATTGTTATAGTTTGTCCAGACTCCATCTACTATAAGATGAGTTTCAACTTCTGTTCGGGTCAACTTTACTCTATTACGACAATTCCGACATGGACACTGTATCAGCTCACTGTATTGACCATGCCTGTATCTTGTTCGATCTGCATGAAAAGCATACTCCAAAAAAGACTCTACCCCCTTCAGATATCTAGGATCTCCTCGATTATTAACAAGTTCCATCCAAGTCTTATCAGGTCCATCCATTTCTATATATCCTATAACCATAAACAAAGAATTCAGTAAAAAATTCGGCAGCACCTCCCTTGTATCAAGAGCAAATCCACATGTGTACATCCACCTGTATACATACATTGTCAAATAAAATGGGGTACCTACATCAAATCTTGCCCATCCATGGATATTTTGATCATATGATGTTCTCCATTATATGTGCTTATGATTGTCTTAAAATTTCGGCAGCATCTCCCTACACTTCTCCAATATACCACTATTATTTACTAAATTTAACTTTGCTCAAAAAATCACTCGTATAAACTACAAGTGAAAAGTTGAGTAGTTAAAATTAGTAGGTATATTAGAGAAGAGTAGGGAGATGCTGTCGAAATTTTAAGACAATCATAAGCACATATAATGGAGAACATCATATGATCAAAATATCCACAGACTGTCCAATAGGACAATTCAAGACTTTTGTTAGGATATATGTCATTACCATCAAAAGACGGTAAAAATATATATCCTAACAAAAGTCTTGAACGGGCAAAAAAGAAAAAAAAAAGGTCCATACATTCACACACCACATCCACACATTCATATCTATATGCTTGCATCCTGCATTAAAATATATGAAGACAATCACATCCTACAAAAAATCAATGAGACATTCTAGATTTGATATCATATGAGTACACAAATTCTCAATAATGGAGTAGATCCCAATACCTGATGACATATTTAAAAGAGTACGCATCTATAGCACATTAATCAATGGTTAATCATCTATAAATGTAAAAGCACCTATGTCAAACGAGAGAAGTCATCTATAAATGTAACAAAGTAACAAAATCCATGTCTGGAAGTAATTGGAGAGGGCCCCCAAACATCGGAATGAACAAGATGAAAGGGAGCAGAGTTCCGTTTATTTGGACTTGAAGGAAAAGGTACCCTATGATGTTTTCCTAATTCACAAGCATGACAAAGAAATTTACTGATGGTAGATGGGATGGAGGTGACTTCATGATGGTTCCACGAAGAGGGATGACCTAGTGATACTGAAACCCCAACCACCTATGATGCTGAAACCCCAACCACTTCATGGTGGTGGAGATGTATGATTAGTGTTTAATTAAGTTTGATATGGCAGGTAAACTAACCACATGATATGGAGGAGGGGTATGATAGTGTAAAGTCCTAGTTAGTATATACTATATACCCAGCTTAAAGGGTGGGGTAGAATGCCATCCAGAGTTAAACTAAAAAAATATCTTATTTTCTTAGGTGCCTGGTGGGGTAAAGGTTTATCCAGGATTTGGGTTAGTTTCAATCCCATTTTTATTTCCAAAATTAAGTAGATTAATTTCTTTAACTAACTGAAATACATATCCCTCTATCAAAGGGGAGTTTGGCTGGCTACCAACTTGACTCCATTGATTTGAAAGGAAAGGAACAAGCAGCAGTAGCAGAGCTGTACTCATCCATAATAATTGTCCCTTTCACCATTTTGCATTTGGTGATTCCAACTGTTGCCATCTTCCTTCAGAGGGCAGGCAATTCCTGATAAGGACCATCTATCTGTCTACTTCTCCCCTTGTTCAGTAGTTTTCTACAGAATATTAATGGGGTTGGGTGGGTGAGGGGAGATACTTTGGGATTCAAATAGTGCACACTCTTTGTTAGTGATTAGTTAATTCTTCATCACATTAATTAACAGAGACATATCTCCATATATAAACTACATCGTGGGCTGATCAGGAGGTACATGAGAGCAAATCACCTAACCAGTGTGGACATGTTAATAATATTATGATGTTAGGACAGGAGTGACACCATCAAATAATTAAAGTTCTATCTAGCTACCTAGCTAACTAGGAGGAACGATTACTTATGATGCTGAAACCTGAATAATGCTGAAACCTGAAACCTGAACGATTACTTATGGTGATTTCCTAGTGGTACGATATATCTCAAGCGACTGAATAATGCCTTTTCCTTGCGAAAGATGAGTGTGTATCATCTGCCACAGAAAATAATAGCATAGGAGCACAAGAGATCAAGAGAGGAGAACAGGGAGTGATCACCTATCGTATGACAAGAAGCTCCAAAGTCTGCAATCTAGATTGGACTATGGACAATAAGGGCACTACCTGAGGAAGACACAGCATGGAAAGAGAATGATGCAGCAGATCCTTTCAAAAGAAGTTGGAAGGCCTCATACTCCTCCCAGGACAAGGGCACACCTCCCTTTGGCCGCTGGGCTGACATGGAACCCATCTGTGGCAGCTGCACAACAGGCACGATAGGAGCCTCTATAGGGGCGGTCTCAGAGGCAACTCCTACGATCCTCTATAGCCCAGTAGGATTCAAAAGTCCACGCCCAGCTGATCAACTCCATGTCGTGGCCACGGATGTTGAGGCACGCTGGCTCTGGTCTTTTCCCTTTCACCTTTCTGTGGCCTTTGTTTGTTCCCCCGTCCCTAAAGGGGAGCAGGTCCTGACGCGAGAGAGAGAAAGAGAGAGAGAGAGAGAGGACCTACAGATCCGGATGAGGAGGAGGTCGCGAGTTAGCCGGAGGAGGAGGAGGTCGCCGGACGAGGAGGAGGTCGCCAGACGAGGATGCAGCCGGCGCGGGGAGATCGCCGGAGGAGGACGCAGCCGGTGCGGGGAGATCGCCGGAGGAGGAGGAGGTCGCCGGACGAGGATGCAGCCGGCGCGGGGAGATCGCCGGAGGAGGACGCAGCCGGCGCGGGGAGATCGTCGCAGGAGCTCTAGGGCGCCGGGAGATCGCCAAGGAGGAGGTCGTTGCAGGAGCGAGTTAGGGCCGATTTCGCGCAGTGGTGGGTTTGGGGGCGGGGGCAATAAAAGAAGTATATGTCAGCGGTTGGTTGTCCGCTGACATTACTTTTAATTAAATACTAAATATTAATTTTTATTTATTATATTTTATCAATAATAAATAATATTAATTTTTTATTTATTGTATTTTATCAATATTAAAAAATATTTTTTAAAAACATTATATCTAATTTTACTTATTAATGATATTTATTAATAATACATATGAAAATGGTCAATTAAAAATAATATATTAATCAAAAACGTTAAAATATAATTATAAATATTTGTCAACGTATAAAGGAAGCCGTTGACAAAGAGTAAATATATGTCAGCGGACATATAAAGCCGTTGACGTATGTCACCATTTGTCAACAGGTTTTGACAGCCGTTGACGTATGTGTGTTTTGTCAGCGGATTTTTCTAGCCGCTGACATATTTCCGATGACAAATGCCCTGCTCCTTGTAGTGCTCCCACATTCCCCTTGAGATTGTTCATGCTATCTCATTTTTCCACCTTACTGTCTGTGATCTCAGTTAATTCTTTCTCCAGGATACACACAACCAGGCAGGTACTACTTCTAGTGGTGCGCTGACTCCCCTGCTCAAGCTTCTGGACTCAAAAAATGGTTCCCTTCAGCACAATGCTGCCTTTGCCCTCTATGGGCTAGCAGATAAGTAGGTAAATGATGGCATTTATTTTCTTGATGCCCTTTCCTTGATTTTTATCTTTTTTTTTTATTGTTTTAGTGATGACTTCTCATGCTTATTCACTATTTTTGGGAATCATTCATTACCATGACCTTTTCTACTTTACTAGGATAATGTCATTGACTTTATCAGGGGTGGGGGGGGGGGTGTTTAGAGGTTGCAAGATGGGGAGTTCATTGCTCATGTATGATCAAATTTTTGCACATATTACGATACATCGACAATATGATTTTGTTTTCAGTTGATACAAAAGTTGTTTAGTTTTGCTTAAGTGTAGACATCCATGTAGTTATTTACATCCACAATATGATTTTGACCAGCAATTCCTCAGGGTTGACACTTCAAATACACTTTGAGCTTTAGAAGGACACGCAGCTTCGGCAGACAATGTAAATGACCAGGAATTCCTATAGGTAAAACTAAACCATTTAATTATAAGATGATGGAATGAATTTGGAGCTAACGGAGGTCGTTCCAAAGTTCACATATTGGTGAAGCTTATTTGAGGAAAGCAATTGCAACAAGGGTGACTATATGAAACTTATCTCCTCAGGGGTAATTACTTTTGTGGGTCCTATTTCTTAAATTTTTTTTTCTTGCTGTGATATGTACTTTCTTTTTCTGGTGTCTTCATGATCCTTTTTGTTCCATAGACTAACACAATGGATCTGATGCAAATGCCTTAACCACTGATGTGAGAGGTATACCTTTTTGCTCAACTACTTAGATGATGATTTTAGGATAGCTAGATTTTCGTTGAGGTTTAGTGTTTTAGAATCTAATGGGACTTTTGAAAAAAAAATTGCACTTTCTACATGATTATGATATGGATGAGTCAATTTACCTCTCGCTTTTGATGCCAAGACCTAGTAATATTATGTTTGTTTCTATTGTCATGAACAAAGGGGGTAATTTAGTATAGTGGACACAAGACATCATGAACTAGCAGTTGGTTTGGTGTAGGAAGATTATAAAATTTTGAAGTTGTCCAATGGTATGAAAAAGAGCCATACACAGTTGGCGTCATACAAGCTAAAGTGTGAAAAAGAGCCTCTGAGTAGCCAGTTAGTTGCACCGTGGGTAAAAAATAATTATTATTATTATTCTGCAAATTTATCTCAAGAAAAAAATTCATCATATGATCTCAAGTCAGAGAAATCTTTCCTTCATTCTTTTGTTCTTGAAGATCAAAAGTGAACAGTTTGTCAATCTTTTTGGCAGTCATGTCTCATAATATTCATGTTGCTTTGTGCTTATTTAATCTGGATATGGCTGCTTTTAGCTCTTGACTACTATTATTAATTATTTCAAACACTATTTGACTTATGTTGTACTTTAGTCATATTTTTATAGTGATTACACTTCAAAAAGAAAAACATTTGTCAGCGGTTTGCACCCGCTGACAAATATAAAGAATACGCTGACATATAGTTATGTCCGCGCCTACTCAGCCGTTGCCAAAAAGCCCGTGGACATAACTTATGTCAGCGGTTTATAGTAGCCTCTGACATATAAACTATTTATCCGCGCATAATGAAGTCGCGGCCATAAACTATTATTGGCAGCGGTTGGAGCCACCGCCGTGATAGACTGTACAGCAACGGCTGTCAGCCGCGACCAGTAAGTATTATGGCCGCGGCTTACAGCCGCGGATATATAATGCATTATTATCAGCAGTTGCAGGCGTCGCGGCCATATGTCTCTTTTTGTCAGCATGTACTAGCCGTGGACATATGTCCTGTTGGCAGTGGCTATCCAACCGCTGACATATTGTCAAAAAGAAAAAAAAAAAATTTAATTCATACAACACTCTATGTACATGTGAACCACCTGGATCATTGAATCATATATATTATCATTGAGCCACCACCCAGGCTCGCTGGATCATTCAATCACACCATTCAATGACACACATTATTGAGCCACCACCCAAGGTCACTGGATCATTCAATCACACACATACAATATAATGCATAAATATTGTTATACAAATATCCAGAACAGTAGAAAATATGAAAGTGTAATAAAATAAGACAGAAATCAAGAGACAAGATCATCATGATCTAAATAATCATCTGACGCCTCATCTGTCTCGCTATCGCTCTCGCTCTGAACCGGAGGAGGTACATGCTGGGTACGTGCCTGTGACGCCGGTATCTGGGAGAGGAGTAAGCTCATCTCGTCCACCTTCGAAGATACACTCTCCAATTGAGAAATCTTTTCTTCCATTTGATTCATCTTCTCTGCCTGTGCTTTCAACTTTTCTTCTTGTACTTTTAATTGTTCTTGCAGTTTCCTTTCTCGCTCTGAATAGGCAGACGGTCCTATAGATCCATACCATGTGCTCAACGTCTCTCCACTACCCGCACAGCGAACACGGCCAGGTCGATCTTTTCCCATGACCGAAATGAAGGCATCCTCGGGAGTCGCTGTGGTGTGGTTCTCGGCATCAACGTCAGACGGAGCAATCATTTCATTCATAGCCTCCTACAGCAAAAGGTAGAGAAAAAATATTAATTATACAACTATTGTAATGAAAACATATTCACATAAAATAAAGAGAAATAAAGTTGCTTACATATCGTCTCCTACTCTCCTCATCTACCCAGCTCTTAGTGTCATCAAGTAAATCTTTGCATCGACCCATCTTGAATACCTCAAGTCGATTCGGAGTACGTCCATGCATATTAGACTGTTTAAATTAAAGACATATAAGTAACTAATGAATAAAAGGGATAACATAATTCATAAAACATAACTCACAAAATCATTCATCAACTGATAATGAGAAGTCCTGCCCCATCTATATGGCATAGACTGAGTGGCACGGTTTTGCTTATTTTGGTCAGCAACCCTCTAAAAAGACAAGAATAGACAATTATTGGTCCATTTATAGAAACAAAATAATCATAAACAATTATATTCTAAGCATTTTAAATATTACCCACTCACCCCCAGTAGTCCACATCTCGCACATTGTTTGCCAATTTGAGGGGTCAACACCTGCTGGGACGGACGCAATCGCATCATCTAAAGGCTTGCCATTGAAATGCTGACATGAAAAATAAAATTTTTGTCAATATATAAACAAGTTTTAAAAATAAAGTACATATGAAAATGAAATAGTATATTAACTCTCTCTTTTTTTTTGCTTGCTACGCCAGCTGCGATGCATGGCGCTCATGTGAGCAAGCATCTCCCTATCTATTTTCTCTATCCGCTCCCACTGGTACGTCAACTGCAAAACAAAGTTACTCAATTATAACAAAATTATATGCATATATACTATTCAATTTAAACAATAATTACCCGAAGATCTCTGAACATCAACTCTTGAGTCGCAACAGGCAGCTTCGTAAAGTCTTTTTGCAAATCTTACAATACATCTTTGATATAACGCCCATATGACTCGTAAAGTGATATGCAGTAGGGCCCACTCCATATCCTCGGACGAGGGAGACATTCCATTGTTGTCCATCAGGGAGCCTCCTCTCCGTAACTCCCCTAGTCGGCCCTCGACGGCCAGTGCCCCTCCCCCAAGATGGTGCAGACGGTGCAGATGGACCTGTTGAAATATAAACATTAAACATCATAAGAGAATATCTATTAAACAATGAATATAAAAGTTACATAAAATTAAAATATGAACCTGCTACAGAAGATGTAGATGCCGCCGAAGAGCCCTGAGGGCTGGAAGAGGGAGCTATCTGCTGAAGAGTGAGAGGGAGAGGAAGCTGCTGAGAGGTGGGAGCGGGAGGGAGCCCCTGAGATGTAGGAGGGGGAGGGATCGCCTGAGAGGTCGGAGGGAGAGGGACCGATAGAGTCCAAAGCCTCCTTGGGCGTGAGCCATCATGAGAAGAGCGCTCACTACCGGAAACCATCTGTTACAAAAAATTGTTAGTAAATATGTAAACATAACAAGTTAAAAAAATTATTTGAAAAATGAAATATAAATACTAACGTAAATAAATCACCTAAATATCAATATAATTGTCCACTCTTATGCTACTTTCTTGACATAGATCCACATCTTGAATTTCTCCTCTAATAGGAACATCAATCAGATTGTCCTGAAACGCTTCGTCACTTGGTTTTATATCATTCTCAAGAGCATTATCTTGTAAGTCGTAGTAATTACGCGGACATTCTTTGATAGGAATGATCCATCCTTGTGTTGTGTTATCATTGACATAGAACACCTGTTCCACTTGACTTTCTAGGGCAAATGGTTCATCTGTATTGAGTCTTTGACGAGTGTTCAGACTGATAGTTCCATATTTATCTATTTTAAATCCTCTATCTTTTCTATAAACATCCCACCAGTCACACTTAAATAAAACAACACGTCTTTGATTATCAAAATATATTTCCAATACATCATTTAGACGTCCATAATATCCATCACATCCGAATTCAAGTTCGGCATTCACAATAACTCCAGACAACTGAGTGACCTTTGTTGCATCAATAGATGATGTACGAAACCTAAATCCATTGACAATATAGCCCGAGTGTGAACATGCAAACCTTGAAGGTGTTCGTGCCAGACAGTATATATCAGGAGTACACCGAGGATCATTTGCATCGTACAAATCTTTCACATAAATTTGGAACCACTTCAAGAAATTCCTTTTTGTTTGGCTTGAACTCTCAACACATCTCTTGTGTTCAAAAAAATGTTCATCAATATCTTCAATCTGTTTCAGAATGTACAGATGTGCCTTCTCAACTTCTTCTTCAGACAATATACGACTATTACCTGCTCCTGCTAAGAAACTTCCTGAAGACTTGAATATTAAACAACCTCCTTCATTATTGTCTTCAGAGGGGCCGTCATAGTTTCTTTCCCTTCGATTAAAGCGAGTGTCAATACCCTCCATATACATAGAACAAAATGAGATTGTTTCTTCCATAAGATAGCCTTCAACAATTGAACCTTTTGGATGTGCCCTATTTAAAACATAGTCTTTTAATTTCTTCAAAAATCTCTCTATAAGATACATCCATCGGTATTGAACTGGTCCGACAATTCTCGCTTCATATGCAAGATGTACAATCAAATGAACCATGACATCAAAAAAAGACAGTGGAAAAATTTGTTCCAACTTACATAATGTTACTGCAATATCACCTTCCAATTTAAGCAAACGATCAGATTGAAGAATTTGAAACAAACATCTCTAAAATATATACTCAACTCTGTAATTGGGTCTGTCACATCTTGATTGATAATACAACGAATTGCCAAAAGCAATAATACTTGCATGTATATATGGCAATCATGACTCTTCAGCCCTACCAATTTTCGACTTGTAATATCTACACATTTCATCAAATTGGAGGAATATCCATCTAGAACTTTTATATTACGCAGAAAGTTGCACACAACCATTGTCTGCAATCTGTTCAATGTATATTCTGCTGCTAGTAACCTGGTCTTATTTTGACTATCTGTCTGTGGATGAAATTCTAGTCTTATTCCCCACTGTGCCATATCTAACCGTGCATTCAGACTGTCTTTGCTCTTTTCCCCACCAAGAAGATTCAAAGTTCCCAACAAATTGTCACATACATTCTTCTCAATGTGCATTACATCCAGGTTGTGCCGAATGAGTAGATTTGACCAATACGGAAGCTCTCTAAAAAAAATACTTTGTTTCTTCCATCCGTCAAAATTCTTGATATCTTTCTTAAAGTTCTTTCCAAATCTGATATGAGGAAGTTGAAGTTGCTGATTCCACATTGCAGCACCCGTTAAAACTTCTGGATGCTTACGACGTTCAGCCACGCGATCAAATTTGTGTTGATACTCACGCCTTCTCCATCTAGGACTGATTGGCAAAAATCGTCGGTGCCCTAGATAACAAAATTTTCGACAATTGTGCAGCCATTTTGAATTTGTATCATAATGACAGGATGGACATGCATGTTTTCCTTTGGTACTCCATCCTGATAAATTGGCATATGCAGGAAAATCATTGATCGTCCACAGAAGGGCAGCTCTCATTTGAAAATTCTGTTTCTTTGAAGCATCATATGTTTCAACACCGTTGTCCCACTAATCTTTCAATTCTTCTATCAACGGTTGTAAATAGACATCGATATCATTTCCAGGACTTTTAGGACTTGGAATAAGTAATGACATCATCATAAATGTCTGCTTCATGCACATCCATGGCAACAAATTATAAACTACTATCATCACAGGCCATACACTGTATCTGCTACTCATCATCCCAAATGGATTGATCCCATCAGTGGCTAAGCCGAGTCTCACGTCGCGAACCTCTGCAGCAAAATCTGATATTGATCTTCGAAATGTCGCCATGCTTCAGAGTCAACAGGATGTCGCATAGTTTCATTTTCCGAGAGACTTCGGCCATCTTTGTGCCATGTCATCCACTTGGCTATCTTAGAAGACATGAACATTCTTTGCAATCTATCTTTCACTGGAAAATAACGCAATATTTTGTATGGCACCTATTTGTGACGTCTCTTCTTCAGGCTACCTTGTTGCGTATTTTCTTTGTACCTAGGAGCATTACATGCTGGACATCGATCCCTATGTTCATGTTCATTTCGAAACAAGACACAGTCATTCTGACAAGCATCTATCTTCTCATGACCTAACCCCAAATCATTCATAGTCTTCTTTAATTCATACCATGTTCGAGGTAAATTAGCTCCTTCTGGTAATACTTCTCTAAGCAACTCAAGAAACATTCACATACAAGAAGCTGTCACTTTGTTCATGGTCTTAATGTGCAATAGTTTCAACAGAAATGTCAATTTTGAAAATTTGACACAACCAGGATATAATGGTGTTTCAGCATCTTCTAATAATTGATAAAAATCTCTTGCTTTCTCATTTGGTTCATGTTCCTCTGCTGTCCTCTCTGTTTCAGCCTCTTGTAACTCATGTAACATTTTAATTGTCGTATCAATCTGCTCTTCTATTTGTGCTTCATTAGCAGACGGGCTAACTTGCTGAACATCAACTAATGGTGCCTCTCCATGACATACCCAATTGGTATACCGTGTCCAAAATCTATCTACATTAAGATGAATTTCAACATCCATCCGAGACAACTTCAATCCTTTAACACAGTTACGACACGGACATTGAATGAACTCATAATTCTGTCCATGTCTAAAAGATTGTCTTTGTTCATCAAAAGCAAAATCCAAAAACTCATCTACTCCTTTCTCATATCTAGGATCCAAACGATCTCCAAGTTGTATCCAACTCTTATCGAGTCTCGCCATTTTAGGATGCAATAGTTCTGCATTGACAATAACCCATCAGTCTAAGTTGTACCCAAACGATCTCTATATTGTATCGAATAAATATGAATTAATCGACAATTCAAAGAAAATTTCGACAGCACCTCCCCTATACCGGGAGCATTTTCACACATACATTCCACACACACATACATGTCTACATAAATTCCTGCAAAAAAAGGGGGTGCCTACAAAAAATCGTGCCCATCTATGGATATTTGATTCATCTGTACATTCTTAATTTATTATATATGTATTGAGATTGTCTTAAAAATTTCGGTAGCATCTCCCCACACTTCTCCAATATACCCCAAATATTTACTAATTTTAACTATGCTCAGAAAGTCACTTGTATGAAATACAAGTGACAAGAAGAGCACTTAAAATTAGTGGGTATATCGAAGAAGAGCGAAGAGACGGAACCAAAATTTTAAGACAATCACAATACACATATAACAAATTAAGAATGTACAGATGAATCAAATATCCATAGACTGTCCAACTTGGACAATTCAAGACTTTATGCTCGATATATGACATTACTATCAAAAGACAGTAAAAGCATATATCCTAACACAAGTCTTGAACGGGCAAAAATGGAAAAAAAGGTCCACTCATCTCACTCATTCATATTCATGCTTTCTCCGTCTTCTCATTCATACATCCTGTAAAGCACAAAGTATACATAATTGATACTCACACATACAATCACATCCTGCAAAAAATATGAGCCACCACCCAGGCTCACTGGATTAGTTTAAACATGAGCCACCACCCAGACTCGCTGGATTAAATAAATATGAGCCACCACCCAGGCTCGCTGGTTCAACAAATATATATAGAGGGGATGGAAGGATTACCTGAGTAGACAAGAGATCAAAACCTAAACAAGTTGTACCAATGGATACCTGCATTGAACAAGAAAAGTAATATGAGTGCATATGCAAGTTTAAAAAAATCATTGTTCAACATAAAATGTCATGGTCTAGTAATCAAGATCCAGGAAGATGGTAGGGATTAGCAAATATACCTTTGTCTACACATTGCACAGAGTTAGACAGAAACAAATTAATTGCCCCCTTTTAAAAAGCCTCAAACAATTCAATAATTCTAACAAATTAAAAGCCTCAAGCAATCAAGTATTATAAACAAATTAAAAGCAATAAAGCAATTGTATATACTCCAAAATAGATCCTTAAAAGCAACAGGTTTTCAGCATGTGGCACACCATCCAATCTGCCATGTTTCCAGCAACATGATGGAAACATGTTACTTCTCATGTTACTTCTCATTTTTCTTCTTTGTTGTCCTCCTGCCTCTTTTCATGGATCAATTATAAATGTGATAATGAAGAAGGAAGAGTAGCTAGAGAGAGAAGGAATGTGAAAGAGCTCCAACCATCAGGCTACTATATGGCATATGGACTAATGGTAGCTCTGACCATCCTGCTCATACATGGTTATCTCACCAAAGTTCACTAGCCTTGATATTCCAGTGTGTTATTCTATATCATATGTTCCCTTTGACCATGGAAAATGAGCTAAGGAAAAGAATCTTTCAGGTTTTCATGTTTGTCCACCCAAGTTAATTCTGAGTTCATCTGCATGCTTTCCTCTCCAATCCATATCGACTAACTTGCTACCCTCCCAGCCATGGTCCACTCCCCAGGCAGCATCAGGGATGTGATGAACTATGCGGCAGCCTAGTGCAGAAGAAAAAAAATCATAACAATATTGAACTGAAATAAAGCCTTATGCAGAAGCCCAAGGACCATAGCACTATAGGCATTAGCATTATAGGCGTTATGCATTAGTTCAGAAATGAGCAGAAATAACCATAGCTATCATTGGTTCAGAATTATTTCAGAAATGACCATAGCACTATAGGCATTAGTTCAGAAACTCTGCTCATTTGAACACAGAATGAGCAGAGTTTCCCAACTTAACTCCCCCACCACCCAACCTAAATCACCACACACACTCCCTGAAGTTTTAGAAAAAAAAAATGATAACAAGATTGGACTGAAATAAAACCTTATGCAGACGCACAAGGACCAACTCATACAACAACATTCTCATCCATATTTTGTTCTCTAGTTTTCATTCCCCACAGCTATTGATCATCAGTGCCATATATAGATAGTCACCGGTTGCCACTGTCATTTCATTTATTGTATCATATTTATGCATGGGGCATGTCACAACTAAATTTATTTTAATCAATCCAACTTATTATTATTATTATTTAACAGGCCCAGTAATAAAATTAAAATAAATATTGGATGATCGAATAACCAGATAAATAATTTATCTGGCCAACTCTGTAGAACAACGGTGCATTCAACGTTACTCATAAAATTTATCTTTTAGTCTCCGATCTAAAATATTGAAAAAATAGATATCATACGCCCTAATCAGTAGGTCTAATGCTTTGGGCATCTATGCAGTCTTATAGGCAACCCTTCATTCAGAGGAAAAAGGTAATAATGAAAATGTTCAAGAAAAAATTAAATATGACAATGTTGATCCTCCTAACTCTCATTGGAATGATAGGCCTCCCTATGGTCATGTTGAAGGAGTGGATGTCAAAATATATATCATCACCTCTATATATGCCTTGACCGTCTCTCTCATGGGGTCCATCTTTGATTTCAAAGCTACTTCTTGTTGGACAAGGGTTTTCTTCAATTCAGAGATCTCATATTCAAGTCGAGGAACATGTTGAGAATTGCATATTCCCCCTTCAGAAGACCCGCCATCGTACCATATCCTAATGTCTCACCCCGATTTGCACAATGAACACATCCTAATCTATCTCATCTCTCATCACTTGGACGAATGCCTCATCTGGGGGGACAATGGGTTTGACACATCACTATCATCTAAAGATGGAACTATGAGGTGTGTCATTCTCTCCTATAACATGAAAGGTATAACAAATATCAAATTATGATAAATTAATTTAAAAGATATAACAGTAAAAAAAATATTTAGCATTCTTACCATCCTCTGTTTACTCTATAATTAACAACTTTGTTTTTTAAAATATGGGTAAATAAAAATATTTTAAAGAATAATATGTAGAATACATAATACTTAAAAACCTATTATTAAATTGGGTTAAATGACCTAAATGCTATGTTAAGTGGGCCAGATGCTAAAGTCAAAATGAAACCCAATAAGGAAATTCAAATTTTGTAGAACTACTAACCAAAGCCAGAGTTAAAGAAGGAAACTAGTCTTGATTCGAGTTGGAATTTGATCAAGACCCTACACATAAGGCAATAGACAAATTCGAATTCTATAGATCCTAACCCACCTAGGAAAGTGCATTTCCATCAAAGTCTTAATCTAATTAGGGATGGAAAGCTCTGATTGGGAAGGAAACATGTAAAGAATTGCAACCATTCAAGAATACGATTCCCGTTGAGAATCCTAAAATCTTAACCCCTTAAATAGAACCTCAATTCCAACTATCGACTCTTATTGCCACTGGGAAGATTCCTGGACATGGGAAAGACTGGTTGGAGGGAGAAGGATCACAGCAAGCTCTAGATAAAAAATTACGGGGGGGGGGAGTGCGGTGGGGTGGGGGTGTTGGCGCAGGGGTTTGAGGGGGCTGTGCACGATGGGGTGGGGGCGAGGGGCACTGCACGGTGGGCGAGTGGGCCACTAGGGCAGGGGCGCCGTGGGGTGCTAGGGCGGGCGCTGGGGGGAGAGTGCGGTGGGGTGGGGGTGCTAGCGCAGGGTTTGGGGGGGCTGTGCACGATGGGGTGGAAGCGAGGGGGCACTGGGGCAAGGGCGAGGGGGCGTCGTGGGGTGCTGAGCCGGGTGCTGGGGGGGCTGTGCACGATGGGGTGGGGGCGAGGGGAGAGGAGGCACTGCACGGTGGGCGAGGGGGCGTGGGGCGCTAGGGGTGGGCGAGCTGGCACTGGGGCAGGGGCGAGGGGGCGCCGTGGGGGCGAGGGGGTGCCATGGGGGCGAGGGGCCACCGGAGGAGAGGGGGCCGCCGGAGGGAAGGGGGCCGGGGAGGGAGGGGTGGGGGCCACCGAAGGGACTCACGGTGGGGGGTGGGGGCAGCCGCCGGAGATGAGGGCGCTGGAGGAGTCGCCTGCCGTCCGTGGTCAGGGCGTCGCCGGAGGGAGAGGAAGGCGTCAGTGCGTCGCCGGCCTTCGGGAAGAGAGAGAGAGCGAGAGAGAGAGAGAGAGAGAGAGAGAGAGAGAGAGAGAGAGAGAGAGAGAGAGAGAGAGAGAGAGAGAGAGAGAGAGAGAGCGAGAGAGTGAGAGAGCGCATAGTGGGGGTTTTGTTGGCGGGATGGGGCGAAAATATGGCAGCGGCTATATAGCCGCTGCCATATTGTTATTTAGCAGCGGCTAACAGAAGCCGCTACCATATAATTTTATGGCGGCGGCTAACAGCCGCTGCCATATGTAATAATTTTAACAAAAAAACTTTAAAATATATTTATTTACTATATACATTAATATATTTAATTTTTTATAATTATAAATATGATAAATTAATTAAGGAGGTACCTGAAAATTTAGATGGAGGGAACTTTCTATGATATACTGGACGAAACATTGCAAAATGATGATCATTCTAGAAGGCGAGCCTCGGTGATTTCTTGCATTACTACAAAGGTGATTTCTTGGATGAGTTACCAAGTTATATTGATTTCACTGTGCTACTGAACCTTAGCTCCAAATAGAAAAAAATTATCAGAGAGTTAAGAAATTATGAGAAATTTAAGGGATGTGCAGTTGGCAGTGCAGTGTACTTGCATACCTGCCTGAAGGACTGCGTTGATTATGCTCCTGGAGACAGGAGTGCCAGCATGAAAGATCAAGAAATTGACGATCTTTTGGAATCCATAGACTTGCAAGATGGAGTAAAGACAAAATTTGTTCTGGACATTTTGTCAATGGAAGACACTGCCGGAGATAAAGTGCTTGTGTTCAGCTAGTACATTCTTCCACTCATATTCTTGAAGAGGCTAATTCTCAAGATTAAGGGCTGGCGGTCAGGAAAGGAAACTTTTATGATTTCTGGTGATACTAGTACTGAACACAGCGAAAAGGCAATGGAATAATTCAACTAGTCATCCAATGCTAAGGTCCTCTTTGGTTGAATCAAGGCATGTGGAGAGGGCATCTCGCTTGTAGGAGCATCAAGAGTCATTATCTTAGATGTTCATCTGAATCCTTCTGTATCTCGCCAAGCCATTCGGCGAGCATTTAGACCAGGGCAGACCAAGAAAGTTTACACCTATAGGTAATTGGTTGCTGCTGATTCTCCTGAAGAGAGAGATCACCATACCTGCTTCAGAAAAGAGCCCATTTAAAAAATGTGGGTTGAATGGAGTGAGTATTCTGGGTGCAGAGATTTTGAGCTTGAGAGTGTTGACATTCAGAATAGCCAAGATATTTTCTTGGATCATTTACCTTCAGTTGAAGATATCAAATCTCTATATAAGAGGTACCAACAGTATCAATCTTATTCATCCATAATCTTCTCAGGTTCTACATATTAGATTTATTTTGTTTAACAAAGGGGTTATTGGTTGTTCAGGTAAACATTGCCAGCCAAAGGGATAGAATTTTACTGCTAACTGACACTGTACGTTTGTCATTGACATTTTAATGTTGTTTCCAACTTGTTGGTTCCTCAGTTTAAATTTGATC
This sequence comes from Colocasia esculenta, assembly GCA_014218235.1. NCBI lineage: Eukaryota > Viridiplantae > Streptophyta > Magnoliopsida > Alismatales > Araceae > Colocasia > Colocasia esculenta. Next base: position 40,604,475 of record CM024757.1, on the reverse strand, counting down.
AATATATATATATATATATGATCGTTGAATCAGAGACTATATCTCATCAAGATCTCCGTTATTATAAGTACGAACATTACAATTACTCTATTAAATTTGATTCATCTTTAAAATCAATCGGTTGAATTTGATTCATATTTAAAATCTGACCATGTGGACTCATCATTCTAAACCAGTACTATGGATGAAGACACATGTCGATCGACCTACTTGAGGACCCAGGTAGACTTAATTACTTGAAAACTCGGGCCCCATACTTTTTGTTTCACGAAGTAAAACAGTGCGTAAACAGACTTAAAGTCCTTCGAATCTCGGAGGCAGAACATGTTCTCACTCATGAGACTAGCACGCCTACGCTATGAGATCAGTTGATCATGAGTTTGCTTCATGGGTATATTCTTTCAAAGATATAAATTTACTCTGTTCTCAAATTCTAATTGTTAGATTTAAGTTTAATAAACACATAGAAATATATATAAACACATATGTATATATATATCTGTTCACTAAATTTGTGTATAATATATTTATATTTGAGAATATTACAAGTATATAATATATATATATATATATATATATATCTAGCAAAATATACATATATATTTCAAATATAAATAACATATATATATCAATCACTAAACTAAAATAACTTATTATTAAAAAATGTATATGTTCTAGATATTTCTAATTTGAAGTTTTATATTTAAAAAATGAATAAAATAAAATTTTATATATGTCAGCGGTTTGTAAAATCGCAGACATAACATCATATATCAGCGGTTCCCAAAGCCGCGGAAGACTATATGTCCGCGGTCAAACAAAGTTGTGGCCTTAACTCCACATTTGTCCGCGGTCACATTTTAGTCGCTGACGTATGTTGAACTTTTGTCAGCAAGTACAGCTAACCGCGGACATAACATTTTTATGGCAGCGGTCTACAATAGCCGCTGCCTTATATCTCTTTTGTCCTTGAATTGTCAGCCACGACATATATTCGTTGATAAATGTTGGTCCTCCTGTAGTGTTATGAATCTTTTTATTGTGATTATGTGTTTTTAGAAATAAATAGAATATTGTGATTTATTTGTAACAAAAAAAGTGCAGTCAGTGATTGATAATACTCTATGATAATGATAGTGCATGTACAAGTTTGAGGGGAGTGTTTTGGCTGCACTGCAATGAAATTTGGAAGTTTATACCTCCATATTTATCTTCTTATATAGTCATCTGTAGATAAATTATATGTTGATGCTATGTTTTGGTTATCTTGAATGAAACTGAGGCAAACAAACCAGTGAGACAAAAAATAACTGAGCCCAAGACACCATGTCACCAGTTAGTGGATGAGGATGGTATGATGTATCTGTTTTCTAGGAATCAGTTATATTTTTTTCACATTAGTGTGGTATATTAAATGATGATGGTTGCTTCAACTATGTACTCTTGACTTTTGCAGGTTCTCCTTCGTCATTTGATGATTTTAATGAACTTATGGATGAAGATACACCTGGAGAAGGTATACATTATGCTCTGTATGATTCTGCTTCCAGCAAAACACATGCTAGTGGAATGGCGCATGGACAGTAGTTGAAGGCAAGGAATATACCATGGAGCAAGATGAAGGTCATTGATATGTACGATATTGTACTTAAATGCTTTTCCCGCATTCTAATTTATATTATTTTCTAATATTTGGTGGTATCGACTAAAGATCTAATAAGAAGCATTACTTGGTGATGGATCATTCATTGAAATTCACTTGGATATTTTCTCAGATTTTGCAAGTTTTTGTTGGCAATCTTATTTGATGTTTGTTGTATATATTTGATAACATCATGTCAGAAAAAAGTAGTCTTTTTCTGGGCTTCAAAAGAATATCTGAGATGCTAAGTCTACCATCCCTGATGTTTGCATGGTCTGCCTTGCCAAGATCATGGTTTCTCTTCACATACAGAAATCTAATGTTCAGGAGATAAACTTAAGTTAATGGCATTGAGACTATCTAAATTCTACTGGACGTACTAATTACAGTATGTTATGGATTAATGTCTCCCTCTTTAGCTTACTGAACAAAACTAGATCTCTCTGTTGCTTCAAATGTATAGGTGATGCGGCACCACGGAGAGAGAAGATGAAGAAGAGGGAAGAAGGACGTGGGGATCTCGCTGGGAGGAAGAGGGAGAAGCAGAGAGAGAGAGGGAAGATGCAAGGAGAGGTGCGAGAAAGAGAGGAGGGAAAATGGCGGCTCAAGGATATTCTTTTTAATTCACAACATCAATACCTCCATTCCTGGTTTACAACAGTTTTATATAGGGATTAAACCCTAAGACTCCCAAATGACATAATAATAACCATCATAACCATGGGACCTAAATTAAACAAAAATTGCAACAATAAATAATAGAAAAATAGCGAAGACCATGTTGGGTCCCTAATGGGCCAACACTTATAATAAGACTGCTCAAATAAATAGAAAATACATCCACATAGTGAACATCAATCCTCAAGCCAAATAGATGTCGATGTTGAATCTGGGTGTCTCCTCCGACAATAAGCGTACGTCGGGTCGAACCGAACACGAGCTTGGGTGTCCTCACCAATCCTCCCTGCCCGGAAGGAACTCGACCCCATCGAGTAAGGGTCCAGGGTGCTCTGACGTCGCTCCAAGGGATTTGGATTGAACTGCTGCAACTCCTCGCGTGTGATCCACGTATCCTCAAGATGGTGGCTTGCCTTTCCAACGAACCAGGTAGCGCTGATAGTCGCCGCTCTGGGAGGTAATGACTTGCTCATCTAGTATTTGGTCAATTTGCTCATGCCGTTTTGCATTAAAGGTTGTAGGTGGACACTCGGGAGGTGGCTCAGTCACAATGGTGGAATTAGGCTCAAAAGGCTCACTGGGAATCACTGTCAGTTCTCGATAAGCAACCAGATCAGGTACATTAAATGTGGAACTGATGCCATAATCATCTGGAAGTTCAATCACATAGGCGTTGGACCCAACACGTTTGAGCACTTTAAATGGCCCAACTCCCCAAGCTTGTAGTTTTTTGACGACTCCCGAAGAGAACCGCTCGGGTCTAACCCGCACCATGACGTCATTACCCTCCTGAAACTCATGGAAGTGACGATGTAAATTTGATGCATTCTTATATTTTTCATTGTTTAGTTCAATTTGTTGACAGATGTGCTCGTGCAGACTCCAAATGTGCTCGGCCAAGGGCTCAGCTGACTCAGAAACTCGGGTGTGTGGGGGCAGGGAAACAAGGTCTATGGGTTGCCTAGGTCTATAGCCCGAGACTACTTCAAAGGGACTCATACCCGTAGACCTATTGACCAAGTTATTGTATGCAAATTCTGCCAGAGGTAGGATCAGATCCCAGTTTCGTGCATGGTCTCCCACCAAACAATGCAACAAATCCCCTAAACTCCTATTGACAACCTCTGTCTGACCATCTGTTTGGGGATGATAAGCCGTTGAAAGCTTGAGTTTGGTCCCCAAAATATGCCAAAGATTCTTCCAAAAGTAGCTCACAAAACAAACATCCCTGCCTGAGACAATAGTCTTAGGAAGGCCATGCAGACGGATGACCTCACCCAGAAAGAGGCGGGCAATTTTAGACCCATCAGATGTTTTGGAACATGCAACAAAGTGGGCCATCTTAGAGAATCTATAAACAACAACCATGATAGAATCATGCCTCCGAGCCGTACGTGGCAACCCAAGGACAAAATCCATACTCAAATCCTGCCACGAGCAGTCGAGAACTGGTAGAGGAGTGTACAACCAAGTATTTTGCTTGCGCTTCTTAGCTGTGGCACAGATGCGGCACTGGGCCACAATGCGGGCAACATCTCATTTGAGACTGGGCTAGAAGAAGTGATACTCTACCGGCTCGATGGTTTTGTTTCAGCCGAAGTGACCCGCTAGGCCCCCCCGCATGGATTTCCCACACCAAGAAGTCACGGACAGACGTCTGGGGAATACACAATCTGTCACCCCAAAAAATGAATCCGTCATGAAGGACATAATCCTCATACTCTTGTGAGGGGCCAGACTAAAGGCCAGAATAAATAGGGCCGAAATTTGGGCACTCCGCATAGCTCTCCTGGAGTTTCTAGAACCCAATGATTTCGGTGTGGACAATAGAGAGTAGATTCGACCGCCGACTTAGTGCATCGGCACTCGATTCTCCACGCCGGCTTTATGTTTAAGAACAAAAGTATAGGCCTAGAGATATTCAATCCATCGACTATGCCGAGAATTGAGCTTTTTCTGGGCTTGGAGAAACTGGAGGGCTTCTGATTTGAGTACAACACAAATTCATTTGGTAACAAATAATGGCACCAGTATCTCAAAGCTTGGACTACCGCATAAAAATCTCTATCATAGGTGGAGTACCTCAGCTTCACGTCATTCAACTTCTCACTAAAGAAGGCTATAGGGTGTCCCTCCTGACTCAATAAACCCCCTATGCCAATTCTGGATGCATCACATGAAACATCGAACACCTTTGAGAAATCAGGGAGTCGTAGCACAGGTGCTTGGGTCATTCGCTCCTTGAGTTCCTAAAAAGCTATCTTAGCTGCCTTGGTCCACATAAAATTTCCCTTCCGAAGGCAGTCAATAATGGGAGCGGTGACCGTGCTGAACCCACGAATGAATCGGCGGTAGAAAGTGGCTAGGCCATGAAAGCTTCGCGCATCGTGAAGAGTCTGAGGTTCTGGCCATTCTATTATTGCCTTAATCTTCTCCGGATCAACAGAAACTCCTTCACTGGATACAATGAACCCCAAGAAGGTCACTTGAATGGTCACAAAAGCACATTTCTTGAGGTTACCATATAGGCTCTCACGATGAAGGGTAAGGCAGACTTGACGTAAATGCTCCAAATGTTCTGCCCGAGTGCAGTTGTAGATGATGATGTCATCAAAATAGACACAGAAATTTTTCGATAAAAGGCCGCAAAGTCTCGGTCATAAGCCGCATGAAGGTACAAGGAGCGTTGGATAACCCAAAGGGCATAACCAACCATTCGTAGAGCCCATCCCTAGTCTTGAAAGCAGTCTTCCATTCATCACTGGGTCGAACTCTGACCTGAATATAGCCACTCTTTAGATCAATCTTAGAAAATATTGTGGCCCCCACCATCATGTCTAACATGTCATCCAATCGGGGAATAGGAAAATGATACTTAACGGTAATGCGGTTGTTGGCGCGGCTGTCTACATACATCCGCCAGGTGCCATCCTTTTTGGGAGCAAGAAGCGCGGGTACTGCACATGGGCTAGTGCTGACTCGAATGTAACCGCGCCTTAAAAGGGCTTCGACCTGCCTTTGAAGTTCAGCAAGCTCCGCTGGATTTAGGCAATAATGAGGCAAGTTGGGGAGAGAGGAACCCGGAATGAAATCAATGGCATGTTGAGTGCCACGCATTGGAGGTAAACCATCTGGTAAGTCCTCGGGAAACACATCTGTAAATTCTTGGAGTAGAATGGTTACTTTCGTAGATTGCTCATCAGTTGCCTCGTCATCCGACTGAATGATGTTAATACGCAACAACATAGTGAATACATCGTTGGTTTCTTGAACCTCTTCCTCGAATTCCCTAGCAGTGATGAGTTGTAAGGTGGTGACAGTAGGGGTTCGCACTTTCTGAGTATGCGACACAGGCCCCTTACTAGGTTGTGGTGCGGAAAGATGAGTGGGTGTGCTAGAGGGAGGGGTAGCGGGTTGGCTTGATTGTTGGGAGATGGGGAAACTCGAGATGGCGAACCTTGCGGCTGAGTTGGATGAATGGTGATACGCTATCCGCCATGCTTGAAAACACATCTGTTGGAGCAACCATAGAGAGTGGCATCAACATCATAAATCCATGGTCGGCCCAAAATGACGCTCCCAACCTCCATGGGTAAGACATCGCACCAGATTTGAGCCTCATAAGAATGGAGCTGGATTGGGACGAGGCATCTCAGATGAATGGGGATAGAGGTAGTGTCCACCCAAGACACCTGATAGGGGCAGGGACGGTCCATGGTCGCAAGGCCCAGATGGGTGACTGTGCTGGTGGAGATCGCATCGATACAGCTCCTGATGACCAGTCTGTCCCCATGTAATTTTAATTAATTACATATATATTTTGATGATTAAAAAACCAAACAAAAGTTTATCAATTATATCTAATGATTATTTCATAAGTCTTAAGCACAGGAAAAATACCAAGTTCAAACAAGCCAATAAAGGTATGCATTACTTCTCTGAAGCCTTAATCTTTTCCACATGATATTTCTCTAAGTCCATATCGAATTCTATTGAAGGCCATAACGATTTCTTTATAAGCATATCGATTTCAATAGAATTATCATAACGATTTCCTTTCTGGCTGAAAAGTCATGTTGTTTCAAACAAATCGATGCCGTAATGATTCTATAAGTGATCGCAACGATTTCCCTATAAGACTGAAAAGTAATGTTATTTCAAACAAGTCGATGTCACAACGACTCTATAAGTTACCGTAACGATTTCTTTAGAGCCTATAATGACTTGCCTGTCGCAACGACTCTATAAGTTGTCGCAATGATTTCTTTAGAGCCCGTAACGACTTGCTTGTCACAACGACTCTATAAGTTACCGTAACGATTTCTTTAGAGCCCATAACGACTTGCTCGTCACAACGACTCTATAAGTTGTCGTAACGATTTCTTTAGAGCCCGTAACGACTTGCTCGTCACAACGACTCTACAAGTTGTCGCAACGATTTCTTTAGAGCCCGTAACGACTTGCTCGTCACAACGACTCTATTGATGACCAGTCTGTCCCCATGTAATTCTAATTAATTACATATATATATTGATGATTAACAAAACCAAACAAAAGTTCATCAATTATATCTAATGAATATTTCATAAGTCTTAAGCACAGGAAAAATACCAAGGTCAAACAAGCCAATAAAGGTATGCATTACTTCTCTGAAGCCTTAATCTTTTCAACATGATATTTCTCTAAGTCCATATCGACTTCTATTGAAGGCCATAACGATTTCCTTTCTGGCTAAAAAATCATGTTGTTTTAAACAAATCGATGTCGTAACGATTCTATAAGTGATCGCAATGATTTCCTTACATGACTTAAAAGTCATGTTATTTCAAACAAGTCGATGTCACAACGACTTTATAAGTTACCGTAACGATTTCTTTAGAGCCCGTAACGACTTGCTCGTCACAATGACTCTATAAGTTACCGTAACGATTTCTTTAGAATCCGTAACGACTTGCCTGTCGCAACGACTCTATAAGTTGTCACAACGATTTCTTTATAGCCCGTAACGACTTGCTCGTCACAACGACTCTATAAGTTACCGTAACGATTTCTTTAGAGTCTGTAACGACTTGCCTATCGCAACGACTCTATAAGTTGTCGCAACGATTTCTTTAGAGTCCGTAACGACTTGCTCGTCACAACAACTCTATAAGTTACCGTAACAATTTCTTTAGAGTCCGTAACGACTTGCCTGTCGCAACGACTCTATAAGTTGTCGCAACGACTTCTTTAGAACTCGCAACGACTTGCTTATTGTAACGACTTCATAAGTTACCATAACGATTTCTTTAGAGTTCATAACGACTTGATAAGTATTCATAAAAATTTCTTTAGAATTCAAAACGACTTGCTTTGTATAATGATTAGTTAATTATTTCACATCGATTTCTTCAGAAACACATCAATTTACTTTGTGCAACGATTCATTAAGTGTTCATGATATATCTTCTGTCACATAACGATTTGCTATGACTCATAACGATTTCATAAGTCATATAGTCATCGATTTCATATCTTGATATCTTATTTATAAAAGTGTTGACTAGTCAAAGTCCACGTAGACATCTCTCTGACGCTTTTGTATTTATGAGATCTGAACATATCTCTGCATGCATGCAGACCATATCATCCTTTATCGTGCCTACTCTGATAACGTCCTTTAGACTTAAACTATTTGGCATTACTATTTCCATATCTATTGCTACTAACGTTGACTGACATCAGAGACAGCTTAGCTGTCTGCTATTTGAGTTTGACATTTGTGCAGACCTTTGAACCAACTTCATAGTACAACGTTAAACAAATAGAAGCCAACGGATATTTCTGAAGATCTATCTCTTTGTGTGCTCAAGTAATCAAAAGACTGTTGACTGGAAGCTTCCAAGACTCCAGATGTCATTGAGTCTAACGACTACTCAAAAGAGAGACAACGGACACTTCAACGTCTACATTTCAAATTGAAGATATAAATTCAAGTCAGAAGAACAGAAGAACATAGATCGCGTATTCAAGCATTCAAATTCTTCTGAAGAAAGTCCAGAGCCAAGAACCTTCATTCCACTTAGCTTTTGCTCTTTTGCTCTCCACTAGTTTGTAAAAATTTTGAGAGAGCCTGTATAGTTCTGAGAGTGTGCCTTGTTTAAAATCTCTTTGCTCTCAGTTCTAGTTGCTTCAGATCCTTGCTTATCAAAAGCTTGATCTAGGGGCTTGAATTTCATTCACTCTCTTTGTATTGTTCCCTTCGGTTGTGAAGGAAGACCTGGTGGTATCCAGGGTGTTGTTCCCTTCGGTTGTGAAGGAAGACCTGGTGGTATCCAGGTGTTGTTCCTTCGGTTGTGAAGGAAGACCTGGTGTGGTATCCAAGGTGTTGTTCCCTTCGGGTGTGAAGGAAGACCAGCTGAGCTGGGTGTTGTAGCATCCTTAGGGGGACTGTACCCTAGTTAGTGAAATCTTGAGTTGTTGCTCAGGGACTGGACGTAGGACTCCTAAGGAAAGGAGGTCCGAACCAGGATAAACCCTTTGTTGTGTGATTGTCTTTTTTGTGTGTTTGTTATTTCAACTAACTGTCACTAACCTACTTCGAAGAACGTTTGTGTGAATGTTTTTAGTTACAGGTATCTTCTAGATTAATTTTTAAAGACCCATTCACCCCCCCTCTGGGCTCGTCAACTGGGCAACAAGTGGTATCAGAGCGAGTCTCTTCGACAAAGAAAGGATCCAATGATCTGAAGAGTAAAGATCCATGGCAGCCCAAGGTAACTTTGAAGGTCAGTCTGTCAACCGACCCCCTCTCTTCGATGGTGAAGATATCCTTACTGGAAGACCAGAATGGAATACTTTCTACAAGGCCACGACTATCAAATTTGGTCAATAGTAGAAGAAGGTGACCTGGTTGTCACAAATGAGAAAGCTCAATGGGCAGATGATGACAGGAAGAAAATCTCCTTGAATTGCAAAGCTAAGAGCATCCTTTGTTGTGCCTTGAGTAAGAAGGAATTCAACCGAGTGTCAGCCTGTAAATCCTCGATGGAAATGTGGGAAAAGCTCAGGATTACTTATGAGGGTATAGACAAAGTAAAGGAGACAAGAATCGACATTCTTGTCACTCAGTATGAAAGATTTCAGATACAGTCAGGTGAGTCAATCACTCAAATGTTTAGCAGATTCACTGATATCACCAATGGTTTAGCCAGTCTAGGGAAGACGTATGAGATTGCAGATATGGTAGAAAAATTCTTAGATCCTTGCCATCATCGTGGACACCCAAGGTCACAGCTATTGAAGAAGCTAATGACTTGAAAAGAATGTCAGTAGAAAAGCTCATCGGGTCCCTCATGGACCATGAGATCAACATGGAAAGGCTTGGAGAGTCATCTAGCAGAAAGAAGCACTCAAATGCCTTGAAAGCAGAAGAAGACTCACCAGAAATCAGCTCAAGTGAAAGTGAAAGCGATGAGGATAGTGAGAATGAAGAAGCAATGCTCTCTAGGAAATTGCAATGGATCTTGCCCAAAAAGAAAAGTTTCCATCCGGCAGAAGGCACTTTAAGAAAAACAAGGACTTGAAAAGATCAGATGGTAAAGAAATGAAGAAAGGAGAAACCATCTGCTACGAATGTAAGAAGCCTGGACACATCAAAGCTGATTGTCCAAAATTTAAGAAACCAGAATTCAGAAAGAAAGAGAGCTCCAAGAAGTTCAGAAAGTATAAGAAGAAGGCAATGGCAGCAGCGTGGGAGAATAATAGTGACTCGGACAGTGAATCAAGCTCATGCAGCGACAAAGAAGAAGCCAACTTGGCCATCATGGCAAATGTTGATGAAAAGGTAACCTCTGACTCCTCCTTCGACTCATGTAATGATTCTGACTCAGATAACTTAGAGGAAGCATTTAATGAATTGTATAATAAGTACAAAGAAGTAACTAAACTATTAAAAGAAGTAAGAAAAATAACACCTGTTTCGAAAACACTAAATCTGATTTAAAAACAGAAAATGAAGAATTAGAAAAACAAATAACTGAACTTAAAAGAAGAAATGAATTGTTATGTGAAGACCTAAAAGCTAAGAATGAACAAATAACAAAATTGGAAAAACAGGAAAGTACAGATGAATTAAGAAAAGAAATTAAAAACTTAAATGAAGAAAATGATAAACTATCAAGCACACTAAAGAAATTTACTAATGGTAAAAACTCTCTAATATTAAAAGGTGCTAGAAGATCGGGTAAGAAGAAAAATGGATTAGGATATACACCCCCAGATAATAAAGAAACCATAGTTTATCCTAAAACATATCCAACACCAAAATTTGTACCTGAACAAGATATAGCATACAAAGCTGATTTCAAATATATAGAAAAAGTAACTAAGTTATCCTGCTGTAGTCACTGCAATAAGTTAGGACATATTATAACTACATGCCCAACAAGACACAAGAAATGGATAATAAAAGGCAAAATCAATGATACTAACCAATCAGGACCCAAAAGAATTTGGGCACCAAAAGCTTGAAGTTTTTATTTCAGGTTAACCCTCGAGCATCCAAATGGTACTTAGATAGTGGGTGCTCAAGACACATGTCAGGAAACCAGAAGTTATTCTCTCATCTCCAAGCTGAAGAAGGAACAGTCACTTATGGAGATAATGGGAAAGGAACAGTAATAGGCAGTGGCTCTGTAAATAACAAAGGAAAAAAGTCATAGAAGATGTGTTATTAGTTAAGGGATTGAAGCACAATCTCATTAGCATCAGCCAGCTGTGTGACAGAGGCCATCAGATCAAGTTTCAAGAATCAAAGTGCAGCATAGTGAAGGATGGAGCAGTCATCTTTGAAGCAAATAGAGAAAAGAATTTGTATGTGCTCTATCTTGAAGAACTCAAAGAGCAAAATGTTTGTTTGGCAGCAAGTAAAGACAAATCTACTGAATTATGGCACAGACGACTTGGGCATTGCAGTTTACATGGCATGAGGAAATTGCAGAAGAAAAGTCTTGTGGAAGGTCTGCTAAAAGTCAGTGGAAAGTTGGAAGGTGTCTGTAGAGCCTGTGCTAAGGGAAAGCACACTAAAAGCTCCTTCAAGTCAAAGACGGTGGTAACCACCTCAAGACCCTTAGAGCTCCTACATATGGATCTATTTGGGCCAATGAGGACTACCAGTCTTGGAGGAAAGAACTTTGGATTTGTCATAGTTGATGACTATTCAAGATATACATGGGTATCATTCCTAGAGCATAAAGATGACACATTTGAAAACTTTGTTAGTTTCAGCAAGAAGGTGCAGAAAGATCAGAAGTTCAGCATTGTGTCTATTCGATCAGATCATGGTGGTGAATTTCAAAATGAAAGGTTTGCTAGATTCTGTGATGATCAGGGAATTGAGCATAATTTCTCAGCACCAAGGACACCACAGCAAAATAGTATTGCTGAGAGGAAGAACAAAACCCTATTGGATATGGCAAGAACTATGCTCTCAGAATATGATCTGCCAAGATATTTTTGGGCTGAGGCAGTCAACACAGCAAGCTATATTGTCAACCGAGTGATGATCAGGCCAATCCTGAAAAAGACTGCATATGAACTGTTCAAAGGGAAGAAGCCAAAGATCAGCCATTTCAGAACCTTTGGATGTCCCTGCTTCATTCACAACAATGGAAAAAGGGACATTGGTAAGTTGGATGCCAAATCAGATGAAGGCATCTTCATGGGGTACCCTTCTAAACCTAGAGGCTATAGAGTATTTAACAAACGTACTTTATTGCTTGAACAGTCTGTACATATTATTTTTGATGAAACTAACCCTTCCTTGAGAAAGGAAGTAGATAGTGACAATGATGATGCAGATGAACTGTCCAAGAAACTAAAAGATACATCAATTGAGGACAAAGATGATCCACCTCTGGAAGAATTGCAACAAGAAGAAGTTACTCATGAAAACCTTCCAAAGGAATGGAGATACAAGAAAGATCACCCACTTGACAATATTATTGGTGATCCATCCATAGGAGTAAGAACAAGAGGTAATGTTATTCCTTGTGATTACCTAGCTTTTGTTTCTCAAATAGAGCTTAGGACAGTCAATGAAGCTCTCTCTGATGAATCTTGGATAATAGCCATGCAAGATGAATTAAATCAACTCAAGAGAAACCAAGTATGGTCACTTGTTCCTAGACCATCAGACCATCCAGTCATTGGCACCAAATGGGTGTTCAGAAATAAACTGGATGAAACTGGTGCAATCTTAAGAAACAAGGCCAGATTGGTAGCTCAAGGCTATTCTCAAGAGGAAGACATAGATTTCGATGAAACCTATGCACCTGTAGCTAGACTTGAGGCCATTAGAATATTACTAGCATATGCATCTACTGTGAACTTGACATTATTTCAAATGGATGTTAAATCTGCATTTTTAAATGGTTTTATAAAAGAGGAAGTTTATGTGGAACAACCTCCGGGTTTTGATGACACAGAACTTCCCAATCATGTTTTCAAACTTCATAAGGCATTATATGGTTTAAAACAGGCACCTAGAGCCTGGTATGAAAGGCTTAGCTCTTTTCTTTTAAACCATGGTTTCAGTACAGGTCAAGTAGATAGTACTCTTTTCATAAAGTCAAAGGTCAAACACATTCTATTAGTCCAAATTTATGTAGATGATATTATCTTTGGATCTACTGATGAATCCCTTTGCAAGTACTTTGAAAAGTTGATGCAGGGAGAATTTGAAATGAGCATGATGGGAGAACTTAATTACTTCCTTGGATTACAAATCAAACAAGGAAAGGAAGGAACTCACATCTGTCAAGCAAAGTACAATAAGAACTCTTAAAGAAATTTGGATTCGAAAATACCAAGCCACTGTCAACACCAATGAGCACATCAACAAGGATGGACAGTGACAAAGATGGTAAGAAAGTAGATCAAAAGATCTACAGAGGTATGATTAGTTCACTACTTTATTTAACATCTAGTAGACCAGATATACTATTTAGTGTATGCATGTGTGCTAGATATCAAGTTGATCCTAAAGAATCACATTTAATTTCGGTGAAAAGAATATTTAGATATTTAGCAAGATCTCATGACTTAGGTCTATGGTATCCAAAACACTGTGAAATTAACTTAGTAGGTTACTCTGATGCTGACTATGCTGGATGCAAATTAGATAGAAAAAGCACCAGTGGTGGTTGTCAATTTCTTGCAGGATGTTTAATATCTTGGTCTTCAAAGAAACAAAATTCAGTAGCACTATTCACTGCTGAAGCTGAGTACGTAGCTGCTTGAAATTGCTGTACACAACTCTTATGGATAAAGCAACAACTTGAAGACTTCGGATTAAACATTAAATCCATCCCACTGCTGTGTGACAACACCAGTGCCATAAATCTCACCAAGAATCCAGTTCAGCACTCATGGACCATACATATTGAGGTTAGATATCATTTTATTCGTGATCATGTTGCAAATGGAAATATTGAAATATCTTTAATTAATACAAATGGCCAATTAGCAGACATTTTCACAAAAGCCTTACCTGAAGAGAGTTCACATCTCTTAGAAGGGAATTAGGCATGTGCAATTTGTGATAAAAGTTTGCTTACAAATGGCACATTAAATTTCAGAATTAAGTATTTTTTCCCTCCATGGCATTAAGCAAAAGAAATTCAAATTATTCTTTGTAACCGCTCTCTCATTGAAGTCGATTTGAATAATCAACACCTTTTGTCATTTTCCACCGCCTTTTGGCGCCTCACTTTCCACATCGCATTAATTTATTCATAAAATCAATGGCAGAACGATTCGTATCTCATCGTCTACCTTTTCCCCTTTTCATCCTGTCGCATGAGCCGATGCCCTAACAACTCATATCTCAACTCTCTGCAAATTTGAACCTTCCTCCTCCTTCCCGCAAAATTTCTTGAGGATTCCTTCTCTTCTCCTTCCGTTTCAACCCTCCAGAGACTTTCCCACCTGAATCCATGGCCGCACCAGTCATCACCGGCAGTTTGGGTGGCTACAGCGCCGAGTTTCTCACTCCTGAGCAGCAGGAGAGGTTTACCTTTGTGAAGACGAAGCTCTGTGGAAATAAAGAAGTCGATGTTGCTAACCTGAGGAAAAGTGGAATGAGCAGTGTAGTAGAGTTGATAAATCAGATGCAGTGGACAGGAGTCTCCACCTTTTCAGAGGTCAGTTATCCAGACTTGGTAAAAGCTTTCTTCGTATGTATGAGAACAGAGGAAGATGGGTCCCTAGTCTCTTCAGTAAAGGGAACCATGATTAGAATAGACCCTGAGTTGCTGAAGATGTTGTTTGATGTGAAGACTTCCGGATTTAGTGGGGTTCACACCGTGGACGCCCAAGTGAAAGGTTTGGGAATTGTAGGGCCGGGCTTCAAGCTAAGGGATGGCAAGCTGGATATAAATCAACTATCTGCATTCAACCGCCTCCTTCATTTTATTGTCTGTCAAATCTTAGTTCCCAGATGTGCAACATTTTCTTCTTGCACAAAGGCCGACTCAGACATGATGTACTGGGCCATTCAAAATAAGGAGATAAATATGCCGCAGTGATGATGGAAAGAATGAAATTTGCCAGAGATCAGATTTCGGACACCAAGAGTAAGTTAAATGTGTCCCTTCCATATGCCCACCTACTTACCAAGATCTTCAAACACTTCGGTGTTGATCTTTCTGGGGCAGTTGTAGAGAAAATGGGCCAAGCAATCAGGTCCAGGAACCTGAAGAAGAGTGGCTTCTCTGTGGAAAATGGTGTCTGGTTCAAGGCTTCAGTTGCTGAAGGCGAAGCCATCATTGACGACACCTTAGTTGTTCATCAGGAGATGGGATCAGCGGATATGATTCCAGAATTGCCAGTGGAGTCAGTTTCAGTGCCAGTAGTTGGAGCAGCAGAATCATCAGGCCCCTCTTTAGCAGAAGTTCAGTCTGAAATTGCAGTGGCAGAAGAAAGAGTATCAGCACCAGCTTCAGAATTTCCAGAAGAATTAGTTGTCAATTTTGCAGAAAGGAGAATTGATGATATTCTCCCAGAGGATATTATTTCAGTTGAGGACCCACTACCCTCAATTGTGGTTGCATCCATTCTTTCAGACATTATTGATTTAATTCCTTTCACCTCTAGTGCTCCAGAAACCAGTGGCAGAGTTGCAGAAGAGACTATGGCATCAGGCCACATTGATGAACCAATGGAAGATGTTCAAGTAGAGGTAGAGCACCCAGTGGTTCAAGGTGACTATGTGATGGAAGATGCTCCCATTCTGGGGGAGCAAGTATCAAATGAAGAAGATGCTCCTATTGAGGGGGAGCTATCAAAAGAAGGATCAGCAAAAACAACTCCAGTAGTTGATGGTCAGGAGGAAAGGCATAGAGATTCTCAAAATTTGGATGACAGAGAAGGAGAGATTGCAAGCTCTTTAAGCTCAGATGATGATCAACCTCCTCCAGCAAAAGAAGGCAAGAAAAAAGGAAAAGAAGTTGCCTCTAAAGTTCCTCTCATGGCTGATACACCTTTTGAGAGGCAGGTCAAGCAGAAAATTGCATAAATTTGAAACCAGTGATTGAAAGGCTGAATGTGCAAGGTGAGCTCTTATGTACACTCCAGTCAGATGTAAACTCTATATTCTTGAGCCAAGCTTCAGCCAATAAAGAATTGGGTCAAATCAGAAAAGCTATGAAATGGTTTAATAAGGAGCTGAGCAGCATGAAAGGAATGCCCTCGGATATTATCAAGGCAGTTGGAGTTCAAGCTCCTCCTCCTCCAGAAGCAGCAGCAGCACCATAACCAGCAGCAGCACCAGAAGCAGCAACAGCACCAAAAGAGGTAGGGCCAACAGAGCCAGCTGATCAAGTTGAAGGGCCAACCGGGCCATCTGAGCAAGGGTCAAGGCCATCAGGGCCATTGGAGAGTGAGTCTGTGCAGATAGAGGCAAAAGAGTTCTTGGCACCTAAGCCCCCAGCTCCCTCCTCTCCCTCTCACACACCTATTCCTCCAACTCCACCCTCAACTCCTACAGCACCTCCTGCTCCTCAAACATTCAAGAAACCCCAATCTAGACCAATTTCTTCTCCTACACCATTTCAGTCCACCTCATCTCCTACCTCCTCTACTTCCATTCCTTCTCCTTACATGAGGCCCCTCCAGCATCCTCAGCTGGAGCATCCTCCTCCTCCTCTGGTCCCTCCCTTGGACCAATTGATGACCTTCCTACTACTTCCCACTCTTTTCTTCATCCTACTCCTCCACCCTCTTTCATCACTATCATACCTGAAAGAGCCCAACTTAACTCTCCCTTTATGGAACAAATAACGGATGAGTTTGAGGAAGGGATCCTAAGGTCTGTGTTGAAGGTTGGGGAACATGTTCATAGGGCAGACCCTTCTAGTCCTGCCCCCAAGAAGAGGAAGCTTACTTCTACTTCCTCCCTCTCATCTGAACCTAAATACCCACATTTGTGGTTTTCTCTCACAGTGGACAACAAACATCCCTCACTGTACAGAGAATATCTCTCAAAGGTTGTTTTTACAACCATCATTAACCTTCCATTTCTTGATCTCACAGATCATTTGCACACTATTCTACCCTACACTTCTCTTTCCAAATCCAAAAAATCCAAAATCTTCTCTCTTGCCCACTCCAAATCTGAAGAGCAGTGGGGCAAAGGTCACAAGGATCTCCTAAAGAAATTCATTCTTGCCAAATCTGCTAGATTGCCTCCAAGGGACCACTCCCTGACCCTATCAGAGTGGTTCAGGATCTATCATAGGGATCTTTGGGCACCCTATATTCAAAAGGAAATCAAAATGATCAGGCACCTCATGCTATTCAACAACTACAGATATATTCATAGACTTCCAGAGGTTCAGCTCAGTCAGTTCAAAAGGGCCATTTCAGCTCTAACTCTGGATATCTCTCAAACTTCAGATGTTCAGGTAGATTTTGCTACCCTCCAAGTACTTGAAGAGATAGTCCATCCTCAAATTCACTTTCTAGTTATGGAGTCCTCTGTAGGATCCATCATCTTTGAGCGTTTTTCCAAGTAATGGGCAGAATTAAAGTTCAGAAAGGCTGCCTGGTTGCTTTTTCTAGATTCTGTTTAGGGAATATCACCAGGGGCATGTAAGTGCTGAAGTGCTAGCCCCTATTCTGTCTGAATGTGAAAGGCTGACATCCTCTGAATGGTCCAAGTTCTACACCCTGTCAGCTCAGCAACTATTTGAAATAAATGAAGTTCAGGCCAGAGAAGGCAAACCAACCATTTCTCCAGCTACTTTCCTAGATATGAACTCCATTCATCTTGTTGATGACCCCTTCAAGGTCTGGGAGGAAAGATACAAAGTGTATGTGGCTATGCACAAAGCTCTCAGAGATAACCACAACCATTATCCTGTCATCATGGACCAATTC
Organism: Colocasia esculenta; assembly: GCA_014218235.1. Lineage (NCBI taxonomy): Eukaryota > Viridiplantae > Streptophyta > Magnoliopsida > Alismatales > Araceae > Colocasia > Colocasia esculenta. The sequence goes on along the minus strand of CM024757.1, from coordinate 40,586,738 downwards.
ATAACGATTTCTTTAGAATTCACAACGACTTGCTTTGTATAATGATTTGTTAAGTATTTCACATCGATTTCTTCAGGAACACAACAATTTGCTTTGTGCAACGATTCATTAAGTGTTCATGATATATCTTTTGTCACATAACGATTTGCTATGACTCATAACGATTTAATAAGTCATATAGTCATCGATTTCATATCTTGATGTCTTATTCATCTTAAAAGCGTTCACTAGTCAAAGTCCGTGTAGACATCTCTCTGACGCTTTTGCATTTATGAGATCTGAACATATCTCTGCATGCATGCAGACCATATCGTGCCTACTCTGATAGCGTCCTTTAGACTTAAGCTACTTGGCATTACTATTTCCATGTCTATTGCTACTAACGTTGACTGACATCAGAGACAGCTTAGCTTTCTGCTATTTGAGTTTGACATTTGTGTAGACCTCTGAACCAGCTTCATAGTACAACGTTAAACAAAAAGAAGCCAACGGATATTTCTGAAGATCTATCTCTTTGCGTGCTCAAGTAATCAAAAGACTGTTGACTGGAAGCTTCCAAGACTCCAGATGTCTTTCAGTCTAACGACTACTCAAAAGAGAGACAACAGACACTTCAACGTTTACATTTCAAATTGAAGATATAAATTCAAGTCAGAAGAACAGAAGAACATAGATCGCGTATTAAAGCATTCAAATTCTTCTGAAGAAAGTCCAGAGCCAAGAACCTTCATTCCACTTAGCTTTTGCTCTTTTGCTCTCCACTAGTTTGTGAAAATCTTGAGAGAGCCTATATAGTTCTGAGAGTGTGCCTTGTTTAAAATCTCTTTGCTCTCAGTTCTAGTTGCTTCAGATCCTTGCTTATCAAAAGCTTGATCTAGGGGCTTGAATTTCATTCACTCTCTTTGTGTTGTTCCCTTCGGTTGTGAAGGAAGACCTGGTGGTATCCAGGGTGTTGTTCCCTTCGATTGTGAAGGAAGACCTGGTGGTATCCAGGGTGTTGTTCCCTTCGGTTGTGAAGGAAAACCTGGTGTGGTATCCAGGGTGTTGTTCCCTTCGGGTGTGAAGGAAGACCAGCTGAGCTGGGTGTTGTAGCATCCTTAGGGGGACTGTACCCTAGTTAGTGAAATCCTGAGTTGTTGCTCAGGGACTGGACGTAGGACTCCTAAGGAAAGGAGGTCCGAACCAGGATAATCCTTGTGTTGTGTGATTGTCTTCTTTGTGTGTTTGTTATTTCAACTAACTGTCACTAACCTACTTCGAAGAACATTTGTGTGAATGTTTTTAGTTACAGGTATCTTCTAGATTAATTTTTAAAGACCCATTCACCCCCCCCCCTGGGCTCGTCAACTGGGCAACAAGTGGTATCAGAGCGAGTCTCTTCGACAAAGAAAGAAGATCCAACGATCTGAAGAGTAAAGATCCATGGCAGCCCAAGGTAGCATTGAAGGTCAGTCTGTCAACCGACCCCCTCTCTTTGATGGTGAAGACTACCCTTACTGGAAGACCAGGATGGAATACTTTCTACAAGGCTACGACTATCAAATTTGGTCAATAGTAGAAGAAGGTGACCTGGTTGTCACAAATGAGAAAGCTCAATGGACAGATGATGACAGGAAGAAAATCTCCTTGAATTGCAAAGCTAAGAGCATCCTTTGCTGTGCCTTGAGTAAGAAGGAATTCAACCGAGTTTCAGCCTGCAAATCCTCGATGGAAATGTGGGAAAAGCTCAGGATTACTTATGAGGGTACAGACAAAGTAAAGGAGACAAGAATCGACATTCTTGTCACTCAGTATGAAAGATTTTAGATGCAGTCAGGTGAGTCAATCACTCAAATGTTTAGCAGATTCACTGATATCACCAATGGTTTAGCCAGTCTAGGGAAGACATATGAGATTGCAGATATGGTAAGGAAAATTCTTAGATCCTTGCCATCATCGTGGACACCCAAGGTCACAGCTATTGAAGAAGCTAATGACCTGATAAGAATGTCAGTAGAAAAGCTCATCGGGTCCCTCATGGCCCATGAGATCAACATGGAAAGGCTAGGAGAGTCATCTAGCAGAAAGAAGCACTCAAATGCCTTGAAAGCAGAAGAAGACTCACCAGAAATCAGTTCAAATGAAAGTGAAAGCGATGAGGATAATGAGAATGAAGAAGCAATGCTCTCTAGAAAATTGCAACGGATCTTGGCCAAAAAGAAAAAGTTTCAATCTGGCATAAGGCACTTTAAGAAAAACAAGGACTTGAAAAGATCAGATGGTAAAGATATGAAGAAAGGAGAAACCATCTGCTACGAATGTAAGAAGCCTGGACACATCAAAGCTGATTGTCCAAAATTTAAGAAACCAGAATTCAGAAAGAAAGAGAGCTCCAAGAAGTTCAGAAAGTATAAGAAGAAGGCAATGGCAGCAGCGTGGGAGAACAATAGTGACTCAGACTGTGAATCAAGCTCGTGCAGCGATGAAGAAGAAGCTAACTTGGCCTTTATGCAAAATGTTGATGAAAAGGTAACCTCTGACTACTCCTTCGATTCATGTCATGATTCTGATTCAGATAACTTAGAGGAAGCATTTAATGAATTGTATAATAAGTACAAAGAAGTAACTAAACTATTAAAAGCAAGTAAGAAAAATAACACCTGTTTAGAAAACACTAATTCTGATTTAAAAACAGAAAATGAAGAATTAGAAAAACAAATAACTTAACTTAAAAGAAGAAATGAATTGTTATGTGAAGACCTAAAAGCTAAGAATGAACAAATAACAAAATTGGAAAAACAGGAAAGTACAGATGAATTAAGAAAAGAAATTAAAAACTTAAATGAAGAAAATGATAAACTATCAAGCACACTAGAGAAATTTACTAATGGTAAAAACTCTCTAATATTAAAAGGTGCTAGAAGATCAGGTAAGAAGAAAAATGGATTAGGATATACACCCCCAGATAATGAAGAAACCATAGTTTATCCTAAAACATATCCAACACCAAAATTTGTACCTAAACAAGATATAGCATACAAAGCTGATTTCAAATATATAGAAAAAGTAACTAAGTTATCCTGCTGTAGTCACTGCAATAAGTTAGGACATATTATAACTACATACCCAACAAGACACAAGAAATGGATAATAAAATGCAAAATCAATGATACTAACCAATCAGGACCCAAAAGAATTTGGGTACCTAAAGCTTGATGTTTTTATTTTAGGTTAACCCTCGAGCATCCAAATGGTACTTAGATAGTGGGTGCTCAAGACACATGTCAGTTAACCAGAAGTTATTCTCGCATCTCCAAGCTGAAGAAGGAACAGTCACTTATGGAGATAATGGGAAAGGAACAGTAATAGGTAGTGGCTCTGTAAATAACAAAGGAAAAACAGTCATAGAAGATGTGTTATTAGTTAAGGGATTGAAGCACAATCTCATTAGCATCAGCCAGCTGTGTGACAGAGGCCATCAGATCAAGTTTCAAGAATCAAAGTGTAGCATAGTGAAGGATGGAGCAGTCATCTTTGAAGCAAATAGAGAAAAGAATTTGTATGTGCTCTATCTTGAAGAACTCAAAGAGCAAAATGTTTGTTTGGCAGCAAGTAAAGGCAAATCTACTGAATTATGGCACAGACGACTTGGACATTGCAGTTTAGATGGCATGAGGAAATTGTAGAAGAAAAGTCTTGTGGAAGGTCTGCCAAAAGTCAGTGGAAAGTTGGAAGGTGTCTGTAGAGCCTGTGCTAAGGGAAAGCACACTAAAAGCTCCTTCAAGTCAAAGACGGTGGTGACCACCTCAAAACCCTTAGAGCTCCTACATATGGATCTATTTGGGCCAATGAGGACTACCAGTCTTGGAGGAAAGAACTTTGGATTTGTCATAGTTGATGACTATTCAAGATATACATGGGTATCATTCCTAGAGCTAAAGATGACACTTTTGAAAACTTTGTTAGTTTCAGCAAGAAGGTGCAGAAAGATCAGAAGTTCAGCATTGTGTCTATCCGATCAGATAATGGTGGTGAATTTCAAAATGAAAGGTTTTCTAGATTCTGTGATGATCAGGGAATTGAGCATAATTTCTCAGCACCAAGGACACCACAACAAAATGGTATTGCTGAGAGGAAGAACAGAACCCTATTGGATATGGCAAGAACTATGCTCTCAGAATATGATCTGCCAAGATATTTTTAGGCTGAAGCAGTCAACACGGCAAGCTACATTATCAACCGAGTAATGATCAGGCAAATCCTGAAAAAGACTGCATATGAACTATTCAAAGGGAAGAAGCCAAAGATCAACCACTTCAGGACTTTTGGATGTCCTTGCTTCATTCACAATAATGGAAAAAGGGACATTGGTAAGTTGGATGCCAAATCATATGAAGGCATCTTTATGGGGTACACCTCTAAACCCAAAGGCTATAGAGTATTTAACAAACGTACTTTATTGATTGAACAGTCTGTACATATTATTTTTGATGAAACTAACCCTTCCTTGAGAAAGGAAGTAGATAGTGACAATGATGATGCAGATGAACTGTCCAAGAAACTAAAAGATACATCAATAGAGGACAAGGATGATCCACCTCTGGAAGAATTGCAACAAGAAGAAGTTACTCATGAAAACCTTCCAAAGGAATGGAGATACAAGAAAGATCACCCACTTGAGAATATTATTGGTGATCCATCCATAGGGGTAAGAACAAGAGGTAATGTTATTCCTTGTGATTACCTAGCTTTTGTTTCTCAAATAGAGCCTAGGACAGTCAATGAAGCTCTCTCTGATGAATCTTGGATAGTAGCCATGCAAGATGAATTAAATCAATTCAAGAGAAACCAAGTATGATCACTTGTTCCTAGACCATCAGACCATCCAGTCATTGGCACCAAATGGGTGTTCAGAAATAAACTGGATGAAACTGGTGCAATCTTAAGAAACAAGGCCAGATTGGTAGCTCAAGGCTATTCTCAAGAGGAAGGCATAGATTTCGATGAAACCTATGCACCTGTAGCTAGACTTGAGGCCATTAGAATATTACTTGCATATGCATCTGCTTTGAACTTGACATTATTTCAAATGGATGTTAAATCCATTTTTAATGGTTTTATAAAAGAGGAAGTTTATGTGGAACAACCTCCGGGTTTTGATGACATAGAATTTCTCAATCATGTTTTCAAACTTCATAAGGCATTATATGGTTTAAAACAGGCACCTAGAGCCTGGTATGAAAGGCTTAGCTCTTTTCTTTTAAACCATGGTTTCAGTAGAGGTCAAGTAGATAGTACTCTTTTCATAAAGTCAAAGGTCAAACACATTCTATTAGTCCAAATTTATGTAGATGATATTATCTTTGGGTCTACTGATGAATCCCTTTGCAAGTACTTTGAAAAGTTGATGCAGGGAGAATTTGAAATGAGCATGATGGGAGAACTTAATTACTTCCTTGGATTACAAATCAAACAAGGAAAGGAAGGAACTCACATTTGTCAAGTAAAGTACACAAAAGAACTCTTAAGGAAATTTGGATTCGAAAATACCAAGCCACTGTCAACACCGATGAGCACATCAACAAGGATGGACAGTGACAAAGATGGTAAGAAAGTAGATCAAAAGATCTACAGAGGTATGATTGGTTCACTACTTTATTTAACAGCTAGTAGACCAGATATACTATTTAGTGTATGCATGTGTGCTAGATATCAAGCTGATCCTAAAGAATCACATTTAACTTCGGTGAAAAGAATATTTAGATATTTAGCAAGATCTCATGACTTAGGTCTATGGTATCCAAAACACTGTGAAATTAACTTAGTAGGTTACTCTGATGCTGACTATGCTGGATGCAAATTAGATAGAAAAAGCACCAGTGGTGGTTGTCAATTTCTTGCAGGATGTTTAATATCTTGGTCTTCAAAGAAACAAAATTCAGTAGCACTATCCACTGCTGAAGCTGAGTACGTAGCTGCTGGAAATTGCTGTACACAACTCTTATGGATAAAGCAACAACTTGAAGATTTCGGATTAAACATCAAATCCATCCCACTGCTGTGTGACAACACCAGTGCCATTAATCTCACCAAGAATCCAGTTCAGCACTCAAGGACCAAACATATTGAGGTTAGATATCATTTTATTCGTGATCATGTTGCAAATGGAAATATTGAAATATCTTTTATTGATACAAATGGCCAATTAGCAGACATTTTCACAAAAGTCTTACCTGAAGAGAGATTCACATCTCTTAGAAGGGATTTAGGCATGTGCAATTTATGATAAAAGTTTGCTTACAAATGGCACATTAAATTTCAGAATTAAGTAATTTTTTCCATGGCTTTAAGCAAAAGAAATTCAAATTATTCTTTGTAACCGCTCTCTCATTGAAGTCGGTTTGAATAGTCAACACCTTTTGTCGTTTTCCACCGCCTTTTGGCGCCTCACTTTCCACATCGCATTTATTTATTCATAAAATCAATGGCAGAACGATTTGTATCTCATCGTCTACCTTTTCCCCTTTTCATCCTGTCGCATGAGCCGATGCCCTAACAACTCATATCTCAACCCACTGCAAATTTGAACCTTCCTCCTCCTTCCCGCAAAATGGAATGAGCAGTGTGGTAGATTTGCTCAATCAGATGCAGTGGACAGGAGTCTCCACCTTTTCAGAGGTCTGTTATTCGGACTTGGTAAAAGCTTTCTTCGTATGTATGAGAACAAAGGAAGTTGGGTCCCTAGTCTCTTCAGTAAAGGGAACCCTGATTAGAATAGACCCTGAGTTGCTGAAGATGTTGTTTGATGTGAAGACTTCCGGATTTAGTGGGGTTCACACCGTGGATGCCCAAGTGAAAGGTTTGGGAATTGTAGGGTCGGGCTTCAAGCTAAGGGACGGCAAGCTTGATATAAATCAACTATCTGCATTCAACCACCTCCTTCATTTTATTGTCTGTCAAATCTTAGTTCCCAAAAGTGCAACTTTTTCTTCTTGCACAAAGGCCGACTCAGACATGATGTACTGGGCCATTCAAAATAAGGAGATAATTATGGCCACAGTGATGATGGAAAGAATGAAATTTGCCAGAGATCAGATTTGGGACACCAAGAGTAAGCTAAATGTGTCCCTGGCATATGCCTACCTACTTACCAAGATCTCCAAACACTTCGGTGTTGATCTTTCTCGGGCAGTTGTAGAGAAAATGGGCCAAGCAATCAGGTCCAGGAACCTGAAGAAGAGTGGCTTCTCTGTGGAAAGTGGTGTCTGGTTCAAGGCTTCAGTTGCTGAAGGCGAAGCCATCATTGACGACACCTCAGTTGTTCATCAGGAGATGGGATCATCGGATATGATTCCAGAATTACCAGTGGAGTTAGTTTCAGTGTCAGTAGTTGGAGCAGCAGAATCATCAGGCCCCTCTTTAGCAGAAGTTCAGTCTGAAATTGCAGTGGAAGAAGAAAGAGTATCAGCACCAGCTTCAGAATTTCCAGAAGAATTAGCTGTCAATTTTGCAGAAAGGAGAATTGAGGATATTCTCCCAGAGGATATTATTTCAGTTGAGGACCCACTACCCTCAACTGTGGTTGCGTCCATTCTTTCAGACATTATTGATTCAATTCCTTTCACCTCTACTGCTCCAGAAACCAGTGGCAGAGTTGCAGAAGAGACTATGGCATCAGGCCACATTGATGAACCAATGGAAGATGTTCAAGTAGAGGTAGAGCACCCAGCTGCTCAAGGTGACTCTGTGATGGAAGGTGCTCCCATTCAGGGGGAGCAAGTATCAAATGAAGAAGATGCTCCTATTGAGGGGGAGCTATCAAAAGAAGGTTCAGCAGAAACAACTCCAGTTGTTGATGGTCAGGAGGAAAGGCATAGAGATTCTCAAAATTTGGATGACAGAGAAGGAGAGATTGCAAGCTCTTCAAGCTCAGATGATGATCAACCTCCTCCAGCAAAAGAACGCAAGAAGAAAGGAAAAGAAGTTGCCTCTGAAGTTCCTCTCCTGGCTGATACACCTTTTGAGAGGCAGGTCAAGCAGAAAATTGTCATAAATTTGAAACCAGTAATTGAAAGGCTGAATGTGCAAGGTGAGCTCTTATGTACTCTCCAGTCAGATGTAAACTCTATATTTTTGAGCCAAGCTTCAGCCAACAAAGAATTGGGACAAATCAGAAATGCTATGAAATGGTTTAACAAGGAAATGAGCAGCATGAAAGACATGCTCTCAGATATTATCAAGGCAGTTGGAGTTCAAGCTCCTCCTCCTCCAGAAGCAGCAGCAGCACCAGAAGCAGCACCAGAAGCAGCACTAGAAGCAGCAACAGCACCAAAAGAGGTAGAGCCAACAGGGCCAGCTGATCAGGTTGAAGGGCCAACAGGGCCATCTGAGCAAGGGTCAGGGCCATCAGGGCCATCAGGGCCATTGGAGAGTGAGTCTGTGCAGATAGAGGCAGAAGAGTTCTTGGCACCCAAGCCCCCAGCTCCCTCTTCCTCCTCTCACACACCTATTCCTCCAACTCCACCCTCAGCTCCTACAGCACCTCCTGCTCCTCAAACATTCAAGAAGCCTCAATCTAGACCAATTTCTTCTCCTACACCATTTCAGTCCACCTCATCTCCTGCCTCCTCTACTTCCATTCCTTCTCTTCTCCTATACATGAGGCCCCTCCAGCATCCTCAGCTGGAGCATCCTCCTCCTCCTCTGGTCCCTCCCTTGGACCAATTGATGACCTTCCTACTACTTCCCACTCTTTTCTTCATCCTACTCCTCCACCCTCTTTCATCACTATCATACCTGAAAGAGCCCAACTTAACTCTCCCTTTATGGAACAAATAAAGGATGAGTTGGAGGAAGGGATCCTCAGGTCTGTGTTGAAGGTTGAGGAACATGTTCATAAGGCAGACCCTTCTAGTCCTGCCCCCAAGAAGAGGAAGCTTACTTCTACTTCCTCCCTCTCCTCTGAACCCAAATACCCACCTTTGTGGTTTTCTCCCACAGTGGACAACAAACATCCCTCACTGTACAGAAAATATCTCTCAAAGGTTGTTTTTGCAACCATCATTAACCTTCCATTTCTTGATCTCACAGATCATTTGCACACTATTCTACCCTACACTTCTCTTTCCAAATCCGAAAAATCCAAAATCTTCTCTCTTGCCCACTCCAAATCTGAAGAGCAGTGGGGCAAAGGTCACAAGGATCTCCTAAAGAAATTCATTCTTGCCAAATCTGCTAGATTCCCTCCAAGGGACCACTCCCTGACCCTTCAGAGTGGTTCAGGATCTATCATAGGGAACTTTGGGCACCCTATATTCAAAAGGAAATCAAAATGATCAGGCACCTCATGCTATTCAACAACTACAGATATATTCATAGCCTTCCAGAGGTTCAGCTCAGTCAGTTCAAAAGGGCCATTTCAGCTCTGACTCCGGATATCTCTCAAACTTCAGATGTTCAGGTAGATTTTGCTACCCTCCAAGTACCTGAAGAGATAGTCCTTCCTCAAATTCACTTTCTAGTTATGGAGTCCTCTGTAGGATCCATCATCTTTGAACGTTTTGCCAGAGTAATGGGCAGAATTAAAGTTCAGAAAGGCTGCCTGGTTGCTTTTTCTAGATTCCTGTTTAGGGAATATCACCAGGGGCATGTAAGTGCTGAAGTTCTAGCCCCTATTCTGTCTGAATGTGAAAGGCTGACATCCTCTGAATGGTCTAAGTTCTACCCCCTGTCAGCTCAGCAACTATTTGAAATCAATGAAGTTCAGGCCAGAGAAGACAAACCAGCTATTTCTCCAGCTACTTTCCTAGATATGAGTTCCATTCATCTTGTTGATGACCCCTTCAAGGTCTGGGAGGAAAGATACAAAGTGTATGTGGCTATGCACAAAGCTCTCAGAGATAACCACAACCATTATCCTGTCACCATGGACCAATTCCTCACCTGTGCCAGCTTTGGGACTCGTCGATTTCTCAAGATGAACATGGACAAGAATGCATATGCTGACCTTCTCTATCAACACCTAGATCTTCATCTCAAAAGGATGGCTTCCACCATGGGACCCTCCTACTCTGTATCCTTTGGAGTCTTCAAAACTCTTTTTGAAGAGCAGGAAGCACAGGCATGGGAAACCATCTCCCATTTTGCCTCTCTTCTGTCTCCTGCCTTCTATTTACCAGTACCTCCACAAAGTTAATGAAATGCCCTTCTTTGTATACTCATGTTCTCTTTCTCTCTTCTTTCTTTGTCGAAGATTGTCTTTTTGCTTAATGACAAAAAGGGGGAGAAAAACTTATATCTGAAACATCTATATGCATTTTTACTTATTGTTCAGTTTTGTCATCACCAAAAAGGGAGAGATTGATGACCAGTCTGTCCCCATTTAATTTTAATTAATTACATATATATTTTGATGATTAACAAAACCAAACAAAAGTTTATCAATTATATCTAATGATTATTTCATAAGTCTTAAGCACAGGAAAAATACTAAGGTCAAACAAGCCAATAAAGGTATGCATTACTTCTCTGAAGCCTTAATCTTTTCAACATGATATTTCTCTAAGTCCATATCGACTTCTATTGAAGGCCATAACGATTTCTTTATAAGCATATCGATTTCAATAGAATTATCATAACGATTTCCTTTCTGGCTGAAAAGTCATGTTGTTTCAAACAAATCGATGTCGTAACGATTCTATAAGTGATCGCAACGATTTCCCTATAAGACTGAAAAGTAATGTTATTTCAAATAAGTCGATGTCACAACGACTCTATAAGTTACCGTAACGATTTCTTTAGAACCCATAACGACTTGCCTGTCGCAACGACTCTATAAGTTGTCGCAACGATTTCTTTAGAGCCCGTAACGACTTGCTTGTCACAACGACTCTATAAGTTACCGTAACGATTTCTTTAGAGCCCATAACGACTTGCTCGTCACAACGACTCTATAAGTTGTCGCAACGATTTCTTTAGAGCCCGTAACGACTTGCTCGTCACAACGACTCTACAAGTTGTCGCAAAGATTTCTTTAGAGCCCGTAACGACTTGCTCGTCACAATGACTCTATAAGATGTCGCAACGATTTTTTTAGAGCCCGTAACGACTTGCTCGTCACAACAACTCTACAAGTTGTCGCAACGATTTCTTTAGAGCCCGTAACGACTTGCCTGTCATAACGACTCTATAAGTTATCGCAATGATTTCTTTAGAAAGCGCAACGACTTGCTTGTTGTAACGACTTCATAAGTTACCATAACGATTTCTTTAGAGTTCATAACGACTTGATAAGTATTCATAACGATTTCTTTAGAATTCACAACGACTTGCTTTGTATAATGATTTGTTAAGTATTTCACATCGATTTCTTCAGGAACACAACAATTTGATTTGTGCAACGATTCATTAAGTGTTCATGATATATCTTCTGTCACATAACGATTTGCTATGACTCATAACGATTTCATAAGTCATATAGTCATCGATTTCATATCTTGATGTCTTATTCATCTTAAAAGCGTTGACTAGTCAAAGTCCACGTAGACATCTCTCTGACGCTTTTGCATTTATGAGATCTGAACATATCTCTGCATGCATGCAGACCATATCGTGCCTACTCTGATAACATCCTTTAGACTTAAGATACTTGGCATTACTATTTCCATGTCTATTACTACTAATGTTGACTGACATCAGAGACAGCTTAGCTGTCTGCTATTTGAGTTTGACATTTGTGCAGACCTCTGAACCAGCTTCATAGTACAACGTTAAACAAATAGAAGCCAACGGATATTTCTGAAGATCTATCTCTTTGCGTGCTCAAGTAATCAAAAGACTGTTGACTGGAAGCTTCCAAGACTCCAGATGTCATTCAGTCTAACGACTACTCAAAAGAGAGACAACGGACACTTCAACGTCTACATTTCAAATTGAAGATATAAATTCAAGTCAGAAGAACAGAAGAACATAGATCGCGTATTCAAGCATTCAAATTCTTCTGAAGAAAGTCCAGAGCCAAGAACCTTCATTCCACTTAGCTTTTGCTCTTTTGCTCTCCACTAGTTTGTGAAAATCTTGAGAGAGCCTGTATAGTTCTGAGAGTGTGCCTTGTTTAAAATCTCTTTGCTCTCAGTTCTAGTTGCTTCAGATCCTTGCTTATCAAAAGCTTGATCTAGGGGCTTGAATTTCATTCACTCTCTTTGTGTTGTACCCTTTGGTTGTGAAGGAAGACCTGGTGGTATTCAGGGTGTTGTTCCCTTCGGTTGTGAAGGAAGACCTGGTGTGGTATCCAGGGTGTTGTTCCCTTCGGGTGTGAAGGAAGACCAGCTGAGCTGGGTGTTGTAGCGTCCTTAGGGGGACTGTACCCTAGTTAGTGAAATCCTGAGTTGTTGCTCAGGGACTGGACGTAGGACTCCTAAGGAAAGGAGGTCCGAACCAGGATAATCCTTGTGTTGTGTGATTGTCTTCTTTGTGTGTTTGTTATTTCAACTAATTGTCACTAACCTACTTCGAAGAACGTTTGTGTGAATGTTTTTAGTTACAGGTATCTTCTAGATTAATTTTTAAAGACCCATTCACCCCCCCTCTGGGCTCGTCAACTGGGCAACAGCTCCCGCTATCAACGATGACTCGGCAAACCTTGCCACCTAGATGACAGTAGGTCTGAAAAATGGCTGTGCGGCGCCAATCATCACTCTCCTTTGGTCGGGCAAAAATGCACCGAACCACCCCAAGTTGTTCTCGTTCAGGTGCTTCAGCAAAATATACGGCTTGGCTGGTGCCAATCCCTTCTTCTTCGAGAAAATACTCATCCGCCAAGTCGGCCCCAACCTCATAACTTACTTCCACGAGCTGAGGTGAAGAGTCCACAGGATCACTGCCCTCTATAGCTACGGCTCTATGTGGACAAGAGCTAGAAATATGCCCTATCCCCTGACAACGAAAACATCGGATGTGAGAGCTACCTTCCTGAGGAGCAGCTTCCTTTATCAGTGCCTTCCCTTTGTCCTCTCGAGTGACAGGTGGAGGCCCAAGAAGGGAACGAACGGGTGGAGGTGGTAGAGCGGGCGCAACCTCCCTCTGGCGTTGTCCCTCAGGAGTCTGGAAGGGAGGTACTCTCTAAGAAGAAACTCGGGCAACATGCTGATCGATATGATGCTAGAAAGTGGGTCTTACTCGAGGGGGGGGGGGGAATCACTCTCAAGCTCAAACTGCTCCCTCTCTTGCACCACTTGATAGGCGTGGTCAAGGATGGTCACATGTTGGCGGAATAATTCCTGCTGATAGACTCGCCGAAGTCCCTTCCGAAATCAAGAAAGGGTTAGTGCTGATAGACTCGTGGACTCCACACCTCAATAAGAGATCATCAAATTCATCTATATATTCTGACACTGCCCGAGATCCTTGGGAGACATTCTACCACCTATCAATCAATCGATGCCTATACGTCGTAGGGACGTACTTCTCTCGGAGCCTAGCTTTCATTTCATTCCAAGTGTCAATGGGCTCCTCATATCTTTGAGCAAGGTGATCCTCCAGATTGGTCCAAAAAGTTAGGGCCCGACCCCTCAACATGGTCTTGGCGAAGAAGGTTCGCCGAGGATCAGACATACCCATCCACTCAAAGTAGCGGTTGATCCACGCTTCCCAGTAAAGATAATTTTGCGGTTCCAAAGACCCGTCAAAACTGGGAGCCACAATGCGGGGGTTTCGTATATCTTAATCTCGTTCATGAAATGCCCACCGCTCATCCTCAAACTCTAGGTCAGGTCTATGACCAAATCTCCTATGTCTCGGGGCTACAGGAACTCGAGGGGTCTCGCCCACCTCCTCATCAAATGACTCACGGTCAAAGTCCCCTAAGTGGCCCCGATGATCCCCAGCACGGGTAGCTCTAGGAAGGGGGGCCCCGAGGGAGTGGGGGCACTGCAGTGTGGCCAGTCCACAAATTTTCACACCTCGGCTCACGACGACCCCTTTAAGCACCGCAATACGATCGACTATTCCCTAAACCGTGTGACCAGACTTGGTGACCCTCTCCTCTAAGCCTGCCAGACCCTCTCCTAAATGATGGTCCATCCTACGAATGACCTCCCTGAGTTGGTACACTAACTCGATCAAGGCCAGGACCTCAGGATTTTGAGTATGCGAACCTGGAACTGGTGGATGTGATTCAGACATGGCTGGATATGAACCTGACATAGGAGAGGTAACGTGATACACTGCACTGCTACGTGTGGGCATGTAACAAGGACTTACCCCAAATAACTAGATAGAAATTAAACATGAGAATTTGACACACTAAGAACCCCCTTTTTTTTATTTGATTTCTTTGGCTGTTTTTTTTTGTCTAAATGCTGATTTGACTGATTTCTGATTTTTTTTCAGCAAATTGCATCACAAGATGAACTTTAGGAAAATGCTTACGACTAATGCATGCAAGCTACACTATCATAATACGGTCCGTTGAGCACTACAAAACGTCAAGTCAAACACTATTGCGAACTTCCACAATGTATATGAAATTAATTCCACATGCAATGTCTCTACTAGTGTTGCGAGATGGGAACTCACTACTCACAAATCAACAGTGATAAATTATTTAGCTAGCTAGGAAACCTATTTTACACACGGCGGCAAGTTTAACCAAATACTAGAAAAGTAAGTGAGGGAGAGACGTGCGACTAAGCACTAACCGACTCACTGAAGAGTGAGGTCCACTGAGAAACGTGTACGCATGCACATCGCACTCACGAAACCGAAGTCAAACACCCGATGTTATGGGACAGTGGCTCGCTGTCCCGGTCCAGTTCAATCTTCAACGTAGCAAGCAAGCATTGCATGGACTCCACGTCTTGTCCTGTCAAAGGAGAGGCAACAGGTCTTTTGGGATGTTGACGCAGAGGCGTACGTGGACGACGTGGCTGAAATATTTCGTGTGGCAGAACTGGGATGTAGACGAGCACCAGAGGTCCTTCGTTGACGTTCGGTGCACCGTGCTGGTTCATCGACACCTGCTGGCCGTGTCACCCAGACGCGCTGGGCGCTGCAAGACAGTCGTGTCTTCGAAGGCTGGATGGCTGTCCACACGGCTGTTGCTCAGTGTGGCGAGCCAGTTCACCCTTCCCACACAGTCGAGTGGGAGGTGCGCTCGAGGGGAAAAGGAGAACAGCTGCAGCGGACTTCGATGGAGGCGTGCCCTCCGCACTTTGGCGTGGCGACGTGAACCGGCATGTGGACGGGCACGGGGCGCGTGGATGGGGCGGACTGTGGCGGCGGCCGCGCGCAACCAGGCCCTCGTGCGCATGTACGTGGGTGGGAAAGCCCCCCCCCCCCCCCCGGGCTGCCGTGAGGTCACAGGGACGCGGTGGCCGCGGGCCACCGTGGACGTGGGATTGCGGGTGGCATAAATGGCCTACGTTCGTGGTCGCAGAGGGGCCTCGTGCAGGTTCACGTGTGCAGGGACGTGGGATCACGGGGTGCGGCGGCCGCGGACGTCCTGTGCGTGGGTGGAGTAGCCCCCGGACGCACGCATGGACACAGATGGGGCAGTCCCGGGCTGCTGCATAGCTGCTCGGCTTGGCTCTCCTGTGCGCAGCGGTGACAGTTACAGAGGGACAGCGGGATCGTGGGTTTTCCTTGATACCAGATGATGTGGCACCACGTAGAGAGAAGATGAAGAAGAGGGAAGAAGGACGTGGGGATCTCGCTGGGAGGAAGAGGGAGAAGCAGAGAGAGAGGGAAAACGCAAGGAGAGGCGCAGAGTAGCAGAGAAAGAGAGGAGGGAAAATGGCTGCTCAAGGATATTCTTTTTAATTCTCAACATCAATACCTCCATTCGTGGTTTACAAGAGTTTTATATGGGGATTAAATCCTAAGACTCCGAAATGACATAATAATGACCATCATAACCTTGTGACTTAAATTAAGTAAAAATTGCAACAATAAATAACAGAAAAATATTGGGCCCCTAACAGGCTAACACTCATAATAAGACTGCTCAAATAAATAGAAAATATATCCACATAATGAACATCAATCCTCAAGCCAAATGGATGCCGATATCGAATCTGGGTGTCTCCTCCGACGATAAACATATGCCAGGTCAAACCGAACACGAGCTCATGTGTCCTCACCAATAGGACCTCTATAGGTTTCTTATCAATCTATTTATAGTCCTGAACTCATAATATGGCATATTTTAAGGCCAATTCCCTTGTTCTTTTGGCTTTAAAATATTTTATCATGGAAGTGTGCTACCTGGCAAACAAATACACTATTGCCTTGCTGATCTTTGCTTTATCTACTAGATAGTCATTGCCTCATATGTTTATTCCCTCCTTTTCTGTTGACGTGTGATTCCTCATAATTTTCTTTATCCAAGCCTGATCCTTTGTGTTTGTGTCTACTACTATTGGTTTAATGCTAACACAATAATTCATCGAAGCAATATTCAAACTAGTGGCTTTTTCCTTACATAATTTTATCATAATTCATTATCACTACAGACAAAATTATGGTGGATGACCATCAACTATATCTACTGGCGTTCATGACTACATTTTCCATGGAGTTCAAGGCTACATTTTCCATGACATCTTAGCAAGTATTTTTCCTTCGACAAAAAATGTTAAGCTCCATTAATATTTTAACGCAGAATCCTACTCATAACTATCAACCAGAAAGAAGATAGTTCCATACATGCCTTTTTCTCATAACATTTTTGCTGACAGTCTATCATTCTTCGAGGTGGCTGGTACAAAAATTTTATACATATAAAAATTTGAAGCATTTTTTCATCGAAAATTTTGACGGAAGAAATTCTGTCAGAATTGTGACGAAATTACTGATAGAACATTTTCGTCTAAATTTTGTTGATATTGTTGGATTTTCTGCAGGAATCACAGTGCGTAGTGTGCTAGTCACACAAATGACCACGGAATAACATCTCTTTGAAAGAGAAAAGTCTTCATTAATCGTCAGGAATAGAAGGTCTTATGGCCTAAAAACAAGTAAAGGAGAATGCTTTAAATTTCCAAATGAAATGCAATTTGAGAGGATGTTCATTTGATTGGAATCAATTTGATATGATTGGCAATGCCTTATTCATCTTATATTTTATAATTATTTCATCCATATTATATATATATATATATAATTATTCCTATTGTTTGTCATATTTATTCATCAATATTATATTTCTTGGGACTATCAAATTTATTTGCGTGGAGAGCTGCACGTCTCATCATATTTTTATTAGTAGTACACACATTATGCCATAACAAGTATCAAGCATGCTGCCCAACATTAGATCAGTACATGGCAAGTCTACAAGAAAGAGACTTGGATAACATGATGCCAAAAAGAATGAGAAAGCTTTCAAATCATTTGACTAAGAACACCACCCCTACCTGTCATATATCGGGATGGTATTCACAGGTATCCATCTATAGGGACAAGATGGTACCGACGGGTCAATATACGCACCGATGACGATATAAGTATTTCTTTGTGGCACCGGGCTGTCAGGGGAGGTTTATTCGATGATCAGGTGGCTGAGACATGGTTAGGAAAGCACATGTGAGAGATGAAAAAATGTGAGAGATAGAATTCAGTCTTATAATAGGCTAAAAAGTCAACAGTTGACTGAGTACACAAACTCATCGGATCATTATCCCTGAGATCTGCCAGATCATTATGATGAAGGATTTCACCAGGTCATTATATTATTGGACCAAGGTATGAAGACCTCATTAGATTGAAAAGTCATCGGTTCAGAAACCTCACTGATCTATTCACTACAAGAAAAAGCGGAAATAGCGACCGACAGGTTCGGTCGCTATTCGGTCTTTGTTCGGTCGCTGTACCGATCGGCGACCGACTAACCACCGAAGTGCGACCGATTAAATCGGTCGTTATATATCGGTCGCTATACAGCGACCGATTGTTATCGGTCGCAAAATCTGTCTCTGATAGCGACCGAAATATATCGGTCGCAAAGTTCGTCGCAAATAGAGACCGCCCTTTTCGGTCGCAGATTGGTCGCCCACAGCGACCGATAGTTGGTCACTGTTACGGTCGCTAACAGCGACCGATATTTATGGTCGCTAAGGCGGTCGCTAATTTAGAGACCGACTTAGCGACCAAATATTGTCCGTCGCTATCGGTGAAGCGACCAATTTTAGCGACCGATCAGCGTCGGAATTCTATCGGTCGCTATTCGGTCGCTAATTTGACAATATTTTTTTTTAGAAATTTACATAAACAACAATAAATCACCTGATAAATAACAATATCACCTGATAAATAATAATACCACAAAACCACAATAAATCAACTACACAAATCACAATCTCCACAAAGTTCAAATTCATCACATAAAATACAAACACACAAACTAATCATACATCCATAACAAACCTCAAATTCATCACATAAAATACAAACACACAAACATCATACATCCATAATAAATGACAACATGCACATAACTAAAATGAAATCACAAATCCTCCGCATATGTGTCATCCTCATCCTGGTCGTCGTCTCGTCCAACATCTCGCGACGGATAATCCTGCATATTATTTAAAAAAATTAAAATTAAATACTTAATAAAGAAATCAATTATTCTTGAAAATTAAAAGCAAGATATTTTTCATTTAACTGAAATTGACGAATGATAGTTTTAAACGTTTTGCTCAAATCGGTAGTCCAATTTACAGTCCAATTTGAACTCCGTCAGTTTTTACGTGTTACTTTCACCCCCCATATCGTGTTTAAACAATCGATAGATTGATTGGACATTTCTTTTCAATTTCGGACTCTCAAACCCAAGTTCATAGATTTGAAACTAAAGTAGTTAAGAAAATGCAAAATTGTTTGTCCATGCCATATCGGGAGTCTAATTTGGACTCCGTCAGTTTCTACAAGTCATTCTCACCTTTCCGGTCGTGTTGGAGTCATTGACAAATTAATCGGACCTATTTTTATATTTCTGACCCCCTTAAACCCGATTAAATTAGTTCTTCTTAAGAAATGTAAATTTGTGCATGAAGTTCAAATTTGGAGTCCAATTTGAACTCTGTCAATTTCTACGGGTTACTTTCACCTCCCATGTCGTGTTGGAACAATCGATAGATTGATTTGACCTCTATTTTCAATTTCGGACCCTCAAACCCAAGTTCATAGATTTGAAACTAAAGTAGTTAAGAAAATACAAAATTGTTTGCCCAAGCCATATCGGGAGTCCAATTTGAACTCCGTCAGTTTCTACAAGTCACTCTCACCTTCCCGATCGTGTTGGAGTCATTGACAAATTAATCGGATCTATTTTTTTATTTTTGACCCTATTAAACCCGATTAAATTAGTTCTTCTTAAGAAATGTAAATTTGAGCATGAAGTTCAAATTTGGAGTCCAATTTGAACTCTGTCAGTTTCTACGGGTTACTTTCACCTCCATGTCGTGTTGGAACAATCGATGGATTGATTAGACTTTTCTTTTCAATTTTGGACCCTCAAACCCAAGTTCATAGAGTTAAGAAAGTGATATTTTTCCCTCCTCAATCTAAATTCTTATATTTTGTAAGATGATATTTAGAGTTAACAAATAGAAAATCAATAAAATAAAATACTTACTGGAGGCTGCTGTGCAGGAGGTGCAGGAGGTGCTCTATTACCAGGAATTCCCAATTCTACGAGCATCTGGGAGACGGTCTGAGAGACGGTCTGAGAGACGATGGTTGAGATATTCTGAGAGACGGTCTCGTTGACGATCGCCCTAAACATATCCGGAGTCATGGTCGGGCCGGCACTGGAAGAAACACCTGGGGCTGCTGGTGTGGTAAATGGAGAGGTCGCATGTGAGACCGAACTCGAGCATGATGATATCACTTTGGTCGTGCCCAAGCTATGTCCAAAACCATAGACATGGCCTTTCTTGGGTGTCCCAGATGCTGCAACCCAAATGTCAGGATCCAACTCTGGACGCTGACTGTCATCCCCGTACCTCTCATCCATTCCTCTACTATATGACTCCTGCAAAAAATAAAACAAATAAAACAAAATTATTCTACAGTTTAACCACAATAAATGAAAACTATTAGTGTATACACTTACCGCTACCTCCCGAGCTTTCTCACTAATGCATTTGTCCCTTTCTTCTTATGAGTTTCATCAAAAAGCTCTTGAAATTGAGGTGGCCGCTTGAGCTGTACTTCCTGTTATTCAAATAAATCACAGTTTATTATTAGATTAAAAAAATTCACAAATATAGAAGTATACTTACCAATCTCGCTTTATGCGTTGCAAAGGAGACAGAGCCACTCGTGTGTACATTCGCTTCAGGATGCGCTGCTCTGTTTTGCTTTGCTTTGCTTGAATTTTCACTCCATTTCTCCGCTCCCCAAATGTCGCACAGCTCCGTCCAATACTCCTTTCTCATCCACACAGGCCCATGCTCCTTCCATTCGTTCTTATCTGTACTTGCACATGCTCTTTCTGCAGTTTTTCGGACATTGTACATAAGATGTTTGAAATTTGCTCTTGCAGTACTTGTCCATGCAGATCTAGCACGTAACTCATGTGAATGCTCTGTGAATCGATGATTCTTCTACATATTAACAAAAAAATATATATATGTTACATAACAATAAGTGTGTTCAAATAAGAATTGAAAATGACTTAATATGATAAAATAAGATACATACCAAGAACATAGAGAACAATAAATCCTGAACATCCATCGGAAATCAGAAAAGCGATGGATGGGGCCTGGAATATGTGCTTGAATTGTCTTTGTAATAAATTGTGATGCTTGGGCTGGCTCTATTTTATTCCTGAAATTGAGAATATTAATACCACAATGACGAATAGATAACAAAAATAATGCATTACATACCCTTCATTTATCCACACTGCCCGCATCGTCTCATTATAACTGCCCTCCCCCTCGTGATGACTCGTCTCGTCATCAGCATGTACTATACGAATTAAATAGTATAAATAAAACAAACTATTAAAAAAATAGAAATGTAAATGAACATACCTGGTGTAGATCTACTCGCCATGTGTGATGGAGATGCAGAGGCTGTCAATCTACCTGCTGCCGATGGTAAAAGTGCAGAGGTCGTGGGTCCTGTAAAGATAAGAATAAGATACCACAAAAATATAAAGAATTATTTTAAACAAAACATACAGTGCATTATACATGACATATTTACCTGCTACAGGTAGTAACGGTGCAGAGGTCGTGGATCCTGAAAGGATAAGAATAATATACCACAAAAACATAAAGAATTATTTTAAACAAATACTACAATGCATTATACATGAAAGTATACATACCTACTGCCGGTGGTAGCGGTGCAGAGGTCGGTGGTATCGGTGCAGAGGTCGATGGTACCGGTACAGAGGTCGTGGGTCCTGTGAAAATAAGAATAAGTTACCACAATGACATAAAGAATTAATTTAAATAAATACCGCAATGCATACAAATCAAAGTATACATACCTACTGCCGGTGGTAGCGGTGCAGAGGTCGGTGGTAGCGGTGTAGAAAAGGAAGTAAATCTCCTCCTACTACCCTCTCCCCTCCCACTACCCTCACCCCTCCCACCTGAAGAAGTCCCACGCCGTCCTCGAACCATATCTTCAACTGGTAATAAAATACATGCATATTCATCAAATAGTGGAAAAAAATGGGCAGACACGGGAGTATTAAAATTACAGAGTACCCTTCATTTTAGGTAAAATTGTATACCATTAATCAAACATTCTCCATTTCATCTTCAGATGTTGGAGATATATCAAATTCAGCATTCACATCTTCATTATCAGATTCATTTTGATCACTAATATATTCCTCCTCATCGGAGTCCCCCAACTGTATTTCAAGTTGTTCTGGTTCGACTTCTTCCACTTCATTCTCTTTAGATAAAGACAGTGCCTCCACAGATTCATCACTAGAAGCAGGCAAGTCTACATCATCACCCAAATCTGATTGAAAGAATTCGGAATTCACATCCAACTCTACTGTTTCAGTCAAATCCAACTCATAATCCGGGAAAAGCCTTGTCTTAACCTTGCAAACTGCCCACCAATCATTTCTTTCTTTATTTCTAGACGATGGATACTTTGTATAATAGACCTGCTGGGCTTGTGCGGCCAAAATGAATGGATCATAAGTATTCAATTTGGACTTATGTCTGATATCGACAATCCCATATGTTGTGTCATTTCGAACAGAATTTGGATCAAACCAATGACACTTGAACAGAAATATATGGTTGTCATCTCCGAGATATTGCAATTCTAAGATCTCCTCAATAATACCATAATAATCACATTCATTTTCATTATATGTACTTCCTTTCACACATACCCCGCTGTTCATTGTTGATTTATTCTGCCCATATTGTCTAGTGTGAAATCTATACCCATTCACAATAAATGCTGGATATGTACGTGCAACTTTCGATGGGCCATAACTGATCTCTCGAATTCTTTGATCAGTAATAAAACCATTTTCAACCTACATATGGAGAGCACACTAGTCAGAATTAGTCATAAATTGGCCTAACAAGGAGAAAGATTAGTAATAATACTTACACGATATTTCAGCCAAGAAGCCAATGATTTTTCTCGTTCTTTTTCAACCTCCATGTCAGAGAGATATGGACATCTTTGGATTAATTCTGAGTCAAATTGTCTGTATTATGAACATTAGAGCATTATAGATGGAATGAAAATTAACAAGTTATGGACATAAACGTAATGTGAGCAGAGAACTTACGCAACATAAGATTCAACCTCCATACAATTTAAAAGGATGTAAATTTCTGCACAGTGCAATTCTCTATCATTTAGCATCCGACACGAAGAACGTCCATACGCACGTCCAGGATACTTAAATATAGAGAGCCGATCAGAGTGAAAGGAGTCTCCTCCATCATCATTACGTGGTGGCCGAGTACGACGAGTTTGTATCTCAGGTTCAAAGTACATTGAACAGAAATTTGATATTTCTTCCATAATGTACGCCTCCGCAATGGAACCCTCTACTTTTGCCTTGTTGCGAACTTTCATTTTCAATTCATGCATGCACCTACCAGAATGTTCATAGGATAATGAAAAACACATCAAAAGATATTGAATTATGAGGAGAAAATATATATAAATTACCTCTCAAATGGATACATCCATCTAAATTGTACTGGCCCTCCTACTTTAGCTTCATATGGTAAGTGTATAAGCAGGTGCTCCATTGAATCAAAGAATGAGGGTGGAAATATCTTTTCCAATCTACAAACTGTCGTGATCACATTCTGTTCAATAGTTTCCACATCTTCATACCTGAGCTCTGATGTACATAAAATTTTAAAAAACTGACTTAACTCAGTCACTGCTCCCCATATCGGCTTCGGCAGCATATCACGAAATACAATAGGTAACAACCTCTGCATGAACACATGACAGTCATGACTTTTCATTCCATATATTTTCCCCTCATTTGTATTCACGCAACGAGCAATGTTGGACACATAACCATCTGGAAATCTCAATTGTTTTAGCCAAAAGCATACTTCTTTAATCTGTGCAGCTCCAAGGGCGTAAATTGCTTTCGGTTTAACTGTTGTACCATTTCTATCAAGAAGTTCCAGTTCTGGACGTTTACAATGTATTTTCAAGTCTAAACGAGCATTCACATTGTCCTTTGTTTTGCCTTTTATGTCCATAATGGTGTTGAACACATTATCAAAGACATTCTTCTCAACATGCATGACGTCGAGGTTATGTCGTATAAGAAGAGTTGACCAATAAGGCAATTCCCAGAAGATACTTTTTTTGACCCAGTTGTGATCCTTCCCAAATCCAGGGAGATGTCTTGTGCTGCTCGACAATTGTGTTATATCTGGTAAGTTTGTACCCTTGCTGCTAAATGTGGACCAGACAACCGTTCAAAATCAGCTTCTTCCAATTCAATTTTGTTCTTTAAGAATGCATCTTTTTGCCTTCTAAACGGATGGTCCCTTGGTAGAAATTGTCGATGACAATCAAACCAGCATGACTTGCCACCATGCTTAAGTACAAATGATTTGGAACTGTCCATACAGTAAGGACATGCTAGTTTTCCATGGGTACTCCAGCCAGATAACATTCCATATGCAGGAAAGTCATTTATTGTCCACATCAATGCAGCCTTCATAGTGAAATTTTGCTTTCTGGATGCATCATAAGTAGTAACCCCATCGGTCCATAACAATTTCAACTCATCAATCAACGGCCTGAGATATATGTCTAGTTTTTTTCCAGGATTTTTTGGACCAGGGATCAATAATGATAGAAATAAATGCTCTCGTTTCATGCACATATTTGGCGGAAGATTGTATGGTGTCACGAAAACTGGCCAGCAAGAGTAGGAAGTCACTGAACCTCCAAATGGATTGAATCCATCAGTACATAAACCCAGTCTTACATTACGCGACTCTTTTGAGAAAGTAGGGTGAGCACAGTTAAAGTGACTCCAAGCTTCGGCATCTGCAGGATGAGTGATTACATTATGTTGTCGACGTACTCTTTCCGCATGCCATCTCATATGTTGAGCTATCTTTGGTGACATATACATTCTCTGCAATCTCGGTGCAATAGGAAAATACCGCAATGACATATATGGTATATCTTTTTGCTTTGAATTGTCCCCTTTCTTAGGCTTGAATCTATCATGACCACATATGGAACATGATACCTTACTTTTATCCTCATTATAATATAGCATGCAATGATTAGGACATGCATCTATTTTCTCATATCCAAGCCCTAAGTCAGTGACCATCTTCTTTGCACGATAAAAATTTTCAGGTAACTTCTCATCTTGTGGCAACATACTTTTGATAATCAGTAACAAACGATCAAAACAAATCTCACTGATGTGAAATTCAGATTTCAAGTTCAATAATTGTGACACCGCAGACAGTCGAGAGTGATTTTGACATCCATTCCACAATGGCTCATCAGCATCTTTGAGTAGCTGATAAAATCTTTCAGCTGTCTTGTTTGGCGGTTCTTCATCGTGTACATGCTCCTCATGAACATTGAATCCTGGACCAGCAGCATCTATGACCATATCAACATATGAACTTCCACTTCCAACATTGGCAGGCTCGGCAGGCTGGAAGGACCACAATGTTTCACCATGACATATCCAGTTTGCATAATCTTTAACAAACCCCTTTCTGTATAAATGACGTTGTACATCCCATGTTGTCAGCCACTTCAAATTCTTACAGACTGCACAAGGACATCGGATACGACCCTCACAATCTACAGCTTCAATAGGATTTCTCAAAGCAAACTGAATGAATCTCTCAACTCCATTTTTAAATTCCGTAGACACCACCTGATCAACTACTCTACGGTACATCCATGAACGATCTTCCGACATTTTCCCTGTGCGAATGAAATGTAAACACACAAAACTTTAACATGTCTAACAAAATAAAAAGTCCAACCCTTTCCTCACATCGTCCATCTCTGCCATTTTAAATAGGAAGGAAATATCATTTAGATTTTCACTTTTTAACCCATCTGTGAAGGTTTGATCGCACGATTAATTACTATATGTGTGTGTTATTTGCTAAAAATTTTGGCAGCATCTCCCCACACCTCTCTGATATACCACAAAATATTTATTGATTAAGAAATTTTCTTAAACACTTACTAATAAGTGGTTAAGAAAATAATCAAAATCAATAAAGGTATATCAGAGAGGAGTGAGAAGACGCAACCAAAATTTTTAACAAACACACATATAGTAATTAACCACCTAAGTGCGATCAAACATTCACAGACTGTCCAAACGGGACAATTCAAGACTTTGAGTTAGATATACACGTTCTCATCATTCAAAATGAGAACGTGCACATCAATCCCAAAGTCTTGAACGGGTAGGTTGATTGACACGGGCTTAACACGCTCTCCTAAGATGCGTGCAATGTTAGGTTGCACCCACGCATCTCAGCTCACATACAACACCCAACTAATTAATTATTGACAAGATAATAACACATTCTAAAAACACAAAAATAAGTATTTAAAAACTTTATACATAGAAAAAAATTAGGAAGCACATAAAACAAGTAAGATTGACTTTGTGCTGATGACCATTCAATAAGAAAGCTAGAAAGCATATTCAACAAGAAAGCTAAAAAGTAAATTTACAAAACTAGAAATCAAATTTACAAAACATCCAACACATTTATAAGAGCAAAAATGAAAGACAGCAGGAAGCTATTTAGCTTAACTATTTATGATCTGTGCAGAGGAAATGCCATATAGGGATTGCTTGTGCAGACGGTCCTTAATTTTTAGGTATGTATATGATCTTATCCCATTAGATTGAAAAAAATATCAAACTTACATATTTTAAAGATTACATGTTAACCAAAGAAATCTCCAACCCCCCCCCCCCCCTCCCTCAATGTAACTAGAGACCACCTATCTCCAGACAGGAGTTCTAACTCTAGTCGAGCCAACTGAGGTTCCCACGGCTGATCTAAAAGAAACTATACTAAATATAAAAGGGGAATAGGACTTCACTTAGACTAAAGAAAGATAAAAAAAGGAAGAAAGTGGACAGTGTTTAAGCTATCAAGAAGAACAGATCTAGAATGCAAGATAACAACAACTATGCAAAGAACATTTGCTTTTAGAAAGACCAATAGACTGAAAATTTTAGACAATAAATGTATTTAGTATTGAATGCATGCCCCCACATATTTAGGCTCCTTGTCCACTGGATACCATCCAAAGAGTCAAAGAAGGTACTAAAATTTGTTTAGCAGGCCCACATCATGTATAAGGACGTTTCATGCTCGGCCCAAGATGATGTTAATTAAATAACAGTAGCTTGATGCTTGTCAAATCATCATATCGCCACAGAACTACATGATCGTCACACAGTTCATCCTCACGTGATAGAACACAACCTTAGATAGTCAACTACCATGAGAAGTTAGTCTGCTTCTGGGCAGTGTCATGCACCCACCCACACTAGAGTAAGAAAATATATAGAGAGCTCTCTACAATTGGTGGTGTGTGTCGATAGGGAAGGGGGAGTTATCTGCTTGGTGGTGCTGCAGATGGGCATGCATGGGGCACGAGGTAGGATGGGAGGACATGTATTTGGAGGGGAACAACACTTAAACTGTTCTCCAGTAATTAGGACATCATTTAAACTGTTCCCAGATAAAATGCTCAATAATGTTGTAATTAAGCAGACCCCAACATAATCTGAAAGGAACTCGACAATGTAAAAAATGATGGTTTGACATGTTCTAATTTTCTTGCCCCACCGGAGAAAACGCAGAAACACACAGAAATCAGAGAGGTAAAATAAATAAACAGGTTTACCTGACCAAGAGAACAACGTCTCTACAGGGCAGAGAACTCCGGAATCGCCCAGATAAACACACGGAAGGCCTCAGATTCCTGCTCAGGGGGGTGGATCCCCGGCTGATCTATGTATCTACACAAGCAATTCCCATTTATTTTTAGCAGATTAAAGTCCCAGTCTATCAAACTGCAATGTTCTCCAATCGAGCCCGAGAGAGAGAGAGAGAGAGAGAGGAGAGAGAACTAACCGGTGACGGCGGCGAGCAGGTGGGGGCGGCGGCCACGGAGAGCAGGTGGGGGCGACGAGCAGGTGGCCGTGGCAAGCAGGTGGGGGCGGCAACCGAGGTGAGTAGGTGGGGGCGGCGAGTGGTGGCCGGAATCGACAATGTCGACGGCGACGAGCAGGTGGGGGCGGCGGCCGCGGCGAGCAGGTGGGGGCGGCGAGTGGTGGCCGGAATCGACGACGTCGACGGCGGCTGCACGCGGCGGCGAGCTCCTCAGCAGCTCCGGCAGCGACGGGAGGGAAGGTTGGTCAGGGGGGAGGGAACGACGGGAGGGAGGTTGGTCGGGAGGGAGGGAACGATGGGAGGGAAGGTGAGGGAGGGAAAGGTTGGTCAGGGAGTAAATAGGGCTACAGCGACCGATATGGCGACCAAAATTAAGTCCGTCGCAACTTCCGTCTTATAAATGCGACCGAATTTATCGGTCTATAGTCGGTCTCTATCAGAGACCGATATATTCAGTCGCAAAATCGGTCGCTATATCCGCTTTTTCTTGTAGTGATTTAGAAATGTCACTGACTTAGACATGCCATCGGACTAACTGAGTCACCATGTAAGACACTTAATCGATTCACAAATCCACCGGGTTACATGCTATCGGATCAACAATATTACAAAAACTTGCACTGACTCAGTAGTGCTTCCGGATCAACAGAGTCACCGAGTCAAGTAGAAGATAAAAATTTGACAGCATCTTCTCTTATCATGCGAAATTAGAAAGTCAAGGATATTCGTCTATTATGGAGACGGTATCAACTTCGGAGTGCATGTTGGGAGCATCACCATCATATGGCACATGACACCAATTCCGGAGACAAGTCTACAAGAGAATAGGCAAGCACCGAGACCATGAAATGGGACAAAGCAACATGAATATTTTTTGTTATTTAAATAGTGTTCGCTGCTCCCCAGTTGCATGTGCATTCATGAATTGGTGGTTGCAATGACCACCGGGTCATACATGCTCCACTGAAAAGGGCTATTTATAGACAGAATAGAAAATGCTCAAGTTCTCAAGCGGAGCCGGTGGACAACTTTTGGCAGTGGCCATTTTCATGGGGCAAACCCAAACCGTGGGTCATATCCCACCTAGAGCTTAAGATCAGAAGAGAATCAAATTCCTAGGGAGGGAAATCGATGCATTCATGACATTTAAGGTAATGGAGAGGGATTACGCATTGTGTATTTGATGCATCTCATTATTACAAAAAATGAGAGACTAGCCAACACTTCATCAAGTTAGGGGCCACTGTTTGAGACTATATATATGGTGCTTAGATATTAAATAATCAGAAATGAAAGGGGCAAGCAAACAAGATCAACCCAGAAATATTTTGGATCGGCTTGGAGAAATATCCCATATATGCTGTTATTTGAACCCCTCGTAATCTGAATTGAACACTTGGGATATCCAATCCTGTATTTAAAGGAGTCCTATGTTATGTGCTGTTGGAACAACAAAGAGAAGAAATAACATAAAAAGTGGAAGACTCAGAAACGTCTAGAGGACAACACCTCATCCATTCACGTATCAATCACACACACATCTCCATACAAAGAAAAAGATGGGGAATCCTTGTACCCAAGAGGGAGATGAACAAGTATACAATAAGGATTGGTTCGGAAAAACGATGCCTCATTCAAGAAACATAGAAATAAAAAAAAAATTAAAAGAAAATGAGAAAATAGGACAAAGAGCAGAGCCGCCATGAAAAGCTCCTTCTATTATATCATATGCACCCACTCTCTCTCTCTCTCCCCCTGCATACACTCCCAAAAAGAACCACTGCCGGTAGCCTCTTCCCTTTGTGGTCCCTCATACCCTCCGCTGCAGAGCAGAGGCACTAATGCCTTTTTTTTTTATCCGGCCTCTTTTCCTCAGTCGAGGGTGCCTTTATAAGTCCCCACTGAATTTTTAATTTTTTATTAAGAAGTTTAAAATTGTCGTTTACTATTGGTGTCTTAGACCTACTACCAAGCTACAGGAACATACCAACAAAAAATTTGATGTAAGCATCATTGTAACATATGGAATCAACAGATCTAGTCCAGCCTTATTGACATGGAGGATACCGATCGGGACTCAAGCCCCTGTTTGGTTTCAGGATAGGAGGGGATATTTCTGGTCTATCCCCTTTCTTGTGTTTGGTATCACCAAATTTATGGTGATATCCTAATGACAAGTTGACCAGAGATATCTCAAAAAATAGGGATATCATTGGAGATGTATCATTCCCACTTTTTGTGGGAATGAAGTATCCTCCTCCGCGTATCCCCCCCCCCCTTTTTTTCCCCTTTCCCCATTCAACCCCCTCACCCCTCCGTGGCCTAAGCCCTGTGTCGTCCTCTTCCTCTCTGGCTCTTATGTGACGTCGTCCTCTTCCTCTCTTGTTCCCCATCGCTTGAGGCTTAGGACGCTGAGCTGGTCAAGGGATGTGTCACGCCCCGACGCGGAATATCGGAACGCGAGGTAGTTGCAAGAAATGGTATAGAACGAATACTAGACATCAAACCATTTCAAAATAAATAATGATAAAGCAAATTCATTTCATTAATACTTTTCAATGCCTAATTATAACTACTAATATCAGAGCCAATCTATGGGGTCTGATTAAATTTGAATAAAGCAAAAGACTAAACTTCAAACCTAACTACTACAACGCTAAACATAGCAATAGGACACTAGGGTACTCATGACATCACTCCAGGTCGTTTCCGTCCTCTTGAGTGTATGGTTCATCATCGGTCTCACCTGAGAACACAATGACAAATAACGCAGGGTGAGCGAACATCGCTCAGTAGGACATAAATCTCAGGCTCAAACAGACTTTAAGTAATTAATGCATTAAATACAGAGTAACTAATGACAGAACAGAAGAGAGTGTCAAGTAAAAATATAGCAGGACAGTACATGAACGAAATAGCGAGACTTTACAAATACAGACTTACCAAGAATAGCACAAGTGTCAGGAATAGCACAATAATAGCAAGATAGCACAATGTCAAGTATAGCAAGATGGCCATAGTATAGATAGCACAACAAGTATAGCATAGCACTTTGTTGTCAATGGACAACGAGAGAACATAGCACTTTTGATTGTTATTTAGATAGTCAAGATAGATAGCACTTGAGTGTAATGTCAAATACTCTGATCATTTAACTCCCATGGGCACTAGCACTTTCGGGCGCACATCCCAGGACCAGATCGGGCCTTTTATATATTGCCAGGCATTAAATATATTGTTTATCTTGAGACAATCAGTCAATGGCCAATATAGAGTACTAAGAAGTAGATGAGAGCACTAGATGAATAGACGAGATAGTAGAGGAACGTGAATAGGTGAGCGAGAGTAGAGTATCGATGAGAGTTAGTGGACCTTGCACATGAAACGTCGAGTAATGAGCGATAGTAACCGTTGCACAACACGCGCACATGGTGTTGGTAGTCAGGCGGAACTCACGACCTTACCACTGGCCATGTTAAGCACAGGTCCAGAGGTCCGGCGTGATTCAAGACGAGAGTGAATTTCTAATAGTCGTTTGGACCATATTGATCCCTAATGGGTGTAACAAGTGTTAGGGTACAACCGGCTCGTCGATCATGTGGGAATCCATGGACAGAGGAGACTTACGGAGGCCTTGAACAAAGACTTACTAGTCCGGTAGATGGAGTATCCGACGGAGAGTTCGTCCAAGTCAAGAGAGAGTGTATATAGAAACAAGTGCTCGAAGTTCTAGAGGAGTTCTAGAACAGTGGAGCGTCGATATCGGTATTCCAAAAACATCGCGAGAATGATAGACAAGTATAGGTAATTTAATTACATAAATTACCAGATGTATTATGAAATATTTTCATGCCAAATTATTCCATAATTGGATGGTTCAAAGTGTGTGTAACTGTCATGAAATTTTAGATAGAAAAGGTCATGTGCATGTATTTTAATCATACATAAATATTTAATTTATAACAGGAGTTATTTTCGGAATGTATGACTGTTAAACAAGAGTACAAACACTGTAGGTAATCAGGCATTTGTTGAGACAGGGGGTTTATGCAAAAAGAACCCAGATCGTGATGTACCCTGATGAGGGTCGCGACGGGGTCAACTGAGATCGCGACAGGTGCTTGTACGAGTCGCGACAGGCTTAGTCAGGTCGGGCAGTAGATCGCGACGACAGGCCCTGTCGCGATCAAATCGCGACAGAGGGCACTGTCGCGACGAGCCTTGTGAACGCGACCTATCGGGCCGTCGCGTTCACAGGGTCTGCGCCCGGGTCCGACAGGGAAAGGACATTACCTTGGATTGCAAGCCAGAACTTGCCCTATTTGACACATGGTGGTTCAAAAAATCACAACTAATTGTATAGTCAATGAAAAAACATGAAACCAGTTGCAAAACGACCTAGACATGCATGGGTACTTACAATAAATAGGAATTGTAAAACAATCAGGGTTTGGACATGTTTTGAATATGGGTATTCATGATGAACATGAAACAGTACATAGTTGAGATCAACGATTAAATTCGTAAGATAGGATGAATCAAATTTAGGGCTTTTAGGGGCAAAATATGCATAACATGCATCAGTTCCTACAGTACAAATCTCGTGGCATGGGGTTGAGTATACAAGGAGATCAAGAATTAAGAAGAGGGTTCGGGGTCATGTCAGTTGCAGAACATGAAAAATCAAGAACGACAGATATGCTCGATGGAAAATTATGAAACCAAAGGGCTTTTGTTCCTGATAGCGAGACATCCTACAGAAAAAGTTCATGATTTATCCATGTGAGAATGCCTACCTTTGATCATTTTTTTCTTCTAAGGTTAAGACTTGAAGAACTCGGGAAGAACTTGAGAGATCCTTCCTCTCCACGAATTCTCCTCCTCTTGGCCTCTCCTCCTGGTCCAGGAACCTCTTGGCACGAGCTAGGGCTGGCCATGAGGGTTTAAGAGAAGTATTTAAGCTTCTCCCTATTCCCTTTCCTAGTTTAAGCCTAATTCCTATTAAATTCCAAATTTTCTATTTTCCTCTCCCATTTTTAAGCAAGAGATCTCCTATTTGGGTTGGGAGAGAGGGAATTTCGTAGCCAATCAATTGGGGTAGGTTTTGGAATCCAATCCTAATTCAAACTAGCTATTTACTGCATTAAATGTCTCTTTTCTATTTTAGTAATATTTTAGTTACGAATTTTGAGTATTTCTCTATTATTCCCCTTCTTAAAATTTCTATTTTAGCCCACTCATTTCTAATGGGTCAATATAGCAAAGCCCATTACTCCTTTTCTTTTAATGAGTTTTATTTAATTCTCTCTTATCTGACTTCCTAGTTGATTTAATACATCTTCTTTTTATTTGATTTTATAAATATTTAATTTTATTTTATTTTTTCCATAATTTTAGGGTTGCTACATCCTCCCCCTCTTAAAAAGAATTTGGTCCCCAAATTCATGTGAACATTTAGGAGAGAATGTCTTACCGAAAAGAGCGGGGTAGTTCCGTCTGATGATTCCTTCCGGTTCCCAGGTTGCCTTTTCCACTCCACGATTATTCCATAGGACCTTAACCACATGGATAGGACGGTTCCTGAGTTGTTGTATCTTCCGTTCCAGTATCTTGACTGGCTTCTCTTCGTACGTCACATCTTTGTTCAATATCAACTTCTCGTGGCAAATGATGTGCGTGGGTCGTACACATATTTCCTAAGCATGGAAACATGGAAACACATTGTGTACACATGACAAATCCAGTGGCAACGCCAGCCGGTATGCAACCTCACCAACCCTTTCAAGTACTTCAAAAGGACCGATGAATCTAGGGCTGAGCTTTCCCTTTACACCAATCTTTGGATGCCACGAGTAGGTGACACTTTTAGGAAACAGATCACCCACTTGAAATTCCAGATCTCACCTTCTTTTGTCGGCGTAGCTCTTCTGTCTGGATTGGGCAATCTTGAGCCGGTCTCTAATTACCTGAATGTCCTTTGTTGTCCGTTGCACCATGTCTGGGCCTAGCCATTGCTGTTCTCCAACCTCATTCTAGCATGCAGGGGATCTGCAATTCCTTCTGTAGAGTGCTTCGAACGGTGCCATCTTGATACTCGCCTGGTAACTGTTGTTATAGGCGAACTCAATAAGAGGTAGGTGCTCATTCCAATAACCTTGAAAATCTATAGTGCAAGCTCTCAACATGTCTTCCACTATTTGGTTGGTTCTTTCAGTTTGCCCATCGGTTTGTGGATGGAATGCGGTACTAAAGTTGAGTTTAGTACCCAGTACACCTTGCAGTCCTTTCCAAAAATGAGGGGTGAATCTTGGATCTCGATCCGAAACAATAGATGATGGAATGTCATGTAGTCTTACAATCTCCTTGACGTATAAGGCAGCTAGTACCTCTACTGACCATTTACTCTTTATAGGCAGAAAGTGGGCGGATTTGGTTAGTCGGTCCACAATGACCCATATGGCGTCGAGTCCACCACGAGTCTTGGGTAAACCCATGATGAAGTCCATGCCGATACTTTCCCATTTCCACTCCGGAATATCTAGCGGTCTGAGTACACAGCAGGGCGCAGGTATTCCGCTTTTACTTGTTGGCAAGTAAGGCAGTGAGCGACATGTTCAGCTACCTATCTTTTCATGTTCGGCCACCCAAATGTTCTTTTCATATCTTGATACATTTTGGTCCTCCCGGATGAATAGTATACCTTGTCTTGTGAGCTTCATCCATTAGTCTTCTCTTTAGTTCTTCATTGTCAGGAACACATGTCCTTCCTTGAAAGACAAGCCTTCCGTCTTCAGTCATTGTAAAGTCCAATCTTTCAGTTAGAGTTTCTTTGACGCGAATTAAGAATGGATCATCGTCTTGTTGAGCTTTGATCTCCTCTAGCAGATCAGATTGAATCTTAATATTGGCAACCAAGACTCGATCATCTCTATGTTCGATATTTAAGTCTAACCTTGTGAATTGTTCTAGTAGTTGCATCTCTCCAAGGACTAGACTTGAGACAAATGCCATTGGCTTCCTACTAAGAGCATCAGCCACGACATTTCCCTTGCCTGGGTGGTATTGGATGTGGAAGTCAAAATCTTTCAAGTATTCCAGCCATCTCCTTTGTCTCATGTTGAGTTCCTTCTGAGAGAATAAATACTTCAGACTTTTATGGTCTGAGTAGATAGTGAATTGCTCGCCATATAGATAGTGTCTCCAAATCTTCAAGGCGAAGACCACGGCAGCCAGCTCGAGATCATGTACAGGGTAGTTGACTTCATATGTCTTCAATTGTCTTGAAGAATAGGCGATGACCTTCTCCTTTTGCATGAGTACACACCTAGCCCGATTCCTGAGGCATCGGTGTAGACAGAGAAACCTTCTCCCTCTTAGCAGAGCGAGAACAGGTGCTGAGGTAAGACAGTCCTTGAGGGTTTGGAAACTTTTCTCACACTCTTTACTCCAGGAGTATGGATTCTCCTTTCTTGTCAGACGTGAGAGGAACAGCGATCCTTGAGAGTCCTTGATGAATCTCCTGTAATAGCCAGCCAGTCCTAGGAAACTTCTGATTTCGGTGACGTTGGTTGGTCTCTCCTAGTTGAGTACAGCTTCGACTTTGGAGGGATCAACAGAGATGCCGTCCTTTGAGATGACATGGCCCAAGAAGGATACTTCTTCGAGCCAAAATTCACACTTGCTAAGCTTTGCGTACAGCTTGTTGTCTCGCAAAACTTGTAGTGCTGTCTTTTGGTCTAACCAATGCTCCTGCAGCCTTTAAAGACGACCACAAACTTGTCGAGGTATGGCCAATATATGTTGTTCATGAGTTGCATAAAGCCTGCAGGAGCATTGGTTAGACCAAAAGACATAATGACGAATTCATAATGTCCATACCTGCTCCTGAAAGCCGTTTTGAAAATATCGTCATCCTTGATCTTCATTTAGTGATAGCCAGATCAAAGATCGATCTTGGAGAAATATTGCGCTCCAGAAATTTGGTCAAATAGTTCATCGACCCTAGGCAGTGGGTATTTGTTCTTGATGGGAAGCTGATTGAGTTGTCGATAGTCGATGCACAGCCTCATCGATCCATCTTTCTTCTTTACGAATAGCACAGGTGCTCCCCATGGGGAAGTACTTGGTCTGATGAACCCCTTTTCTAGTAGCTCCATCAGTTGCGCCTTCAATTCCTTCAGCTTGGCAGGTGACATCGGTATGGTTGACTCGATACCGGTGCGGTTCCAGGAATCAACTCAATGGTGAAGTTGACATCTCGTTCAGGGGGAATCCCTGGCAGGTCTTCGAGGAATACATTTGGGTCCTGTACTATATATATGTCTTCTATCTTGGAACCCTTCTTTTCCACTACTACGGCTACTAGGAAAGTAAATACAGCCTTTCCTCATCATGTGTGTGGGCTTTTATGGCAGAGACTAGAGACATCCGTCTCTTATGTCTAATCTCGGAGAATGCCAGTTTAGGAAAGTCACTAAAGGTAACCTTCCCGTTCTTACAGTCGACACTTGCCCCATATGCGGACAACCAGTCGGCTCCCAAAATTACATCATAGCTTCTATGGACATACACACCAGGTCGGCTTTTAGGTTATGGTCTCCGATCATTACAGGAAGAGGGAAAATATTTGTTCTATTTCTCCTTTTCCCCTAGTGGCGTTGTGATAGAGAACTCACAACCCATATATATAGGTTTAGCAGTCACAGTATCAGCAAAGTTTTGAGATATAAATGAATGAGTGGGCTCCAGTATCAAATAAAATGAATGTTGATAATGAGAAACCTTGAAGGGTACCTTCTATCACGCCACCCTCCATAGCAGGTTCCTCATCATGTAGGGCTTGCAGTCGGCCCTGTTTCTTAGGCGCATTAAGGCGCCTTTCATTCTCTCTCAGTAGCGGGCACTCAGGGATACGGTGCTCGCGACTTCCGCAGTGTAGACATGCGCCGGCTTTCCTCCAGCATTCATCAGCCGTGTGACCAAGCTTGTCACAGTGTTTTCAGTGGCTCTTTGTTGGAGGGTTGGGTACGAAAACCTTGGGTTTCCTTTCTTGGCTAGATCCCTCCGTGAGGTTGAAGGGACGCTTCTTGCCGTTGGTATGCTTAGCAGATGACTGTCTCGAGGTCACTTCCTTCTTGACAAACTTCCCTTTGATACGGTCGGTGAAGTCCGTAGCATCTTCTAGCAGTTGAGCCCTCTTCAACCATCGGCGTAGTAGGTCGGGATGTCGAAAGGTGAGAGTTGAGTGATGTAGTGGGCTTAAGGCCGTTTAGAAAGCGCTTAGCCTTCATCCTTTCAGTGTTCACCAGATGTACATCATAGCGTGCCAGTCTAGAGAACTAGGCTTCATATTCGGCCACAGTCAAGCTCCGCTGTTTAAGAGCAGTGAATTCCGCAGCCTTCCTTTCTTGAACATGCTCGGAGAAGTATTTGGAGTTGAATGCTTCTTTAAACTCGTTCCAGGTGAATGGCCCATTCTCTCTAGTAGCGTCCACTGACTCCCACTGTTGGCCCTTTTGGTACGGCAGCAAGCAAACCTAGAGGGGGGGGTGAATAGGTTTTTCTGAAATCTGAAATAGAATCTTAAACACAGAAAATAACACTTGAAAGCTTGGTTAGTTCAGTGTGATAGAGAGTGCAGTGCGGAAGCAAATAAACAATCACACAAGGACACATGAGATTTATCCTGGTTCGGCCCTTCCACATGGAAGTCCTACGTCCAGTCCCCAAGCAACTCTTGGGATTTCACTAACCAAGGGTACAGTCCCCTTATGGACCTTACAACACCCTGGATCCCACACAGGTCTTCTTCTCTTTCCGGGCAAGAGGCAGCCCACTTCTCTTACAGGTAAAGAAGCCAACCTCCTGGAACAAACCCCAGTGCGGTTCTGCTAGACAAACCCCTAGCTGGGTTGACAACTGGTACAAACCCCAGTTAGGTTCTGCTAGACACCAACCCCTAGCTGGGTTAACAACTGGTACAAACCCCAGTTAGGTTCTGCTAGACACCAACCCCTAGCTGGGTTAACAACTGTATACAGTCCTACAGCTGGACACAGATCTTTCTTAGAAAGATCAGACTGAGAGACCTTACAAGATGAACACTCATGTAAAGCTCACAGTCCCAAACTCTCCCCAGATATACAATAAGCTCGGAGAGAACAGAAGAGAGAAGAAGGCTCGAATGCTTGAAAGCTTGGAAGCTTGAGAGCTTGAAATGCTTTGAATGCTTCTTCTTGGCTCAGGCTCTTTCTCTCTTTCCTTGAGTGTATGTGGCGTGAAGGTGCTTCTCACAGATGTACACTCCTTCAAAGATATTCAAGAAAAGGCTCGTTGTTCTTCAGCAATGCTCCATCTTTTATATTGAGCAGCTTTAGAATAGATCCGTTGAAGAGATCCGTTGGAGTTCTAGCCGTGCTCATCTCCTCTTCATTTGTCTTAATCAGACTCTGATGGTCTTCGATGTCTGTAAGCATAGAAGAGAGTGTTAGCATAAAAGAGGTTTATGATAACGATGCATGGTACTGTGCTTCTGCTAACATACTAAAAATAGAGGTCATATCTTTTTGACAAGACTTGAAATATGCATGCAGCTTTTTGTCAGAAGATATTTGACTTTTCATTTAAGCGCCAAGCATATTTGAAATATAAAGGCAATCTGTGTTTCAACAGAATCCATGAAGAAATCGTTATGAGCATGACTTATGAAATCGTTATGGGAACGATTTCTTAACAAATCGTTATGGGAACGATTTCTTACCAAATCACTGCGCTCAAAGAAGAAATCGTTAAGGCCACTTATCAAATCGTTATGGCATCGATTTCTTAACAAAACGTTACGCTTACAGAAGAAATCGTTATGGCATCGATTTCTTAACAAAACGTTGCGCTTACAGAAGAAATCGTTATGGCATCGACTTCTTAGCAAATCGTTGCGGCGCTTGATACTTTGGCACTTTAAACAGAAATCGATGTATATTGATTAAACATCGATTTTATCATTTTAGTGCGCCAAATATTGCATCAATGAAAGACTTAGCTTTTGCTATGAGATTGATGCGACACAGATGAAACAAAATATTCAATTTAAGTTACATCATAAATTTTATTATCACCAAAATACAAGAACAAATAGAGAGTGGTTCAACAATCTCCCCTTTTTGGTGATGACAAAATTTATGTGAATTTTCTGATAAAAATATATATAGCAAAGAGGTTTCAGAAAATTCATACAAACTCTCCCCTTTTTGTCACTAACCAAAAAGGATGGATCTTACCAGGATTTTCTCTCCCCCTTTTTGAGAGAATTTCTTACCATAGAGGGGTTCAACAATAATATTTAATGAATAACTCCCCCTTAGTTGTGCTCCCCCTGAGCATGAGACTCCCTCTAATGTGAGGCAAGTCTGATCTTGTTGCTCTTGACCTTTGACATGTTGTTTGTCAAGTCTTCAAGATTTTTATCTGCATACATCTTAACAGAAAACTTGCAAACACTGTTAGTAGCATTGTAGCTTACTGAATATAACAAAATAAATGTACATTAAAAATACAAAACTAAAACTAAAGGATGACTACTTCCTCTTCAGATTAGAATGAAGTGAAGAGTTGGTAGTCACCAATCGGATGTTTTTGAGCATCCTCTAACCATACCCATTTGAATGCCTTTTCCTTTTGTTCATCAAGAGTAGATAGGCATTTTCTTCTTTAATGTTGAAGCTACCTGAGGAGTGTTTACAGAAGATGTCTCCTGAGAAGTTACTTGGATTTTATGAGCCTATCCTCAGCGTTTTCATCATCAGAAGCTTCTTCAGCGCTTATTTCTTTAGAGATATCCTTTTGAAAAAGATATGAGGCTTCCCCACAATCTGAGGTTCTCCTTTATTTCTTCTTCTTCATGTGGAAGGATAACTTCCTGAGGTGCTTCCTGTTGCTCCCCTGAGTGGCGACAGTTAGAGATGATGGAGTTATAGCTTCCTGTCTTGTTTCTTTAAACACTTGAGCATCAGTAGGTATTTCATCCGTAGTGGGTATTTCTTCATATGTGAGCTTCAATTTGTCCCACATATCTTTAGCAGATATACATGCAGATATTTTACTAAATTCCTTTTTAGATAAAGCACAACATAAATAATTTTTAGCTTTAAAGTTAGTGATAACTTTATCTTATCCGCTGCTGTGATAGTAGTAGTGTTTTCAGCAGGGATAAAACAAAATCACCTACCTCAATTACCTGCCACAGATCAAAGTCTGTGCCTCGAATGAAGCAACATCCTTATCTTCCAGTGTTGATAATCTTCTCCATCAAAGAATGGAGGTCTGGTGACTGATTGTCCTTCAGCATATCCTTGAGCTGCCATGGATCTTTACTCTAAGATCGTTGGATCTTCTTTGAAAGTTCAGAGACTCGCTCTGATACCACTTGTTGGCCCTTTTGGTACGGCAGCAAGCAAACCTAGAGGGGGGGGTGAATAGGTTTTTCTGAAATCTGAAATAGAATCTTAAACACAGAAAATAACACTTGAAAGCTTGGTTAGTTCAGTGTGATAGAGAGTGCAGTGCGGAAGCAAATAAACAATCACACAAGGACACAGGAGATTTATCCTGGTTCGGCCCTTCCCACATGGAAGTCCTACGTCCAGTCCCCAAGCAAACTCTTGGGATTTCACTAACCAAGGGTACAGTCCCCCTTATGGACCTTACAACACCCTGGATCCCCCACCAGGTCTTCTTCTCTTTCCCGGGCAAGAAGGCAGCCACTTCTCTTACAGGTAAAGAAGCCAACCTCCTGGAACAAACCCCAGTGCGGTTCTGCTAGACACAAACCCTAGCTGGGTTGACAACTGGTACAACCCCAGTTAGGTTCTGCTAGACACCAACCCCTAGCTGGGTAACAACTGGTACAAACCCCAGTTAGGTTCTGCTAGACACCAACCCCTAGCTGGGTTAACAACTGTATACAGTCCTACAGCTGGACACAGATCTCTTAGAAAGATCAGACTGAGAGACCTTACAAGATGAACACTCATGTAAAGCTCACAGTCCCAAACTCTCCCCAGATATACAATAAGCTCGGAGAGAAACAGAAGAGAGAAAAGAAGGCTCGAATGCTTGAAAGCTTGGAAGCTTGAGAGCTTGAAATGCTTTGAATGCTTCTTCTTGGCTCAGGCTCTTTCTCTCTTTCCTTGAGTGTATGTGGCGTGAAGGTGCTTCTCACAGATGTACACTCCTTCAAAGATATTCAAGAAAAGGCTCTCGTTGTTCTTCAGCAATGCTCCATTTTATATTGAGCAGCTTTAGAATAGATCCGTTGAAGAGATCCGTTGGAGTTCTAGCCGTTGCTCATCTCCTCTTCATTTGTCTTAATCAGACTCTGATGGTCTTCGATGTCTGTAAGCATAGAAGAGAGTGTTAGCATAAAAGAGTGTTTATGATAAACGATGCATGGTACTGTGCTTCTGCTAACATACTAAAATAGAGGTCATCTTTTTGACAAGACTCTGAAATGCATGCAGCTTTTTGTCAGAAGATATTTGACTTTTCATTTAAGCGCCAAGCATATTTGAAATATAAAGGCAATCTGTGTTTCAACAGAATCCATGAAGAAATCGTTATGAGCATGACTTATGAAATCGTTATGGGAACGATTTCTTAACAAATCGTTATGGGAACGATTTCTTACCAAATCACTGCGCTCAAAGAAGAAATCGTTAAGGCCACTTATCAAATCGTTATGGCATCGATCTTAACAAAACGTTACGCTTACAGAAGAAATCGTTATGGCATCGATTCTTAACAAAACGTTGCGCTTACAGAAGAAATCGTTATGGCATCGACTTCTTAGCAATCGTTGCGGCGCTTGATACTTTGGCACTTTAAACAGAAATCGATGTATATTGATTAAACATCGATTTTATCATTTTAGTGCGCCAAATATTGCATCAATGAAAGACTTAGCTTTTGCTATGAGATTGATGCGACACAGATGAAACAAAATATTCAATTTAAGTTACATCATAATTTTATTATCACCAAAATACAAGAAAAATAGAGAGTGGTTCAACACCCACCAGGCGCGGGCGTCCTTCTCCAGTGGAACGCGGCAAGTAGCAGCTTGTCCCCCGCTGCACATTGCATGACACAGAAAATTCTTTCCGTCTCTTGGAGCCAGTGCTCAGCTTCATCCGGATCCGTGGATCCACTGAACCTAGGTGGGTTCAGACTTCTGAAGTTGCGATGTAGGTCGCCTGCACCATGATTGCCACCTCCTTGAGTGGCTTGCACATGGCGCGTGTTAGTTCTTGGATGTTTGTTGCATGCCCCTCATTTGAGCACGTTCGGCAGTCATGTTGATTACTTAGCTCCTACACAAAATAACTTACTGTTATGATAATGATGTGAAATTTTATTCGTGCGTGTGTGAGTTTTTTTGCTAGTACCCTTGGCTCTAACCACAACTCACATGGGTAGGATAATTGGCTCTAGTCGAGCAGGTTAACCTAGATCATCCTGTACTAAGAATAACCTAGGCACTGATACCACAAAACTGTCACGCCCTGACGCGGAATATCGGAACGCGAGGCAGTTGCAAGAAAATGGTATAGAGCTAATGCTAGACATCAAACCATTTCAAAATGAATAATGATAAAGCAAATCATTTCATTAATACTTCAATGTCTAGTTACAACCACTAATATCAGAGCCATCTATGGGGCCCGATTATATTGGAATAAAGTAAAAGACTAAACTTCAAGCCTAACTACTACAACACTAAACATAGCAATAGGACACTAGGGTACTCATGACATCACTCCAGGTCGTTCCCGTCCTCTTGAGTGTATGGTTTATCCTCGGTCTCACCTGAGAACACAATGACAAATAACGGAGGGTGAGCGAACATCGCCCAGTAGACTTAAATCTCAGGCTCAAGCAGGCTTTAAGTAATTAATGCATTAAAGGCAGATAACTAATGACAGAATGGAAGAGAGTGTCAAGTAAAAATATAGCAGGACAGTACGTGAACGAAATAGCAAGACTTTCCAAATACAGACATACCAGATAGCACAAGTGTCGAGCATAGCACAATAATAGCAAGATAGCACAATGTCAAGTATAGCAAGATGACCACAGTACAGATAGGACAATGAGCATAGCATAGCACAACGAGTATACATAGCACTTTGTTGTCAATGGACAACGAGAGAACATAGCACTTTTGATTATCATTTAGATAGTCAAGATAGATAGCACTTGAGTGTAATGCCAAACACTTTGATCATTTAACTCCCATAGGTAATGCACTTCGGGCGCACATCCCAGGACCATATCAGGCCCTTTATATATTGCCAGGCATTAGTGATATTGTTTATCTTGAGACAATCAGTCAATGGCCAATATAGAGTACCAGAAGTAGATGAGAGCACTAGATGAATAGACGAGATAGTAGAGTGAACGAATAGATGAGCGAGTAGAGTATGGATGAGAGTAGTGGACCTTGCACATGAAACGTCGAGTAACGCGCGATAGTAACCGTTGCACAACACGCGCACATGGTGTTGGCAGTCATGCGGAACTCACGACCTTACCAAGCCATGTTAAGTACAGGTCCAGAGGTCCGGGGTGATTCAAGATGAGAGTGAATTTCTAATAGTCATTTGGACCATAATGATCCCTGATGGGTGTAACAGGTGTTAGAGTACAACTGGCTCGTCGACCATGTGGAATCCATGGACAGAGGAGACTTACGGAGGCCTTGAACAAAAACTTACTAGTCCGGTAGATGGAGTATCCGACGGAGATTTCGTCCAAATCAAGAGAGAGTGTATATAGAAACAAGTGCTCGACGTTCTAGAGGAGTTCTAAACAGTGGAGCGTCATATCGGTATTCCCAAAACATCGCGAGAATGATAGACAAGTATAGAGTAATTTAATTACATAAATTACCAATGTATTATGAAATAGTTTCATGCCAAATTATGCCATAATTGGATGGTTCAAGTGTGTGTAAGTGTCATGAAATTTTAGATAGAAAAGGTCATGTGCATGTATTTTAATCATACATAAATATTTTAATTTATAACAAGAGTTATTTTCGGGATGTATGACTGTTAAATAGAGTACAAACACTGTAGGTAATGGCATTTTCCGAGACAGGGGGTTATGCAAAAAGAACCCAGATCGCGACGTACCCTGATGAGGGTCGCGACGGGGTCAACTGAGATCGTGACGGTGCTTGTACGGGTCGCAATAGGCTTTGTCAGTCGGGCAGCAGATCGTGATGATAGGCCATGTCGCGATCAGATCGCGACAAAGGGTGTTGTCGCGACGACCCTGTGAACGCGGCCGAGGGCCATCGCGTTCACAGGTTCTGCGCCCGGGTCCGACAGGGAAAGGACATTACCTTGGATTGCGGGCCAGAACTTGCCCTATTTGACACAAGGTGGTTTGAGAAAATCACAACTAATTGTATAGTCAACGAAAAATCGTGAAACCAGTTGCAAAACGACCTAGACATGCATGGTACTTACAATATATGAATTGGAAAACAATCAGGTTTGGACATGTTTTGAACACAGGTATCATGATGAATATGAAACAGTACATAGTTGAGATCAACGATTAAATTCGCAAGATAGGATGAATCAAATTTAGGGCTTTTAGGGGAAAAAGATGCCTAATGCATCAGTTCCTACAGTACAATCTCGTGGCATGGGGTTTGAGTATACAAGGAGATTAGGAATTAAGAAGAGGGTTCGGGGTCATGTCAGGTGCCAGAACATGAAAATCAGAACGACAGATATGATCAATGAAAATTATGAAACCAAAGGACTTTTGTTCCTGATAGACAAGACATCCTACAAAAAAGTTTCATGATTTATTCTTGTGGAATGCCTACCTTTGATCGTTTTCCTCTTCTAGGGTAAGACTTGAAGAACTCGGGAAGAACTTGAGAGATCAATCCTCTCTACGAATTCTCCTCCTCTTGGCCTCTCCTCCTGGTCCAGGAACCTCTTGGCACGAGCTAGGGCCGGCCATGAGGTTTTAGAAAGTATTTAAGCTTCTCCCTATTTCCTTTCCTAGTTTAAGCCTAACTCCTATTAAATTTCGAATTT
This sequence comes from Colocasia esculenta, assembly GCA_014218235.1. Taxonomy (NCBI): domain Eukaryota; kingdom Viridiplantae; phylum Streptophyta; class Magnoliopsida; order Alismatales; family Araceae; genus Colocasia; species Colocasia esculenta. Next base: position 40,541,974 of record CM024757.1, on the reverse strand, counting down.
CCTATTTTTCTCTCCTCTTTTTAAGCAAGAGATCTCCTATTTGGGTTAGGAGAGAGGAAATTTCGTGGCCAATCAATTGGGGTAGGTTTAGGAATCCAATCATAATTCAAACTAGCTATTTAATGTATTAAATATCTCTTTTCTATTTTAGTAATATTTTAGTTATGAATTTTAGTTTGTTCTAATTATTCCCTTTCTTAAAATTTCTATTTTAGTCCACTCATATCTAATGGGTCAATATCAAAGCCCATTACTCATTTTCTTTTAATGGGTTTATTTAATTCTCTCTTATCTAATGTCCTAGTTGATTTAATCCATCTTCCTTTTATTTGATTTTATAAATATTTAATTTTATTATTTTTTCCCATAAATTTAGGGTTGCTACAGGATGTGAGGGTCGAGAAGCCGCCGCGGAAGAGGGAGTGGCCCTCGAGGGCAAGGTGGACGATGCGGTGCCGGACAGGGAGAGCAGGAGACTCATACCAGTGGAGCAGGGGTCGATATCGAAGGAGGCATTCCAGGAGGCGAGCTGGCCGAACAGCACTACGCGGCCTTGAAGGACAGCAGCTGCACCCCCTTGACGTCGTCCACTCGGAGCTCCACCTTCCTCGTCTGCGGGCTCAAGCTGGGGTACATGATCGCCTCCTTCACAGACGAGTAGCCCATCCCCAGTGCGTGGCCGATCTCGTCAGTAGCCACAGATTCCAGGTCGACGACCGTGTCAGAGCGCTGCTTGTGGAAGTCCACGGCCCACGTCTCCGCCGCGTCCAGGTGCAGCCGCCCGTCTCCGGTGAGAAGGCGTGAGCCAGCACCCCGTCGAACGGCTCCCCGTCGTAGAACCCCACCTTGATGTTGGCGTGCCAGAAATCCCGCACCTCCACGAAGCTCACCGGATCACCGCGCCCACCGGGCGAACGCCCTCGGGAAGGCCGCCTGGACGTCGGCGCGGGGGACGTAGTCGATGAAGTTGGTGGGGAGAAGGCGTAGGTGAGCGTCATGGGCCTGCGCACGCCCACGTCAGCTGCCCGGGGAAGAAGTTGTACTGCCGCACGGTCCGATTGCGCCCCCGCCGCCTGCGCATGTCCCTGTCGTCCACCCGCCCCGCGGGACATGATCTGGGCGAGGGTGGCAGCGTCGAGCTTGCGGGTAACGGGGAGGCCGAGATTGGATTGGTACATAGCCACGCGGCCTCGAACCTCTCGTCGAAGGCGTCCGTGAAGTTAATATGACCACCACCGGGAGCTACCCCCTGTGTCCGACGTGGACGGAGAGATTGGAGGAGAAGTACCCGAAGCGGTGGAAATACCTCTTCAGCTCGAACATGCCGCCCACATGGCTGCCACGCTCGGCGTCGAGGAAACGCTCGAACGCACCCATGCGGTGCCGTTATAGCCGCCGCCGCCGCCCCTGGTGCTGTTGGCCATACAAGTACCTCTTCCTCCCCTCATCAGAGCACGGCAAGGCTCTCCCTCGTCAGGACCTTCCTCCCATCCGCCCCCTCCGGCACCAACAGCACTGCCTCACCGCAGTTTCCACTCACCTTCTCCTCCTCCTCTTTGTACAGAAAATTTGAATTAAAATGTATAAAAAATTTAGAAAATTTCAACAAGTTTATCCCCCTCCTATCCTCTTTTGTACCAAACATATTTTAATGATATCTTTTTTCTTATTCTTGACTATACCAAATGATATGAGGATAAACATGGTACAGAAGATGATATCCCTATTCCCCACTATTTTTTATCCCGATACCAAACAGGGAAGAGAGAAGAATGGTAAAGTGGGGAAGGAAGGAAACCAGGGCAAGCAACATGCAGTCCCCGTCGACCAAAGAAGAACCGAATGGGGGCGGTCGAGAGTTGACTGCTTGGGATCAACGTTTCAACTCTGGTAGTGAGATGATAGCTCACTCCAAATCTCGCAATGCGGTGTTGGAGGAACTGCTAGTGGACTAATTAAGTAGACTGACGGCGATTGGGTGCTCTATATCTACCTAGTTTGGCAAACGTCTTTTCTCAAAGATAGCTGATCAAACAGTAAAAAGAAAAAGAGAGCCAGAGAAGAAGAAAAGCAGAGAGAAGGGCAACGCCCCTCCACATAGGTGTTACTGCCCACTTTCAGTGTACTTGGCTCGTTTTCTCATGTGATGAGTAGAGCGGGTTTAAAGCTGCTTTAGGACCTACCTCTGTTCACTTTTTTTGACCCTGCATGCTGAAGGAGTTCTTCCTTCATTCCATTTCAAAATCAACTCTAGGGTCTATCGCATAATAAGGCGAGTAGTTACATGCGCAACCACAGAAGGCACCCGTACCTGTTCCTATGTACACATGAGAACTCATCGCAAGTGGAACAAACAGGGTTCTGAAGAAAAGTAAGATTCTACGCGCAAAGCCGATGCAGCCAGGAGAGGGGCCACCCTCTTCTTTGTACGTGTGGCCATTTTTCCTCATCTCACGTAACAGTAACAGCACAGGAAGTCTGCAGATATATTTGCTGTGGCAGCATCAACTGATCAACTTTTAATTTAACGAGTCGAGGGCGCGCGCGGCTTGCACTTGAAAGCACCATACCGAGTGAGTAGACTTAAAATATATATTTACGGAGCCGGCTTCAAGCATTTATAGCGAGTAAGTGGAAGATAATCATGCATATGGATTCATCTAGTACTCTGCGACTGATGAATTGAAGACCATGCACCCTTCAAATCAGTCGGATGTAGTTACAATAATTCTTGCTGAACGTGTAATTAAAGATCAAATAGAGATGTGCATCAGATGGAACTTCGGACGAACTTCATGAACTACTAGCTAGCAGGGACATTCCCGTACGTCCCACATATTGCAAAGATCACCAAGAAGAAGATATATGGCCGGAGAAGAAGATGAAGATGACGATGATGATGGGTTTGTCACACATGCTAAGATATAAATTCCCTCACCCAGGGCACCTCATAGAGGTTGACGTTAGGTGGGCGACCTTATCAACTTAGCAGCACGGACGTACTATGGAGTCTGGCAGCCTACGCAATAAGAAAGGTAGTTCTAAACGACATGTGGAGGTCACAGTTGCACATGGCAAAACTGGCAAAAATGGCAAGAAGACAACAGTTGAAGCACATGACCATGCCTTGCGTCTCCCACCTTTGGCAGAAATTTAAACCCCTTTCTTTGGTTCAGGGTCTCTCTCGACGGTAGTAGCAGTGGTGGTAGTAGGGCAAGTGTACTTAAAAGGCTGCTGCAAGTGTTAGCCCAGCGCCTGCAAACTGCATGCTCTTTCCCTCATCTATTCACATGCACATGGGCAGCCCCCCGTCGACGGGTGGCATTAGAGTTTGGACATTCATATATATACATATGAGAAAGACTTTGTGTATTTTTCAAAATGTAAAAATGTCATGTCATCTTGTACTTCCCCCTCTCATTGGTGGGAATCAAGGTACCACATGAATCTCTCTCTTTTTTTTCACCAATGGAAAGGGAGAAGTGCAAGATGACATGAAAATTTTACACTTTGAGAAGTGCACAAAATCTTTCTCTCTCTATATATATATAACGTAAAAATTTAATTATTCGTAAACTTAAATCCATTTTATTTTAATTTCATATCTCAAATTTTTGATAAGTTATTTATTTTATTTTTAAATATAATATTTAAAATATAAAAAAAATATATATTTATAATTTATTTAATTAATAATTCAATGATCTTATTCGCAATCTTAAATACGTCGAATTGGAATAATATTAGAACGAATTTGAGCTACTTACAGAGTGTATTCATTGTATGTTTCTAATATTCATTGTATATATTAAGCTTGTTTTTCTTATATTATATGATCTTTTTATCATTTGGGTGATCTGACATGTAATCATTTATATACTATATACATCACTTAAACTTTGATGAATTAAAAGGGAAGAGGGAAGAGAAAAATGAACAAGCTATCCTGATTAAACCTTCTCATAGACTATAAACCTTATACCATCACATACGCACCCCTAAACCCTCTTGCATGTATTCCCACATAAACCTTCAATACCCATTAATTATTTGTACATTTCATTATGGCTTTCAGATGATGAATTCCCACTGTGAGGATAGTGTACAATGTCGCACGGCATTTCTTATATTTGTCAGGTACTTTACCAACACTTCAGCGACAGTGCGTCTGATGTAGTTTGATTTCACATGGTTTCTTCCGGGCGATTGCTTACGAGAGGCATATATGATATAATATTTAATCATAAGAATGCAAAGTAGAATACAAAATGTTAGGGCGGGGGGGGACGCGTATAATCATCCATCTCAGCTACGAAGAGAAAGAAAGACCCTCGAGGCAGAGACGAGCACGTGCCCCTGGAGATCCGACACACCATCCACCCGACAGTTTTGCGGAGCGCCGTTTTCCTATGCCCCCCACTCTCCGGTGAGCAGTGGGGTGGCATCGGAAACAGACAAACAAAAAAGAGAGAGATCCGCCCCCCCCCACACACACTCAAAGCCGAGCCCATGCTTTGCTTCAATGTTCGCGTCCCCTTCACACCACAAAACAGGAGCACAACTCAATCTGCACCAACTCAGCTGCGTTTCAGGTTCATTGCTCAATTTTCATCACTGTGTACGCACTACTGAATCCCTCGATGTACATGATACAACAAATGCATCTCCTCCCCCCACCTTCACAGACCCGATCGAGATCACCTATCAGTAGCTGGAGCCACATGGGGTAATGTGGTGACTTATTAGTCCTCCTACGTACAACATTACCCTCCTCTCTCTTTATATATATATATATATTCAACATGGTCTAGGCCAAAAAGTGGAGGGGCGACGTAAGACATTAACAATTACAGTATGTATATACTATATTTATAATAATAATGTATTCTCTAATTAACAAAGATATCGAGCTCACTCTCTGCGCAGCTCTCACTCTCCCTCTTACCCTCTCTGAACCTCCCACCGGCTTCCATCCCCTCTGCTAATAACCCTCCTCCTCGCCCTCCGCTTCCTCGTCGGGGCCGCTCAGCGGGTAGCAGGTGTCCTCGCCGCCGGTGTTCCACAGAAGTGGGCGTAGCTCGCTGCATGAACGGTGTTGCCGGTTCGGCGGCGATGGCCTGGAGGTATGTCTCCTCCTCCGCCGCCCAGGTCGTTCTTCGCCAGCCACGGAAGTTCGCGTACCGGCCCAGCGCCTCCGCGTCCGGCGGCTGCACCCCACGGCTCTCCTGAAGTAGTACTCCGCCCTGTCCGCCACCCAGGAAAAAGTTTAAGTAATAATCCCAAAAACGTAATAATTTCTATGTAGCAGTATTAAACAAACTAAACAGAACAGGTTGCCGTAAATTTAGTTTAACTTTTAGCCCAATTCCCAGATCGTGGATCTGTGCTCCAAAATCAGAAAGATACGGATCTCCACAAAGTCAGAATGGGCAAGAATCCTCTACTGTCCAATGGTTTGATTCCTCGCGCAGCCCCCCCGCCCCACAAAACCAGGGATCCCAGGAGGGCTGTTTTATTTCTAACTAAATAATCGTGCAATTAATGGAAAAGAAAGGTATGAAGACCGATTACTTTTACTAAAAATATTGTCTTTCCCGTCGCCGGAGGGGTTTACCTGTCCTGGTCGTGGCCGACGACGTAGAGAAACTGGGCGAAGTTGCAGAGGAGCATCGCGTTTGCTGGGATCCTGGCTGATGGCCTGCTGTACATCACTCCGTCCGGAGGTACCGGGGTAGTCGTCCTCGGGCACCAGCTCCGCCACCACGGGGGACACGAATTGCTGCAGCGTCTCGTGATCCATAAGCGCCTCGTCCCTGGTCTCCGCCTGCATCCGGGCCGCCCACCAGGCGCGGGCGTCCTTCTCCAGTTGGAACGCGGCAAGTAGCAGCTTGTCCCCCGCTGCACATTGCATGACACAGAAAATTCTTTCCTTCTCTTGGAGCCAGTGCTCAGCTTCATCCGGATCCGTGGATCCGCTGAACTTAGGTGGGTTCAGACTTCTGAAGTTGCGATGTAGGTCGCCTGCACCATGATTGCCACCTCCTTGAGTGGCTTGCACAATGGCGCGTGTTAGTTCTTGGATGGTTTGTTGCATGCCCCTCATTTGAGCACGTTCGGCAGTCATCTTGATTACTTAGCTCCTACAAAAACAACTTACTGTTATGATAATGATGTGAAATTTTATTCGTGCGTGTGTGAGTTTATTTTTGCTAGTTACCCTTGGCTCTAACCACAACTCACATGGGTAGGATAATTGGCTCTAGTCGAGGCAGGATAACCTAGATCATCCTGTACTAAGAATAACCTAGGCACTGATACCACAAAATTGTCACGCCCTGACGCGGAATATCGGAACGCGAGGCAGTTGCAAGAAAATGGTATAGAGCTAATGCTAGACATCAAACCATTTCAAAATGAATAATGATAAAGCAAATTCATTTCATTAATACTTTTCAATGTCTAGTTACAACCACTAATATCAGAGCCAATCTATGGGGCCCGATTATATTGGAATAAAGTAAAAGACTAAACTTCAAGCCTAACTACTACAACACTAAACATAGCAATAGGACACTAGGGTACTCATGACATCACTCCAGGTCGTTCCCGTCCTCTTGAGTGTATGGTTTATCCTCGGTCTCACCTGAGAACACAATGACAAATAACGGAGGGTGAGCGAACATCGCCCAGTAGGACTTAAATCTCAGGCTCAAGCAGGCTTTAAGTAATTAATGCATTAAAGGCAGAGTAACTAATGACAGAATGGAAGAGAGTGTCAAGTAAAAATATAGCAGGACAGTACGTGAACGAAATAGCAAGACTTTCCAAATACAGACATACCAAGAATAGCACAAGTGTCGAGAATAGTACAATAATAGCAAGATAGCATAATGTCAAGTATAGCAAGATGACCACAGTACAGATAGGACAATGAGCATAGCATAGCACAACGAGTATAGCATAGCACTTTGTTGTCAATGGACAACGAGAGAACATAGCACTTTTGATTATCATTTAGATAGTGAAGATAGATAGCACTTGAGTGTAATGCCAAACACTTTGATCATTTAACTCCCATAGGTAATAGCACTTTCGGGCGCACATCCCAGGACCAGATCAGGCCCTTTATATATTGCCAGGCATTAGTGATATTGTTTATCTTGAGACAATCAGTCAATGGCCAATATAGAGTACCAAGAAGTAGATGAGAGCACTAGATGAATAGACGAGATAGTAGAGTGAACGTGAATAGATGAGCGAGTAGAGTATGGATGAGAGTTAGTGGACCTTGCACATGAAACGTCGAGTAACGCGCGATAGTAACCGTTGCACAACACGCGCACATGGTGTTGGCAGTCATGCGGAACTCACGACCTTACCACTAGCCATGTTAAGTACAGGTCCAGAGGTCCGGGGTGATTCAAGATGAGAGTGAATTTCTAATAGTCATTTGGACCATAATGATCCCTGATGGGTGTAACAGGTGTTAGAGTACAACTGGCTCGTCGACCATGTGGGAATCCATGGACAGAGGAGACTTACGGAGGCCTTGAACAAAAACTTACTAGTCCGGCAGATGGAGTATCCGACGGAGAGTTCGTCCAAATCAAGAGAGAGTGTATATAGAAACAAGTGCTCGACGTTCTAGAGGAGTTCTAGAACAGTGGAGCGTCGATATCGGTATTCCCAAAACATCGCGAGAAATGATAGACAAGTATAGGGTAATTTAATTACATAAATTACCAGATGTATTATGAAATAGTTTCATGCCAAATTATGCCATAATTGGATGGTTCAAAGTTTGTGTAATTGTCATGAAATTTTAGATAGAAAAGGTCATGTGCATGTATTTTAATCATACATAAATATTTAATTTATAACAAGAGTTATTTTCGGGATGTATGACTGTTAAATAAGAGTACAAACACTGTAGGTAATCAGGCATTTGCCGAGACAGGGGGTTTATGCAAAAAGAACCCAGATCGCGACGTACCCTGATGAGGGTCGCGACGGGGTCAACTGAGATCGTGACGGGTGCTTGTACGGGTCGCGATAGGCTTTGTCAGGTCGGGCAGCAGATCGTGATGATAGGCCATGTCGCGACCAGATCGCGACAAAGGGTGTTGTCGCGACGACCCTTGTGAACGCGGCCGATCGGGCCATCGCGTTCACAGGGTCTGCGCCCGGGTCCGACAGGGAAAGGACATTACCTTGGATTGCGGGCCAGAACTTGCCCTATTTGACACAAGGTGGTTGAGAAAATCACAACTAATTGTATAGTCAACGAAAAATCGTGAAACCAGTTGCAAAACGACCTAGACATGCATGGGTACTTACAATAAATAGGAATTGGAAAACAATCAGGGTTTGGACATGTTTTGAACACAGGTATTCATGATGAATATGAAACAGTACATAGTTGAGATCAACGATTAAATTCGCAAGATAGGATGAATCAAATTTAGGGCTTTTAGGGGCAAAAGATGCCTAACATGCATCAGTTCCTACAGTACAAATCTCGTGGCATGGGGTTGAGTATACAAGGAGATTAGGAATTAAGAAGAGGGTTCGGGGTCATGTCAGGTGCAGAACATGAAAAATCAAGAACGACAGATATGATCAATGGAAAATTATGAAACCAAAGGACTTTTGTTCCTGATAGACAAGACATCCTACAGAAAAAGTTTCATGATTTATTCTTGTGAGAATGCCTACCTTTGATCGTTTTCCTCTTCTAGGGTTAAGACTTGAAGAACTCGGGGAAGAACTTGAGAGATCATTCCTCTCTACGAATTCTCCTCCTCTTGGCCTCTCCTCCTGGTCCAGGAACCTCTTGGCACGAGCTAGGGCCGGCCATGAGGGTTTAAGAGAAGTATTTAAGCTTCTCCCTATTTCTTTCCTAGTTTAAGCCTAACTCCTATTAAATTTCGAATTTCCTATTTTTCTCTCCTCTTTTTAAGCAAGAGATCTCCTATTTGGGTTAGGAGAGAGGGAATTTCGTGGCCAATCAATTGGGGTAGGTTTAGGAATCCAATCATAATTCAAACTAGCTATTTAATGTATTAAATATCTCTTTTCTATTTTAGTAATATTTTAGTTATGAATTTTAGGTTGTTCTATATTATTCCCTTCTTAAAATTTCTATTTTAGCCCACTCATATCTAATGGGTCAATATAGCAAAGCCCATTACTCATTTTCTTTTAATGGGTTTTATTTAATTCTCTCTTATCTAATGTCCTAGTTGATTTAATACATCTTCCTTTTATTTGATTTTATAAATATTTAATTTTAATTATTTTTTTCCCCATAAATTTAGGGTTGCTACAGGATGTGAGGGTCGAGAAGCCGCCGCCGAAGAGGGAGTGGCCCTCGAGGGCAAGGTGGACGATGCGGTGCCGGACAGGGGAGAGCAGGAGACATCATACCAGGTGGAGCAGGGGTCGATATCGAAGGAGGCATTCCAGGAGGCGAGCTGGCCGACAACATCTACGGCGGCCTTGAAGGACAGCAGCTGCACCCCCTTGACGTCGTCCACTCGGAGCTCCACCTTCCTCGTCTGCGGGCTCAAGCTGGGGTACATGATCGCCTCCTTCACAGACGAGTAGCCCATCCCCAGTGCGTGGCCGATCTCGTCAGTAGCCACAGATTCCAGGTCGACGACCGTGTCAGAGCGCTGCTTGTGGAAGTCCACGGCCCACGTCTCCGCCGCGTCCAGGTGCAGCCGCCCGTTCTCCGGTGAGAAGGCGTGAGCCAGCACCCCGTCGAACGGCTCCCCGTCGTAGAACCCCACCTTGATGTTGGCGTGCCAGAAATCCCGCACCTCCACGAAGCTCACCGGGATCACCGCGCCCACCGGGCGAACGCCCTCGGGAAGGCCGCCTGGACGTCGGCGCGGGGGACGTAGTCGATGAAGTTGGTGGGGGAGAAGGCGTAGGTGAGCGTCATGGGCCTGGCGCACGCCCACGTCAGCTGCCCGGGGAAGAAGTTGTACTACCGCACGGTCCGATTGCGCCCCTGCCGCCTGCGCATGTCCCTGTCGTCCACCCCGCCCCGCGGGGACATGATCTGGGCGAGGGTGGCAGCGTCGAGCTTGCGGGTAACGGGGAGGCCGAGATTGGATTGGTACATAGCCACGGCGGCCTCGAACCTCTCGTCGAAGGCGTCCGTGAAGTTAATATGACCACCACCGGGAGCTACCCCGGCTGTGCCGACGTGGACGGAGAGATTGGAGGAGAAGTACCCGAAGCGGTGGAAATACCTCTTCAGATCGAACATGCCGCCCACATGGCTGCCACGCTCGGCGTCGAGGAAACGCTCGAACGCACGCCATGCGGTGCCGTTATAGCCGCCGCCGCCGCCCCTGGTGCTGTTGGCCACTACAAGTACCTCCTCCTCCCCTCATCAGAGCAAGGCAAGGCTCTCCCTCATCGGGACCTTCCTCCCCATCCCGCCCCCTCCGGCACCAACAGCACTGCCATCACCGCAGTTCCACTCACCTTCTCCTCCTCCTCTTTGTACAGAAAATTTGAATTAAAATGTATAAAAAAATTTAGAAAATTTTCAACAAGTTATCCCCACTCCTATCCTCTTTTGTACCAAATATATTTTAATGATATCTTTTTTCTTATTCTTGACTATACCAAATGATATGAAGATAAACTATGGTACAGAAGATGATATATCCCTATTCCCACTATTTTTATCCCGATACCAAACAGGGAAGAGAAGAAGAATGGTAAAGTGGGGAAGGAAGGAAACCAGGGCAAGCAACATGCAGTCCCCGTCGACCAAAGAAGAACCGAATGGGGGCGGTCGAGAGTTGACTGCTTGGGATCAACGTTTCAACTCTGGTAGTGAGATGATAGCTCACTCCAAATCTCGCAATGCGGTGTTGGAGGAACTGCTAGTGGACTAATTAAGTAGACTGACGGCGATTGGGTGCTCTATATCTACCTAGTTTGGCAAACGTCTTTCTCAAAGATAGCTGATCAAACAGTAAAAAGAAAAAGAGAGCCAGAGAAGAAGAAGAAGCAGAGAAGAAGGGCAACGCCCCTCCACATAGGTGTTACTGCCCACTTTCAGTGTACTTGGCTCGTTTTCTCAATGTGATGAGTAGAGCGGGTTTAAAGCTGCTTTAGGACCTACCTCTGTTCACTTGTTTTGTACCATGCATGCTGAAGGAGTTCTTCCTTCATTCCATTTCAAAATCAAACTTCTAGGGTCTATCGCATAATAAAGGCGAATAGTTACATGCGCAACCACAGAAGGCACCCGTACCTGTTCCATATGTACACATGAGAACTCATCGCAAGTGGAGACAAACAGGGTTCTGAAGAAAAGTAAGATTCTACGCGCAAAGCCGATGCAGCCAGGGAGAGGGGCCACCCTCTTCTTTGTACGTGTGGCCATTTTTCCTCATCTCACGTAACAGTAAACAGCAACAGGAAGTCTGGAAGATATATTTGCTGTGGCAGCATCAACTGATCAACTTTAATTTAACGAGTCGAGGGCGCGCGCGGCTTGCACTTGAAAGCACCATACCGAGTGAGTAGACTTAAAATATATATTTACGGAGCCGGCTTCAAGCATTTATAGCGAGTAAGTGGAAGATAATCATGCATATGGATTTCATCTAGTACTCTGCGACTGATGAATTGAAGACCATGCACCCTTCAAATCAGTCGGATGTAGTTACAATAATTCTTGCTGAACGTGTAATTAAAGATCAAATAGAGATGTGCATCAGATGGAACTTCGGACGAACTTCATGAACTAGCTACCTAGCAGGGACATTCCCGTACGTCCCACATAATTGCAAAGATCACCAAGAAGAAGATGTATGGGCCGGAGAAGAAGATGAAGATGATGATGATGATGGGTTTGTCACACATGCTGAAGATATAAATTCCCTCACCCATGGGCACCTCATAGAGGTTGACGTTAGGTGGGCGACCTTATCAACTTAGCAGCACGGACGTACTATGGAGTCTGGCAGCTCTACGCAATAAGAAAGGTAGTTCTAAACGACATGTGGAGGTCACAGTTGCAATGGCAAAACTGGCAAAAATGGCAAGAAGACAACAGTTGAAGCACATGACCATGCCTTGCGTCTCCCACCTTTGGCAGAAAATTTAAACCCCTTTCCTTTGGTTCAGGGTCTCTCTCGACGGTAGTAGCAGTGGTGGTAGTAGGGCAAGTGTACTTAAAAGGGCTGCTGCAAGTGTTGAGCCCAGCGCCTGCAAACTGCATGCTCTTTCCCTCATCTATTCACATGCACATGGGACAGCCCCCCGTCGATGGGTGGCATTAGAGTTTGGACATTCATATATATACATATGAGAAAGACTTTGTGCATTTTTCAAAATGCAAAAATGTCATGTCATCTTGTACTTCCCCCTCTCATTGGTGGGAATCAAGGTATCACATAAATTTCTCTCTTTTTTTTCACCAATGGAATGGGAGAAGTGCAAGATGACATGAAATTTTACACTTTGAGAAGTGCACAAAATTTTTCTCTCTCTATATATATATACACGTAAAAATTTAATTATTCGTAAAACTTAAATCCATCTTATTTTAATTTCATATCTCAAAATTTTTGATAAGTTATTTTATTTTATTATTTAAATATAATATTTAAAAATATAAAAAATATATATATTTATAATTTATTTAATTAATAATTCAATGATCTTATTCGCAATCTTAAATAAGTCGAATTGGAATAATATTAGAACGAATTTGAGCTACTTATAGAGTGTATTCATTGTATGTTTCTAATATTCATTGTATATATTATAAGCTTGTTTTTTCTTAAATTATATGATCTTTTTATCATTTGGGTGATCTGACATGTAATCATTTATATACTTATATACATCACTTAAACTTTGATGAATTAAAAGGGAAGAGGGAAGAGAAAAATGAACAAGCTATCCTCATTAAACCTTCTCATAGACTATAAAACCTTATACATCACATACGCACCCCTAAACCCTCTTGCATGTATTCCCACATAAACAGTTCAATACACCATTAATTATATTGTACATTTCACTATGGCTTTCAGATGATGAATTCCCACTGTGAGGATAGTGTACAATGTCGCACGGCATTTCTTATATTTGTCAGGTACATTTACCAACAACTTCAGCGACAGTGCGTCTGATGTAGTTTGATTTCACATGGTTTCTTTCCGGGGCGATTGCTTACGAGAGGGCATATATGATATAATATTTAATCATAAGAATGCAAAGTAGAATACAAAATGTTAGGGCGGGGGGGGGGGGGGGGGGGGGACGCGTATAATCATCCATCTCAGCTACGAAGAGAAAGAAAGACCCTCGAGGCAGAGACGAGCACGTGCCCCTGGAGATCCGACCACCATCCACCCGACAGTTTTGCGGAGCGCCGTTTTCCTATGCCCCCAACTCTCCGGTGAGCAGTGGGGTGGCATCGGAAACAGACAAACAAAAAGAGAGAGATCCGCCCCCCCCCCCCCCACACACATCAAAAGCCGAGCCCATGCTTTGCTTCAATGTTCGCCGTCCCCTTCACACCACAAAACAGGAGCAACAACTCAATCTGCACCAACTCAAGCTGCGTTTCAGGTTTCATTGCTCAAATTTCATCACTGTGTACGCACTACTGAATCCCTCGATGTACATGATACAACAAATGCATCTCCTCCCCCCACCTGCACAGACCCGATCGAGATCACCTATCAGTAGCTGGAGCCACAGTGGGGTAATGTGGTGACTTATTAGTCCTCCTACGTACAACATTACCCTCCTCTCTCTTTATATATATATATATATATTCAACATGGTCTAGGCCAAAAGAGTGGAGGGGCGACGTAAGAACATTAACATATTACAGTATGTATATACTATATTTATAATAATATATGTATTCTCTAATTAACAAAGATATCGAGCTCACTCTCTGCGCAGCTCTCACTCTCCCTCTTACCCTCTCTGACCCTCCCACCGGCTTCCAATCCCCTCTGCTAATAAACCTCCTCCTCGCCCTCCGCTTCCTCGTCGGGGCCGCTCAGCGGGTAGCAGGTGTCCTCGCCGCCGGTGTTCCACAGGAAGTGGGCGTAGCTCGCTGCATGAACGGTGTTGCCGGGTTCGGCGGCGATGGCCTGGAGGTATGTCTCCTCCGCCGCCCCCAGGTCGTTCTTCGCCAGCCACAGGAAGTTCGCGTACCGGCCCAGCGCCTCCGCGTCCGGCGGCTGCACCCCCACGGCTCTCCTGAAGTAGTACTCCGCCCTGTCCGCCACCCAAGGAAAAAAGTTTAAGTAATAATCCCAAAAACGTAATAATTTCTATGTATGCAGTATATAAACAAACTAAACAGAACAGGTTGCCGTAAATTTTAGTTTAACTTTTAGCCCAATTCCCAAGATCGTGGATCTGTGCTCCAAAATCAGAAAGATACGGATCTCCACAAAGTCAGAATGGGCAAGAATCCTCTACTGTCCAATGGTTTGATTCCTCGCGCAGCCCCCCGCCCCACAAAACCAGGGATCCCAGGAGGGCTTTTTTTATTTCTAACTAAATAATCGTGCAATTAATGGAAAAGAAAGGTATGAAGACCGATTACTTTTACTAAAAATATTGTCTTTCCCGTCGCCGGAGGGGTTTACCTGTCCTGGTCGTGGCCGACGACGTAGAGAAACTGGGCGAAGTTGCAGAGGAGCATCGCGTTGCTGGGATCCTGGCTGATGGCCTGCTGGTACATCAACTCCGTCCGGAGGTACTCGGGGTAGTCGTCCTCGGGCACCAGCTCCGCCACCACGGGGGACACGAATTGCTGCAGCGTCTCGTGATCCATAAGCGCCTCGTCCCTGGTCTCCGCCTGCATCCGGGCCGCCTCATCCACTATCCGGCTCCAGGCCCTCCCCTCCTCCTCCACCGGCACAACCGCCGCCGTCTTGTCCGCCTCTTCTCTTCCGGAGGGCCCCCCGTCCCCGCCGGTGGACGGGACCGTCGAGATGCCGTCGGGCATGATGGTGCTGCTCTGGTGCAGCGCTGAGAATCCGTCCCTCCATCGACCTTCGTCGGCTGCGCCCGCCAGCGGCCCCATCTTGCCGCCACCTCCGCTCCCGCCATTAACACCAACGGACGCCGTCTTGCCGCCGGTTGAAAATGAATTGACAGAGGGGGCGTCGTACCTGGACTCCAGTGCCGGCTTTTGCTGGCTTTCGTCCCTTGACAGGAGGGTGGCAGTGGCGGTGGCGTAGTATTGGGGCGGCGAGGGCGCCATGGAGGGAGCGGCAACTGCAACGCTGTGGCCCATGGAGTAGACGGTGAAGTTGGCCAGCAGAAGCATGACGGAGACCATGAGGGTGGGCGTGCAGGCGAAGATGTGGCTGAAAAGCCAGCAGAAGGAGGCATGCACCTCCCCGTGGACGCGGGCGAGGACCTCCTGGAGGCTGTCCTCGCAGAAGAGGGCGCCGCTGCGCAGCTGCAGGGCGTAACTTTGCAGCTCCCGGATGATGAAGACGAGGGATGAGAGGGCCTTCTTGACGGAGCAGGCGGCCGATTCACCCGCCTCTCGGATCCAGCCCTCCGACTCCCACCGCTTCTTCCGCTTCAGGATTCGCAGGGACAGCGGGAGGTCGACGCTGGAGGCGTTTCGCTCCACGCTGGCCGCGGCGGGGACGATTTCCCTCCTTCCCTCCTCCACCCAGTCGGGAGGTTCCGGCCGGATCCCCAGCCACGGAGGCGGAGTCGCGGACTCGGCAAGAGAAGGCTTCCCGTGCGCGGCGGAGTAACTAGAGGCAGGATGGAACAAGGAAGACGACACCCCGCCGGCGACGGTGATGACAGAACCGCCTCGTTCCCTATACTGGAGGACGTCGGTGGCCGCGTCCCCAGCACTCTGATCACACCTGGAATTCTCAGAGGAGAAGGAGTCAGTTTCGGCGGCGCTTTCCTGACACCGCAACGCCAATTCCTGCAGCCGCTTCACGAATTCTTCCTCGTCCTCGTCGTCTCCATCGGTGAAGAAGCTCTCCGTCAGGCTGGCGCTGGCGGCCCTCCGGAGAGGCTTCCCCTGCTCCGCGTTCAGCTTAGACATCCTGTCCACGGACCTGGACCTGAAGATGCCGCCCGTGCCACCGTCCAAGAACGGCGACCGATCGCCGCCCGGGCAGAACGCCCGGCATGTGAGAGCCCCGTCGACCCATCCACCGCCCCCTCCCCCGAAGCTCCGCCGTCGCCGACGTCGTGAACCCACGGAGGAAACCGGGGAAGACGTGGACGACGGAGGAGGAGAAGGGGAAGAGTAATGATAGGAGCATGAGTGAGGGGAGGACGGAGGGGGGTGAGGGAGGAGCATCTGCGACCAATGCAAGGACGTCGCCGCGACCTTCACCCGCATCTCCCTCTCTGCAGGTTCTTCCCCTCCCCGACCTTGGCGCCTTGCCTGCCTCTGCCGCGGCTCTCTCTCTTTCTCTCTCAGCGGGAGACGACTACTTCCATGAAGAGAGAACGCCGCGCCGGTCAAAGCGCACCGCGAGTGATCGCGTGAACGGGAAAAGGGAGAGCTGCAAAAGGGATCCCTTTTTCGATCCCAATAGCTTTTATTAATTAACTGCTCCGACCTCCTTTTTACTAGTAAACTCTTTCTGGAAGCTGAACACACGAACCAACCTGAGAAAGAAAAAGAAAGAAAACACGGAGGAGAAGTATAGAAGAGATGGATGGCGAGCTTGCGGGGAAAGAGGAGGAGAAGAAGAAGAACCGTGTTGTTATTGGAAGGGAGGATGGTGAGAGACTTAAAAAGGGGGAACTAGCGGCACCGGCACCGCCACCGCCTCACCAAGTAAGCTCTGCGCACTTCCTCCCCTCTTCCCAATCACCCTCCCTCCACTGGGTCTCTCTCTGCCCCCCACACATGACCATGAGAGGCTATTTATATATATCCATGTTAAGGTACCGATGTTTTTTTTTTTTTTTTACAGTACAAAGGGTGCCGTTGTTAGAATGGAAAGCGTATACATGGGAAAATATGCATCTAAGTGCCCGAAAGGCAAAAACATGTTTCTCAGAATGCAAGGTGCTTAAATCCAACTTGAACAGTTCCGAATCTCTCATTAATTGTGTGTGACTATGTGTGAGTTTTTTCTCTTTTTTTACGCCAACAATTGGTGGGGGAGTTTTGGGAGTGGAATAGTTGGCAAGAAAAGGACGGAGTGAAGGAAGGCGAAAAGAAGAAGATCGAAGCGGTGGGATGGGTATACAAATGAATCACGGCATGGGGCTGGCGCCTTCCCCTCTCCACCTCTCTACTCTCTAGGGCCACGGCCAAACGAAATTGTCCACCACCCCCGAGGATCTACTATGATCTTTTTTTATTTTATAATATAAATTATTTCAAATTTTTTATTAATATTTAATTTATTTTTTAATTCTTAATAGAATTATAACTCACTATAATAAATATTATCTCCTATTAGAACATAAGTTAATTCTTATTATGGCAAAAATATCTTTATTATAGTCAGAGATTATTAATTAATTTTTCTTACTTTATATCACTATGATTCATCAATTCCATAAATTTTAAGTATCGAAAATTCTGAAATATAATGTCTTGTAATGAAAGAGTGGTCATGTCCTAATTAGGTGTTCATATCCATACAATTTTAAATTGTTGCGATTAACAGCCACCACAACGGATTAAAAGTACTACGGTGTAGATAGGTAAGTACGAGAGGAGACCGGGGCACGATGGCAATGGAGAAGAAAATATCAAATACGAATATTATTAAGAAAATATAGAGGAACAGGGAGAGGAGAAAAAATGAGGTGTTTCACATATACCCACACAAAATCATATTTACGGACTTGTTCAAAAAATACCTCTGAATGAATTTAGATAGTTCTACCTCACTCACGCCATACCCGCAAGTTACATTACATTAAAAATGACCAATTCACTCTTAAGTTTGATTTCGTAGTGGTAATGATAAAATCATAAAAAGTAAAAATATATGTGAAATAATATGTATATTTATACCTATGAAAAATACGAGATACCCAAGAAAAAAAGAGGTTGCACGGTTGCACCCCGTCGAGCTGTCTGCACGCCACCAGCCGGGGGGGTGGGTTTGGGTCTTCCACGCAGGTCCTCAGATAACAGAATTCACGTGGAGATGTGCGGGGTGTCGCGAGCGTGTCCGTCCGTTGGTCCCGTGACGCGCCGGCTGAACATGCCCCTTCCGTCCACGTACCCTCCTCTTCTGCCGACAAAATTTGACGCATGTCCTTTTGGATTCCGGACGGGCAGAAAAAGGACTTTCGTGCAAATATACTTCTCTTTTATTGTTGTCCCTGTTGAGCCCAAAAGTGTACGACGTGTCCAACCCCACGTCGCACCCTCAGTAAGACAGTAACCATTACACGGGGGCAAATGTGGAGATTATTTAAATTAAAAATTTTAACTGCAACCATTAAAAAGATCGACTAAATTTTAAGTGCCATGCTGCCAGTAAACATTGTGCTTGGCTGGCTACCCATCCATGTTACTTTTTTGGAGGGATCCGGTGATTGATTCGCCATTGGATGCGACAAATGCGAACCCCGTATAAGACGGCGGGTTTTACCGGTGATCAGTGATCCCGAGACATTTTCGGACAGAAAAAAAAAAGAGAAAAGGTTTTGTGGGTTTTTATCGGCATTAACTCATCAGACAGTACAAGTTATCACATTTTAAATTTAAACTTGCATCTTGTAAGATTATTTATCCCATTTTTTAATGAACTGGCCCACTTCCTTCGGATACACTGTTTCAAATCTTCATTTACTCAATCGTAATTCGACCACTCATTTTGTCTATATATAGAGAAATCCTTTGGTGCATTTATTGTTTAAAATTAGATTCGGAACAAATGTTTTTCAAAATATTCTTAAAATAGACTGCGCCTCTTACCGCAATACGCGGCCCTTACTGCCGGCTAGCTTTTGTCTCTTCATTATATGGACTTAATCAATCGGGTGAAATATAAAACCACAGTCCTTGTCCTAAAAGAAATAAGAGAGAGAGAGAGAGAAGGATTTAAACTTCCTTCATTGCAATAATATTTAAGATGGTACAATCATAAGTTAACTTTTCAAAAAAAAATTAAAAATGTTATCAAAATAATATCTTTGTATAAACTATAAAGTATTATAAAATTGTAGGTATTCTTACTTTTTTGTACCCGTCTATGTACATGCATACATGGTTCTTGATATTTATGCACAAAAAAAATATTACTGGCCTAGAAGCACGGCGAAGAGAAATATGAAATATCCCCTCTCCAGCAGCCGCTAACGAACGGACGGTCAGGAACGAATCGGTGCGATCGACAGCGATTTCGGATGCCAGTTTGCCAATGTCAACATCAGCCGACCACGGGATGTCGTCGAGTCCAACTTGGCGAGGCGGGGCCCTCGGAGACGGACGGTCATTATCGGCGCTCTTGGCCATGATCCCAGCCCACGGCTGTGATTTCACATACGGTATTAGTATCTAGGTGCTGCCACGCACATATACGGCCGATTTCGTCCCCGCCGTATACCAAAATACGTAGCAGAGGTAGGGGTATTATGAAAAGAAAAGAGATGATAACTTTGGCAAGTATAGTTATTACATTTGATAAGTGATATGTCAACTCGTGTAGTGTTACATATATAAAATGTCATATAAGTTGATAGATGGTGACGAACTATGGCGGCAGATAGTTGGGGATAATGATCCTTCATTCTTAATATAAAATTATTAAATTAATTTAATATTATTATTTATAAGCTTAATAAAATAATTAAAATGCTAATCAATAATTTTTAAATTTTAACAAAAATTAAATCTGAAGTTAGTATTTAGGAACTCAAATTTGCTAATATTAAATTTTAGCTAATATTTTTAAAATTTAAAAATTATATTTTTAAGTCTAAAATTTGTATTTATGAATCTAACTTACTATTAAAAATCGAATGAGTATTACTAAACCTAAAGGATAATATTTAAAATTTGTATTTATAAATCTACGCATGTGTTTGATAACCGAATAACCATTAATAAAAAGGATTTACAAATCCTGATCGATCCAATCCTTTACTCGAATAACCTCGGTGACTGTACAGTCATCACTAGAGACTCTGGGCCGTTCTCGTTCAAATAGGCAGATATATATATATATATATAGTAGCACGGTGGCTATCCCTTTTGCTAAATGGTGATATTTGTAACGTTATCTTTTTTGTTAGGGGAGCTTCATCATGCATGGGACATTACACCATTGAGATCATAATTACTTAATTTGAAGAATGGGTTTGTTGTGTGCCAATCGATCGAAAGGATACATCCGAGCAACAGAGTGTTTGTTGCCTTATGAGTTATGTCTTCATGTCCCTGGCTTTCACCATGTTGAATAATCATAATTAAGGGTAGCCTAAGATGCCGTTTGGAAACAAATTTGAAAAAGATAAAATCAGATTCTAATGATTGAAATTTCACTCTTTCTCACTTTAGTTTCCAAATGAGAAAAAGTGATTGTGGATTCTCAAAAAGTAGATTTTGAAAAAAATAGAGAAAAGGTGGAGAGATTGTGGATTCTCAAAAAGCTAGGTTGTATGAGCTTTTTAGGCACCGTTTGGGAACACACTTTGGTGATTTCACTTTTTCAAAAGCCAAAATCGTCTAAAAAGCTCATACAACCTAGCTTTTTGAGAATCCACAATCTCTCCATCTTTTCTCTATTTTTTTCAAAATCTACTTTTTGAGAATCCACAATCACTTTTTCTCATTTGGAAACTAGAGTGAGAAAGAGTGAGATTTCAATCATTAGAATCTGATTTTATCTTTTTCAAACTTGTTTCCAAACGGCATCTTAGGTGATTTTGGCTTTTAAAAAAGTGAAATCACCAAAGTGTGTTCCCAAACGGTGCCTAAGAAACTTGTACGTTGTAAGAGCTTTTCCTTTGGAACCATTGACATGCGTTGGAGATTTTAAATAAAGTGATCACAAAGACGTGCGTCAAGCTGGATGTGGGCCGTGGAACCGGTGGAGTTCCACTACTAGAAAAATATACACTTAGGCACCGTTTGGGAACACACTTTGGTGATTTCACTTTTTCAAAAACTAAAATCACCTAAAAAGCTCATACAACCTAGTTTTTTGAGAATCCACAATCTCTCCACATTTTCTCTATTTTTTCAAAATTTATTTTTTTGAGAATTCACAATCATTTTTTCTCATTTGGAAACTAGAGTGAGAAAGAGTGAGATTCCAATCATTGAAATCTGATTTTACCTTTTTCAAATTTATTTCCAAATGGCACCTTCGACAATTGTAATTTGTAATTATCTAAAAAATAAATATTTGTAGATATATGGTTCCTTATAACCGTCTACGTAGAATTAAATACATATACACGATTAAGAAGAGCTCTCTACATACATTTTTCATATGTAGATGGTAACAAAAAAACATCAACATATACAATATATGTAAATGACTATGTGAAACTGTATACATAAGTTATGTAAATGCGTATATATAAACGTCTACATATGTTTGAGGGCATTTAGAGCAACTCGTGAAGAGGTAACAAGAAAACATCTGATGATGGTGAGAAGAGAAGGAACAAGTAGAGAACATTAAGGAATCTTTGTTTCCAACCCATATGATGTGTCATATTTGGAGATTATCCTTCTAATCTAGATATTTATTTACAAACCACTATCAGTACTACACGATTTCATGGCTGATTAAACATGGATTTGAGGGCTTGTTATTCCTAATATTTTTTGGTCTTTATCAAACAAATGGACTATTATGAGAGTGCATAAATAAACATCCGGATTTAAGGATAATTTCTAAGTACCTTGATTACAGGGTCGAAAACTAATATTTTTTAAATATCAAATTTCATAAAACAAATTGTTAGGTCTGGAATAGATATCTAGAGGGGGGGGGGGTGAATAGATATTAGCCTCTTAAAAATTAAGAACACAAACCAGACTCTAAGATATATGAGAACTAGTGGTTTCAACAACACAGAGCAATTGAACAACACAACACACAATGCAAGCAGGATTTTAAGGTGGTTCGGCTCTAGTATGGAGACCTACATATCCATCCCTCACTAAACTTAGTGAGGCTTCGCTCAACAAGCCAAGATTGTGAAACACTCACACATCCGCTAATTCACAACTTCATTACACTCTGTTGATACACAACTTTAACATAGCTGATTCATAGCTTCAAGGTTATAACAATCTCATAATCCTAACACAGAAAGTGTAGAATCTGTACTACTACTCCCACTGGAACAAATAGCCAAGAGACGTAACATTCAGAATAAATTGAAAAGATCGCACAAGAGAAATCACTAAAAGTAGGCAGAAATTTAGTAAACACTCTTGCTGATGTTTCATTGGAGTTGAGATTTGATTAATTTTCCACTGAAACTCCCAATTGCGTCTTCTCCAAACTTGGATTCTTCCGGCCGCAGCTTAAGGATCAATTGCCTCTGATTGAAATGAAATTCCGATGCTCTGCTTCAATTGAACAACGACAGGGCTTCACATAGGATGAAGAAACGACCCAACATTTTTTCGTCTTGTTGAGCAAACTATTCCGAAGCCTGTTCTCCTCGGCTATCTCACCCTCTACTCTTTTCTCTCCTTAGCTATATCTCTCCTTTTTTGTGTGTGTTGTTTTTTGAAGAAGACGCCGCACACCTTTTTGATCGGCGTATCAAAATCTCTTTTGTTGGGCCCCAACAGAATCCCCAATTCATTGAGAGATGCTTTGCCACCAAAAAGATTATCTTACAGAACCTTGTAAAGTGTGCCTAGAATCCCCAATTATTGGGCCTTGGATCACGTGCCCAGAACAAGCACGCTGACAATCTCTTTTCCTCACTGGAAAAAAGGAGATAGGAGTGTCGACACCACTTGTGCATAGTGTCGACATACACATAAACTACTTAGATCAATGTAGATGCATCAGTACTAGAGTCGACTCCATGCCTTCATGTGTCGACCTTATCCATTAGACTTCTGTAGAGACTGGTTGTTAATAAGTTTAGTGTTGACCTTATAGCAGCCAAGTGTCGACCTCTTGGAATGGTAGAGTCGACCTGATCTTCATCTAGAGTTGACCTTATGAGATTCTTTCCTTTCAGGGTTAATAGGAAAACCAATTGGTGTTGACCTGATCTTCATTTAGAGTCAACCTTATGAGATTCTTTCCCTTCTGCACTAACAAGAAAACTAACTAGTGTCGACCTGTCCTCTAGGAAGTGTCGACTCAAGTGGTTAACTCAGCTTCAATAAGCTACACACTGAGCCATGTGTGTTGACCTTTAAAACAACATGAGTCAACACACAAAAGAACTTTTGACTTTGTGAATTATTCTTTCATTAGAAAAATATCTGTTAAAGAGTTCTCAAATATTTATGACAATTTTGCTTGGTTCATGACATCATCAAAACCAAGAACACAACACGGATGCCACTACTTGTAGTTAGGGTTGTTCACGCACCGGTTCAGCTCTATTGTTTGGATGAATCAGTTCGATTTAAATCGAAAAAAAATTTGTCTTGTGTTTACAGGGGCAATTTTGAGTTTTGAACTCAGGACCTCTTATTGAGAGGGGAGGACCTTGACCACTAGGTCAAGGTACCCCTTGTAATATTTTTATTGTTAATATTTTAATATATATTCAACTGATTCATTTTCACAATAGAAAATTGAACTAAACTATGGGATCCTTCAATCCGAATCAAATCAAATCAGTCAATTATGTTCGATTCTTCGGGTTGAACCAATTTATAAACACTACTACATGCAAAGTGGGGGGGGGGGGCATAGAGTTTTTATTAGTATTACTACTATTTGAAAACCTTCATATCTCCAGTGAGGCATCATCTTGCTGCCTTTCTTTTCTCTCTCGGTTCAAACAATATGGACAAGCTTGGACCTAGGGCAGAGTTGAAATCATATACCAGAGGAGTTTTACTGAGCCTCACAATATGTGAGCAACTTTTTTCTCATAATTCTAGCCCCTCTCTCTCTCTCTCTATCTCTTTCTCTCTCTCTCTCCACTACTCTCTCATTTAATGAGAGCCTGAGAGCCACCCAATTGATAGACCAACTGGATTCGATTGAACATGATAGATATAATGTGCATTAAAATTAAAGAAAGAGAATTGAAACACTCCACCTACCCTGCATTTTTTCTGATTTTATGAAAGAAGATATTGTTGGAAAAATAGTTTATAGCAGGCACACACCATGGCATATCATCAGGTGTAAATAGCAAGTAGTATGTCTTGTGACAAGTATAAGTATATCCGAAAAAGGTGCAAGCAGAATCACAAGAAAAAACATTAAATCCTAATATGATCAGAATGAATAGCAGATAACAGTAAACATAAAGATGACGACTATGGAGACTGTTCCATCAGAAACTCGTCTTAGAAAAGATATCGTCTCCATTATATAATACGATGGGTCTTGACGATCTTTCCCAGGGTACAACCACAACACACGAGAAGAATTTGCACAAGAACGTTCTTGTAATAGAAAGCTATTTAGATAACTGTTGTTCTACTTGTTCTGAAGGAGAAAGGAAGAGATTTAGGGCTTAGAAGCGTGCACAAACGTGTGCAGTATAGGAGAGACAACGCAGCAATAAGCTGCACATGGGACGCTATATGACGAAGACCACGAGCGTCGATCGCCGGTGAGAAGAAGAAGCAAAAGAGGCTAATGATTCTCTGGCAGTGTTCGCGGCAGCCCTAAAAAAAGCAGAGGAAGAGAACAAAGAGAGACGTCGTAGAGGAACAGTTACAACACAGTCTATCTCTCTCATCCTATATATATATTAAACATGACTGCGCACGCTTGCTTCTAAGAGAAGCCTCTTCTGGGATGGACGTTGCCCAAACTCTCCCAACAAAAAGAGTAACTGAAGGAAAAAATAAAAGGAAGCCCAATAAGATCCAAGACTACCACCCCACGTGCGTACCTAACCCGGCTCGGCCCAGTGCTTGCGTGTGAACTCAGCCCTGTCCGACCCAGCTCGGCACACGTGCGTGTGGCGTTTGGCATAGCTCCCACTAGTTCCATTGAAACCAGTCCATGGAAACATAATGAGTTATAAGGCCTTACACTTTCTTGTGATTTCCAATATGAGATAAAACTCCCACATACATACCCATAAGAGAATTGCTCTCTCTTCAAATCTTGAGTTTACCCACTTGCTAATGTTACCACCCTTTTCATATTCAACAAATATTAGAATAAACATAATTAAGCACAGCAGAGGGGGAAATTAAAAGGAAAAGAAAAGAGCACCACATTTTTGCATCCCTAGCTTAAGTGGAAATAAGATTGAAAAGTGCTTTGGTAATTAAGTAAGTTCTGATAAATTTTGATAAATTAGGCTTAGTAGCAAAGATCATAAGTATTTTTTTTCACTTTAAAATTTAATTTGTTAAGTTATTTATGAGTTATCTAGACTTACTCCTAGTAAATCCAAGGAGATTAACATAGGGAGACTCCTCTAGTAAAGTTAACCGCCGTTACCACAGGAGTTATCTTATCAAGAAGTCAAAGAAAAAAAATTATGAACTCTTGTCAACTTACCTATGTTTATCTTATGGACTTGTCCTTCGATCTCAAGTGTGAATGTAGTGTCACTCATCAGATACTAACAAGACACTTTATTTTGACAACTTGTCGCTCTTTTGCAAATTACGTGATGAATGAGGCCAGGCCTTGATGTTGCCACTACCTTTCTTTTCGTTCTTGTTTTCAAATCTTGCTAGGAACAAATTAAAGTTGTCGTATGGGATTTGCCTCCGAGTGGGGGCGTCCTGCTTCCTGCATCCCATCCAATGCATTCACTCCAAAATTTAATTTGTTTTGTGCAACCCCGTCCATATCCGCTCCTAATTCCCAAGACTACAAAAATTGTGGGCCGTCCAAATGGTGGCATTCTATATGACACACGTTTATCGACATCTAAGTTATGACAACTTAACCTAAATTTTAATTAATAGTATGTTGTGTATCATGAGGTGAAATAAGTGCCTAGTCATATCCCATGTCCCCATGCATGTGTTCAAATTTATATGAGGTGTTAAAATTCGATGGATGAAAAAAAAAGTCCGCAAGAAAAAGAGATAAATCTACTTTTTTATTAGTCTTTCTTGTCTTCTAAATATCATCCTCATTTTGGCGATGCCGTAATGAAGGGGAGACAAAAACTCATACAGGAAGAGACCAAATGGGAGATCCCAGATAAATTATCTCCCGAGGGGGAGAGATCCTTCAAAGCAAAGTTAGAAATAGAGGAGGACTCCGGTTGGATTGATCGGTTAGAACTCTTACTTAAAAGTAAGAGGTCCTGAGTTCGATTTCTGGGGGGAGATTACCTGATTTACATGCAATTCTCGATGTTAGTAGACCCGAGATTTTTTCGGTCAAGTGGGGTAAGGACAATACGAATACACCGAAAGTATGAGTTGTTAAATCCTGACCTTGAAGTTCACGAACACTAATATCTAAGCCCACAAAATCACACGGGCCAAGATTTCCTCGTTACCAAAAAAAAAGTTAGAGACAGAGAGGGGGGGGGGGCTCTACGTTATTGGCGCAGAAAACCCCTCCCTTTGAATGGGAACAACGGAGAGCCCTAAAACACTAGGCTGGAGACGAGACGGGGAAGAAACCCTAGAGCTTCCTAAAGATTGAAAACCTACGTGCTTTCATATGAAGGAGCGGTTGACTATTTTTTATCCGAATAATTTATATTGGGATAGTCTAACTAGCTGGTATATGCTATCCACAGATTTAAGTTATTCTACTTTGATATCATTTTTTGCTATTCTCTTTGGACATGTTTGGTATTAAAATAGATCGAAGATAGAATCAAGATATTCTCAATCTTTTTTAAATTTTGAAGATATTCTCACTCTATCTCCAATCTATTTTGATATCTATCTAGTTAGGAATTCTCTAATTATCTCCCTGGGATAGAGTTATTACTATTTATCTATATATAACTTTAGTTATTTATATGTATAGCCTGTCACTACAACAAAAATGGGTTTCACTTACGTCGGAAAACCGTAAGTGTCATTGTCAAAACCGTAAGAACAAACGTATACTTACGAAACATCCTACGGTTTGTTTTCGTAACTACAGTAAGCGTGGCTATAGCCTTACTTACGGTTACAATACATAATAAATACATTCATTTATAAACCGTAATAATATAGACTTGGCCTACCTTTATAAAACGTAAGTATACATATGAAAGATCGTAAGAAATAACCCAATAGAAGATGACATTCGATAATTAATCACTACGTTAGAAACCATAGCTATTATTTGTAGTTACGCATTTCTGAACCATAAGAAAACTCCCAATACAAATATATATAATCCATAATTTGACTAAAAATATAATCTACATATTTACATACATCCACACACATAGCACACAACCTGCATATTTACATACATACACATCACATTTTTTGCACATCACCAATGTATGACATTTAATACAACCAACTTTCTCAAATTTACATTACACAACATACATTGTTTGAAAAGAAATATTCACATAATTACACCGCCAAAAAAAGTGCATATAGTACTAATTTATATCACACCAATTATCTACAACATAAAATTTAAACATCACATACACAACATTGTTTGTCTCGAAGATAAGATAATCATAATTTTTTTGGTCATAACATAAATTTAATGACCATAATTGTTTCATAAGGTTAGAATGGACAATGATAGTCCTCTGCTTAATGGAGGAGAGTTGTTCTATTGGCACAATAAAAACTTCAGGTGTCATCTAACTCAACCTGTAAAATAAAAATTATTCAATTAATATACATATATATAAACAAGTTCATTTATTTTCCAAAATAATTCTGCAAAATAAAACTTCAAGTGTCATAAACTTACGAAGTCTCTGAACCACACAATGTGACTTCCAACAACATTTTGGATGGTTTTTCGTTCATTATCTTTCACAAATAGAGGTGCATTGGGTTTGTAAGCAAACAAAATAGCTACCTCATAACACTCATCGCCCAAACTCTTACCCATAACCATCTTAGATTTATCTAACGACATGATAATAGCATTGGCTACCGGGTGTCCTTCCATGTCACACAACTTCACTTTCTTGCCCAACATCAAACTCTGTTATTCAATTCATTCTATAGATCACACATCAAGACACAATTGAGTTTCTAATGAGAATTTAGAACATAATGAGATATCAACATATTTACCTCTTTTCCTTTAGGTTCTATTACACTTGAAAATGATTGCACACATCTTCCATATGGGAGTACTTTCTACCTATTTTGACTGTCAAGAAAGAATACTAGTAAGAAAAAAATATTTCACAAAGAAGACTTCATAAGCACATGCCAGGAGTTTATTTCTACTACTGCTAGGCCTCAGTTAGATTCTATGGCTTCAGTTTCATATGCCCTTGTCATCTCCTTCCAGGTAGTACATTTGGTGCATATGAACACTCTCTTGATGGTGATGTCAATGTGGTCCAGACAAATATAACTGTGTATAGAAAATTCTCCAACATATGTGAGAGAATTTAAGTTTTGAATGTTTCTGATCACTAGCTAGAGGAAGCATGTAAATGGCCTATGTTGTTTTACCCATGAAATGATTAGAGGAAGTTACATCTAGTAGTTCTGGAATGAGAGATAGGGCTCTTACTGGTCCATGCATGCTGCTCATTGTAATCTATAGTTCCAATCATGGTGGTTGGCATAGCAACTGAAAACTACTCATTGTAATCTATAATCTCCAGAACAACAGTACAATTTAAAAGTTGTGACAATTGTATTAGTGTTAAATGAGTGAGAGTGCTGCAAATGTATGTGTTACATAACTACTCTCCTTCACTTCCAGCATGGTGCCAAAAACACTTCCAGCATGAACCAATAGACACACCAATATACACATCAATCTGAAGCTGATCATAGTACTATTTTGCCAATGCCAGAAAGCCAATTGAAAAAGTATTATGCAAATCCATCTAAAGTACTTGCTAATCACATTTTACATAGATGAAATGAAAAAAAAATAGAATTACCTCAACAATGATAGACTCAACTTTACCCAATCTCTTTGCCAATTCTTTAACCATAGCATTGAGATGAGCATTTTCTGCTCTTAATTGGGCTTGACATTGGCTTGAAGTACCCCACAAACTTGTTGGTGTCGGGCCTGTGCCTACTCTATGTACTCGGCCAGGCCTATATTTCCCAAATACTTGTGAGTAAATATCATCTGTAGTTGCAATTGATGACTTGAGGATGATGATAGTGGTGTGATTTTTACATCCTGAAGTTTTGTCCACAGTAAACACACATATAGTATTAATAAATAAACACATAGTAGACATAACATAAAATTGAAAAAAAAACCAACAATCTATATGTCATACATCATTGCAGTAGTCTCTTCATTAACAGGTTGCCCACATTTTTTCACACGGGTTCTTATAAATAGGTCCCCGCAATCAAGTTTCACTCCATTTTTTACAAATTAGTAGACAGATTGTAGAACAGAAAGCAAGTGTTAGAAAAAAAAATGAGAATAGAAAACACAGAGATAACTTTTAGCAAAAAAATAGGGTTTGATTACTTCCTCATTGATGTCTGCAAAGCTCTTTGTCCAGCACAATGAAAATACTTAGATGACTTCAACTTTTCCTGTTTAGTCACTATACCTCTATAAACACAGAGATAACTTTTACCAAAAAACATCATGAACATGTCTACAACAAAAATTAAATTTACCTTCTATAAGAAAAACATCATGACTTAATTATATTTACTTGATGATCAGATTTTCCCCATGTAATTTAAATGAATTAAATATATATTCTGGTGATTAACAAAACTAAGACAATGTGCATTTCTAACATATCTTCTATAAGATTTAAACACAGGAAATCTAACAAAGAAAAACAAGCTAAACTGGTAAGTATTCTTCATACCAGCATTTACAGTTCAAAGCATATAATTTTCTAAGTACACATCAACTCTCTAGTTGTTATAACGATTTCCTTAGAATCATAACGATTTCCTCATTCACATCGATTTTGGTTCTATAACGATTTCATAAGTCATCGCTATTCTATTAAAGTCATCTCATAACGATTCGCTAAGAGATCGCAACGATTTGCCTCTCATAACGATTCACTAAGAGATCGCAACGATTTGCCTCTCATAACGATTCTCTAAGAGATCGCAACAATTTGCCTCTCATAACGATTCTCTAAGAGATCGCAATGATTTGCTCTCATAACGATTCGCTAAGAGATCGCAACGAATTGGTTCATAACGATTTGATCATCGCATCGATTTGATAAGTGAGAACAACGATTTGCTCTCACAACGACTTGGTTCATAACGATTTGGTCGTCGCATCGATTTGATAAGTGAGAACAACGATTTGCTCTCACAACAATTTCGGTTTTCACAACGACTCGTTAAGTTTCATAACGATTCGATAAGTTACACAACGACTCAGTCACTGTAACGATTCATTATTTACACAACGACTTGGTCGCAGTAACGATTCGATACATTAAACAACGACTTGCTTATAACGATTTGCTGATAGTATCATAACGATTCGGTTATTAATGCATAACGATTTGTCTGTACATCGAATTGTTTATGAATGTATAATGATTCACATGAACAATGACTCATGCACACATCGGTTTCATAAGTTATGCTCATATCGATTTCATTATCTATATCGACTTGATATTCAAACCTATTCTCAGATAGTTTGAAAAGTCAATGTCTTCCCTCACTTTTCTCTCACATCCATGCATTTATTATGACTGATCATATCACTGCACTGCATGCAAATGATATCTTCTATTTCCATGCTTATACTGTAAACATCTTTTAGAAGAACAGAATGAAACTTCTATTTTGATATAAAATCATTCTAACGTTGACTGACAACAAGAGATAGCCTAGATGTCTATTGTTTTAGCATTTAATGCGTGCAAGTCTCTGACAGCGCACCTTAATACAACATTGGACAATATGGAAGATACGACATCAAAGAAGATCCTCTCTCTTGTTGCGTGCTGGAAAGCTAAAGACTATTGAACAAGAAGCTCTACAGTGGCATGCAGTCTAATGTAAATAAAACCTTAGAGATAACGGACACTTCAACATTCAAATTTCAAATGGAAGTCATATATAGAAGACTGAAGCTCCAGAAACACATTTCACTTACGACAATCTTTTACAAGCTTTTCTGCGAGCATCTGAAAGAGCAAAGCCTCACTCCTTTGATTGTCAAGCTCTTAGCTCTCTGCATTCATTGTGTTAGTCTTGAGAGCTTCTGTAAATTGAGAGTGTTCCTCATCGTAGAACTCTCCCTCTCAGTCGTTGCTTCAGATCGAGTGTTGGTCCTTCAGCTTGATCTAGGGGCTTATCATCCCTTGAATACATTCCTGTGTTCTTTCTGTTCATGTTGAAGGAATACCTGGTGGGTTCCAGGGTGTTTGTTTCCCTTCATGTAGAAGGAAGACCTGGTGATATGGTGTTGTAATTCCTCTTTGGGTTGTGAAGAGAAGACCACCTGCGGCTGTGTGTGTAAGTGTCCTTGAGGGACTGTACCCTTGGGTAGTGAAATCCTGAGGTATTGCTCAAGGACTGGACGTAGGACTCTTGTGGAAAGGAGATCCGAACCAGGATAATTCCTTGTGTCGTGTGTTTGATTGCCTTGTGTTTGCTATCTTATCTTTACTAACACTAACAGTCATCGAAGTGTGTTTTATGTAAACATTTTTGTGGACAGGTTTTAAAGTGATCAAAATTTTAAATATCCCATTCACCCCCCCTCTGTGCTTGCTAGCTGGGCAACAAGTGGTATCAGAGCTAGTCTCTTCGACAAAGAAGCAGATCCAACGATCTGAAGAGAAAAGATCAAATGGCAGCCCAAAGTCACTTCGAAGGTCAGTCAGTAAACAGGCCACCACTGTTCGATGGTGAAGATTACACATATTGGAAAACAAGGATGGAATACTTCCTACAAGGATTCGATTTTCAAATATGGTCTATAATAGAAGAAGGCGATCTAGTTGTTCTAAACAACATAGAACACTGGACAGAAGATGACAGAAAAAAGATTTCTCTCAACTGCAAAGCTAAGAACATACTATGTTGTGCACTTAGCAAGGAGGAGTTTAATAGAGTTTCAGCCTGCAAATCAGCAATGGAAATGTGGGAGAAGCTTAGAATTACATACGAAGGTACAGATAAAGTAAAAGAGACCAGAATAGACATTCTGGTGACACAATATGAGAGATTTCAGATGCAGCCAGGAGAGTCAATAACTCAGATGTTCAGCAGATTTACAGATATCACAAATGGGTTGGCTGGTCTAGGAAAAATCTATGAAATGGGAGATATGGTCAGGAAGATCTTAAGATCCCTACCAGCCTCGTGGACTCCAAAAGTGACAGCAATAGAAGAGGCAAATGACTTGAAGAGAATGTCGCTAGAGAAACTCATTGGGTCACTCATGGCTCATGAGATAAATATGGAAAGATTGGAGAATCTTCTAGCAGAAAGAAGCACTCCAACGCACTCAAGGTAGAAGAGACGAATCAGAAGAAGGCTCATACAGCCAAGAAAGCATGAACACAGTGAAGTTGAAGAAGCAATACTGTCCAGAAGATTACACGAATACTAGCCAAGAAAAGAAGTATCAGTCCGGAAGAAGATACTTCAAGAAAGGGAAAGACCCCAAAAGGTCTGAAGTCAAAGACTCAAAGAAAAATGAACCAATCTGTTATGAATGTAAGAATCCCAGACATATCAAGGCAGAATGTCCGAAACTCAAGAAATCAATTCAGAAGAAAGATAGTTCTAGGAAATTCAGAAGGTGTACAAGAAAGCTATGGTAGCTGCCCTGGACACAGTAGCAACTTTGATAGCGAGTCAAGCTCAAGCAATGAAGAAGAAGAAGAAGCAAACTTGGCATTCATGGCCAACATCGAAGACAAGGTAACATCAGACTTATCTTTTTCTTCATGTAATGAATCAGATTCCGATAATTTGGAAGAAGCTTTTAATGAACTATATTGTAAATACAAAGAAGTATTTAAGTTACTAAAAACAAGTAAGAAAAACATCGCAAGTTTATAAAATACTAACTCAGATTTAAAATCTGAAAATGAGCAAATGGACAAACAAATTACAGAACTAAAAAGAAGAAACGATTTGTTATGTGAAGATCTGAAAAATAAAAATGAACAGATAGTTAAACTAGAAAAACAAGAAACTCTAGATGAACTTAAAAAGGAGATTAACACACTAACTGAAGAAAATGAAAAGCTATTAAGTACATTAGATAAATTCACAAATGGAAAACCATCACTAATACTAAAGGGAGCTAGACGGTCAGGTAGAAAGAAACATGGATTAGGATACACACTTCAAGACAATGAAGAAACAGTAATTCATCCTAAAACATATCCAACACAAAAGTTTATAGCTGAACAAGACACAACATATAAATCAAATTTTAAATACATTCCAACTGAAAAGGTAACTAAGATGTCTTGTTGTAGCCATTGCAACAAGCTAGGTCATATCAAAGTATCATGTCCAACTAATATAAAATATGGATAATCAAAAGAAAAAAATGATGATACTAACCAACTAGGACCCAAAAGAATTTGGGTACCTAAAACTTAGTGTTTTCATTGCAGGTAACCTTCGAGCATCAAAATGGTATTTAGACAGTGGATGCTCAAGGCACATGTCAGGAAATAGGAAGCTATTTTCTCATCTCAAAGCTGAGGAAGGCACAGTCACCTATGGAGATAATGGAAAAGGGACTGTGATATGCAGTGGATCAGTGAGCAGCAAAGGGAAAGCAATTATTGAAGATGTATTATGCGTCAAAGGACTGAAGCACAACCTCATCAGTATCAGCCAGCTGTGCGACAAAGGACATCAAATCAGATTTCAAGAGTCAAAGTGCAGCATTATGAAGGATGGTGCAGTCATCTTTGAAGCCAACAGAGAAAAGAACCTGTACGTACTTTACCTAGAAGAACTAAAAGATCAAGATATCTGTCTGGCCGCAAGTAAAGAGCAATCAACTGAACTGTGGCACAGAAGATTGGGCCACTACAGTCTGGATAGCATGAGAAAGTTGATCAAGAGAAGCTTGGTGGAAGGCCTACCCAATGTTAGCACAAGAATGGATGGTGTTTGTGGGCCATGTGCAAAAGGAAAGCACACCAAGTCATCCTTCAAGTCGAAGACTGTGGTAACAACCTCAAAACCCTTAGAAATCTTACATATGGATTTATTTGGGCCAATGAGAACCACAAGTCTTGGAGGAAAGAATTTTAGATTTATTATAGTAGATGATTACTCCAGGTTCACATGGGTTTCTTTCCTAGAACACAAAGATGATACTTTTGACATTTTTGTAAGCTTCAGCAAGAAGGTACAGAAGGATAATAAGTATAGTATTATCAGTATTTGATCGGACCATGGAGGAGAATTCTAGAATGAGAGATTTGCTAAGTTTTGTGATGATCAAGGCATAGAGCACAATTTTCAGCACCAAGGATGCCTCAACAAAATGGAGTTGCTGAAAGAAAGAACAGAACTCTATTGGACATGGCAAGGACAATGTTGTCAGAATATGACTTGCCAAGGTATTTTTGGGCCGAAGCAGTTAATACAGCATGTTATATCATCAACCGAGTCATGATCAGGCCAATCCTGAAGAAGTCTTCATATGAGCTATACAAAGAAAAGAAGTCGAAGATCAGTCATTTCAGGACATTTGGATGTCCATGTTTCATCCACAACAACGGCAAGAGAGACCTCGGTAAGTTAGATGCTAAATCAGATGAAGGTATCTTCAGGGTATGCCTCTAAACCTAAAGGATATAGAGTATTTAATAAGCGTACCTTGTTAATTGAACAATCAGTGCACATTATTTTTGATGAAACTAACCCTTCCTTGAAAGAGGAAGAAGATAGAGATGTTGATGATGTAGAAATTTGTCTAAGAAATTAAAGGATACATCCATTGAGGACAAGGAAAATCCACCTTTGGAAGACCTGCAACAAAAGGACAAATCTCATGATAATCTTTCGAAAGAATGGAGGTATAAGAAAGATCACCCTCTAGACAACATCATTGGTGATCCATCAGTTGGGGTAAGAACTAGAGGTAATGTAATTCCTTGTGACTATCTAGCTTTTGTTTCACAAATAGAGCCTAAGACAGTCAATGAAGCTCTTACTGATGAATCTTAGATTTTAGCCATGCAAGATGAACTGAATCAGTTCAAGAGAAACCATGTGTGGTCACTTGTTCCTAGACCATCAGATCATTCAGTGATTGGCACCAAGTGGGTTCAGAACAAATTGGATGAAGCTGGTGTGATCATAAGAAATAAAGCCAGACTGGTAGCTCAAGGCTATTCCCAAGAGGAATGCATAGATTTCGATGGAACCTATGCACCAGTAGCTAGACTTGAGACTATTAGAATTTTACTTGCTTATGCATCTGCATTAAATTTAAAACTCTTTCAAATGGATGTGAATCAGCATTTTAAAATGGTTTTATAAAAGAAGAAGTGTATGTGGAACAACCACCTGGTTTTGATGACATGGATTTTTCGGATCATGTATTTAGATTGCATAAAGCTTTATATGGTTTAAAACAAGTACCTAGAGCATGGTATGAACGATTAAGTGCATTTCTATTAGATCATGATTTTATTAAAGGAAAATAGATAGCACATTATTCATTATGTCCAAACTCAAAAATGTGTTACTTGTTCAAATATATGTTGATGATATAATATTTGGATCTACTGATGAATCTCTTTGCAAGTATT
Organism: Colocasia esculenta; assembly: GCA_014218235.1. Classification (NCBI taxonomy): domain Eukaryota; kingdom Viridiplantae; phylum Streptophyta; class Magnoliopsida; order Alismatales; family Araceae; genus Colocasia; species Colocasia esculenta. Next base: position 40,505,992 of record CM024757.1, on the reverse strand, counting down.
CTGAGAAGCTAATGCTGGGAGAATTTGAAATGAGTATGATGGGGGAGCTTAACTACTTTCTCGGATTGCAAATCAAACAAGGAAAATAAGTCTAACATATTTGTCAAGCCAAATACACAAAAGAGCTGCTAAAGAAATTCAGTTTTGAAAATGCCAAGCCACTGTCTACACCAATGAGTACATCAACAAGATTAGATAGTGATAAAGATGGTATGAGAATAGATCAGAAGCTTTACAGAGGTATGATAGGCTCCTTGCTTTATTTAACAGCAAGTAGACCTGATATTTATTTAGTGTTTGCATGTGTGCTAGGTATCAGGCAGACCCTAAAGAATCCCATTTAATTAGTGTCAAAAAAATTTTTAGATATTTAGCAAAAACCCATGATTTAGGTTTATGGTATCCAAAGTCATGTGAAATCAACTTAGTAGGTTATTCTGATGCTGACTGCGCTGGATGCAAGGTAGATAGAAAAAGCACCAGTGGATGTTGTCAATTTCTTGTAGGATGTCTGATCTCGTGGTCTTCAAAGAAACAAAATTCAGTGGCACTGTCTACAGCTGAAGCTGAGTACGTGGCTACTGGAAGTTTTTGTACACAACTCCTATAGATTAAGCAACAACTTAAGGATTATGGACTCTAGATCAAGATAATTCCACTATTGTGCGACAACACAAGTGCAATAAATCTAACCAAAAATCCAGTACAACACTCAAGAACTAAATACATTGAGGTTAAATATCATTTCATTCGTGATCATGTAGCAAATGGTAACATAGATATTTCTTTCATTGATTCTAATTATCAGTTAGCAGATATCTTCACAAAGGCCTTATCTGAAGAGAGATTTACATCTCTTAGAAAGGAACTAGGCATGTGTAAATTGTGAAAGATTTATGTGTATGAAAATTGAAATATTAATTTTCAGAATATCAATTATTTTTTCTCCCTGAATTTAAGCAAAATTCCACAAATATTGTCTAGTTGTTAATATCCTTGACGGTTCGTTATTTTATAAGATTTTATCTCTCTCAAATTAGTCAGTTTGTCATTTTCTGCCTTTATGGAGCCTCATATTTTGAAAAGTCACTTTATCCTTAATTCTTATATCCCGAAATCTATGTGGCAATGATTAACACACCACCTTCATCTCCCTCTATCTGCCTGAGGCGATACCCTATCGACTCCGGCATCGACTTTCTGTGATTTCAAGTTTCCAACTCCTTCCCGCGAGAAACTTTTGAGGGTTTCTGCTTCACCTCTCCTTCCAATCATCCAGAAACTTTCCCCATTCTATTCCATGGCCGCTTTTGGTGTTTCCGGCAGCATCGGGGGCTACGGTGCTGAGTTTCTCACTGCAAAGAAGCAAGAAAGATTTACCTCAGTAAAGACAAAGCTGTGTGGAAATAAGGCTATAGATGTTGCAGATTTGCAGAAAAATGGGATGGGCAGTATAGTTGCAGCAATGGAAAAGATGAAGTGGTCAAAGATAGCAACTCTATCAGAGGTGAGTTACCCAGATCTCGTCAAAGCTTTCTATGTGTGCCTGAAGACTGAGGAAGATGGGTCCTTGACATCATCTGTCAAAGGAACCCAGATTAGAATCTCATATACTCTTTTAGAGTCTCTATTTGGAGTTTGCACCACCGGTCACAGTGGGGTTCACACTGTGGACACCCAGGCTAAAGGATTAGGGATTATTGGTCCCGAGTTTAAGCTTAAGGATGGGAAGTTGGATATCAACCAGATGAACGCCTTCAACCGCCTCTTGCACTTTATGGTTTGTCAGATTCTGGTCCCCAGAAGCGCCATTTTCTCAACTTGTACCAAGGCAGATTCAGATATGATGTTCTGGACCATCCAGAACCAAGAAATAAACACGGCAAACGTTATTCTAGAAAGGACGAAGTTTGCATCTGCTCAGATTTGGGACAAAAAGAATAAATTAAATGTGTCCCTTCCATATGCTCACCTACTCACCAAGGTTTTTCAACATTGTGGTATAAATTTATCTGGAGTAGTGCTAGAGAAGATGGGGAAGGCAATTCGCAACAGAAATTTGAAGAAGAGCGGATTCTCTCTAGTTAATGGTATATGGACCAAGACTTCAGTGGCTGAAGGTGAAGCCATCATCGGTGAATCCCAAGAGGTCCAGCAAGCAGTAGCAGCCACAGCAGTTCAGGAAGAGGCAATTGAGCAAATAGACACTAGGGCAGAAGCACCAGTAGAAGAAGCAGCAGGCAGCAGAATAAAGGATATTCCTCCTGAGCACCTTGAACTTGTTGAGCAATCGCAAGTGATTGCCTCTCCAACTTCTATGGTAGGGTTAGTCCTCAGATGAGTTCTAGCCTCCATTCCAAGCACTCAAAGTGTGCCAGAGGTTGCTCTTGAAGAAGCAGTTGTGGCATCAAGCCACACTACAGATGTGGTGATGGAGGATGCTCCCATTCAGGGGGAGTAGGAGATTGTGAGCGAAAATGTGCAAAGAGTAACCACTCCTATTCAAGAAGAGCAAGTTGTTGAAGAACAAGTAGCTTCTCAGGGGGAGCACACAACCAATGTCCCCAATGTTGATGAGTTCAGAGAAGGCATTGTGGGAAGTGCCTCAGATAACAGTGATGACTCTGTGGAGCCCGTTGAAAGGGAAAGAGAAGTCAAGGGAAAAGAAGTGGCTCAGGAAACTCCTCTCCTTACCTGGCGGCCACATCAGAAGAAGAAGAAGCTGAAGATAAATATGAAGCCTGTTATTAAAAGACTGGATGAGCAAGGCAAAATTCTATGCTCAATGCAATCGGATATCCCGTCAATCTTTCTTAGCCAGAGTTCAGCAGCCAAGGAGATTGGAGCCTTGACCTCTGAGATCCAATCTTTGAAAAATGATTTTGGAATGGTCAAGCAAGTTTTCAGATGGATGAGAAGTGAGTTTGGCAGTATCAAAAAGCTTGTGACTGAAATTTTTGCCCCTCATACTCCTTCTGGGCCATCAGGGCCATCCGGGCCATCTAAGAATGTGGCAGGGCCATTCAAGGCCATCTGAGAATGTGGTTGGGCCATCAGGGCCAGTAGTTGTTGATCAGGTGGCAACTGTAGAATCTGGGCCAACAGGGCCAACTGAGGATCTGTCAGGGCCAACCGGGCCAGTGGTTACTGAATCTGATCATGTTTGGATAGAAGAAGAAGCTATAGCTCCTGAGCCCCCAACTCCTTCTCCCATTCAGACACCAGCTCCTTCCTCACCACCATCCTCCTCCACAGCACCTCCATCTCCACCTACCTTTAAACAACCTGTACCTAGAACCATCTCATCTCCAACACCTTTTCCCTCTGCACCTTCCTCATCTCCTGCCATTTCTACATCAATTCCACCACCTCCTCCTATTCTTGAAGACCCTCCAGTCTCATCATCAGCTGGAGCCTCCTCTTCCTCTGGTCCTTCTTTAGATGGACCGTCCATCACACCTCCTTCTACCCATTAATCATTTCTCCATCCTCCTACTCCTCCTTCCTTTGTCACCTTTATACCTGAAGGTGCACAACTAGAAGGTCCCTTTCTCAATAAATTTCAGGATGAGTTGGAAATTACCACCATCCGTTCAGTTCTGGCAATTGCCTCTCATGTCCACAGGATTGACTCTTCTAGTCCTGTCTCTAAAAAGAGGAAACTCTCTAACACTCTTGCTCTTCCCACCGAACCTAAATTTCCTCATCTTTGGTTTTCCTTCACAGTTGAAAATCGGAGAAAACCAATCTACTATGAATATCTCCAAAAATGTATCTTTGCCACCCTTTTTAGTGTTCCTTTTCTCAACCTCACCTATCACCTCAATGTTGTCCTTCCCTATAATCACTTCTCAAAAGCTGATCAATCCAAAATCTTCCAAATGGCTGAATGCAAGACTGAAGATCAGTGGGCTAAAGGGCATAAGGCTCTCTACAGGAAGTTTTTCTTATGAAGTCCGAACAGTTTCCACCTCGGGATCATCCACTCACTCTCTCTGAGTGGTTTGTCATCCATCATCAGTCTACCTGGACGCCTTTTATTCAAAAGGATGTTAAGCTTATCGGGTACTTCCAACTCTTTAATGACTATCGGTATCTTCACAAGCTACCTGAACTGTAGTTGGGTCAATTCCAGGGAGCCATTGCTTTGTTGAAAGTTGAAAATCCAGTAAATTGCTCCTTCAAAGTGGATTTCGCTACCTTGCAAATTCCAGACACTGTGTTTCTCCCTAAGCTGCACTCCTTGGTCATGGACTCCTCAGTTGGTCCTGTAATTTTTGATAGATTTGCTCGTGTCATGGGTAGGATCTCAGCTCAGCAGGGTCGTCTCCCCTCCTTCCCAAGATTCATCTTCAGAGAATTTCATCTAGGTCATATTTCCTCTGATGTTCTTGCTCCTTTGCTATCTGAATGTGAAAGGCTTTCTCCTACTGACTGAGAAAAGCACTATTATCAGTCTGCCCTTCAGCTGGAATCAATCAACAGCTCCTTGTTCAAAGAAGGGAAACCTACTCTTACAGCTGAAGCCTTTTTGGACATGAACTCTATCAATTTAGTTCAGGACCCTTACCTTCAGTGGGTCGAGCTGTACAAGCTATTTTTGGCCTTGAAGAAAGATCTTCTGCAGCATCAGATCCACTACCCTATCAAGATCAACCAATTTCTTCGGTTTGCCAGTTTTGGATCTTTTATTTACTTCAAAGAATCTCTTGGCAAAGATGAATATGATAATTTTCTAGAAGATCAGTGCCAACTTCACATCAAGAGGATGCTTCCAGACATGGGGTCATCTTACTCTATTGCTTTTGGGGTTTTCCAGACCTATTTTGAAGAGCAGGAATGCAAGGCTTTGCGCATTATTCAGCGGCATGCCTCCCTTCTATCTCCTGCTTTCTACCTTCATGTAACCCCTCAAGATAAATAGAAAAGTTATTTGCTCTTATCTCTCTTTTATCTCTCTTCTTTGTCTCCGAATGATTTTTTTTGCTTAATGACAAAAAAGGGGAGAAATATAGTATTTCTGAAATACATCTCTTATATCTTATTTCGCAATTTATTTAGATTTATTTCAGAACATCTTTTATTGTTGCTATATTTTGTCATCACCAAAAAGGGGGAGATTGATGATTAGTTTTCTCTATGTAATTTAAATGAATTAAATATCTATTTTTGTGATTAACAAAACTAAGACAATGTGCATTTCTAACATATCTTCTATAAGATTTGAGCACAGGAAATCTAACAAAGAATAACAAGCTAAACTGGTAAGTATTCTTCATACCAATATTTACAGTTCAAAGCATATAATTTTCTAAGTACACATCGACTCTCTAGTTGTTATAACGATTTCCTTAGAATCATAACGATTTCTTCATTCACATTGATTTTGGTTATATAACGATTTCATAAGTCATCGCTATTCTATTGAAGTCTATCTCATAATGATTCGCTAAGAGATCGCAACGTTTTGCCTCTCATAACGATTCGCTAAGAGATCACAATGATTTGCCTCTCACAATGATTCGCTAAGAGATCGCAACGATTTGCCTCTCATAACGATTCGCTAAGAGATTGCAACAATTTACCTCTCATAACGATTCACTAAGAGATCGCAATGACTTGGTTCATAACGATTTGATCGTCGCATCGATTTGATAAGTGAGAACAACGATTTGCTCTCACAACGACTTGGTTCATAACGATTTGGTCGTCGCATCGATTTGATAAGTGAGAACAACGATTTGCTCTCACAACGATTTCGGTTTTCACAACGACTCGTTAAGTTTCATAACGATTCGATAAGTTACACAACGACTCAGTCATTGTAAGATTCATTAAGTTACACAACGACTTGGTCGCAGTAACGATTCGATACATTAAACAACGACTTGCTCATAATGATTTGCTGATAGTATCATAACGATTCGGTCATTAATGCATAACGATTTGTCTGTACATCGAATTGTTTATGAATGTATAACGATTCACATGAACAACAACTCATCCACACATTGGTTTCATAAGTTATGCTCATATCGATTTCATTATCTATATCGACTTAATATTCAAACCGATTCTCAGATAGTTTGAAAAGTCAATGTCTTCCCTTGCTTTTCTCTCACATCCATGCATTTTTTATTACTGATCATATCACTGCACTGCATGCAAATGATATCTTCTATTTCCATGCTTATACTGTAAACATCCTTTTAAAAGAACAGAATGGAACTTCTATTTTGATATAAAATCATTCTAATGTTGACTGACAACAAGAGACAGCCTAGCTGTCTATTGTTTTAGCATTTAATACGTGCAGGTCTCTGACAACGCTCCTCAATACAACGTTAGACAATATGGAAGATAACGGACATCAAAGAAGATCCTCTCTCTTGTTGCGTGCATGGAAAGCTAAAGACTGTTGAACAAGAAGCTCTACAGTGACATGCAGTCTAACGTAAACAAAAGCTTAAAGATAACGGACACTTCAACGTTCAAATTTCAAATGGAAGTCATATATAGAAGACTGAAGCTCTAGAAACACATAACACTTATGACAATCTTTTACAAGCTTTTCTGCGAGCATCTGAAAGAGCAAAGCCTCACTCCTTTGATTGTCTAGCTCTTAGCTCTCTGCATTCATTGTGTTAGTCTTGAGAGCTTCTGTAAACTGAGAGTATTCCTCATCGTAGAACTCTCCCTCTCAGTCGTTGCTTCAGATCGAGTGTTGGTCCTTGAGCTTGATCTAGGGGTGTATCATCCTTTGAATACATTCCTGTGTTCTTTCCCTTCGTGTTGAAGGAAGACCTGGGGGGTTCCAGGGTGTTTGTTTCCCTTCGTGTAGAAGGAAGACCTGGTGGGATCCAGGGTGTTGTAATTCCTCTTCGGGTTATGAAGAGAAGACCAGCTGCGGCTGGGCGTGTAAGTGTCCTTGAGGGGGATTGTACTCTTGGGTAGTGAAATCCTGAGGTATTGCTCAGGGACTGGACGTAGGACTCCTGTGGAAAGGAGATTCGAACCAGGATAATTCCTTGTGTCGTGTGTTTGCTATCTTATCTTTACTAACACTAACAGTCATCGAAGTGTGTTTTGTGTAAACATTTTTATGGACAGGTTTTAAAGTGATCAAAATTTTAAATATCCCATTCACCCCCCCTCTGGGCTTGCTAGCTGGGCAACATTACTTTCTATAAGCAAGAATTATATTTACCTTCTAACTATTAGAAGAGCATGTTTGAACAACTCTTTTCCATTGTTCCACATTAACTCTTGGATCAGGTGGTATATGTTGCTCATTTTGCTTCAAAGTTCGGTTGACGTATTTGTTTCTCAATTCATATTTCCAAGACCTCCACTTTTGATCCAAGTCCTTCATCACCCACTCTTTCAACTATGCTGGAATATCAATTTTTCTCTACAACATATATTCATATAATTAATATATAATAGATTAAACATAGAAAAGAAACATATGTATTATTCTAGGGTAAGTGAAATCACCTGGACATACTCCCACACATCATCCTTATGGGTGGCAGTCATTGCCCTCCAGGTTGGAGCATCAATTGGCATTTTATCACCGAGACGGGTAATTGTTCCTAAAAATATTTTAAAAGAATGGCCACCCTCTCCAACTGGTTGTCCAAGTTCATTTATGTGGACAACAATTCGTTTACCATTATCTAAACCATGCACAGAAGTTAGTCTTGTTGGTCCTCTTTGCTTCTTTTTAGGAACTTCCACCACTACCTCTTCCACCTCTATTTTCTTAAAATCAAGTCACCTATGAATTTCTCAAATTCTTCTCTACTGAACGAATCATATGTAAGCTGAAGATTACACTCCATTAGTATGTTGGATCAAAAATCAAGACATGTAATTTGATAGAGGAGCATAACTCACAAAAGATGGGTAATCATCCAAGGAAAATGATGGTGGATCATTCTGTATGAAATGGTAGATGTAGTATAGTACAAAAAATCGACACTCAGTGCCATTGGTTTATTGTGGAACCTATGAAAAAAAGAATGACATATAAACAAGTTCAAAGAATATAAAATAGCAGTTAGATCATGTAGTATATATGTCTCTAATTATTTACCGATAGAACTGAAATATCTATAGAAGACATTGCATCAGCAATCACTGTCTTGTTCTTTGTAGCATATATGTCTTTCAAAAGTCTTAAAAAAAATTGTCAATATAGGGAACCAATATATTACCTATCAATCATAGAGCTAATGTAGCACCAAACTTTGAATTGGCCGAACAAGTTTTGTTGGGTCAATACTATGGAGGGAATCAAGAAGCATGATGAATGGCAAATCATCTTCTTCTTCATGACACAAAATTACAAGGCTCCAATGCCCCCTACATAACAGAACAATTCTAAGGCCTAATAATAGAAAAGTTCCAATGCTATTTGTTTTAACAACTTACCATATGTATATTGGCACGAATGAGTACTTCTTTAGAAATACCTCTTTATCTTTGACCCATGTCAACATCTTTTTTCGTTGAGAAGCATTGGACTTATAATATGGAAACCATAAACAATCCCAATAATCATAGTTTTTCAAATGCTCAACTGAAAGAATACTCCATAGATAACTACAATTCCGTTTATTATTAGAAATTCTATCAATTGTAATGGAAGGCTTCAAGTTGAAAATTAATTAGAAACTCACTCAATATGTTGTTGGAAGCTATTTGTATCTAATTTTTCAGATGCTCCAGTTTCTTGGCTTTGTCTATCTTCTTTGGAAACCCCATAACATTCTAACAAGTATTTCTTCTTTGCCTTCAGAATATCTGCACTTGCAATAGGGCCAGAAGGCTTGCTCATCTTTATTACATTTTGACTTTTATCATCTTCACCTTCAATGGGTTCTACATATTCGACACTTCTTTTTCTCCCCCTGTTACATGCCAACAATATGATACTAAATATTATAGGCACAATTTAATCCTCTTTCTCAACATTAACATCAAGAAAGAAATAAGACTTACATGTCTCTTTATCGACAATATCTGAAATTGAGATCAAATTTGAAAATTGCTTAAGATTTATTAAATAATACTGAAAGCATATAACATCAATATCATCACCAAAGTTGTAATCAAAAAACCATTACATAAATATTTCAAATAAAAATCTCTTGCCCATCAATTCCCACTGAAAACATATATATAACATCAATATCATCACCAAAATTGTATTCAAAAAACCATTACATAAACATTAACAAATAAAAATCTCTAGCCCATCAATTCCCACCATTTCCCATGTAATATGAATATCATCTAAATTATTAATATCAACATCATCACTGCCTAGTATTTTGTTTTCAACATCATTCTCAAGGCTATCCTCATTTTGCAAATCAAAATAATTTCTTGGCTTTGTCTTCCTCACCACACACCATCCTTGCTCTTTTAGATCATCTATGTACCATACTTGCTCCACTTGAGAGGCAAAAACATATGGCTCAATTGTACGTAACTTATATTTAAAGTTGACCATTGTGAAGTCTTCTTCTTCTCTCACTCCTCGCTGATTATCAACCTAGTCACATTTGAAGAGTAACACCGTTCTTGTAGCATAATAGTTTAACTCTAGAATTTCATCTAAAATGTCGTAATATGTCACTTCCTCTCGAATAGGAGATTTATCTTTTAAACTTGAAAAACTTGACATTTTTGCAGACATGACAACTCCACTATTTTGTGTGACCCTATGTCGTTCCACATGTCGAGTTTGAAAGCGAAACCCATTTACTAAACAAGAGTCAAACTTCTTCACCATATTTATTGATCGATCATTTATGCAACGTATATTTGTATCCAACCCATCTCCACATTGTGCTTGCAAAGTGTCAACCTACATAACATGATGCATGTGGGTTATCATCACGAAAAATAATACATGTGGGTGAAAACCTATATTAAAATGAGAATGGTCTTCATCACTCACTTTACATTTAAACCATTGCTGAAATTCTAATGTATGACACCTCTCGATCTCCATTTCTGTTGATTGTGGTCTTCCACTCCGTATAAAACCAAGGTGCATACTATATAAAACACTTGTTATGAGATACACATATATGAAGATGTACAATTAGAAAATATATAATATACAAGTTACCATCTTACTTACTCGATATAAGAAGCAATTGCCTCACAATTGAACAAGACATATCGATGAGCTTGGTTCAACTCTTCATCGCTAATATAACAATTAGTGCCGGCGCCTAAAGGTCGGCCTCCTTCAGAAAATATCTCCCATCCCTTTTTAATTGGAATGTTACCATCATCTTCATTTCTTAAGGGTTGATTAAGCCATGTCTGAACATCATCATCTAAATACCTAGCAGAAAATGTAAGTGTCTCCTCCGCGATATAGCCTTCGGCCATTGAACCTTCTGGGCATGCCCTATTTCGAACATAGGACTTAAGACTCACTAAAAATCTAACAAATTAATATTAGACAAAAATCAAATTATTAATAGCAATAAATGTTTTATAAATTTAGGCTAGACACATACCTTTCAATAGGGTACATCCACCTATAATGTACAGGGCCAGCAAGTCTTGCTTCATCAGGTAAGTGGATGAGAAGATGTACCATGATATCAAATAAACTTGGTAGGAAAATCATCTCCAAGTGACACAAAATGTTTGCAACTTGTTGCCGTAGAGTATTGAAATCATTTGAAGATTATGTCTTTGAACATACTTATGAAAAAAAAATTGCAAGATCAGTAATTACATACCTTAATTCCTTTTGTGCCACTCCCCTCCTTGCCACATGAAGTAATTGTTGGATGAGCACATGACAATCATGACTCTTCAAACCCCAAATCTTCTTGCGATTGTTGGGGTTCACATGCCTTGATATGTTAGATGCATAACCATTTGGAAATTTCACATTTTTAAAGACTTTACAAATAGTTTGTCTCTCAATGTTGCTCAATGTAAACATGGCAGGCAGCAACAACAATCTATTGGAGCTCAAAGTTTGTGGCTGAAGTGCAGTCCTTATACCCAAATGTTGTAGATCATTACGAGCTTTCAAGCCATCCTTAGTTTTTCCATCAATGTCTAAAAGAGTACCAACAATACTATCACAAATATTTTTTTTTGATATGCATTACATCAAGATTATGTCGGAGAAGTAACAACTTCCAATATGACAATTCAAAATAGATACTTTTTTTCTTCCATGATAAATAGTGGTAGGACCTTCAACATTACTCATAGATGTGTCTTTCTTATGTTTTCTTTTTACCTTTGTTTTAGTTTTAGGAACCTTGCCAAAAGTAAAGGTCAGTCCATGTAACTGCTCCAATATATCAACCCCAGACAATGAAATTGGTCTACTTCTCATTTCTTCTTTTCCATCAAATCGTCATTTTAAAGAACGAAATTTGTGATCCACTTTCAGCCATCGACGATGATTTGTGTAACAGAACTTCCCACTTGCTTTCAACCATTGTGAACTTGTCTCTACATGACATGTAGGACAAGCTAGTAGACCCTTGGTGCTTCAACCAGATAGATAAGCATATGCAGAAAAATCATTAATGATCCACAGTAATGCAGCACACATACAAAAGGTTTCACCTTTAGAAGCATCATATGTTTCAAGTCCATGCCATAGTATTTGCAATTCTTCTGCAAGTGGTTGAAGATAGACATCAATATCATTTTTAGGTCCATTAGGACCAGGAATGATTAAAGATACAAAAATATTTTGTGTCTTCATAAACTGCCATGGAGGTAGGTTGTATGGTGTCAATACCACAGGCCATGTACTATGACTCGTACTCATTGTTCCAAAAGGATTAAAACCATCACTTGTCAAACCTAATCGTACATTGCGAGATTCTAAACCAAACTCATCTATGGCATCTAAAGCTTTCCAACAAGGGGAATCAGTTGGATGTCTCAATATACCATCTTCTTGCCACTCATCGCTATGCCATCTCATGTTTGCTGAAAATTTGCTACACATATATAATCTTTTCAACCTTGGAATTAGGGAAAGTGCCGAAGAACCTTCTTGGCTATCCTTTTTCTTATACCCATTCTTTTCCCTTGTAGTCCATCTATATTCTCCACATTTAGGACATTGCTCATGAGACTCATAGTCTTTCCAATATTGCTCATGCATTCATTATGGACATGCAATCATAAAATTTTATGATTCGTATCCCAACTTACTAATGATTTTTTCAATTCATAAAATGTACTTGGCAATACCTCACCTTCTGGAAGAGCCTCTTTCAACAACTTCAATACCATGTTGAAGGATTTGTTACTCATTTTACCCATACATTTTATGTTGAACAATCGGATTATAAATGATAGTTTGTTGAAAGTCTTGCATCCTGGATATAATGGTTGTTCAACGTATTCCTGTAGATTTTCGAATGTACCATAGTCCCCTTTATTCTGATTGGCAGAGATGTTTTCCATATATATTTTATTTTCCAAACCAAATACATCTCGCAACATTGAACGCATACCACCATCCTTTGGGACATCTTCACATGCAGAATCTAGGGATGTCGGCCTACTGCAAGATGAATTAGGCCCATGAAACTCCCAAAACCTTTTATCTTTGATGACTCCATTGAAGTATAAATGTTCTCTAACTATGTTCTTATCCCATTTACACATACATGCGCAATTAACATAAGGGCACTTGATAGTTGACAACGGATCAGAATACCCACATGCAAAATCGATGAACAAGTCCACTCCATCTAGATATTCCTTTGAGTGCTTTGGCTTGTCCATCCAACTCCAATCCATTTTCTTAATGACTACTTTGCTCTAACAAAAAAAATTAAATCTCATCATATATCTTGACAAAATAAATTACAAAAAACATATTTGAAGTCCCCAAAAAATGATTTCTACATGTATAATGATCATTCATATGAGTCACACATACTTAGTTGCAGTTTGTTCTACAGCACCTTCGTGGCTTCTTCAAACAAGAGTTTCACTGCGAGATGCCTACAAACACAAAGAGAAAACATGGTCAAGTAAACTTCACACAGTCGAAGGAGGGGATGGGGAGGGCTGGGAGGCCAACAGAAGCTGGCTGGGGACTAGATTCGAAGGAGGGGATGTAGAGGGTTGGAGAAGCCAACAGAGGCTAGATGGGGAGTACATTCGGAGGAGGGGAGGGGAGGCCAACGAAGGTGGGGTGTGACGGCCCTTGATAATTGCAAATTTTTTAGCGTTAAATCTCATATATATAGTTGAGTTTAGACATCTATTGTCTATAAATAATGTGTATTTGATTTTAATTTTTATCTCATCCATGGATAAATTTTCGAGCATTTTAGTTAAATTTTTGGGATAGAACACATGTTAGATTTTCATTTAACAAGTCATTGCTTTTATTCACTTTGAAAAATAATAATAATAATAATAAAAGCCATTTGTAAATAAATATTGTTACAATAATATTCTTGTAAATATCTTTAGTAGTAAATAAATAGGAGTTGTTAAATAAATAAAATTTTAAAATCCCACCCAATCCCTATAAATAAATAAATAAATTTTTCACAAATACTTCACCACCCAATCCCGATATGCCACATACCCCTACCTAACCCTTTTTTCCTTTCTTCTCCATCAGTCTTGGTGTCGGTGTGTGTGGAAGCTGATAGAAGCATCCGCAGGCGGCTGGAGCTCTGGGTCTCTGGCGATGGCGATTTGCTGGCGCTGGCGATTTGGAGGTCAGATGGGCCAGGGTGCTGTGGCTTGGGCATGGAGGTGCGCCTGATGTGCTCTGATGCAGGCGGTGTGGCGCGGCTGGAGGTCCTGTGCGCGGCGACGGTGCCAGGAGCTGGGCCAGGTGCGTACGAGGCCAGGCAGGAAGGCGATCTGGCTGGGGCATGGCGGGAGGAGCTCCCGTGCAGAGCGGGCCGTGCGGAGCTGAAGCTGGGGCGCGACCGATCCTGTGTAGCTGGGAGGCTGGGCCGTGCGAAGCAGTAGCAGGCAGCCGGGTGAGGTGGCGATGGCTGCTGATGGGTGGAGGCGGTCATCGGTGCAGTGGTAGGGGCAGACTCCTGTGCGCGGCAGGCTATGAGTGGCATGGCTCTGGCGAGCTGGCGCCTGCCGGGGCTGGACGAAGGTGGTTTGTGCGCGACCTGGAGAGGCCAGGTGGTTGGCGACGGAGACCAGCTGAGCTGGCACTGGGGTGCAATGCAGCTGAGCTGGCGGCGTGCGCAGGAGTGCTGGGAGGCGGAAGCAGAGCTGAGGCAGATCTGCTGCCTATTTAAGGACCCCAAGGTCCTCTTCTCAAAGGAGTTCGGCTGGTTCGATTTTTTTATAGGAATTTTGTTTTAGTTTTCTCTTCCCTGTAATTTCCCTTTCAGCAGAGCAAGGAGGGAGTTGTCTGGTTCGAAATTTCGGAGGATTCTTAGTCTCCATTTCCCTGTTTTTTTTTCTGTTCTTCCAGACTTCGCAGAGTACAGGAGGGTCAACTTGTTGGAATTCTTGGGTTTTATTTCTATCATTTCGTTCTTATACTTTTCCTTTCAACAGATATGTGAGAGTTTGAGGGCTGTGAGAGTTCGATCCAGGGAGCTCCATTTCTTCTGTATTGATTGAATTCAGTTCAGTGGCAATTTCTGTTGGTTCTTTCCTTCCTCTGGTTTAGCATTAGAAGGGAGTTCGTTTCTCTTTAGAATTCTTTTAGTTTGTTCTTTATGTTCCTTCCAGTATTGTAGATGGGTTGGCTAGTGTGATTTTAGAGCAGTTTTCTCCTGTACTTTCTTTTCAGCAGAGCATGGATTAGATAATTTTGGCTAGTTCGAGTTCAGATCTTTGGAGGAGTTCTACATATTTTTCTTTTGGAGTTTTTAGTTCGGTAATTGTGGGGTTTCTTCTTTACTGCAAGGGTTTGGGGATTGAATTTTCTTTTTTATTTCTTCTGTTAATGGTTAGCCAGGAGAGGGGTGGGAAATTCTTCCTTTTGAATTTCTTTATTTCTTCTAATGGTTAGCCAGGAGAGGGGTGGGAAATTCCTATTCTTCTGATCGTTCTTTTTTCTGTGGGGATTTATTTTGGTTTTTCAGCATTTTAGATTGTTCTAATTTTCTGTTCTGAGGAGACTTCGATCAGTAACTTTTGTCATTTCTTTATGTTCTAGAGGGTATTCAGAAGCAATTATATGTCCATCTTTTTTCTGTACTAATTTCCATTTCGTCTGTGTTTAGTTTCTGTTTCATCTTTGTTGTGAAGCCATCCGAGAGGTCTGAGCATTAAGGGAGAGAATTTGGAGTTTTATCTTCTTCTTCTCTTCGCTGCTGTTATATTGTTCTTACTACTGGCAGGGAGATCAGATGTCTGTACATTTTGCTTTGGATTGTCTTCTTTGCTGATTGTTGGGTTTATGGGAGGTTTGGTTGTGGGAGATAGTGAGATAGATCCAGCGGGTTGTGATTTTAAATTCTATTGTGTTTAGAACTCGATCCATTACATTTGTTTAATTCTTCTGTTCTTGGTTGAATGGTTGAGCTCAGTTTCATTGTCTCATTCTGATTTGATGTTTGTTTGAGAATGTTGATTGTTCATCCCCTGTGTTCTAGGGGTACATTGATTTGAAAATTTTCTTTTAAAGATTTCTGTCTGCCAATTTGATCCCTTAAGCTGTGAGGGTACAGTGATATCATATCTCTTTCATTTTCAATTCCACTTGTTCTTTCATTAAATTTGATCCATCAAGATTGTGAGAGATTTGGTCAGTGTTGTTTTCATATTCACTTTTAATGCATTGTCGTTAGAATGATTTCAAGTTAAAGTAGTTTAAATCAAATTCTATTCGGCCTCTCCGTGGATATGACATGTTCTCACCACTGTATGAGTTCATCTTTGTTATTTTAATCTTCTGAGACAGTTTAGAGGAAGTGCGCATATTGACTTGTGGGAGGGAACTCTGGACAACGAAAATGTACAGTCAACAATGTCGCGCGCATCATCTTGGCGCCGTTGCCGGGGAGGCATTAGAGTTTGATTTAGATTTGCTTTAATTTGATTTCATTTACATTGAGGTTTCATTTGACTTGTTATTGGGCTTTCATTTCAGATTTGCACACTTGGATATTGGGCTTGGAGATTTGAAGCCCATTGGAGGAGAGCTTGCTGATTTCATTTCTTATTCTCATTTAATTTAGCATTGTAGATAGAAGAGTGTGAGTGGAGCTTGTAGTGAGGATTTCTTGTACTCTCTGTGCATGTACAGAGATTTCTCTTCAGTTGGCATGTAATAATTGGACTTTTGGTGGTTTGATTGGTTTGATATTAGTCTATAGTACCACTTCATATTTTCTTAGTTAAATTTCATTTCATTTAATTCAAAAATCAAATAAAAATAAAAAAATAATAATCTAAAATTTAAAAAATTTTCCAAATCGCTCTTTCATGTTAGCCGTTTGTTTGTAAATAAAATTTCCATCCTCTCAGGATTAGAAACACATGTTTAGGACATTCATCATTTTAATTGTCATTTCATTTTTTTTTCTTGCATTGAAGAGAGCGGGGGAAAGGTAAGACCTCTACCACTTGTTTCATGCATTAGACTTAGCATTAGAAAACCCTTGTTTCAAACTTGATCTGTTGCATTTCATAATTGTAATTGGGACTGCTTAAGGGCTTAACCCATTAGAATAAAAAGATAAGATGAGGGATTTCATCACCCTTTCCTTTGCCCAAAAATCACAAAAATTTTCACATCTTTGCATTTGCCCAAACTTTTAATAAAAATCAGTAGACTTGGCCCTAGGGTTCATAATTAGATTTGTCCTTTCTTAAATTCAAACTTCTCTTTAAGTCTGGTGTCTAGGATTAGAGGTTAAAGAGCTTACGCTTAAGTGAGTCAGAGGTTATCTAATTGGGTCCTTGCGAAAGCAAGGGGGGCCTCCCTCTACCCACCTCTTACCTGGCCGGTACAAGAAGAGTAGGATTGGACTTAAGCAAGCATAAATCTGATTTTGAGAAAAATAACAAAAGTCCAAGGAACACTTAGTGGGTAGGTTAATTTGTTTTGAAAAGTGTTTGTTTGTTTGAGTTTGTTTAAAAATACATAAAAAAATCAATAAAATTTTTAAAAATTCAAAAATCATAAATAGAGGGCTTTTCCATTGTGTATGCTTGGTAGACGATCCTTGAACATAGATTTGGTTCAAGCTTTAGGCGAGATTGAGAGATTCTTTCATATGGCCAACCAAGAACAAATTCAAGCTGTCCAAGATTTCTACAATCCCTCCTATGAGTCATACTCTTATGATCCATACAACCCTGGTTGGAGAAATCACTCGAACTTTTCTTATGAAAATCATATGAACAAATGTCTCAAACTTCTTTCAACCAATCCATGTACGGTCAATCCTATCCAAATCAGAATCTGGGATTCGACCAATCTTCTTATTCCAGACATCAACAATTCCAAGGAAGTCAAAACTTCGATGAATTTTCTCATATCAATTTTCAGAAACATTCATACAATCAACCACCATCTTCTCACTCCAATTGGGAGGACAAAATGAATCAACTTCAAAACATGATGATGACTCTTTGTCAAACTATGCAAGAACAACAAAATCAATATCAAAATCAGAACCAAAATTTGCAACAAAATTTGGATGGATAGAGTCTCAGATTGCTGATGTATGTAGGAGGGAATTGGGTCAGTTACCAAGTCAAACTATAGCAAACCCAAGGAACAACCCTCCCGAATTTTATCAGAACCAGCAATATCATCAAGTCCAGGGGTACAGACCACTTGTTCAACCAAATGTACCTCCACTTCAAAACACACAACAAACTTTTGTTCAGAATATTCCTGCACCACAATTTCAAAATCAATTTATACAACATGACCATTCTCCTGCCCAAGCTAGGGGTCCCCAAGTGGAAAATGTGGAAATAGCGTCAACATTAAGAAATGAAAAAATCTTGATAAATCTTCACCCACACATGTCAATATTGAATGAGGACAAAGAAAAGAAACTGAAAGAGAAATTGAAGAAGGAAGTGAAGAGAATGTTGAAAAATCTAAGGGAAAAGAGAAATAATTGAAGAGCCTCTAGACACAATCAAAATAAATGAAGACCCAAGTCATTACATTCCAAGAGTCCCTTTTCCTGAAGCTTTATAGCCAAAATCTAAACCAACTGATAATGAAGAACTCTTGGAAGAATCTTCTGAGGAAAAGCAGAAGACCACCCGGTGCTCTAGGGTTTGAGGGAGAGGAAGGACAATTTAGTCCCATGTTTCAGAATAATGATCCATCACTTCCATTAGAATGTCCTCCTAAGGTTGAGCTAAAACCATTCCCTGATAATTTAAAGAACATCTTTCTAGGAGAGAACGAGACTTGGCCCATCCTAATTGCTAGCGATCTTGATGAAGGGCATGAGAAGAAACTAATTGAAGCCTTGAAAATTCATAGAAAAACTTTTCAAGTGCATGATAAGGTTTGGTTGTTTAATTCTAGGCTTCATGTGTTTTTGGGAAAATTGAAGTCCCGATGGGATGATCCTTACAGTGTTGTCAAAACTTGTGACAATAGTACTGTCATTATTCTTGATCCAAAAATTAGGCAATCATTCACTGTTAATGGGCAGAGGTCAAAACATTTTTTTAAAAGCCCACCTTCTTTAAAAATGGATTCTACCAAGCAAGCTGAGCCAAACAAAGCCTAATTGCGTCCGGCTGAAGACGAAATAAACTTAGCGCTTCTTGGGAGGCAACCCAAGTGTACAGATTTTCTTTATCAGGTAATTCTCTATCTTACTTTCTTTTCCTGTAAATAAGTAGGGGGGGAGAGGTAGAATAAGCATGCATTCACAGTCCCCATCCTAACTAGTGCTTCAATTTTCTTTTAGCTTGTACATATGCAAATAAAAATTTCACAATGTTTCATCTTTGAATAAAAATGTCTGGCATTGCACAATCTAGACTATGTGTCTGATCTTTAAACATTAAAATTTTGTAGTTGTCACACTCCTTTGCAAACATCCATGTTAGGTAGCCTCTAGTAATTGATTACATGTACTTCTTGTCTACCTTATGTAAGGATTTATGGCAAGAAGTTTTCATACACACACTACACAGCCACTTAGACTAGCTGAACCCGAATGTAGCAAATTTATTAAGGCTAGTAGGAGAGAGGTGATTGGTTTTCTCCCCTCCCCTTAAGTGAAGTGCGAAGGAAGTGAAGGCATGTGATCAAGGAACCTGACTGTTCATTCTTCTGTAAAGAGGAAAAGAAAAGAAAAAGCAAAAGCAAAAGCAAAGAAAAAAAATATATCCATGAAAAATGCCCCGGATCTGAGTAAAGTTGGACTCGCTACTCTTGAAAAGTGATGGGTTGTGCAGCATTGTGGATGAAAAAGAAAGAAAGAAATTTAGAGTGCACAAAGTGCAAATAAAGGGGCAAAGTCCTCAACTCAGCAAAACAATCCTCAAGGAAGTTGGGCAGAATGGAACTAAGAGAAACAACCCGATCTGACTGAGCAAAGATCTTATTTCACAAATCTTTTCTTCTCCCTCGAATTAATCTAATCTCAATCACTAGCTAAGGCAGAGGAGCTTCAGGAGGCTGATGTGAACTCTTAAGTGAGCTACTATTTGTGCACTAATTTCTTGCCATAAGCCCTTACAATTAGGAAAGACATATCTTTACGTTAATCTTTTACATGATGGCTGGTTAACATGAGACATTGTATCTTCTAGTCCTATATTTAGAAATAATTTTATTGCTAAGGGACTAGCAATATTCAAGTAGGGGGAGTGATAATTGCAAATTTTTTAGCGTTAAATCTCATATATATAGTTGAGTTTAGACATCTATTGTCTATAAATAATGTGTATTTGATTTTAATTTTTATCTCATCCATGGATAAATTTTCGAGCATTTTAGTTAAATTTTTGGGATAGAACACATGTTAGATTTTCATTTAATAAGTCATTGCTTTTATTCACTTTGAAAAATAATAATAATAATAAAAGCCATTTGTAAATAAATATTGTTACAATAATATTCTTGTAAATATCTTTAGTAGTAAATAAATAGGAGTTGTTAAATAAATAAAATTTTAAAATCCCACCCAATCCCTATAAATAAATAAATAAATTTTTTCACAAATACTTCACCACACCCAATCCCGATATGCCACATACCCCTACCTAACCCTTTTTTCCTTTCTTCTCCATCAGTCTTGGTGTCGGTGTGTGTGGAAGCTGATAGAAGCATCCGCAGGCGGCTGGAGCTCTGGGTCTCTGGCGATGGCGATTTGCTGGCGCTGGCGATTTGGAGGTCAGATGGGCCAGGGTGCTGTGGCTTGGGCATGGAGGTGCGCCTGATGTGCTCTGATGCATGCGGTGTGGCGCGGCTGGAGGTCTTGTGCGCGGCGACGGTGCCAGGAGCTGGGCCAGGTGCGTACGAGGCCAGGCATGAAGGCGATCTGGCTGGGGCATGGCGGGAGGAGCTCCCGTGCAGAGTGGGCCGTGCGGAGCTGAAGCTGGGGCGCGACCGGTCCTGTGTAGCTAGGAGGCTGGGCCGTGCGAAGCAGTAGCAGGCAGCCGGGTGAGGTGGCGATGGCTGCTGATGGGTGGAGGCGGTCATCGGTGCAGTGGCAGGGGCAGACTCCTGTGCGCGGCAGGCTATGAGTGGCATGGCTCTGGCGAGCTGGCGCCTGCCGGGGCTGGACGAAGGTGGTTTGTGCGCGACCTGGAGAGGCCAGGTGGTTGGCGACGGAGACCAGCTGAGCTGGCACTGTGGGTGCGATGCAGCTGAGCTGGCGGCGTGCGCAGGAGTGCTGGGAGGCGGGAAGCAGAGCTGAGGCAGATCTGCTGCCTATTTAAGGACCCCAAGGTCCTCTTCTCAAAGGAGTTCGGCTGGTTCGATTTTTTTTATAGGAATTTTGTTTTAGTTTTCTCTTCCCTGTAATTTCCCTTTCAGCAGAGCAAGGAGGGAGTTGTCTGGTTCGAAATTTCGGAGGATTCTTAGTCTCCATTTCCCTGTTTTTTTTTCTGTTCTTCCAGACTTCGCAGAGTACAGGAGGGTCAACTGGTTGGAATTCTTGGGTTTTATTTCTATCATTTCGTTCTTATACTTTTCCTTTCAACAGATATGTGAGAGTTTGAGGGCTGTGAGAGTTCGATCCAGGGAGCTCCATTTCTTCTGTATTGATTGAATTCAGTTCAGTGGCAATTTCTGTTGGTTCTTTCCTTCCTCTGGTTTAGCATTAGAAGGAGTTCGTTTCTCTTTAGAATTCTTTTAGTTTGTTCTTTATGTTCCTTCCAGTATTGTAGATGGGTTGGCTAGTGTGATTTTAGAGCAGTTTTCTCCTGTACTTTCTTTTCAGCAGAGCATGGATTAGATAATTTTGGCTAGTTCGAGTTCAGATCTTTGGAGGAGTTCTACATATTTTTCTTTTGGAGTTTTTAGTTCGGTAATTGTGGGGTTTCTTCTTTACTGCAAGGGTTTGGGGATTGAATTTTCTTTTTTATTTCTTCTGTTAATGGTTAGCCAGGAGAGGGGTGGGAAATTCTTCCTTTCTTCTGATCGTTCTTCCCCTTTTCTGTGGGGAATTGTTTTGGTTTTATCAGCATTTTAGATTGTTCTAATTTTCTGTTCTGAGGAGACTTCGATCCAGTAACTTTTGTCATTTCTTTATGTTCTAGAGGGTAATTCAGAAGCAATTATATGTCCATCTTTTTTCTGTACTAATTTCCATTTCGTCTGTGTTTAGTTTCTTGTTTCATCTTTGTTGTGAAGCCATCCGAGAGGTCTGAGCATTAAGGGAGAGAATTTGGAGTTTTATCTTCTTCTTCTCTTCGCTGCTGTTATATTGTTCTTACTACTGGCAGGGAGATCAGATGTCTGTACTTTTTGCTTTGGATTGTCTTCTTTGCTGATTGTTGGGTTTATGGGAGGTTTGGTTGTGGGAGATAGTGAGATAGATCCAGCGGGTTGCGATTTTAAATTCTATTGTGTTTAGAACTCGATCCATTACATTTGTTTAATTCTTCTGTTCTTGGTTGAATGGTTGAGCTCAGTTTCATTGTCTCATTCTGATTTGATGTTTGTTTGAGAATGTTGATTGTTCATCCCCTGTGTTCTAGGGGTACATTGATTTGAAAATTTTCTTTTAAAGATTTCTGTATGCCAATTTGATCCCTTAAGCTGTGAGGGTACAGTGATATCATATCTCTTTCATTTTCAATTCCACTTGTTCTTTCATTAAATTTGATCCGTCAAGATTGTGAGAGATTTGGTCAGTGTTGTTTTCATATTCACTTTTAATGCATTGTCGTTAGAATGATTTCAAGTTAAAGTAGTTTAAATCAAATTCTATTCGGCCTCTCCGTGGATATGACCTGTTCTCACCACTGTATGAGTTCATCTTTGTTATTTTAATCTTGTGAGACAGTTTAGAGGAAGTGCGCATATTGACTTGTGCGAGGGAACTCTGGACAACGAAAATGTACAGTCAACAATGTCACGCGCATCAGCCCTCATTATACCGGTATGGTTATACCAACCCACGTCGGTATAGCGAGTGCTGCCAGCCACAGTGGGATATTTACCCAACGATACAAACAGCTGAGATACACGCGAATATATATAACAGAGTAGCGGAAGTAAAAGAGAACTATCTCCATTCATTCATCATCCACATTAAACATACATGCAGTTTACAATTTGCAAAAGGAACTAGAGTTCACATGAATTAAATTGCTGAAATAGAAATACAAAATGTCCACATATTACATTCTTTTAATGATAATTCTAATACAATGTTCAAGTACATACTAAGAAGTACACAGTCACAAAGATCTCAAAACTGGCTAGTCTCCACGCTCGGAGTCCGTCTCTGCTGCCTCCTCCGAGGGTACTGTGTCACCAACTATACCTGTACGCCGAAGCAAGGAGTGAGTCCAGGGACTCAGCAAGTAACACTATGCATGATATACACGTACAAGTCCTAGCGGTTTCTACATGCACATTACAATTAGTAACACATAGCATGCTAGTCCATTTAAGTTCTCAACCTATCATGAAGGTTCTACAATTTTATACATAACACATGCTTTCAGATTTCAAAAATAACATTCACCTATCACATGGTCTCTATTCAATTCACTCACGAGACTTTAATCGAAACGTGAGAGCTATTGACATGAACAATTTGCATACATGAACGGGGAACATAATTAGCATGGATTCCACATGTTCTTAAGTACATACATAACTTTTATCATACTTTAGGTTGCTGATCTCACATGGTCCAATGACTATAAACCTACACATGAAAGCTACCACTTTGCTAAACATAACACATGAACAATCCATCATGCCATTTTACTCACATACTCATTTGTTGTTCCTAACATGGATTCTAAACACTTTTGCACACACAAATATGAGAATAATAACATGCATTTTCTAAATTCACTTGGTTTCAGATTTAGTTTCACATGGTTTCTATAACACATTTACATATCTAAGATTTCACATTTTTCTTTACACTAGTTCCCTCTTTCACATGGTTCACTTTACACATACACATTCACATATCACTTACACATTTACACTTTACACATTACATTACACATATTTTAGTGCCGTGACACATAGTCCAAACCACCAAAGAAGGACACAAACACATCACATCACATAGACGCCATCTAGGCAATACAATGGCGACTCTTGGACTGCGCAGACCGGGAGAACAAGTCTCCACCCTAACCAGTGGTACTTGTCCACCTCCAGGATTTCCCCTAATGCCCTTAGGGTCACTTTAACACAATGAACTTTCTCAGGGGACTTTTCCCTGATACGGCTCCACTGCCTTCTCGGAAGCAGTATCACATTGGCACAGTTTACACTTTTACACATTTACCGTTTTACACATGGTTTTACACTTGACACTCTTCATTACATTCACACTTTCTTACTCACATGAACACCTCTGTTTTTCCTAACATGGTACTACAGAGTTTTCAAGGTTCAACACACAGTAAACACATCAATCATGCTGGGTTTAAACAAAATATAATCACATTTCGATCATATGCACGAATTATCACATTTCACATGAAAGCACATAACTTTTTATTTACTATTCCAATTGACCTGAAATTTTAACCACATGCTGTTTTCGGGTTCCAAATCATACCCTCAATTTTTCAGATTTTTCTGAGCTAAATAGGATTTACAGAAAATCAAACACCTAATTAGCGTATTATTCACAACTTAAGCTAACATAGGTCTAACACATTTGAAATTCATCCACTTACAGTTTTGCACAGAGAACACTAACGCATGATTTCAGAATACAACATCATCCTAACTCATACATCTATAAATCCGTTACCACAACCATTTTACATGCTTTCATTTTACCGAACCGAACTTACTAACAATTCCACAAGTATGCATGAATTACCAAAAATTCAGAACCTACATACATGTCCCACAATTCTTCATAAATAGACTGAAAACAAGACATTCAACTAATCCTAATCATGGAACATTAATTTGCAAAAATTTTCTACAAGTTATGCTCACAATTTTTACAAGATGTCATTACCCCACATTCACCATTACATCACATTCATCCACAACCACAATGCACAATATACATAGAGTATAAGGTGTACAATATATCCTCATCGCATAAAACATACCGAAATTAATATACAAGAGGGACAGAACAGCTCACTGTTCTGTTCAGAAGAACTAGACGGCGGTCTCTGGCCGCTGAATCAGAGTCAGCGGCATGGTCGATGGACGCCAAGGATGAACTGGGCGTCCAGGGACCTTGCCGTCTACTCAGGTCTGTGCAGAAAACACAGACCCGAGCTCTAAATCTTGGGTGAAATGGAGGGTCTAGGACTCGAGATAAATTCCATAAAAATGTTAAAAACCACCTAGACTCATATGGGAACACCATAGATAGGTTACTTGCCTCTCTAAAATTCCTCCAAGAGATTTATGGCTCGAAGAAGACCTCCTTGGGCAGTTCCAAGAAGTTGCAGAAGTGCCTCCAAGATTGCCTTCCTCCGAGCTCCTGGGTGATCTCCACGCCGAGGGGATGATGGGGAGGCCTTCCCCTGTGCTTCAGCTTCCTCCTTGATGCAGAAGATCTTCAAATGAACCTCCAAGGGGTCGGATTTGGGGGTTCAAAAATGGGTTTTTCTCACAGCTCACCTAGGGTTTTTCTTTCTCACTTCTCTCCTCTTGCAAGGGTGAAGGGAAAGAATGGGGAGAGCCATTTCGGGTTCAGACCTAAAGAGGGTCTTTCTCCCACTCACTAGGGTGATGGGACACCCTCAGAGCCGTTGGGGGACATCCCCCCAATGGTTGCCATGCCTTGCTTCAGAAGACAGCAGCTCTGCTGCGCATGCAGGCCAGAGAAGTCGACGTCCAGATCGCTAGACGCCGGAATTAGGGTTGGCGTCCAGGGCTGGACGCTAACACCACCTCAACGGCCTGGGGATTGACGCCAAAAGGGCCTTCGTCCAGAACCCTAATTTATGCAGAAACCAAGCATACCAAGCTTCTATACTTGCAATATGTACGTAGCATTATATTCATACTATCATCATGCAATACATACATTATTTACGTTTAATATAAACACATGTACACGTAATTATACTATCTTAATATCTACGTAAATACGTACATACATACTCAACACAATATACACACATAAATACGAAAAATACGACGGAAAATTCGAGGGTCTTACATGGGGTGTTGCTGGCTGGGGAGGCCAACAGAGGCGGAGTGGTGCCGATTGGGGAGACCAACTCTCAATAGAGGTGGGGGGGGGCTCTGACTGGTAAGGCTAACGCTCAACGGGATGGGATGGCCAATGGAGGGAATGGACAACCGAGGCACATATGGCGGAGGTAGACTGGTGGTCCGAAGAAAGGAGATTAGTTGAGAGATAGAGAGTGAGAAAGAGAAAGACAGAGAGAGGGAGAGAGGGAGAAGGTAGGAGGGTGGGAGAGGCACTTGCTGCAAAGAGGGTCTTCGTGCAAACTCTGAAATTGCCGGTGGTGGAGTAGCATTCGTTGCACATCAGAGTCGTAGGAGGGGCGCCGAAGTGGCAGGTAGCCAGGGTGGCCGTCGGGGATGGCAGAGCGAGGGGGGTTTTGGATTTGGGAGTTCGATCGTGGAGGGAAAATGGGATTTTGGTACTGCGATCTCACTGGAAGGGATGCACCTCGATCTCGCAGGCAGGGATGGCCTCAATCTCGCAGAGCGCGGGGGAGGAGAGGGGGGACGGCAGAGCGTGGGGGAGGAGGGCTTTGTTTTGAGAGAGAGAGATGGACTGTAGTTGATAGGGGAGGAGGGTTTTGGGGTTTTATTTTGAGAGAGAGAAAGGTTGAGAAGAGGCGAGATTTGTGTGAGAGAAGACCGCCAGCAAAATTTTTGGGTCTATTCTTACGTTCTTCAAGTTTTTACGTTTAGTCAAAATTTATTCTTACGGTGTAGTTACGATATTGGAGATGTAATATTAAAATATTAATAAATTTTCTAACAACCATAAGTACAGTAGCTAATATCCTTACGAAACGAGAAACCGTAACCAACTTTCCATAAGTGTTGTCCACTTTTGTTGTACTGTGTACACTCTCCCCAAAATAAAGTAAATCTTTTATTATAAATTTATCCTCTCTCATCTCTCCCTTAAAATCCTCCCGTCAAAGTGGACTTCCTACCACGGCAAGTAGGTGATTCTACCCTTAGGATCCAAAAAAGAGCATCTCATTTGTACGGTCTCCTTCCATAGGAATTCTTGGAACATGAGAGGTGTACATGCATCTACGTTATTATTATTTATCAATTTGCTCGTTAGGCCTAACAAGGATACACATGGGGCGGTGGGGTACTGCTGAACTTGCGAAGATCTCTCAACCACCAGTTAGCTGTACTGTTTGGACTTGTTGACCATACATGTCCACTCCCATGTGTCTCTAGTATAGTTTGCAGATAAGCTAAAGAATTTGCAATCCAAACCCTGTTAATTAAGTGTTCCCACTCTGCATGTACATATGAATCAGTCGTGCGAATCCCTCCATTAAAGTCATATGAATTATACAACTAATTAAGTGGATGATCAGATTGCAGCCTAGACTTTTGTAAGCACATTATTCGAGCTTTTGACAGAGTATTTCGTAAGGATCAATTAATTTGTTCACCAATTGGTATCCATTTCGTTGGAGGCTTTGACACCGATGCTGTGCCCCCGGCATTCATGGCACTTGATCTGACTAAGAAGGGTGATCGATATTGGTCTCCAGGAGAAATTAACTAATTAATTAACATCGGTGAACTTAATAACCCTGTACGCAACCGCGATATTTAATGCAAACTGTGGACTTGCTGGCCGTCAATAGACCTGGCCAATTGTTCTGGTCTTCTTGCAGCTGTATCTTAATTGCATGGAAATTTCCTGATCAGTACTTTAATATTGCTATCAGAAATTAAGGATGCATGGATTCAAGGGGCAACGCGTACGTCAAAGAAGTTGCGTCTCGCGATCGGCCATGCACCTGTGGTCCACCAATATTACTATTAGATATGCTCACGTAAGAGATAGCTCTGTATATATATCACGTAATCGCATAAGATAATCAGCTGCATGGGACCCCGGAGATTAAGTGGCCCTAAGTATTCGCAACTTAATTGCTCTAGTAACAAGAGGTATATATCATGCATACCCTGTAACCTCAAGTGTGCAATTTGCGTACCTTTTTTCTGTAACCTGCTCTGGCCGGCCGCCAGGTGAAATAAACTACGTACTCCCTTTCTTCTTACCTGAAAAACATGCAATTTGGCCTTACTTTATGCTGGGTTCGGCTACATCAGCAAAAAATAATCTCTTTGGCTCAGGAAATATATTTTTCAGGGTTGTCGATCCCACCTCACAACAGTGGGAGGTGTATTTTGTACATCTGTATGATGCCATGATATATATATATATATATTGCGCAATAGCATGCAGCAATACTATATACAACCGCACAAGTATCTGGCAAACACCACTTTGTAAGTTGCAAGAGGACGAATACAATATATGTATGTGTGTATATATACATATGTATCAATATATTTCTTTCTATACTTTCCTTTTTGTGAGCTCCTCTTGTGGTATACGGTCGGTCCTTCTTGCCCCACCAAGGCTGGGGGGCGATGGGAGCGGCATGCCACATATATGATCACTGCAGACAAAGTTGAGCATGGATCTTCGACATTTCCATGTGATGGAGGCGAGGACGTGGCTCGTCCCCTCAGCGGGTGAGGACCCGTTAGTGTCCCCATTAAGCTCTGGTCCCCATATACGTATTATACGGTACGTCTAGGAGAACCAGGACGGTTTTCTTTAAAAATGATATAGGTGAATACCAACTTAAAAATTTTAATTAATAATATAGTACTTTTTGACCGTCAACGGGCGTGATTTAAAAAAAAAATCATGGAATAACCGATTTCTTTACTTTCTGTAAAGTAAGACCGATTTCCTTCTTGTGTGCAGCAAAGGTTTTGGTTTTTTAAAAATTAAATCATTCTTTTTTAATTTTATATCTAAATAATATCTAATCAAGATGAAATTTCAAACATAAATTTATTAAAATATGATACATTTTATGATGATTTTAGTATAATTTTTTAAAATAAAATTTTACCGAGTGAAAATTATCTCAAACATTAATAAATTGAATTAATCTCGATATCCGTACTTCGGTAATCCTCAATGTTCATATTTTTAGAATCAACATATTTTTCTAGTAATTATGATACTTTCATATTCAATTATGTTACCGAAGTCCGGTAACGCCGTATCGAGGCACACATGTCTTAAGATAATATCGGAGTTATATTAATAATATAAGAGTATCTCTTATTAAAAAATAATCATATTTACTATTTACATAAAATTTAATTATTTGTAATTAGTTTTTTAAACACTTTTATATTATTAATATAATCTTAATACTGTAGCAATCCTATTATTTAATAAATGAGAGTAACAAAACTCCCGCTAAAAGGATATATATCCACCGCCATGACCTTAAGTTACTGCGGAGTGTCTGTGGGATGCGATTTTGAAGCAGCTATCGTATGGCCATGTTAAGGTGGCGGGTTATACCATCGCCGTGTTCATCTTGCCGTTACATTTTTAATTTAACTAACTCTTATTTATTAAATAATCAAGTTATTTTAGTATCAAAATTATGTTTATAATATATTATTTTTTATTTAGAGACACTCTTGTATTATTAACATAACTTCGATATTATCTTAAGACATAGTATATATCTCGACAGAGCGTCATCGAACTTCGGTAACATTAATATGAAATCACTATAATTAACAGAAAAATATGTTGATTCTAAAAATATAAATATTGAGAATTACTAAAGTGCAGATATCGAGATAAAATTAATTTATTAATTTTAAAAATATTATCACTCGAAAAATTTTATTTTAAAAATTAAACCAAAATCATCGTAAAATGTATCACATTCTAATAAATTTATGTTTGAAATTTCATATATTATTTAAATATAAATTAAAGATAATAATTTAATTAAAAAAAACAAAACCTTTACTTCAATACACAGGAAGCAAATCGGTCTTTCCATGACCAATTTTCTTATTATATATATTTTTAAAAAGATCGTGACAATGCGGTCATTGACGGTAAAAAATATATTATATTATTAATTAAAATTTTTAAGTTGCTATTTACTTAATAACCATTTCAAAATATGCCATTTTGAAAGAAAATCCTACACCTTACGGTAGGAAGTAGAAAAATAATATCAAAAGGGGAGAGTTTGGGACGATGGACTTGTTTGCTTGATTGCGAAACATTGTAAAAGCTATATATATATATATATAATTGTGTCATTTTTACTATATTTGTTCGGGTGTTTGTTTGCATATAAATAATGCAAATCAGATTCAGCTCCGTATATATGTAGTCAACTGAGACATCATTCCAGGAATAGAGAGGAACGACGCGCGATTCAAAAACGGCAGAATTGAAACTGCTCTGAAAATTGATTTTATAAGTAGGTCTAGATAACTAAGTATTTATCTTAAATTTTAGTATAGTTGAAAATGGACTTGATTCGAAACTCCAATTCATGGAAACACAATCATAATTGTATATAACATCAGATGACATGTCTATCATCTATTGCAGAAAAAACAAAAAAACAAAAAAAGGGATATGCTCGAATCCAGAATCTCTAGCTATCATGCAGTGGAGCCCCATATATATAATAGACGAGGATGTGCCTTGCCTTGGATTTATTAAGAAGAACTAAAGTCATGTTTGTTTGGTATCCGGATGGATAAGATATAGAATGATGATATTTTAAAATTTTAAAAATAATTAAAATTTGAAAATATCTTCATTTTATTTCCGATTCATCTCGATATCAAATATAGTCTTAAAAATAATTTCTAGATATACAGGACATAATATTCATTTGCATGTGAAAGGAGATCATAAAAGAAATGTATAATTGGATATACAAAGTAGGACACCGAAACTAGTGAACCAAAAAGAATAAGTTGTCAAGATCCGAAATTAAGTGGATATATTGGGCGGAGTGTGCGTTGAATTGATGCCCTATTATTGGTCAATCATCTTCCAAACGATACAGCCGTGTTCTCATATGACTTGATTAACCTTCTGGTTCATATGGAAGTGATAAAATAAGATGCTTATGTATTTTTTTATTCCTTATAAAATTTATCTTGTCTCTATGTCTTATTATCTTTTCGGTAAATAATGGTAATTAAAAAAGTAATATGTGACTTACTGCATGAACATCTAAATCTGTAGCAAGTATTCCTCCTAATCAATTTTATGACTCCAGACTTAACAATAATTTTTAGGCAGACTTTATTATATGATCTTACTCTCCCATTCAATCGAGTATTTTTTTGTTTAACGGGGAATGTAGTGTAGTGGTCTTCATCATGTCTGCATAAAGTTTGGGAGATCGTAGATTCACATCCTTGGAGAATTGAATATGAGTTAGGTAGATCTCCCAAAAACCGAACCCAAGATCTCTCTGTCATGAGGCATGGCCCTTACCGTTCGACCTATTAGCTAGGAGTCCTCTAATTAAATATTATTTATTATAAATATTGATTTAGTTTGAGGTGTGTATCTTGTCGTTGTGACTACTCGTAGGATCGAGAAGAAGACTACTAGAGTCTTCTTCATTATTTTCTTGCTCCAAACACCTTAGAATTCGATGGTGATACCTCTTGTGAGAAGTCTATCATTAGGGAGAAAGAGAGAGACTGTTGGGAGCAAGAATATATCAACCCCAAAAGGATAAAAAATAACCATGGGATCTCTCACAGGGAGTGATATATAGAGTCCATGAGACTCATGGGTGACAACCGCCTATGCGGTTGTCTCCATCCGAAAGGTTGCTTTGGCAACCTTTGGTGCCTCACGTGGGCAACCAACCAATGGGGAGTTCCCATTGGTTAACATCTCCCACTTGCCCATAAAAGACATAGTAAAAATGTCAGTTACTCACTAAGAGTAATTCATCTTTAGAAACTTGCTTCACAATTATTCATACGGCGAATGGAGTGAGCGACTTTACAAAAGAAATACCACAGGTGAGTAGTGACCTATTAAGTTATCACCAAAAGTAACATATCACAATACTTCTAAGAAATCTCGTAGTGCCCTATATATCTTCAATATTCACGAGCTGCGACATCCTGGATCTCTTAAAAAACTAGCGACATCAAAACTCGAATGTTTTGTACACATGACTTTATCGCCACTAGGTCGACAGAGCCCCTCGAGGTATGAGCCACAAAATATGGCGCAATATTTAGATGTCTTTCCTGAGTTCTTATGTCAATTCAATTAGTCTCGACCGCTTTCCTAGTTATGTCCTGCTAGACTATATCAACCATAGCCTTAAGGAGCACGTTAAAGTAGCGACATCAAGCTTCATTTTCATGACATAGATCTCAAGTTCTAAGGGTATAAGTGGATCAATAAATTATGATCTAAGACCTCACACAATGATGAAGCAGAGATCACATTCATCATTCTCTTTAACGGTTGTCTAATGCACATGTGGTATGGGACACATGTTATGGTGTGTGAACGTACTTTAAACACCACAAAAAAGAATTAAAAGAAAAAAAGATTTTTTTTAATAAAAGAAAAGAGTGGAAGAAATGAAAAGAGTAATGATAAAAGGAAGAAGAAGAAAGAGGAAAGTGCATGTGTGCACTAGATATGGAGTGTGATCATCCGGTATGCGTGGATACCGAAGGAGAGAGCAAAGGATAGGTTACTTACCTTCACTCGAAGAAAGCGGGAGTTGTGTTGTGGGTTGACTCTTACTTTTCCAACCGACTGGACGGCGAAGAAAACTTTAGCTCTTGGTTACCTTGCAAGGAAATAGACAAGCAAATAAGTGAAGCAATGATTAGAACAAGTTGTGTAGCATCAAATCTAAAAGAACTAAAAAGAAAACTTGCATGGGCTTGAACACACCTTGTGGTGGTGTTTTAAAATCCCTAAGAATATGGGTGTGAGGTGAATGATGTTGTAGACACCCGTTTCTAGCTAATGAGTTAAACCATATTTCTTGTCACCTTAGTAGGCCCCTAGTTGGTCACTCACCTTGAGCCCATCATTAGCCTTGTTTTGAGCCCATTAACAATTTAAATTGCCTTGAAATCACACCCATTATCAATTTGAGAGAGTCCTTGTCCATTAATAACTCTTATCCTTTCATATGGTTGGTTGATAATTCACAATTATTCGATTTTATAGTCGCGACGCATCGTAGCGCCGCATCTCAGTGTCGCATCCCTGCAAGCCGCTGCGACAGTCCATGCATACTCATGCACGTGGGCTTACTGTCACGACGCTCCGCCCCGTCGCGTGTCCAAGGTCGCGGCCCTACGATATGCCGCGACAGCAGCTGCGCATGCAAGCCTTCGCAACTACCTCCTATTTATCCTCCCATGGGTTTATCTTTATCCTTAGAGAATATCTCAACCCCTTGGGTGAGATTTGGGCCCTAGGGACTCTCTTGAGGACCCCAAGGACTCTCCCATACGAATTTTTAATGGGATTTATCTCTCATTTGATTTATTTTTCACCATAATTGGATATTCTCTCTCAAGGGTCTATATAAGCAAGGTATCCCCCTCATGGACGGGGGAGCTCCCATTTTCACCCCGAAGGGCTGTCGAAATCTCCTCTCACCAACACTTAGCCTCGCTGCCACCTATTTTCACCATTTCCTTCACATTCCCCTCCACCAAAACACCCTCATTTCACCATTTATGGAGCATGGAACGTGAGAAGGGCGACTCCTGCTACCTCCTGAAGCTTTTGCACACTCATTGGGACTGCATTCACGCCAGGGAGTCGTCCTAATGGGACTCATCTTCTCCCCCTCTCTTCCTCCTTTATTTCTACATGCATTTTTATGTTGTTTCTAGTTAGATCACACTCACCACATACCCATGTTTTTCACACACCCAAAGGGGTTTAAAACCACCCCAGGTGCGTTCCTACCATGATTCTCCATTTCCTCTCATTTTTACAATAGATACTATGCTTAATATTTTCTAATAGGGCTTTTTCTTGTTTCTTCTTTCTTTTGGCAGGCACCCAAGCTTTTCCACGAGGAGCTCTTGTTCTCCAGCCGGCTGGAGGACGGGAAGAAGGTCCACACACGACATCTCCCGCACACAGAGAACGCGACAGCGGAGGACGACGCGACAAGAGACGCGTCAGGCTGCAGCGACGCGTTACCAGCGTCATTGCGGCAGGTAAGACTGCCGCGACACCAGGTCCGCCTCCTTTCTCTTTTCATTTCCTAGTTAAGTTAGCCCTTGTCATTTTCTACTCGTTAGGCAACTTACTAGGTGGCGATCACATTCCTACTTTCTAAACTACTAGTTTTAGTACATGTTCGTGTTGAGGGGAGGGGGGGCATAACCCCCGTGATTACACCTTTTGGCGATCACGGTGGACCTTCAGTGCTACCCTCGTGGATTTAGCCTGCTTGCTTGCCATGTTTTCTTCTTTGTTTGCCATTTTAGTGCCCTGTTAGTCTACATGTTTTTTGTTTCCTGCTTTTTTGTCCCTCGGTTCGTGTCGCGGTGTATTGCGATGACGCGATAAGGTCGCGGCCCCCGGAAAGGATGCGATAGCAGGTCAGTGTTTCTTCTTCTTATATCTGCCTTTTCCTATTTCTATGAGATCATGCATCTCTGTTCCTTGTCTTTGTATCATGTATTTTCATGTTTTTGAATGTTAGAATCCTGTTAGGGTTCGGGTTTTCCTTTTATTTCGATCTGTAAGTTTTCAGGACCTGTCGCGGCTAAGAGCTAGGATGCGACCAGGTCGCGTCGAGGGTGAACGTCGCGTCAACAGGTACACTTTGTATGTTAATGTTTTGCTTCATGAGTCGGTTTCTGAATGATTCCTGATCCATGCTGTATTAGTTTAGTGTTTTCTGCCTTTATTATCTGTTATGATAGTCTGTGTGAGTCTAGTTTGGTGACTTTCTTTGTTCTCGGGGCTCTATTCTTATCGCAGAAGACCGCCCTGTTGCGATAGGGTCGCGGTGTACACGGCCGCCGCGACTCTGCCCGAGAGCTATTTGTTCACCCTGTTTGGTTTTTACTTGTCACTTGTGCATACATTTTGGGCACTTAGGCCCTTGCATACACTACTCACCCCATTTGTTCAGGTTCCCCCTTGGTTGAGTGAGCCCTCTCACCTACAAGCACTCGTTGGCTGACTCGGACCCACCTTCCGAGGACCTCCGTATGTCCTCGTGACCATACGCAAGTTGCAGTTCATCGGGCCAGTTGTACCCGTTGTGCCCATTAGTCTAAGCCACCCCTTGCGTGTGAGTGTCCCACCCCTTAGCTACACCGGAGGACTCGAGTTCATACCTATGAGGGTCCACTTGACCGAGTGACATCCCCTTAATTAATTCATCTAATTAAGGTCAAGTTCGAACCTTAAGAAATTTGCGCATTAATCATGACAACTTGAGTGTTTCGGTTCATCCCTTCTCCTCTCAGTCTTTCTTTTGTGTTAGAATCTAGGTGTTGTCAGTATCACCTCCTATTGGTTTTGGGGGTGCATGCGTCATTGTTTAGGGAGATCGAGTCAGTCCCCTCCAATCCTTGTATTCTATCATAATCCCTTGTTCGACATGGACCAATTCCGGGTCCTTGCCGACGATGTCCTGCCTATTGGGCTGCTCGAGGAGGTGGCCCAACCCTCTACCGCCACACCCGGGGCGTATCCAGCCTCCCCTCATCACCGGGAGTCAATCCTGTCCTCCTTCTCCTCCAGGGGGGGAGGACCCCCACTCACAATTCAGTCAACTCCTTCCCCATCTCACTCCGGACCAAGTCCGAGAGTTTCTAGCCGCTACCAAGGGGAAGCGACCTTTATCTCCCCCGGGTCAGAGTTCAGTCCGATCGGCGGATTCCTTCGCCCATATCGCCTCAGCACCCCATCTTCCTTCCTCAGGGGCAGACCCCACACCCCTCCATCCTCGGGCAATCCATTTCTCGGAACCGAGCTACCTTCCTGCACGAGAGGTCTGACCTCGATCCCCTCCAACTTCAACATATTATACGGCCGAACCTGCTCCCCTCCCCCGTGAGAGGTCTCACTCTTTTGAGCAATCTCGCTCCCTTGTTTCTGCACATCATGATCAAACCCCCTCCGACTTCTTCGCGGAGTGGACAAGTATGAAAAAGGAGCTACATGATCTCAGGAGGCAAATTGATCCTCGCAAGGTAGCCGATATTGCTCTCCCATCGTTCCAATACCTCCAGGTACCACCCCAGTCGGAGCTCCCTATTCATTTAAAGGATTTTGTTTATGAATCTGCACCACACAAGTATGACCGCCATCTCATGGCATACTTGTTCAGAAAATTCTTAGATGGTTTTACTCTTTGCCCCCGAAGAAGCCGAAGATTTCCAAATTGTACAAGAGAGGTTCTTGTAGCAATTCCAAGATCGGGTTGGACCCGAATACTCTTTTGTGGATCTAGTTGCTGAAAAGATGAAGCCCGAAGAGGAGTTCTTGACCTATGCTGACCGGTGGCGTTCATTGGCTGCCAAGGTCCGCTGCCCTATGCCGGAGGAGGAGAAAGTAAAGCTCTTAATCTCCAATGCCTCCCCAACCTACCGAGCCATCTTGGCCATGAACGACATTACTACCATGCACCAGCTATATAGCCGATCCCGTTTCATTCAGACCCAACTCAAGGACTCGCCTATACATTCTATGTTTGAGACCCCTAAGGCCCGTTACACCAAGAAGCCGCAAGGCCCAGTTACCAAAGGGATCCAGACCAATGAGCAAGTGGGTGCCGTTAGTAACCCCCAAGGCTCGGTAGGTAGGGCTCCATATACTCAGCAACCTCAGCAGCCGTGGAACAACAATAGACAACAACCTCCTCCAGGTCAGAACCCTCCGCAAGATCAGCGCCAATATTCCCAAGTTCCTCCGCCTCAAAATGGCTATGCCCCCATAATGCCCAATGGACCCAAAAGAGCCCAATATCCCCCTCTGCCTGAGTCTTTGGCCGATGTCTTTATAGCCCTCATGTTAAATTGGAATATGGCGACGGATCAAACAAAGTATTGTGTCTATCATCGCCATCCAGGCCACAATGTGTCAGATTGTTTCCAATTCCGGGACATAATATATGATCTTCATGAGTAGAACCAAATTGATTGGGCAGAAATGAAGAGGCTAATCTAGACATTGAGGGACCAACAGGGTCAGAGGCAACAACAGCAACAGCAGAGGCGACAGCAGCCGCAGCAACAACAACAACAACAACAACAGTTCCAACCCTTCCAACAGTAGTACCAGCAGCAACAACAACAACAGCAGCCACAGCAGCTGGCAAATGACCTTGGCATAATCCGAAATCCCATGCCACAACATCAGCCTGCTCCAAACCCCCAACCTGCTCCACCACCTCCCCCACCCGCACATGTTAACCCTGTCATCCACCACCCACCGCCAGAAGCTCTATGGGCCTTCGACGATGAACACGAAGTGGGCCAGCTTCTGGTAATATCCCATGTCACATCCACTACCCCCGCGCCTACATCCACTGTGCCTCCCTCCTTTACACCCACTGTTGCCGCCATCACCTCACCATCTTACAACACCTCTGTCATATCACCCATTATCCCTTCGCCTAGCAACGTCTCTTTCTCCCCTACGCCAACGCCATTACTAGCCAACCCCTCCATTCTTGACACCTCACCTCCTCCACTCCACCATAACCTTGCCCTGAGGAGCGGGCGGATGTTCCATCGGATGTACCCTAATACATCCATGCCCATGCCAGGTCAACCAGCGCAGCAATCCAGCACCCAAAAGCAGCCAGATATGGAAGAAATAGATCCGGTCCCAGGGACCCAATATGATATTTTAAAGCATTTGGATCAGACCCCTGCCAAAATCTCTATATTAGAGCTAATCAAAAGGTCACAAACTCATCAAGATGCCCTAAGGGCCTTCCTGCAGAGGGTCATGGTCAGTGAAGACATGAACCCTGATAATCTGCCTTCTGTACTTTCATTTTTGAATAGGGGACCCACTATTACCTTTTCTGATGGTGAGCTAGCTACCCCTGAAGCCAGAAAGATGCCTTTATGTGTAACACTCACCATAAATAAAGTGGCCATTGACGTAGCGCTAGTGGATACATGAGCCTCAATCAATGTTTGTCCACTGAGCACCCTAAGAGCCTGCAACATCTCAGAATACCAGCTGCAGCCTACCCCCATCACTATAGCTGCCTATGACAATTCCCGGCGTGCCTGTCATGGGGTTATCACGTTGCAAGTAGAATTAGGACCACTCGTCATGTCAGTGGAGTTTTATGTGCTGAATATTGATCACACTTACAAGGCCATCTTAGGGCGCCCGTGGATTGAGTCACTAGGGGCAGTGCCTTCCACGACACACCAATGCTTGAAATTCCCCTTCCAAGGGTGGATAGTCAAGGTGAAGAGCGTAGCAACGACCCACATAGTGGAAGCAGTTGAGAGGGTATTACCTTCAGTGTGGCCATCAAATAAGCCCGTCATTTCAGTGCTCGATGTCAATTACCCCTGGGCTTATACATTCTCTTCTAACTGCCCAATCGGGTCCCCATCTGTGGTAGTTGTTAGAAAGGATGTGACCACGAATGCAAAAGGTTGGGATATCATGTTCAGGCTCGGTTATCAATCAGGGAAAGGTTTGGGTGCTCATCTCCAAGGGAGAACCAAAATAGTGGCTAACACAAAGAAGTTCACAAAACATGGTCTAGGATACTCAGAATGGGATCCGTTCTCATCTTCTGCGCAGTCAGACTATGGCCCACTCACCTGGACATTGTATGAACATTTTTTCAGAGGGCCTGTGCAGCCTGGGTACAATACTACAGTAGAAGAAGCTCCAAAGTCAGCATACCAAGCCCTAGAAGCACAACGACCCAACAAGAAGAAGAGAGCCGAGACAGATACAGAAGCACCTGATCTTGAAGATTTGATTTCATCACTCAGCCTGTTATTTGAGGAACCAGAAGCCGAGAAAGAAGAGCCAGAATCAGAGGATCTCAGCCGCTTGTTCAGTGAGGATGACGAGCCACAGTCTCAGGCAGCAGCATTATCAACGTCAGCAGCCACCACCAAGCGACAGTTGCTTGGATTTGGTGAGGAAGTTGAGATAGTCAGTTCAGCCATTCAAACAAAGGAGCTCTGGCCAGGGTTTTCCCGGCCCTCCAGTCATTTTATTTCATCCATCATTGTTTATAATTTCGATTTCATTCCCTTGTCTCCTCCTTTCATTCTCCAATTCTCTCCCGATGCTGTTGAAGCATTGGTCCGCCCTTCGCCTCTCTTCACCATTTTTCTTAATGGCTCGGTTCTGTCCTTTTCCCGAAGCCTCTTGATATAATGTAGTTCTTTTCATTAGAAAAAAAATCAAATAAAAAATAAAAAATAAAAAATCCAAAAAAATGTGTGTTCCCCGTTTGTCTTTTCCCCATTTCTTCGGCGGCGATCCCCGTCTTTTCCTTTCCATTTTCTTCGGATGGAGATCCTCGTATTCCACTCTCTCCTTTCATCGGACGGTGATCCCTGTCCCCCTTTTCTTTTCTAACTCCTCCTTCCTGCTTTCTGCCTTCTGCCCTCTGGCTCTCACTCTCGACGGTGATCCCCGTCATCCTCGCGCTTTCCCTCTGCTCTGACGGTGATCCCCGTCACCCCTGCACTCCTTCTCTCTCGCTGACGGCGATCCCCGTCACTCCCCTGCTTCCCGGGCGGCAATCCCCGCCCTTCTTCTCCTTCTATTCAAGCTGTGCCCTCGCCTGATTGACCGACATGGTCGTTTTGGGCGATCTGAGTGAGGGGCCTTCTGTTCCCCTACATCCCAACTCTGTTGCCGGCACCCTGAGCTTGGGTGGCCTGCCTCCTCCTCCAGTCCCATCGGAGGACCTTCGCGGCCCTGCCGCATCCTTTTCTTTCCATTTCAATAAACCTCTGGACACTCCTCTAGAGTCTTCTGTAAATATTAAGTCTAGTTTTGATTCAGGGGTTGAATCTAGCAAGTCTCCGTCCCCGTCCAGGAAGAAGAAGGGTAGTGGCATACCCCATAGGTACCTGTTAGACCTAGTGCAAAGGTGTGGCGCTCTTCTAGCTATCGAAGAGTTCGTCCAAGAAGCGGTGGTTCTGAATATAGAGGATCTGCACAAAGAGGAAGGGCTAGACGATGGATTCGGAGTATATGAGATTTTAGCTGAAGAGGACCCATTGGATGAAACCGATTGCGACATAGAGGATGCTGCCGAGATGTATGCAAGTGGTATGAGGAGATTTGATGAGCCCACCTCGGCAGTAGACGAACCCACCAAGGAGGTAAACGTGGGAACAAAAGAGGACCCAAGGCTTTTGACCATAGCTTCTTGTCTCCCTCCTAAAGAAGAAGAAGCGCTCATAGAGATGTTAAGGGAGTTCAAGGATTCTTTTGCCTGGTCCTATGATGACATGCCTGACATTGACCCCGAATTGGTTGAACATAGGTTGATCTTGAAGCGAGGGGCAGTTGCTGTTAAGCAAAAGCTAAAGAGATTCCTCCCCCACATCGCGCTGAAGATGAAAGAGGAAATTGATAAACTACACAAAGCCAAGTTCATCTGTGTAGTCCTCTATCCATTGTGGGTGGCAAACATAGTCCCGGTGATGAAGAAGGATGGAAGAGTGCGAATTTGCATAGACTTCCGAGACTTGAATAGGGCATGTCCAAAGGACGATTTCCCATTACCTCATTTGGATGTTTTGATTGATAACACCGCAGGTTTCGAAACTCTATCATTTATGGATGGGTACTCGGGCTATAATCAGATTCGTCTAGCCCCGGATGACCAAGAAAAGACTTCCTTCACCACCCCTTGGGGAACTTATTGCTATGTGGTCATGCTGTTTGGACTAAAAAATGCCGGCGCCACCTATCAAAGGGCAATGTTAACTACCTTCCACGATATGATTCATATTAATGTCGAGGTTTACGTGGATGATATAGTGGTGAAGTCTCGGACCAGAAGAGAGCATTCCACCGTGCTTGCCAAAGTGTTTCGTCGCGCACAATCATATCAATTGAAGATGAATCCGAAGAAGTGCGTGTTTTGGGTTTCTTCAGGTAAATTGTTAGGCTTCATAGTTAGCAAACGAGGGATTCAAATAGACCCGTACAAGGCCAAGGCAATAAATGAAATGCCTCCTCCCAAGAACATATCAGAACTTCGAGGTTTGATTGGTCGGCTTCAGTTCATAAGGAGATTCATATCTCAACACTCCCAAAGATGCTGTCCCTTCTATGAGCTGTTGAAAGGAGGAGTCAATTTTGAATGGAATGCTAAGTGCCAGGAGGCCTTCGATGAGCTCAAAAGTTATCTCATGAATCTGCCCGTGCTTCAGGCGCCTATCCCTGGGAAACCCTTAATCCTGTATTTGTCGACTATTGAGGACTCCCTAGGAGCTGTCCTTGCTCAACATGACGAATCCAACAAAGAAAGGGCAGTCTATTACCTATCTAGGCTCTTCAATCCTTCCGAGCTCAAACTCACCACAATGGAGAAAACATGTGCAATGCTAGTTTGGGTAGTGCAAAAATTGAAGCACTACTTCCTAGCTCATAAGTGAGTTTGATTTCTAGAATGGACCCTATTAGGTATCTCCTGGAGAAGCTAGTCCTCGCCGACAGATTGGCACGCTGGCAAAGTTTTCTCTCTCAATTCGATATCACCTTCATAGTTCAGAAAGCCATAAAAGGGTATGCCATTGCTGAGCACCTTGCTCACCTTCCTCTCCCATACAGTGACACGGTTCAAGAGGAATTCCCCGATGAAAACCTGTCACTCATCTCTTGCGATCCCTTCTGGTCGCTCCACTTCGATGGGGCTCTCAATTCTAGGGGACGGGGCATAGGTGCTGTCTTGTTCTCCCCAGAAGGGATCACCATTCCTCTAGCCTATCAACTCCAGTTCCATGCCACCAACAACATCTCCGAGTATGAAGCTCTCCTTGCCGGTCTCAAGCTTGCCTATCTCTTAGGCGTGCGTCATCTCAATATCATAAGAGACTCTCAACTCGTTCTTCGGCAAGTCCTTTCCACTTATCGCACGCGTGACCCTGAACTCAAGCCCTATCAGGATCTGGTCACACTCATAGACAAGCAATTCCGTCAACTTATCTACATCCATACTCCTCGCTCTTAGAACATCCTGGCCGATGCTTTGGCGTCGTTAGCCTCATCTCTCTCCTTCCCCCTCAGTCGCAGTGCTGACACAATCACTATTCAAAGGTTAGAGGCTCCCTCCACTCAGGATCCTTGGTTCGTTAACCTTAGGAGCTCTCTAATTTTGAAGGCAGAGAGAAAAGATGCAAAGGAGTTATTGCTTGTGGAGCTAGGGGAAATGATGGAAGAGGAAAGGCCGTGGTACCACGAGATTGAACGGTATTGCAAGGACGACACATTCCCAGAAGAAGCTGAAGTAGAGGATAAGCAAGCCATCCGAAGAGCGGTGTTAAGGTATACCCTTATTGGTCAAGTGCTTTACAGACGTGCTCTATATGGAATGCTCCTCCGGTGTTTGTCAGATGAAGAGGCTTGGAAAGTAGTGGAAGGGTCCCACTCCAGTGAATGTGGAGGGCATGTGAATAGCCAAATGTTGGCTAAGAAGATTCTTAGGCAGGGCTACTACTGGCCGACCCTAGAAGAAGATTGTGCCATCTACGTTCGTAGGTGCATCAAATGCCAGATCTACGCCGACAAAATCCATGCTCCCTCCTCCTCTTTGCATCCGCTATCTTCCCCTTGGCCTTTCTCCATGTGGGCCTTTGATATCATCGGGCCTCTTGGTGATCCTAATGCTCAGATAAAACAAAAATC
The DNA here is from genome assembly GCA_014218235.1 of Colocasia esculenta. Classification (NCBI taxonomy): domain Eukaryota; kingdom Viridiplantae; phylum Streptophyta; class Magnoliopsida; order Alismatales; family Araceae; genus Colocasia; species Colocasia esculenta. Next base: position 40,463,435 of record CM024757.1, on the reverse strand, counting down.
CTTCATTCTCACTGCCACTGAGTACTTCACCAAGTGGGCTGAAGCAGAAGCATTTGCAGAGATCAAAGGCTCGACCGTATGCAGATTCATGATGAGGAACATCATCGCACGGTTCGGAGTGCCAAGCAGTCTCGTCACCGACAATGGACCTCAGTTCATATCTCAAGAGTTTCAGGACCTATGTAAGAAATTCAACATTTCCTTGCATCATTCGTCTCCAGACTATCCACAAGGCAATGGTCGGGCTGAAGCCACAAACAAAATGCTTTTGAAAATTCTAAAGAAAACTTGCGAGTCTAATAAATTTGCTGATTGGCCAGAAAAATTGATTGAGGCTCTGTGGGCCTACCGCACCTCCATCCGCACGCCCACTGGGCAAACTCCGTTCTCACTCACATATGGCATGGAGGCGGTATGTCCACATGAGATCCTCATTCCTTCGCTAAGAGTTCAGAAGGACAAAGAACTTAATTCCGACGAACATCAGGAGGCATTGCTTACACAGCTAGAACTCTTAGACGAACGGCGTTTAGCTGCGGCCGATCATGTTCTTTCATATCAAAATAGACTCTCAAGGTCTTTTCAAAAGAAAGTGATTGAGTGCAAATTTCAACAAGGAGACATGGTTTTGAAGCAAATTTTTATAAAACCTGGAGGTTCGAGGTCCAAATTGTCACCAAACTGGGAAGGGCCGTACGTCGTTAAGGAAAAGTACCCCGGAAATGCGTATAGGCTAGTTAATGCCGATGGTGAGGAGCTCTCTCACCCACGGAATGGGTTGTACCTTAAAAGATTCTACCCCTAATGTTGATAACAACACCAATTTGCAAAAGAATGTTGTTGGCCATATGCCTCACTCCCCCTCATTGTGGTAAATGACCTCTATGTCCAGCCATACACACACAACACAGCGACCTAAGGTCAATTCCCCTTCATTTATGGTGTTTCTGCTCAGCCCTCGTGTAGGGAACCTGAGGTCAATTCTCTTCTTACTCGGACAAGGTCCAGGGGCAAAGTGGAAGCTAGCATGTAGACCAGAAAACGACATAGATCATGTGTATGAAGTCTCAAAGAGGGACGGTCAATTCAAAGAAAAAAAAAACAAAAGGAAATGATGAAATAGCGAAAGAAAAATGATAAGGAAATAGGGGCATGTCAAAGAGTGGCAGTACAGTTCCCCGCGGGATGCCCTTGAACCCAGTCGTACGCATGCCCCCAATTTAGAAAGAGCAATGACCTTAAAGTCCCTAGACAACAGACGAATTTCACATGTAACATACCCATTGCAAGTCTTACAAGCCAGTAACCCCGACCCCAAGACCATGTCTTGTCTCATTGCTAGTCTTCCTATCCTTCCTAAAATGACCAAAGAACCCCTACGTCTGGTCTACGTTGGAACATTAATATTCAAGGGGCAAGAAGCCTTAGTAAGCCAAAGATATGTACACGCTGCACATAGATGTTATTTGCCAAACGTGAAATGGAAGCGAGGTTCGTGGCTAATCACTCAAGAGCAAGAGGTGTTGTTATTCCAAAATCCAAAATTATTAGAAAATTAAAAACAAATTAGAAAAATCTAAATAAAAAAATCAAATTAGAAAATCCAAAACCCAGAAAAATTAGAAAATAAAAAATTCAAAAAACAAATCAAAAAATCCCAAAACCCAAAAAACAAAATAAATCAAAATCCAAAAAAACCAAAAAGAATGTGTGTACATACCGCTTTCCTTTAGCATGCATTGTTTATTTTCTTTCCGCCTATTTAATAAGACTCCGCCCCTTGACAATTGCAAAGTCGGATTCATGTTTATTCAAGCGCAAGGGGCTGAGCCAAAGGGCAGATCTAACATGTTTTTTGCTAAGTGTGCAGGGACATGTAATTCTAAGGGACACGCAACATTGTAGTCGGTAGTCTTTGTCTCTCTCTCTCTCCCATGTTTGAATCTCATCTCACACTCATGTCAATTGCAAATCATTCATTCCATAAAGATTGACATAAAATAAAATTTTCACTAAGAGATGAACAATATGTACAAAAGATAAAGGGGAGGTGGCTCACAATCTCCTCACTGTCCACCGCCACTCTCCCCGGATCCCTCCTGCCTATCTGGAGGTGGTAACATCTCACCACCACCTTTGCCACTCTGGGCACTCGCCTCGCCTCGGCGGTGCCTCTCCTCCTCCTCGTTCCTCCGACGGCTGGAGGAACCTGCCAAATACTGACCAACAGAGGCACCGGTCGCTCTGCTGGCGCTCGCCCCGCTCCTGCTCCTGCTGTGTGAACGACCTATGGTCGTCACTATCTCCTAAAGGCTCTGCGCTAGGGTCTGCTGCGCCTACAGGTCGGCGCGTAGGCGAATGAGCTCCTCCTGGTCCACTGGCGACCCCCGCATGCGCAGTGCCGCCAGCTCCTTCGTCGCCTTCGCGACCTGTGCCTCAGCTGCCTCCGCCTGGATGCGCAGCTGATCTCTCTCTCCCGCTACTGAGTCTACCTGCCCCTGTAGCTGGGCAGCTCGGTCGGTGGTGGTCTACAGTGCTGTCTCCTGCAGGAAAGTATTCAAGTCAGTGCCATAATTAAATATTCTTTAAATCTAAATCAATGCTACGCTTACTCGCTCAATCAGATCATCCTGCGCCTCCTCGGCCCGTCTAACCGCCGCCTCCAGTCGGTCTTCCAGGTCCGACTGGGAGCTCTCTGCTACCCTCGAGGAAGAAGCACCAGCTGCTGCGGTCCTCCTCACCCTCTCCAACTCCCTCCGCTGTACATAAAAACACTTGTCAAATTCTCAAATCAACATTGAAAAGTGATTAAGTATCGAAGTCTGAGTAAGTACTTACTAGCTGCTATGCCTCTTTCTGTGCTGCCTCCCGATCCTTCATCACCGAATAGAGGAGGGCCCGGAGCAATGCAATTTCGCCAGCCACGTCTACCTGCAATTCATGCCCAACTCATTAGTTCATTTCCATAAAGTCAAATTCAAGGAGTTTTGGTTTAAGGGTTTTACCTGATGTCGAGCGCTCCTATATACCTTTCCTCCGTACTTCAAGGCGTATGCCTAGAGGTACGCATCGTCGGTAGTCACGCTGGACTTGACGGCCTTGCCTCAGTGCTCCCAGTTTTGGATTTTCTCCTTTGCCCGCTCACGCCAATCTGTAGTGTCGTGGAGCCCCCGGAAACTCCGACCCGGTCGGCGAAAATGGTCCCGGACAGGGAACTCCACTGCACTCTGTCGAAGCCCGAGTGAGCGCTGGCATAGGAACAAGTGAAAAGGTAGCACAAGGTTGAGTGCATGCACCCACACCGACCTACCGAAGTAGGGGACGACCAGCACCAACCAAGGCTGTCCCTCGTCACTCTCCCCCAGATATGGCTGCCAAACCACCTGCACAACAAAGTTCAGTTAGTCATCAAGCAATCAAATAAAATACTGATCAAAGAGAAGGTTTAGAGCACTTACATCCAAGTGAGGGTAGCTATCTATGGCCTCTTGTAGGCGCTCCAACTGGTCACCAAGCCTGCGGGAGTCCCGGCGAGAATCCCAACGGCGTGCAATGGGCACGAGGCCCGGCCATGTGAGATCCCCTCTCCCCAGGGTTGGGAAGTGAAGGTAAGTCTAGACCTGCAAAGTGAGAAGCAGATTAGGTGGCAATTTAGAGCAAAATTGCATTTTAATTCAAAGGTTAGGGAGAAGAAACGTACCTGGAGAAAGGGGAAGAATCCGCTAGTCGAAGTCTGCCGCTCGGAGGCGCCCAGGATGTCGAACTGGTGTGCTAGAAAGGCTGCCCCCCAGGCGTACCCCCTACCTCAGCCAAGTCCTCCAGGAGAGGCAGGAAGCAGCAAAGGACTGCGTCACCCCTCGTGGCAAACAAAAGTCTACCAAGAAACAGGACGAGGAAACGATGCAAGTCCAGGTCCGCCTCCGCTCCTGGCTCGCTCGCCAACTCCCTCCGGCTAATCCTAACCAGTCTCTCGAAGTGCTCATCCTCGGTCTCTCCCGCCTTCTTCCCCACCTCAAATAGACCTAGGGTCTCCTGCAGTGCTACCCGAGGAACTAGGGAAGACCTGTGATCTACGGGTAACCCTAGCAACTGCTCAGCTAGCTCCTGGTAACACGGGTAGGTAAAATTGCTAACCGGCCTCCCATAAATCCTGAGCCTTGTAATCCGGCTCACATCCTCGAGGCTGGGGATCATGTGTCCCCATGGGAATACGAAGGCGGTCGCCTCCGTGTCCCATCTGCTCCACAGAGCCTGGGTGAGAGCCGGGTCCGCCCTCATTCTCCCTATCCTAAAAATCTCCCGAACCCCATCTCCTCCACTCTCTCTCTCTGAAAAGGGGGGGAAGGCCAGGAAAACAGCTAAAACTAGCGTCCAGGATACGCGAGCCCTCATCTCACCCTGTAGGCGCGAAAGGTTCGTTAAAACAGTCAGTGTTTTGGTGTTCGGTTTAAGTCGCGACCCCCATAGAGGTCGTGACCTTGTCGCGACAGTGCGGTGCACCGCGACATTATCGCGGTCGCGTCGGCATGCATCGCCGCGACATGGTCACGGCACCCATTACCGTCGTGGCAACCGGTCGCGACGGGTCACGCTGACACGTTCTTAGGACTGGAGCGGCCGGAGCCTCCCTTCTCCGATCCTCTTTCCCATGGGCGTCATGCCCTACATCCGCCCTCTAGGGGCTCCGTCTACCATTCCTACACATGCATTCAAGGATTATGGTCGATTTTACTTACCGATTTCATCGCCTTGGTCCTCTTCATCCTCGCCTCTTCTATGTTCATCACCGGGACCTCCGCCTCTTCCTCCACCTCCATCTCGACGTCGGCCTCCTCCTCCTCGACCGGGGGCGCCTCCGCCTGGCGCCGGGAGCTCCGCCGCTCCGCATGGCACTTCGCTCGTGAGGATCCTTTGCCGGCGTTTCCTCCTTCCTTGTCGATTCTGGGTCGATTAGGTCAAATTAGGAAGAAGTTGGAGCAAGGAAGCAAGACAAAGGAGCAAAGATTGCACAAGGGGTTTGGAAGATTCAAGCTTGGAGTTTGAAAAGCAAGGAAAGGGGGAAGAGGAAGGCGCCCTTTGCATTTTGAATTGCTCGGTTCGAGTCGCGACGTAGTGATGGGTCGCATCTTTGTCGCGGCGTCTTAGATGGCCGTGACATGATCGGACCGCCCGCCTTGATGAGTCCTTAAGGTGGTCCTAAGGGTTGTCGCGACATAAACAGAGCCCATTGCGCATGCAGGAAATTCTATTTTATTCATTCAAATCAAGTCAATACATGCACTAATTCTTTCTAAAATCAATTAAATGCCAAATTTCTGCCCTAACTACCATCTGATGTCCTCCCTACAGTTAATCCAATCAATTCTCAAATGTTTGCCGCTGCTGGCTGAATCCTCCTCAGTGCTTCAAGATATTCTTTGGTCACGTCCTCATCTTCCACTACCTCGGCTTGAAGGAGACCCAATGCACATCCTTCCCAATGGACAATGGCGCTACGCACGTCGCGCTCGTCCTGCTCATCGCCCCTCTTCCTCTCTTGAACGGGCGGGTAATGCGATAAGAGAGGAACAACCGTGCGAGCCGCACCGCATTGGAGGTAGCAGCGATCCGGGTTGTAGAGAACTAGTGCTTCATTGCCCAGCAGTCGCAAGGCCAGTCCAGTACGCTGAGGAAGATGGATCACCCGGTTGTGCAAGAAATGCGGGCGCATTTCAAATTCGGCCACAGTCATCCTTTTGAAGTAATCGCGCCATGCCTTCAGCCCTTTTATTTGAGCAGTCTTGCACTAGGCTTGAGTAGACATATGGAGAGGTCCGCCCACAAAAGCTAGTGGATGGTGGAGCATTGTCTTGCACTCCGTAGCTAGATTCTCCATCGCCCGAAACTGAATGTGCGTGCCCATCCAAAGCTCGAGGGCGATGACCGAGCCATAGAAGGGGCCCCCGGTAGCTGCAGAAGTAAGTCCAGCATAGAGATATCCCAAAACCACCTGGCCAATAATCATACCTTTCGAGATGGAATCAATGATACTAAGGTTGTCAAAGGAGATCGCGCCGTCCGTCGCTGGAAAGAGAATAACCCCGCAAATGCAGATCGCGGCCGCCTTAGCCATGGCGATATGATTCCCGGTTTGAGCTTACATTGAGAGATGATCCACTACACAATAGGGAGAAGGTGAACATGCATCTCACTGGTCATGGAATGCAAATCAGTCTTCCTCATAGTAAGCTCCGCAAGGATGCTCCACGAATTGATCAGCGCCACAGTGTATGAGATCGCAAGCTCCTCGCCCCTCTGGTATCGTGGGAGGCCAAGCATTATCTCTAGCTCCTCTAGTAAGATGGTGGCCTCGAACGTGGGGAAGACAAATGTATGCATCTGCGGATGCCACAGTTCCGCGAGCGCCGTGACACTATCCCACATGTGCACGATTTTGTCATATTTCTTGGCAAGGACGAACACCGTGGATAGTCCCCACTCCTTCAATTGCCGGATTGACGCGGGCGGCAGTAATTCAAGCATGGGGGCTAACCAGGGCACTTTAGAGAACCTCCTCTGCCCCGGTAAGATCTAAAGTGATTGGAGAAGAAGAGTTTGAGAACAGGGAAAAGAGAAGAAGAAAATAGGGGAAAACAGAGCAGAAATTCAGAATTGATAGCAAAAATGAGCACTTACTTGAAGCTCCGGGCACGTGCATATGTGCCCCGGGATGGCAGAGAGTTGCTGGAGATCCGCGTGTGATTCACGGGCCGCCTTCGGTCCGGTATATGGCGGGATGTCCTCCTGGAATGCAGAAAAGCTTCTCTTAATGGCTGCAAAAGGAGGGTATTTGAAGAACAGGTGAAGCAGGGGTTTAGCTGCGGGATTAGCCCCCCAAACCCTTCTTTTATAGAGCTTAGGTAGATGCAAACCCAGTCTAATCCCGTCTCTAGGTGTTAGGATAAGATTAGAAGAGGTTTAGGAGTCCTAGTGGTAATCTAGAAGTTCTAGGATAGAGATAAACTTGAGTCTTCTACGTTTTCAGGGCTTGGGCCGAGTCGCGATGCCGCGATATGACGCGACCAGGTCGCGACATGGCGGGGCTCCACGACTATGTCGCGGTCACCTAGGCCGTCGCCTCTCTATCTGTTGTGTTATTCCCATGTCTGTGCTTTATTTACTTACTTTGTTTGATTATGTTTGTGTATATATTGTTATTTTGTGCTTATTATGTATGTCTCTGTCAAAAAAAAAAAAACAAAAAAAAGCAAAAAAAAAAACAACATGCAAAAAAAAATCAGAAAACCAGAAAAAGGAAAAGAGGTCGTCACAGGTAAGTTAGGTAAACATTTCTTCCCTTACTCCCCTGCATTATTATATGATATTCTAGCTATTATATCATGTCAAGGACCGGCTGGTTCTCAATGTGCTCCGGGATTTGAGTTTCCTTTTACCAAAAACAGTGATAATCTAGGTACACATTATTAATCGTCGGACAGGCCGTTAGGTCGAGTAAGTTCGGAGACGATGGATTCAGGCCTGCACTGCGGTTGTGGGTAGTCTCTTGACCCATTCTTATTTGGCTTAAGAATATTATCCTTGATATATTTTCTATTTTCTCCTTTTCTTTACATTTGTTTTGATGGTTTCTTTTAGTTTAGCACAACATACATCATGTAGGACTTTGAGCTTCCTGACTCCTTGCAAAGTGGAAGCCAAGGAGGGGCAATCTGTAGACACCCGTTTCTAGCTAATGAGTTGAACCATATTTCTTGTCACCTTAGTAGGCCCCTAGTTGGTCACTCACCTTGAGCCCATCATTATCCTTGTTTTGAGCCCATTAACAATTTAAATTGCCTTGAAATCTCGCCCATTATCAATTTGAGAGAGTCCTTGGCCATTAATAACTCTTATCCTTTCATATGGTTGGTTGATAATTCACAATTATTTGATTTTATAGTCGCGACGCATCGTAGCGCCGCGTCTCAGTGTCGCGTCCCTGCAGGCTGCCGCGACAGTCCATGCATACTCATGCACGTGGGCTTACTGTCACGACGCTCCGCCCCGTCGTGTCTCCAAGGTTGTGGCCCTACAATATGCCGTGATAGCAGCTGCGCATGTAGGCCTCCACAACCACCTCCTATTTATCCTCCCATGCGTTTATCTTTATCCCTAGGGAATATCTCAATCCCTTGGGCGAGATTTGGGCCCTAGGGACTCTCTTGAGGACCCCAGGACTCTCCCATACGAATTTTTAATGGGATTTATCTCTCATTTGATTTATTTTTCACCATAATGGGATATTCTCTCTCAAGGGTCTATATAAGCAAGGTATCCCCCTCATGGACGGGGGAGCTCCCATTTTCATCCCGTAGGCCTGTCGAAATCTCCTATCACCAACACTTAGCCTCGTAGCCACCTATTTTCACCATTTCCTTCACATTCCCCTCCACCAAAACACCCTCATTTCACCATTTATGGAGCATGGAACGTGAGAAGGGTGACTCCTACTACCTCCTGAAGCTTTTACACACTCATTGGGACTACATTCACGCCAGGGAGTCGTCCTAATGGGACTCATCTTCTTCCCCTCTCTTCCTCCTCCATTTCTACATGCATTTTTATGTTGTTTCTAGTTAGATAACACTCACCACATACCCACGTTTTTCACACACCCAAAGGGGTTTAAAACTACCCCAGGTGCATTCCTACCATGATTCTCCATTTCCTCTCATTTTTAGAATAGATACTACGCTTAATATGTTCTAATAGGGCTTTTTCTTGTTTCTTCTTTGTTTTGGCAGGCACCCAAGCTTTTCCACGAGGAGCTCTTGTTCTCCAGCCGGCTGGAGGATGGGAAGAAGGTCCACACACGACATCTCCCGCACACAGAGAATGCGACAGCAGAGGACGACGTGACAAGAGACGCGTCAGGCTGCAGCGACGTGTTACCAGCATCGTCACGGCAGGTAAGACTGTCGCGACACCAGATCCGCCTCCTTTCTCTTTCCAATTCCTAGTTAAGTTAGCCCGTGCCATTTTCTACTCGTTAGGCAACTTACTAGGTGGCCATCACATTCCTACTTTCTATACTACTAGTTTTAGTACATGTTCGTGTTGAAGGGGGGGGGGGGGGCACAATCCCCGTGATTACATATGTGTGTGATGATAGTGAAGAAACTATGGTGATTATGTGATGATGAGATGCATACATTAAAGAAGAATTAAAAAGTAATAGGGAGAAGAAGAGGAAATCTGGGATGGCCAAGGTGCAGCAGGCGTTGAGAGGAAGAAGACTCTTCTCCATTCTCCAATGAAGCTTGAAACTTCCGTAGCACTGCCCCTTCAATGAAAGAACACTCCAAGCAAGCTTGTAAGTCTCGTCTCTTCAATCTTTGGAGTTTGATGGCTGTGGAATGCAACAGGGCTTCGCCTCTATGTATGGATGCTCTGTTAAAAAATGTGACCACGGGGGTCCTTTTATAGGGGTAAAAAAGTGAATCGCGAAGGACACAGTGGTCGCCTTTAAAGATAAAACGTGTTAACCCAAGTCATCGCGTTTAAAAGACTTTCATACTTCAACTATCTCTTTCCATACTTCGACTCATTTGAAACATGGGGATTAAGAATCATGACCACATAGGTCGTCGCGCTTATGAACATTTCTAATATTGATTGGATTCTTGCCCAATTTGTAAATAGAAAGTTGAAATCGCAACGATATGACCTATCGGGCTTTTGGAAAGAATCAATTTTTAGTGGGAATCGATCTTATAAATAAAGGAAGGTCAGAAATGCGACGACTTGAGTGGATGCGTAGCTATTTAGCAATAAGAACTTTCTAAAAACCATTTTAGAAAATTGCCTAAATTCCAATATAGAAACTCTTAATTACAACGACTGTAGAGGATGTGTTTAAAATAGGAACTAGACTGGGAATCGGAACAAAAACTGCATTGGGTAGACCCATTGCGAATCATTATTCAACAATCAATGTTCAATCGATTCAGTCTTCTTCAACAATCGATGGTGTGAAACGCGATGGATTGAATCGACGCGTATATGGTTCTTCATTAATCAATGTTCAAGTTCAATCGATTGACCTCAGCAATCGATGCAGCCTTCATCAATCGATGTATGAAACGCGATGGCATGACCCGACATATATATCAACAATCGATGTAGACTCCAGCAATCGGTAGGCTCTGTAGTAATCATTTGTGTGAAACATGACCACTTGACCCGTCGCGAATCAACCATTATATAAGACCCCCAATAGCACTCTAAAAAATCCCTAAAAATCCTATAAAAATAGGAAAATTACTCAGATGATTAATTGAAGGAGATCCACTTTGAGGCATTGCAGTATAACATGAAAATTTTTCTGTATGGTGCCAAATTTAACGTGTCTACAGCTGCCTCGCCTTGGCATATACTTTGTAAGGAAGTGAAGCGAAATGACACGAAGTGAAAGCAATGGAGTGGATTGAAAATAGTGTAATGAAGTGAATGTAGTGGAGTGAAGTGGAATGACTGAAAAGTAGACGCCAAGGTGTGATGAGACAAGCCTTTAACAACAAATGATAGGAGTGGGTCTTCAGCTCAAGATGAAGCGGCATAGGGAAAGTCTCGAGAGATAACCCATTGTTCGGACGAAAGGAAAGGGTGTGCACGTGGGCACTAAGGAGGAGAGATCAACATCCGGCATAGGAGAAGTACCTACGAACACAATCCGACAAGTTTCACCATTGGGGAGCCAGCTTGTGGACGTGTTGCAGCCAAAGTGGATTTGTGGGAAAAATAGATGAATTGATATAGAAATCCAGCAAGGGGGTTTCTTAAAAGACAGTTTGGAAACATCAACAAGGTGAACTAAGTACTTGACTTGGAATGGAGTATTTCATGTTAAGTGGAATTTAGATTAACGGGCTCTCCTCAGTTAATTATGAGAGTAATCATTAAAATAAATGAAAATATAAAAAATAATCAAGTATAATATTGTTACGATACTGAGTTAAGTCAGGACACCAAATTTTCCTGGCATGGATATGTCCTCCTCTTTGGGCAAAGCGTAATGGCCTATCCTCACGTTTAGGAATTCTATGAAATTATCATTATTTTTATGGTAAAGGAGAACTCAAACTTCAGATTCATCAGAGCCTCAAGGTCTTTCATATGCTTTAATAAAGTATATCATATAGTATGATGTAGAGAAGGTGATACCACAAGTTCCCGAAGATGGGCGTGAAATTCACGGCAAAAGACACATATCCAAACCTGCGCTCAAAGACTGATCATCAATGACAAGCATAGACATAAAGCACAATCATTGAAATAATGATGCTTGTAAATCGCGACAGGTTGACTGGTCGCTCATACTTACCTGAATCACGACGACTTTATCAGTCGCGCATTATCTTCCACAGTCGCAGTGGGAGTCGGAGTGAAGCTCTTGAATCGCGACGTCTGTGCCCATCGTGAATTTCATCAATGCTCCAAGTTCCACCTAAGGCCAAATTAGCTTGCCTGTTTCATGGTTCTTGTGGACTTAGGACTTGGCCTCTAGGATTTGTACGACCATGAGGCTATAAAACACTCATCTCCTTGCTCTCCCCAAGCATTTGACACTCTCTAAAGCTCAAGAATCAAGCATCGGCCAAAGGAGAAAAGGAAGAGAGGAAGATTGAAGTGAAGAAGTCATGGATCATGGTGATGCTCCTCCATCCAAGAGACAAATAGTTGGTGATTTTCAGAGATTGCACAAGGTGGGAGGGCACATTTGCAAATTAATTCAAGCCAAATTGGTGAGTTGATTCAATTTTGTGCATTGAATTATTGTTCTTGATACTTTTCTTCTTTTTCTCTCTTTCTCTTCTCCATGGCCGATCTATCTTAACTTCCATATTCCAATGACCATGCTACCTATCCTATTCAACCCATGCATGCGCTACCCTTATATGGCCAATTTTTCTTTTTTCCATCTTGTCCATCCCTAACCCCATAGGATTACCCACTATTCCCAGGCACTAGAAGATATATGAGGCTCCCTTGGCTCCAAAGATTGACCTCTTTTATTAGCCTTGACATGAAAGCCATCCTGTCTAAGTGGGGTATCCAAAACCTAGCCGTCCATGTCAAATGCTACCATGAAATCCATCTTGATTGGGCGGCTATGGGCACTCTTGAACTTTAGCAGGCTATGGGCACTCTAGTTAAATTTTGGCATCTTCAAACCCACACTTTTCTTTTCAAAACCTTTGAAGCAACTATCCTATTGGAAGAAGTTGAGCTTTTGCTATGTTTGAAGCAAATGAAAGGAGGGGATGAAGATGACATGGAGATCATGCCGAGGGGGATTACAAGTAAGGAGGTGCTAGAGAGCTTCATGGGAAGCAGGAGGGAGGTCCAAGATGTTCAAGCTGTGGAAGGAATCAACTTGTGAAAGCATGCAGCTTGGACAATCAAGGAGTTTCAAAATGTAGAGGATGATGAGAAACTTGATAAGATGATGAAAGGCTTCGCCATATGATTGGCGAGAGCCCTCGTCTTCCCATATGTGGACAACGTACTTGAAGAGGAAAGCATGAGTGCAGTATGTGGCATATGGGAAGGAGAGAGATTGGGATTGGTGGTCCTAGCCTATCTCTATAGTGGACTCATGGCAGCGAGCTTGGGTAAGCCTGCTTACAGATTCATGTTATTATTCATATGTGGATTGACTTGCATTTCAAATTTGATGTGAACAACGAGGCAACAAGCTCATCTTGGATCTTTTTCAAGAGCCCGCTCCGACATATGAATAGTTTGGTTGGCTTAGAAGGGCATATTGCTAATCGTGTGCCTCAGCTCAAGACACGGGCAAATTGGTGTGATCATCTCCGAAGCATGCCACAAAATGCCTTCACTTGTGTTCAAAAGCTACTTCACCAAAGACTTGCGGACAAGGCTAGCACCCGGTGTGGAACTCTGCGTTATTGGGGCGACCGAGTTCGTGCTCTACAATGCACACTGCTGCCTTTCTCAACTTGGTCTCCCTAGGCTCATCTTCGAGGGACCGTTACATCTTCCGCCGATCAAGCATAGGGAGGTTGAAACCAATAGTGACGGGGTGGAGATGGACACGATTAAAGCATTGTGGAAGATATGCGCTTATAGTCGACCGGTCCCAGATGTGGAGGAAACTCAAGATGAATGGATAGCATATGTAAGAGAGCTCAAAAAACTATGGCCAAAAGTTGTTGTTTGTAAGCGCAATAATTTTATCCCCAATAAAAATAATTGATTTTCCTTTACTTTGGCCGAAGACAATGTGGTTAGTGATTGCATCCATCAAAACAATGAGATTTAGTCTCAAACTTCAAAGCTTGGGTGGACCCTTAGAAATCACGACAGACACGGGCATCACGCTTATCTTCATTAGCCGCGACTGACCAAAGCATCGCATTTAAAATGGAAATCGACCATCATACTTGTCGCACTCTAAATTGTGCATCAAAATTCAAAATTTCACTCCTCAAACTCAGCGCCCGGGGCAATGATGACACTATGAATCGCGACGACACTTGAACCTGTCACGTTTTAATCAAGTTCAAATTTTATATCAAGACAGTCAGGAGTCCCTCGCGTTGCTCCTTTCCGACAGTCAGAGTTCTCGACTCTCTCAACCATCTCTTGCTCTCAATTCTTGCCATCTCTCACTCTCTCTATCTCTCTCAAGCTCTTGACGATGATGAAACTTGCCACCTCCAAGCGCCGACAAGGGGAGGCTACTTCGAGGGGGGGAGAAATCTCGACGACATCGATGGTGATAGAGGAGGTGGAGACTCCGGCCACAACAACAAGTATGATGGTGGAGGAATTGATGGGAGTGGAGGAGGAAGCGCCAGCGGCGCAGGTGGAGGAAGAGGCTCCGGCGGTGGCGGAGAAAGAGGAGGAAGCCACGACGGAGGCACCAGCGTAGAGGCTTCGACGAGGGCTCCGAGGTCGGCAAGCACCCCCACACGGTGATACAGTAAGCCCACTAGCCCTCAAACCATGGTTTGTAAGAGGGGAGATGGAGGAGATGGCTGTTGGGGCCAGGGATAAAGGGAGGAGAATCGCGATGAGTTCAGTCATCGCGATTCAATGATGAATCACAACATCTAAAAATGTCGCAATTTGAAGGTTGAACCGCGACCTCTAATGTCACGTCTCGAGAGTTATGCAGTGGATAATAAATTATTCAAAAAATAATTCGAGTCGATATCCCGAGACGTGAACAGTCGGAAAATAAGCCTCTAGCTAGCAAGCACTAAACATACATCATCATAGGGCCCAAATATTAAACTCAACTAATCTTGTATACAAATCTCAACTCATTGTATTCCAAATAGAAACTATTACAGGACTAAGACTCAATAAAAAGAAAAAGTACATTTTATTCCTCACTTCCTACTACATGAAACTATCACTCAAAGCAAACTACTATAACTAGACTCGTAGTTGGGACGCTCATCACTTAGACGCATTCCCATCCTCGACTTGCTCTTCCTCTTGGACTTCACAGTCACCTAGATTGATTAAAAGTAGGGGATGAGCAAACTAGCCTAGTAGGATTTATATCTCAATGTGCGGGCAATGATATAAGTGATTAGCAGTTTAGAACTAGGTAAGCATGTTAAATGTCTTGATATACATGTACGAATAAAACTCGTTAAAACATGATACATGAAACAAGCTAGAGAGAGAGAGTGATCGTGATAGAGCAAGAATATAACGAGCAATATGTTTTCAAGAGTGAGGCATGTAACAAGCACGCAAGATATCATGTAAATTGTAATAAATACAGGATGGCCATATCACGCAAGCAAGCAAGCAAGAATGTACGAGCACAATCAAGTAACACTAATCAGACACGTAGACACTAATGTACACCAAGAAAAGATCCATGAAGAATGTACACCAGAACACGTGTATGTGGTTATTGTATCTTTTATTCAACAAGCAAGCAAGACTCCCAGCACAAATGCAACGCCAGTAATCATTATACCCCATGGTTAACAGTATATTTATGACTCTCCGTCATTGGGGCTAGACTGGAGCCCTTGGACACTCGCCGTGCCCAGTCAGCATCTCATTTCAATTTTTAAATGTAGATACCCACAGTCATTAACAATGGCCAATGAGAGTTTCAATAACTAAGCATGTGTAATGTCATGTTCATGATGATGACGGGAACAAGTAATAAGCAATTTGAACATGATCTCATGATAACAATGGTCAAGAGATAAATTCGGCAGCATAACGGTACGATTTATACTTTAGTTCAATATTTTCATTAATGGCTTTAGTCTAGATTGTAAATCACACTCACGAGAACAAGATGAGAAAGGAAGTGCACGCTATCTCCAGGGAACTTCAATGGTACAACCAACTCGTCGGCCATGTGGGAATCCATGGTCAGAGGAGATTTACGGAGGCCTTGGAGAAAAGGTTGCAAGTCTACCGCTTCGGAATGATCGGTAGAGAGCTTCCAAATTCCCAAGAAAGGGCAGCCTAGAAGTGCAAATGTGTAGTGATGTACGCGTGTCAATTCATAAACCATTGGTTTTAAACTCGCGGAAAGCTCTTAAGAACAATGCATTTAAGTACACATGGGTTTGCAAGAATTTAAGGTAACTATGATCATTTAAACATGGTAGAACAGTAGGAGGATTAAATCACAAGTTGCATAAATGATCACGTCATTAAGAAAACAATTAGAATAGTATTTGTGTAATTAAAGCTTTTTAAATGGGTTAGACACTTTTAAGCCATTAAACAGATATCATGTAATGATCAGACCCAAGACATGAGAATTACACACTAAATATCATGTTAAACAGACCTCGGGTATGCCTTAAAATAGGCATCCAACACAGAGGACGCACTTAAAAATGCAGTGCACAGTGAAAACAGGTGATACTATAAGGATACTAAATTGTTTCCACACTGATGGCCGCCTTCATGCATGAATCGTGTCGGGGGACATGGACGCGTCTACAGAAAACCATTAAAAAAAACGTGGGTGGGAAAACCCTCTGAAACGCGTCTAAGAAGGACGCCGCGGTTCAGAGTGGCCCGGAGTCCCAGGCGGCGCGCAGACCCACGCGGGGCATGGACTGGTCAAAGCTTAAATCGCGTATGGGCATGTGGACGCCTTTCAAGAGGCCCCTGAATCACGTCCACCTGTGTGGATGCAGTTCAAGGTCAGACCGAAAATGCAGAAAAACCTGCACTCAGGTGGGGTTCGATCATGCAACGCTTATATCTCCTAAACTAGGGCTTTTTGGACCAAAGTCTCAACATGAAAGTTGTTGAGAACATGGAATAGCTGCGAACTATGAATTTTAAATAATTTTAAATGGCATCGAGTTGTGTGATAAATTGACTTGAACAGGAAAAGTCATAGACATGCGCAACTTTGGCAAAACGCCTATAATTCAAATTCCAGTCATTGGCATTTGATGAAATTGGTGGGAAACAAAATTTAACTTGATGCTCTACACATTGGTATAGGATATGTTAAGGTTTGGCCCGAGAAAACCTACCTTTGGGGTTGATGAAGTCTTGTTCTTCAGAAATCCATTATTCAGACCACTGTTTGAATAACGCTTAATACTCTGTGTATACTGCATGGAATTTCGGCATTCCACTTGGGTTCGAATGTAGACCTGACCCTCTTTCCAGGGGTATAAGCCTTGCAAGGTTTGGTTATGTTTTAACTCACCTTTGGTCAACTCCAAGATGACTATCTGTGCAGGGTGCAACATACGCAACGGGGAAGAAGAACGGCTTGGTGTGGGTGATCTCATGCTCCCCAGCCACCATGAACTCCTCCACACGACCCCAACAAGATGTAAACTCATCCCCAAGGGTTTGGTGGAGAGTATTTAAGCAACCATGGTGTTTAGGAGTCCTATTGTGACAAGGAAAGCTAAGTTGCGAGTTTGACATATTAGTTTCCTATTTTGAGGATTTCTTCCTCCATTTGAGTGTGTGAGGCTTTAGGAAACCTCTCACCATAGTTAAGCACGAATTTGGGTGGCCACGAAAGCATGTTCTCATCCCAATTCAACTATAATTGCCTCTTTCAAATTTCAGACTATTTATGGTTACAAGTTTCCATGTATTTTCTAGGTTCATTAGATTTTTGGGCCAAATGTTGTCCATTGGTCCAATTATGATATTAGGTCATTAATATATAATGTTGGAAGTCTCTCCAATATTTTTATTTAATTTATGGTTGCATCGTATTTCCGTATTAACGGTTTTCCGACTTGTTTCCTAATTTGGATAATCGTTCACAATAACTCTTAAACCTAGCCCAAATAATTTTTATTGACCTAAATTTCTTGATGGGTCATTAGAGGATATTATTTGAAGTCCATATATGATTTTTATTTAATTTTCTGACTCATCTAAGTACGTGTGATAGTGATTTTTCGACTTACTCATGAATTACAATAATAAGTCGCGAAACACTTTAAACATGGCAAATCCGATTTTGCTTGGCACAAATGTGTTTTTGAAACATTTAGTAATAATGTTTAGGGTTGATTTATAATTTTTACAGAATTTTCTGATGTGTTTTAGCACATACGATAATGATACGTATGTTTAAATACTCCGATATTATGGAAATTATTTATTTCCATTTATTTGAGTTTTTATGTAATTAAAATTTTTGGGGTGCTACACCCTAACCCACTTAAGAGAATTTGGTCCCCAAATTCATAGATCATTAATTGGCTTTGATAGTTATGATTCTTGAGCTCGTTTCGGATTTAATTCCTCTAACTTGTTTCCACATCGTGGTTGCCAGTCCAACATCTACACCTATGGCCACCCGTACTATTCATTTGGTTCCTTCCACTCATGTTTTCCTTCCACGGTTGTTATAACTCCATCATAATCCTCCAGATGAACTATGTTATAATTACTAGATTATTCCTTTCTAATTTCTCCTTAACGATCTCCCCCACTTAGGAATGTACTAATAATAAAAACATCACAAGATCTGTCTAGGGGTTTAATAATCATACCTCCTTCCGGGAGCTCCGCTTGTGTTATTGCATTCACGCGTCATTGACACTTTACCACTCCTTGGTTCCTACCAGCTTGGTCCTTTAGCATGGGACAGTTTGGTATACGATGTTCCTGACTCCCACATCGCAGGCAGGCCCCGGCCTTCATCCAGCACTTGTCCACTTGGTGCCCAGGCTTGTTGCAAAAGTTACAATATTCCACCATCATTGTTTCTTCTACTTTGATCTTTTTCTCCATGCCATAGTCCTTCCCAGTGGTTGGCCTTTTGTTGTCGTTATTGTTGTTATTGGGGAAAGTTCCAGTTGTATCGACTGCTCCCCTTTTTGTAAAGGTCAGTTTTAAGATGTCCTTTCCCCTCATGCCTTCCACCTTAGCCATAGTATCTTCTACCAGTTGAGCTCTTTGGACCATCTCAGTGTAGGTTTGGATGTTGTGTGGTCCGAGCTTTTAATGAACATGGGCCTGAGCCCATCCATGAACTGGTTAGCTTTAGTCTTTCAGCTCCACTAGGTGTGGGGCATACATAGCCAGATGCGCGAACTGAGCCTCATACTCAGCCACAGACATTCCTTTCTATTTTAGTGTGGCAAACTCCGCTGCCTTCTTCTCCTTGACCCTCTCGGAGAAGTATTTTTCTCGGAAAATCTCGAGGAAACCTGCCCATTCTAGTTCAGCTACATTTGGCAGATGGGCCGATGTGGCCTTCCACCATGCTCGAGCATCCTTAGTAAATTGGAAAGTGGTCAGTACCACCTTCTCCCTATTAGTGCATTGCATCACTTGGAAAATTCGTTCTATGTCCTCCTGCCAATTCTCTGCCTCGTCTGGGTCAAGGGACCCAGAGAAACGAGAGGGTTTAATCTCCTAAAATTGCTGTGTAAATCGCCTGCTGCATTCCTAGCAGCAACAGCAGCCTGATTTCCAGCCTGAACCACATTTTGTAAAGCCTGAGTCAATCCAGCCACAGTTTCTTGCATAGCTTGCCACTGGTTGCGAGCCATTGCAGTTGAGTGTAAGAGTTATGAAGGTTCTTGAGAAAAGGATGAAAACCAATTAATGTCTCTAGATACGTTACAAGAGTCAATGGGTAAGGAGTGTTTTGTTCATTCTAACATATTCCCAGTCTCTACCCATTCTCACCAGGTACTGTATTTAATTTCCATGACCTAGGTTCCATAGGTATCTCCTAATCCTGAGACATATATCCTATTTGGTATTCCTAGGCTCTGATACCACTAAACTGTCACGTACCGAGAGTTACGCAGCAGATATAAATTATTCGAAAAATAATTCGAGTCGATATCCCGAGACATGAACAGTCGACAAATAAGACTCTAGCTAGCACACACTAAACATACATCATCATAGGGTCCAAATATTAAACTCAACTAATCTTGTATACAAATCTCAACTCATTGTATTCCAAATAGAAACTATTACAGGATTAAGACTCAATAAAAAGGAAAAGTACATTTTATTCCTCACTTCCTACTACATGAATCTATCACTCAAAGCAAACTACTATAACTAGACTCGTAGTTGGGATGCTCATCACTCGGACGCATTCCCATCCTCGACATGCTCTTCCTCTTGGACTTCACAGTCACCTAGATTGGTTAAAAGTAGGGGATGGGCAAACTAGCCTAGTAGGATTTATATCTTAATGTGCGGGCAATGATATAAAATATTAGAAGTTTAGAACTAGGTAAGCACGATGAATGTCATGATATGCATGTACGAATAAAACTCGTTAAAACATGATACATGAAACAAGCTAGAGAGAGAGAGAGAGTGATCGTGATAGAGCAAGAATTTAACGAGCAATATGTTGTCAAGAGTGAGGCATGTAACAAGGACGCAAGATATTATGTAAATTGCAATAAATGTAGGATGACCATATCACGCAAGCAAGCAAGCAAGAATGTACGAGCACAATCAAGTAACACTAATCAGGCACGTAGACACTAATGTACACCAAGAAAAGATCCATCAAGAATGTACACCAGGACACGTGTATGTGGTTATTGTATCTATCATTCAACAAGCAAGCAAGACTCTCAGCGCAGATGCAACGCCAGTAATCATTATACCCCATGGTTAACAGTATATTTATGACTCTCCATCATTGGGGCTAGACTGGAGCCCTTGGACACTCGCCGTGCCCGGCCACATCTCATTTCAATTTTTAAGTGTAGATACCCACAGTCATTAACAATGGCCAATGAGAGTTTCAATAAGTAAGCATGTGTAATGTCATGTTCATGATGATGACGGGAACAAGTAACAAGCAATTTGAACATGATCTCATGATAACAATGGTCAAGAGATAAATTCAGCAACATAACGGTACGATTTATACTTTAGTTCAATCGTTTCATTAATGGCTTTAGTCTAGATTGTAAATCACACTCACGAGAACAAGATGAGAGAGGAAGTGCACGCTATCTCTAGAGAACTTCAACGGTACAACCAACTCGTCGGCCATATGGGAATCCATGGTCAGAGGAGATTTACGAAGGCCTTGGAGAAAAGGTTGCTAGTCTACCGATTCGGAATGACCGATAGAGAGCTTCCAAATTCCCAAGAAAGGGCTGCCTAGAAGTGCAAATGTGTAGTGATGTATGCGTGTCAATTCACAAACCATTGGTTTTAAACTCGCGGAAAGCACTTAAGAACAATGCCTTTAACTACACATGGGTTTGCAAGATTTTAAGATAACTATGACCATTTAAACATGGTAGAACAGTAAGAGGATTAAATCACAAGTTGCATGAATGATCACATCATTAAGAAAACAATTAGAATAGTATTCGTGTAATTAAAGCTTTTTAAATGGGTTAGACACTTTTAAGCCATTAAACAGATATCACGTAATGATCAGACCCAAGACATGAGAATTAAACACTAAATATCATGTTAAACAGACCTTGGGTATGCCTTAAAATAGGTGTCCAACACAGAGGATGCACTAAAAAATGCAGTGCACAACGAAAACAGGTGATACTGTAAGGATACTAAATCGCGTCCACACAGATGGCCGCCTACGTGCATGAATCGCATCAGGGGACATGGACGCGTCTACAGAAAACCATTAAAAAAAACGTGGGCGGGAAAACCCTCTGAAACGCGTCCAGGAAGGACGCCGCGGTTTAGAGTGGTCCAGACTCCCAAGCGGCGCGCAACCATGCGGGGCGTGGACTGGTCAAAGCTTAAATCACGTATGGGCATGTGGACGCCTTTCAGGAGGCCCCTGAATCACGTCCACCTGTGTGGATGCAGTTTAGGGTCAGACCGAAAACGCAGAAAAACCTGCACTCAGGGGGGATTCGATCATGCAACGCTTATATCTCCTAAACTATGGCTTTTTGAACCAAAGTCTCAACATGAAAGTTGTTGAGAACATGGAATAGGTGCGAACTATTATTTTTAAATAATTTTAAATGGCATCGAGTTGTGTGATAAATTGACTTGAACAGGAAAAGTCTATGACATGTGCGACTTTGGCAAAATGCCTATACATAAAATCTACTCATTGGAATTCGATGAAATCGGTGGGAAACGAAAGTTAACTTGATTCTGCACCTTGGTTTAGGATATGTTAAGGTGTGGCCCGAGAAAACCTACCTTTGGGGTTGATGAAGTCTCGTTCTTCAGAAATCTGTTGTTCAGACCACTGTTTGAAGAACGCTTAATACTCTGTGTATACTGCATGGATTTGGGCATTCCACTTGGGTTAGAATGTAGACGTGACCCTCTTTCCAGTGGTATAAGCCTTGCAAGGTTTGGTTATGGTTTGACTATCTGCGCAGGGCGCAGCAGACGCAATGGGGAACAAGAATGGCATGGTGTGGGCGATCTCCTGCTCCCCAGCCGCCAAGAACTCCTCCACACGACCCCAACAAGATGTAAACTCATCCCCAAGGGTTTGGTGGAGAGTATTTAAGCAACCATGGTGTTTAGGACTCCTACTGTGACAAGGAAAGCTAAGTTGCGATTTTGACATATTAGTTTCCTATTTTGAGGATTTCTTCCTCCATTTGAGTGTGTGAGGCTTTAGGAAACCTCCCACCATAGTTAAGCACGAATTTGGGTTGCCAAGAAAACCATGTTCTCATCCCAATTCAACTCTAATTGCCTCTTTCTATTTTAGCCTATTTATGGTTACGAATTTCCATGTATTTCTAGCTTCATTAGATTTTTGGGCCAAATGTTGTCCATTGGCCCAATTATGATATTGGGTCATTAATATATAATTTTGGAAGACTCTCCAATACTTTTATTTAATTTATGGTTGCGTTGTATTTCCGTGTTAATGGTTTTCCGACTTGTTTCCTAATTTGGATAATAAGTCACAATAACTCTTAAACCTAGCCCAAATATATTTTATTGACCCAAATTTCTTGATGGGTCATTAGAGGATATTATTTGAAGTCCGTATATGATTTTTATTTAATTTTCTGACTCATCCAAGTACGTGTGATAGTGATTTTTCGACTTACTCATGAATTACGATAATAAGCCACGAAACACTTTAAACTTGGCTAATCCGATTTTTCTTGGCACAAATTTGTTTGTGAACATTTAGTAATAATGTTTAGGGTTGATTTATAATTTTTATGGAATATTCCGATGTGTTTTAGCACATACGATAATGATACGTAGGTTTAAATACTCTGATATTATGGAAATTATTTATTTCCATTTATTTGAGGTTTTATGTAATTAAAATTTCTGGGGTGCTACACCCTCCCCCACTTAAGAGAATTTGGTCCCCAAATTCATAGATCATTAATTGGCTTTGATAGTTATGATTCTCGAGCTCGTTTCGGATTTAATTCCTCTAACTTGTTTCCACATCGTGGATGCTAGTCCAACATTTACACCTATAGCCACCCATACTATTCATTTGGTTCCTTCCACTCATGTTTTCCATCCACGGTTGTTATAACTCCATCATAATCCTTCAGATGAACTGTGATATAATTACTAGATAATTCCTTTCTAATTTCTCCTTAATGATCTCCCCCACTTAGGAATGTACTAATAAGAAAAACATCACAAGATCAGTCTAGGGGTTTAACAATCATACCTCCTTCTGGGAGCTCCGCTTGTGTTATTGCATTCATGCGTCATTGACGCTTTACCACTCCTTGGTTCCTTCCAACTTGGTCCTTTAGCATGGGACAATTTGGTATACGATGTTCCTGACTCCCACAACGCAAGCAAGCCCCGGCCTTCTTCCAGCACTTGTCCACTTGGTGCCCAGGCTTGTTGCAGAAGTTAGAATATTCCACCGTCATTGCTTCTTCTACTTTGCTCTTTTTCTCCATGCCATAGTCCTTCCCAGTGGTTGGCCTTTTGTTGTCGTTATTGGGAAAGTTCCAATTGTATCGACTGCTCCCCTTTTTGTAAAGGTCAGTTTTGAGATGTCCTTTCCCTCATGCCTTCCACCTTAGCCATAGTATCTTCTACCAGTTGAGCTCTTTGGACCATCTCAGTGTAGGTTTGGATGTTGTGTGGCCTGAGCTTTTCAATGAATATGGGCCTGAGCCCATCCATTAATCAGTTAGCCTTTAGTCTTTCAGTTCCCACCAGGTGTGGGGCATACACAGCCAGACGCGGGAACTGAGCCTCATACTCATCCACGGACATTCCTTTGTATTTTAGTGTGGCAAACTCCACTGCCTTCTTCTTCTTGACCCTCTCGGAGAAGTACTTTCCTCGGAAAATCTCCAGGAAACTTGCCCATTCTAGTTCAGCTACATTTGGCAGATGGGCCGATGTGGCCTTCCACCATGCTCAAGCATCCTTAGTAAATTGGAAAGTGGCTAGTACCACCTTCTCCCTATTAGTGCATTGCATCACTTGGAAAATTAGTTCTATCTCCTCCTGCCAATTCTCTATCTCGTCTGGGTCAGGTGACCCAGAGAAACGAGGAGGGTTTAAGCTTCTAAAATTACAGTGTAAATCACCCGCTCCATTCCTAGCAGCAGCAGCAGCCTGATTTCCAGCCTGAACCACATTTTGTAAAGCCTGAGTCAATCTAGCCACAGTTTCTTGCATAGCTTGCCACTGGTTACGAGCCATTACAATTGAATGTAAGAGTTATGAAGGTTCTTGAGAAAAGGATGGAAACCAATTAATGTCTCTAGATACGTTACAAGAGTCAATGGGTAAGGAGTGTTTTGTTCATTCTAACGTATTCCCAGTCTCTACCCATTCTCACCAGGTACTGTATTTAATTTCCATGACCTAGGTTCCATAGGTATCTCCTAATCCTGAGACATATATCCTACTTGGCATTCTTAGGCTCTGATACCACTAAACTGTCATGTCCCGAGAGTTACGCAGCGGATATAAACTATTCGAAAAATAATTCGAGTCGATATCCCGAGACGTGAACAGTCGGCAAATAAGCCTCTATCTAGCACGCACTAAGCATACATCATCATGGGGCCCAAATATTAAACTCAACTAATCTTGTATACAAATCTCAACTCATTGTATCCAAATAGAAACTATTATGGACTAAGACTCAATAAAAAGGAAAAGTACATTTTATTCCTTACTTCCTACTACATGAATCTATCACTCAAAGTAAACTACTATAACTAGACTCGTAGTTGGGATGCTCATCACTCGGACACATTCCCATCCTCGACTTGCTCTTCCTCTTGGACTTCACAGTCACCTAGATTGGTTAAAAGTAGAGGATGAGCAAACTAGCCTAGTAGGATTTATATCTCAATGTGGGGGCAATGATATAAGTGATTAGCAATTTAGAAATAGGTAAGCACGATGAATGTCATGATATGTATGTACGAATAAAACTCGTTAAAACATGATACATGAAACAAGCTAGAGAGAGAGAGAGTGATCGTGATAGAGCAAGAATATGACGAGCAATATGTTGTCAAGAGTGAGGCATGTAACAAGCATGCATGATATCATGTAAATTGCAATAAATGCAGGATGGCCGTATCACGCAAGCAAGCAAGCAAGAATGTACGAGCACAATCAAGTAACACTAATCAGACACGTAGACACTAATGTACACCAAGAAAAGATCCATCAAGAATGTACACCAGGACACGCGTATGTGGTTATTGTATCTATCATTCAACAAGCAAGCAAGACTCTCAGCGCAGATGCAACACCAGTAATCATTATACCCCATGGTTAATAGTATATTTATGACTCTCCATCATTGGGGCAAGACTGGAGCCCTTGGACACTCGCCGTGCCCGGTCAGCATCTCATTTCAATTTTTAAATGTAGATACCCACAGTCATTAACAATGGCCAATGAGAGTTTCAATAAGTAAGAATGTGTAATGTCATGTTCATGATGATGACGGGAACAAGTAATAAGCAATTTTAACATGATCTCATGATAACAACGGTCAAGAGATAAATTTGGCAGTATAACGATACAATTTATACTTCAGTTCAATCTTTTCATTAATGGCTTTAGTCCAGATTGTAAATCACACTCACGAGAATAAGACGAGAGGGGAAGTGCACGCTATCTCCAGGGAACTTAATGGTACAACCAACTCGTCGGCCATGTGGGAATCCATGGTCAGAGAAGATTTACGGAGGCCTTGGAGAAAAGGTTGCTAGTCTATCGATTCGGAATGACCGATAGAGAGCTTCCAAGTTTTCAAGAAAGGGCTGCCTAAAAGTGCAAATGTGTAGTGATGTACGCGTGTCAATTCACAAACCATCGGTTTTAAACTCGCGGAAAGCATTTAAGAACAATGCATTTAACTACACATGGGTTTGCAAGATTTTAAGATAACTATGATCATTTAAACATGGTAGAACAGTAGGAGGATTAAATCACAATTTGCATGAATGATCACGTCATTAAGAAAGCAATTAGAATAGTATTCGTGTAATTAATGCTTTTTAAATGGGTTAGACACTTTTAAGCCATTAAACAGATATCACGTAATGATCAGACCCAAGACATGAGAATTACACACTAAATATCATGTTAAACAGAACTCAGGTATGCCTTAAAATAGGCGTCCAACACAGAGGACGCACTTAAAAATGCAGTGCACTGAGAAAACAGGCGATACTGTAAGGATACTAAATCGTGTCCACACAGATGGCCGCCTTCATGCATGAACCACGTTGGGGGACATGGACACGTCTATAGAAAACCATTAAAATAAATGTGGGCGGGAAAACCCTCTGAAACGCGTCCAAGAAGGACGCCGCGGTTTAGAGTGGCCTAGACACCCAGGCGGCGCGCAGACCCTCGCGGGGTGTGGAATGGTCAAAGCTTAAATCACGTCTGGGCATGTGGATGCCTTTCAGGAGACCCCTGAATCGCGTCCACCTGCCTGGACGTGGTTCAGGGTCAGACCGAAAACACAGAAAAACCTTTAAACACCTCGAGATGCGTGATAAATTGACTTGAATAGGAAAAGTCTCAAACATGCGCGACTTTGAAAAAATGCCTATAATTCAAATCTACTCATTGGAATTCAATGAAATCGGTGGAAAATGAAAGTTAACTTGATGCTCTACACATTGGTATATGATATGTTAAGTTTTGGCCCGAGAAAACCTACCTTTGGGGTTGATGAAGTCTCATTCTTCAGAAATCCATTGTTCAGACCACTGTTTGAAGAACGTTTAATACTCCGTGTATACTGCATGGAATTTGGCATTCCACTTGGGTTAGAATGTAGACTTGACCCTCCTTCCAGGGGTATAAGCGTTGCAAGGTTTGGTTATGGTCTGACTCACCTTTGGTCGACTCCAAGATGACTATCTTTGCAGGGCACAGCAGACGGAACGGGGAAGAAGAACGGCTTGGTGTGGGTGATCTCCTGCTCCCCAGCCGCCAAGAACTCCTCCACACGACCGCAACAATATGTAAACTCATCCCCAAGGGTTTGGTGGAGAGTATTTAAGCAACCATGGTGTTTAGGAGTCTTATTGTGACAAGGAAAGCTAAGTTGCGGTTTTGACATATTAGTTTCTTATTTTGAGGATTTCTTCCTCCATTTGAGTGTGTGAGGCTTTAGGAAACCTCCCACCATAGTTAAGAACGAATTTGGGTTGCCAAGAAAGCATGTTCTCATCCCAATTCAACTTTAATTACCTCTTTCTAATTTTAGCCTATTTATGGTTACGAATTTCCATGTATTTTCTACCTTCATTAGATTTTTGGGCCAAATGTTATCCATTGGCCCAATTATGATATTGGGTCATTAATATATAATGTTGGAAGTCTCTCCAATATTTTTATTTAATTTATGGTTGCGTCGTATTTCCGTGTTAACGGTTTTCCGACTTGTTTCCTAATTTGGATAATCGATCATAATAACTCTTAAACCTAGCCCAAATAATTTTTATTGACTCAAATTTCTTGATGGGTCATTAGAAGATATTATTTGAAGTCCGTATATGATTTTTATTTAATTTTCTGACTCATCCAAGTACGTGTGATAGTGATTTTTCGACTTACTCATGAATTACGATAATAAGTCACGAAACACTTTAAACTTGGCTAATCCGATTTTTCATGGCATAAATTTGTTTGTGAAACATTTGTAATAATGTTTAGGGTTGATTTATAATTTTTACGGAATTTTATGATGTATTTTATCACATACGATAATGATACGTATGTTTAAATACTCTGATATTATGGAAATTATTATTTCTATTTATTTGTGTTTTTATGTAATTAAAATTTCTGTGGTGCTTCATCTAAAATGGTTGTGATTCAACTAAGCCACCCGAGGGTTGGAATTTGGCCCTGTTTTGGCCAGTTGAATTGTTTTGACTATGTTTGACCTGGGCGATCTTGGCCTCCTTGCATGCAAGGGATCATGAGGCCCTGGATCTACTCGTCACTAGTGATTGCGGCGTACAAAGGGCTCCCAGATTTCCAGAGGGAGAGAGTGTGGGAGATGGGATTTGGGCCGATATTGGATATCGAACCATTCTATATAGATAGCCCACTCATCTAGGCTCTGACGGAGCGATGGGACCGGGTGAGTAGGGCATTTCTGATGCCCTAGGGGCACATGGTGCCGACCTTGGAATATGTGACAAGAATCACCGACCTCCGAGTGGATGGGGAGGCAGTGACTGGAGTCACTTATGCTGACCACATGGAGATGGCCCAGGAGTTGTTGGGCTTGGAGACAACAAGGGCCGATGAGCTGGGAGATTGAAGGATGGTCCGGAGGAAGGATCTCATGGTAAGCTTGGGTTTGGAGGAGGTGAGACAGTCGGGTGAGGAGTCCTTGGCTGAGTTTGTGGAGAGGCTGCTGGCTGGCGAGGGCAATATACTGCCAGGACCCTTAGGACCGGGAGAGGGTGTACAGGGACCTGAGGAGGTTCCTAGTATTTTTCTTTGGCAAGATGCTGCTGGCCATGAAGGGGAACGACATCCATTGTCGTTTCCTAGAGATTATTGCAGACTTGGATACCGTGCGTCAGTATGCATGGGGGGCAGTACTATTGGCACACCTCTTTGCCGACCTTTCCAGTGGCATAGGGAAAGAGACGACAATTGGGGGCTTCACCCCTCTTCTTCAAGTACACCTTCTTCATTCATGACCTCTACTATTCTATATTCAAACTTGTTAGTTATATAATCGATGTGCGCATGTATGCAGATGTGGACGTACTACTAATTCCCATGGGGCGGGCCATGGAGATGAGCCCAGAGGCATTGCCCCTTTCCAGGAGGTGGCTTTCAATGATGCTCAAAGCTTCTTTCCAGCTCCAGCTGGACACTCTGCGGAGGGCCCTTAGGGACTTCCCAACACTTTTGGTATGCATTCTAACTTAGACCTTCTATTATATTCCTTTTATGCCTCAATGTGTGAATGCAAGTTGTGTGGAGGCCTTACTTGGACATGTTTGACCATGGGAAACCTTGGGTGGAGAGCAGTCATCCTCATTTCGGTCAGGACCTTTAGGTCCATTACCTGAATGAGATCGAGCCTCTTTGCCTGAGGCTGGCCATAAGGACTCTGGGCTTCACCAGGTTTGGTCCGAGTAGACGGAGCCCTGTAAAATTAGGAGGAAGACCCGTGGCAAGGCCAAACGGGTAGATTGGCACCTACACTTCCTCGACCAATACGCCGATTGGCAACGCGGTGGCACCAAAGTGGTGCCTGACGCAGGGGACGACCAGACCTACCTGAAGCGGTACCGTGAGGTCTACAAGGATTGTGATTATATGAGGCCTATTGGGGTATGCATTTCTAAAATCTAGCTCATGCGTTTAAACTCGATGCTTTATGACTCATGTGAGCATGTACAAGATGCCTGGGATACCTTCATCGAGTCACTCCACACCCAGGTGGCGAGTGCAGGGGCCCAGCTGGCCGAAGCACGTGAGGCACTAGCTACCCTGGTAAGTATGAATGATATACCTATCGGCTTTTACCTTTGCATGCTCTGACTTGTGTTCATTTTTGTGCAACGAGCTGAGCAAATGATAGTTGAGTGCACCGATCCCACAGGTGCGTCCACATGCTATAGTGTGCCAGACCCGAAGCTAGTTTCTCTTCAGGAGCAGTTGTCAACTGCCACCGCACGTGCAGAGGGTGCAAAGCATGACCTTGCTGCATGGGTAAGCCTATGCAAACATATACATACCAATGAAAAACAAGGTTTTTTGCATGTTACTCTTTCTAACATGGATGCTTGTGCAGGTCACTAATCTTCAGGCTGCTCTCACTCAGGCTGCTCTAGTAAAGGCGGAGGTGGAGATCCGCGGTTCCCAAGTGGCAAAGTTGGAGGCACAGATGGCCCAGATGGACCTTGGATTGCCTAGGGACGTAGCAGAGCTTCGTGCTGTCCTTTCCATAGAGCACCGCAAGCGGGAGCAGGAGCGGGAGCATGAGGACCAGGAGCGCGAGGCAGTGGTTGGGAGCAAGAGTGGTCCAAGTGGGATCTGGAGAGGGAGCGGCAAGCTCGTAAGCTCCTTGATGCGCGCACTAGCTTAGTCGTCTCCGAGTGGCTACTTCGTGAGTCTAAGGAGCGCTACCATCGGGGCCGTGAGCACATAGTGAGGGAGGGGCGAGCCAGTGCCTACTCTGCCAGCTTCATTGCGACATCCACTGAGTATTAGAGGAATGTCCCGGAGGAGTGTGGCACCCGAGGTGAGCGGTCTAAGGGTTCCCGAGCGTCCATGAGGCCACCCCCGCCTCGCACAGTAGTGGATCTGGGAGAGGCTGAGAGTAGCCAGCAACCTCGGCCAAGAGAGAGTAGTCGTCAGAGCTAGGCCACTAATACTTTGTGCTTTTGCTTTTCTTCATGATGATGTATACCCGATGGGGTACTTTTCTATGTGTGATGTACATTTGATGTGCCCTTTTTGGCCATGGTATAGTAGATTATGCTTTGTATCTCTTCTACCTGTGCCTGAGGATCACTTGACAAACAGATTGTTTAATTGTTCTGACTCAGCCCCTTGCTTAATGACAAGCAAGTCACTTTTCGTGGTTTGTCAAGGGGTAGAGCCTTTATTCAAATAAGGTATAAATGAAATGAAATGACTTAAAATGCAACAAGGAAGCATGCCAATGCTAACATGAAATTAAAGAATGAGCATGCAAGTGATGCTTTCAAGCAAATGAAGAAGACATTTTTTTTGGGATTTTGAAATATTCAATTTTTAATTTATAAATATTCAAATTTTTATTTTGAAATATTTATTTTATTGAAATATTTGATTTTTTCTAGTTTCTAAAATATTCATTTTTTTTGGATTTTGAAATATTCAATTTTTATTTGGATTTTGAAATATTCCGTAACTCGGTGGAGTCCCTTCTAAATAAGATGTGTAGACTGAAGGGGATCTGCTCCTAATGAGATAAGAGTGGCATCCATATCCCTCACTTGCTCCATTGCCATTTAAAATTCATTGCCATTCTTATATGTCTTAAGCAGGGGGTTAGACATGCATAAGTATTGCCTTTTTCGAGGTTTCTTTTGGCGACTTCCTCCTTAGTTAGCTACTACCTTACCTTGGACCTAGGGCAAACTGCTAGGGAGAAAAGGAGACATGATTAGAAAGTCTGTCAATGGTTTGGGTGACCAGGGAGACACTTATTCCCCTACCCTATGCTCATTAGGGTGTGGTCTTTGGCTCAAGGGGATTTTTTTATAGTATGCTTATGACCAGGTTCATTTTGAATCCTACAAAAACTTCCCCACTCTTATCATACTTTTTAGTTGGGACTTGCTTTATTTGGCTCTTTTGTTTTTGGTTTGCCTTGTTCCCCCTTTTTTTCTTTTTTTTTATTTCCCCTTTTTGGTCTTTGACTTCCACTTGCTAGAGCAGCGGACATGTTCAAAGGTCAATCCCACAGGTTCCCCTCCCCAATTGGCAGAACGAAAAGAGGAGAAACAGTAGTGCCCTAAACCTTTGGCTAAGCATTGGCTTTCTTTGGATTCTATGCCTCTAGATCTCAAGGGTAAAGTGTGTGAGTGTGTAAGGATCAATTCCCTTGTTTATGACATCAAGAGTGACGAATGAATTAGAAATATTTACTTTTCTCATTTGGGGTCTGTGCACCTTGTGAATTCACACACCTATCTAGGGTAAGTATTTATTAAGATATAGCCCATTCCAAGGGTGGGAGAGTTCCTCTCCCTTAGCGTTCACTAGCTTGTACGCATTGCCTAGATATACATCCTTTATTATGTACGACTCTTCCCAGTTTGGTTGAAGTTTTGAATGAGGCCCCCCAAGTTTTACAAAGATTCTCTTTGCTACCATCTCACCGATTTTGAATTTTCTCTCAATTACTTTCTATTGATAAAATTGAGTGAGTCTATTTTGATATGCTTTGGTGTGTTCTGTGGCGACCAGACGCTTTTCATCTAAGAGTTCCAGTTGTGCAAGGAGCGACTCACGACGCTCATCAATTGACAAGTCCTTATCAAAATGGACTCTTAGTGAAGGGATGAGAATCTCTTATGGGACTACAGCCTCCATTCCATAAGTGAGGGCGAACGGTGTTTGCCCTGTAGAAGTGCGGGTTGAGTGCGGTAGGGCCTTAGAGCTTCTACAAACTTATCTGGCCAATCCGAGAATTTGTTAGCCTCACACGTCTTCTTTATGATCTTGATTAGAGTTTTATTTGTGGCATCTACCTTGCCTTGCGGATAATAGAGTGAGGAATGATGCAATGCAATTTTATACCTGTTGATGTGGTCATGAAGCTCCTAAGAGATAAATTGAGGTCCATTGTCGGTGATGATGGTACTGGGTATGCCGAATCTAGTGATGATGTTCTTGACGATGAACTTGCATAGTGTTGTTGACTTGACTTCTGCATAAGCTTCAGCTTTTGCCCACTTGGTGAAGTATTACGTTGCAACAAGAATGTATGATTTTAACTTATTTTGGGAGTGTGGGTCACCAAGGGGACCAATAATGTCGAAGGCCCACATAGAGAAAGGTCATGGGGAGGACATAGGGTGAAGTGAAGAGGATGGAGAATGGATTTTATCAGCATGCAGTTGGCACTTAACACAACGACGGACATAGATAGAGCAATCCTTCTCTAGAATGGGTGAGTAAAAGCCTTGCCTAAGGATTTTCTTGGAAAGCATTTGGCTATTTACATGGACACCACAAACACCTGAGTGAGCTTCCTCAACAACTTTCCAAATTTCATTATCATCCAGACATCTTAGCAAGACTCCAGTGTGACCTCTTCTGTAAAGTATATTTCCAACCATGGTATATTTCTGGGACATTCTCCTTATAGTTCTCTTCTTTTCAGTTATGGATTCCTCATGGTAGGATTGATCCTTGCAATACTTGGCTATCTCATAAACTATGGTTTCTCCTCATCATCCAATTCTTCTTCTAATTCCAATAGCATGATTTCTTACTTCTTGCCTCTCTCTATATTCCTAGACACCTCCTCTTTGACCCTAAGGAAAGCATGATCTTGAGTAGCAGGGGCGAAATGCCAATGTATAAGGATAGATTCAAAACTTCTGCTAAGAGGAAAGTTTAGAGATGAGGCAAGAGAGAGGCAAGAGCATCAGCTAGAATATTTGGTTGCGGGGAACATGGACAAAAATCAGCTTGGAGAATAACTTAGCATAGGCTGAAGAGAGTTCTTGATAAGGCTTGAGCTTTGGATCGCGTGTGCGATATTTGGTGAGCACTTGGTGAAGAATTAGTTGACCATCACCTATAATTCTAAAATGGGTGACACCATGGAAATGTGTGGCCTCAAGTGTGGCCAGCAGGGCTTCATATTCAGCTATATTGTTGGTTACAAGGAATGCTAGCTAAAAAGCCTGCATAATGGTGACCCCTTCAGGTGATAGGAGAACAATCCCGATACCCTTACCATGAGAATTTAGAGCTCCATCAAAATGTAACGTCCACATAGGATCAAATTGGCTAAGGGACATTACTTTCTCATCTAGAAATTCCAAATGGATAGGATCAAATGAGGGATAGGGTGATGAGCGAGATGTTAAGCTATAGCATAGTCTTTGATTGACTTTTGCTAGATGTAGGTGATATCAAACTGAGAGAGAAAGCTTTTCCAACGTGCCAGCTTATCATTGAGGATAGATTTTTCAGGAAGGAACTTGATAGGATTCATGCAGGTTATGTAACGGTCCACGACGTTCAAACTCATTAACCCAATAACGAGCCTGACACGACTCCATCTCCCGCAATCAGGCCGAAGCCTCGTAAGGGATATCTTCCACATATGTCCGTGAAATATAAAAGAAACACAATAAACACATAAGATACATTGCTCATACATGTCCACATGAAATGTACAAACTAAGCTCCATACATAGTCATCATATAAGATACAATAGCCCGTGACAAACCCCAAGGCCCCACAAGTAAGAACTTTACTCTGCTGGTGGCGAGGGCCCGACTCCACTACTGAGCCGACCGGAACTAAAAGAGGGATGTGAATCCTCCTGCTCTCCCTCACCTGGAAGGAAAGGGGTGAGCCTCACAAGTCATTGGCTCAGTAGGGTAACTCCCCCAAGCCAAGAAACATAATTAATATCAAAGCTGTAAATCATTTAACCATCTAAGTGTGATACTATAACTACAAATAAATAAACGGCAACACACGCAAAGTGTACAATGTTGGGGATCGGATAGGTGACTTTGACAACTGAACTAAGAAATTGTGTGTATAGCAGTGGAATTAAAATAAGTAAAACACACAATTCGATCAGATCCAAATGTGGTGTGTGAGAATAGTGAATAAGAACAACAAACCACAGTGCACTGAAGATTTTTAAGGTGGTTCGGAGAACACAACCTGTGTCTCCTACGTCCACCTCCTCACAACGGAGGAACCACTAGCACAAGTGCAGTACAAACTGGAGCACGACGACTCCGACCTCTTTGAGTACAATGACTCAAAGAAACCCAGGAGATAGTCATGACAACCTACTCCACAGACCACTTGTGAATTCAGTAAATTCACAAGCCCTTGAGCACTACAGCTCATGCACCAGAGCACAACGGCTCCAAACTAGAGTACAAAGTACTCAAACCTCTGGAACACAATAGATCCAAGTTCTGCTAGAACAAGCACCCTTAAAGAATAGATCCTCTAGCACGATCTATCTCAGTACAATAGAAATGGTAGAGACAAATAGAATTGGGAGATCTGTGTAGAACACATACACAGATTCCCCAGAGAATTTAACACTCTGACCAAATATAGACTCAGCTGGATCTCCTTCTGGACCAGCACTGCTGCAATCACGAGCTCCTTCTCTTCTTCTCCTTCTTCTTTCTTCTTCTTCCTTTGGCGACGCTGCTCTGCTCCTCTGGATGCAGATTCCTTTTTCCCGCTCTTCTTGCCTTCTTCCAGAATGCTCTTGGCTTTTCTTGCGTGGGATAGCTTTGGAGTACAAGAAACATGGGTATTTATAGCCCCATATGTCCATAAGAAGCCTTGAGGTACGTAGGCACAAAAACCTAGGCAGATTCCCTTGAACCCGAAGCGGCCACATGTCCAGAAAAATCATAAGTTGAAATTTCAGCTAGAGTGTGTCGACACTACTACTGAGTGTGTCGACACACTGTCCCAATTGTCCAAAAAGGTCTTCTGGAAGCTGGGTCGAGTGTCGACACCTGTCCTAGTCAGGCAAACTGGGTCTCCTGGGAACTGGGTCTAGTGTCGACACTACCAGGGGCTGTGTCGACACACTAAACCCTGTCTTCATGAAAAAGCTCCAAGAATAGTGACCCAGTGTCGACACCATCAATGGATGTGTCGACACCATCAATGACAAGAGCTGTATATACCTGCAAATTTAACTCATAAATCATTAGTACAAGATATTATCATTAAAATATGAGATATTAAACATCAAAAACATGTTGTTTAAGCATTATTGTGATATGTAGAAAATGTATAACATGTTCAACATATCATCATCAAAATCACAATATGTCATCATCAAAATCAAAGTATGAGTGATGTTCATTGGTCATCTTTAAAATTACACAACTTTAGGAAATTCCAAACACACTCAACCCAACATACAAGCTAAAGGAAGGGTACGCCGAACATGAGTCACGAGGATTGGTTCACGACACCAGCCATAGACTCGGACAAACTACACAAGTACACCTCTTAGCCTCGCAGCCACGGATGAAGGGTCCAACTGCTGCTCCACTCAACAAGAACAAGAACCGTGGAGACAAACCACACTACACCTGTAAGCAACACTGCTACAGGACCAAACTTGACACCTTTAGGGGCTCCGGTCAAGAACCCTAAAGTGAGGCACTGGAATAGGACTAGCTGAAGACCAGTACGTCTACCGGTGTCTGTCCCACAACCAGGAGCGCGCAACAAATGGCCCCACACCCACAAACACAAGTCGTTGTCCCATGTCGTCTTTCCCTTAGCCGGACGTACAACTCAAACTCAGGAGTGAGGGTGTCCAGGAAGACGACACAAACTATAACGTACCGCGTTCTTCAGATCTTCGTGGATCGTCGTTTAATGGTAGTTCGGATTTCTATTTGCGGGTTTTGGCGTGGTGCTCATGACTAATGTGGGGTCATTGGGCCTTGGTCGTGGCTTCCGAGCATGTGCGGAGCTTAGTGGGCCGGCAGGTTAGGCCTGTAGTGCCCGTTGGTTCACTGGATGTGAACGCGACAGAGGTGTAGGTCGTGTTCTGAACGCGACGGCAGTGGGGGTCGCATTCTGGTTGCCGCCGATGGGGTCGACGTCTACATGTGTGCCGCGTGTCGTGCATGGAGTGGGGTTTGGTGACGTCGGGAATGGGAAGGCGACACCTTAGTCCGTCGCGATCAGGTCGCGACGGGGAGGTATGTCGCAATCCCAACCGCTGTGCGGTTCTTAAAAAGGTTTGGTGCTGCAGTTTCGTTGGGCGATTCGGCATTTCTGTGAGGTGTTCGACGCGAGGACGTTGCATGGAGCGGGGGAGACATCGTGCCGTAGCCGGTTTGCGCGTTCTTCGTGAAGGTAGGGAGTTCTACCTTGATTTGTTACGAGGATTACATATTTATTTGTTTATTGCTTTAAAAACAGTAGATACCATGTCTAGGAGGTGAAATGAGCATGAAAACCGGGTTGAAATCATGTTTAGGGTGGTTTGCATGGAAAATCCGGAGATGGTTCCCGGATTGGGGTTTTCGCCTGAAAAGGCGACGGACCCTACTGTCGCGGCTAGGTAGCGATAGGCCGACTCGTCGCGATAAGGTTTCTTATCACGACATGTCGTGGCGTCACGATCAGAAGGCGGCCTTGGCCTCTGTCGCGATCGCAGCTGAGGATATTATTTTGTATGCTTTTGGCAATTTGGATATCCGATTATCGACGTTTAGCATGCATGGCTTTGGTAAGAGGTGGATTGCACCCGTAGAGCTCTGTGAGCAGGTTGCCCACACGGCTAGTGGGAGGTTTATGTAATCGGTGTGGTGTTATCATGGTTTGAGGATGTGCATGGCACATTCTCCGTTGTGATGATGTTTCGTGTGTGTGTGTGTGTGCATGGCACATGCACCAGTTGTCGTAGTGGTCGGGCAGTGAGGTCCCTATGTGAACCTAGCCCTAGCTTTCTAATATATGATTATAGATTGGTTAAGATGGCTAAGTAATGAAGTGTATGTATGGTTATTAAGTGGTTACCGAGTAATGAGTTTGACGTGGCAACAGAGGTCACATTGTGACCAATGATAGGCCAAGTGTAGTAGACTATCGGAATTTATATGTATGACCATGTAGGATAGCTTGTGGGTCACGGAGTGACTAGGTCAAGCTAGTCCTTATGATTGTATCGTGGGTTGTAATAAAGTTTATATAAGTTTATGATATGATTAGTGCGTTGCCGAGTTTGGTGGTCCGACGCCTATTCTGGAATGCCTCTTCAGTTGGGAGCCCCAGGTTCTGAGGAGAGCCAGGCACATGAGTGTGCTCGGGGTTTGTCCCGGTACAGTGGTACCGTCGAGGTTTTGTCATCCTCCTGGACACCCTCGCTCTCGGGGAGAGTTGTAGTCCGGCTGAGGGAAAGATGACAGTGGGACATTGACTTGTGAGAGTTTGTGTTTAGTCACTTGTAGCGCACTCTTAGCTGGAGGTTACGGACACCAGTAGACGTACTGGTCTCCAGCTAGTCCTATTTTCTAGTGCCTCACTTTAGAGAGCTCGGGCCAGAGTCTCTAAAGGTGCTAGGCATGGGCCTGTAGGGTTTGGACCTGTAGGTTGTGGTGGTTTGGTTGGTCTCCACAGTTCTTTGGCCTTACTTGTGTTGTGGAGAAGTAGTTGGACCTTACGTCCGTGACTGCGAGACTGAGGGGTAGTTCATGTGCTGTGTGTTTGGGGTGGACACTGGAGTCATGAACCAGTAGTCTGTCCCGTGTGGTGGCATCGTGCTTTTCGGCTCGTGCTTTGCTATAGTTGTAGCGTGTGTTAGTTGTGGTTTCATCGAGGTGTGCCATGGTGTTGGCACGGTTGTTATTGTGGTTAGTGAGCGGAGACTCATTGGTTGTGGTTTGATTGGTTGTGGTGTGCCCTCGTGGTGGCACAGTTGTGTTTGTGTTCCGTGGTGGTACCATGCGGTGGTAGGCACCTGTATCTCTTGTGGATACTGATTTCTCGTAGTACACTGAGTACTAGCCTTTTCAGGCGGTGAAGTGGAGGTCATGCGGTGAGACCTTCCACTTGTTGTGTTTTACCCTTTCTTGGGTAAGTTTTTGAATATAATTTAGTGTGCGATGGATTGGCATCGTGGTAGCTAGTCCTGTTTCTTTAGTGTGACATTCGATACATCATGATTTAAGGGTATAAAGGGTTAGCTCTTAGTTAGCAGTCCTGTTACCCATATGTTGGAGGCTTGCCAGTGAAGCTAGTAGCTTAGGCAATGGTTTGCCTGTGGCTTACAACTTAGGCGGCCAGTTATTAAGATGGTGTGCCCATGAGGCCTGTCGCCTAGGCTTTGTAGTTATTGGGCAGACTAGTGGTATCATGCTAGTTCTGTTGTCTTACCTTCTGTGACGGCCCTGGATATTCATGCCCATTAAGGCTCCATATCCAGATCCGCCTCCCGCGAACGGACCGAAGTCTCGCAAGGGATAGCTCACACGACTGTCCAGTAAGAATATATAAGACAACTACACAGTATAAGACACAAGAAATTACATGTGCTCATACCTGCATATAACAATTTACATCTGTCCCATTACATTATTACATGTCCAATTAAAAAGTACAACTACCTGGGGCTACCCGAGGGAGCCAAGCTCACACAACACTAACTACTGCACAACTGCTGGTGGTACAAGTCTGACCCAACGCCGCTGCAAGCCAAACACTTGGCAAGCCCTGAAAAGAACTGTAGGGGAGTGAGTCTCAACAAGTCACAGGCTCAGTAGGGACCAGCTAAGGACCATAGCAACCAGCAGAAGAGACCTCAACCTTAATGGGTCTCACTGGCACAAATATAACCAAACCATTTCATGCTCACAACAATTGTATTTAATACTGCAATTAAATATAAACACAATAACTATTCACAACTTCGAAAAGTAAGAGCGAACAATCGGACTAGCTTCACACCACTAGTCCACTTAACAACAGTAACGCCTAGGCCTCAAGCCTCACAGGCAAACCACAGTCACAACCAATCATTTAAGCTATAAGCTGCACAAACAAACCACTGCCTAGGCTATAAGCTTCACAGGCGAGTCTCAAGTACGTGGGTAACAGGACTGCTAACCAAAAGCTGGTCCTTTATACTCAAATCACAATATGTCAGAAACCACACACACCAAGTAACATGATCGACTACAACGGGCCAATCCATTACACATGAAAACCATATACGGTATCTTACCCGAGGAAGGGTAAAGCACATTGAGTGGAAGGTCACACCTCACGACCTCCACGAAACACATTCCACGTCAACACCAGAAAAGACTGGTATACGACGTACCACCACAAACCATTATCCACACGGGGTTTAGGTACCTATTACCACAAGGCACTAGCATGGAATCCACAAGTAAACTAGTGCCGTAACAGGTCACACTATAGCGAGCTAAACCACATTTGGTGAGTCAACATTCACCAACCATAATCAAAACTGTGCCACCACTCGGGCACACGACAATCCACAATCGTAGTCACAACTGTGCCAACACCAGGGCACACTTCGAACGAGTCAAACCTCGACCATGAGTCACTAACTCACAAACCACGACGAGACGCAAAGCACGAATCAGAAAGGAATGACGCCACCACCCAGGAACGGACTACTGGCTGATCAAGCCAGTATCCAACCTGGACAACAAACACAAGAACAAAATCTCAGTCTCGCAGTCACGGACGAAAGGTCCAACTGCTGCTCCACGAGAACAAGTCAAACAACTGTGGAGACCTACCAAACCACACCTACAGACACACAACTGTAGGTCCATGCCTGGCACCTCTAGGGTCTCTTGCCGGAGCACCTAAAGTGAGGCACTGGTAAACAGGACTAGCTGGGGACCAGTGTCGACTACTGGTGTCCGTACCTCCAATACGAGCGCGCTACAAGCGACTGCACACCCACAAACACAAGCCGCTGCCCTACTGTCGTCTTTTCCTCAGCCGGACGTACAACTCAAACACAGGAGTGAGGGTGTCCAGGAAGATGACACAGACCTCGACGGTACCACACTGTACCGAGACAAACCCGAGCACAACAAACACATGTGCCTGGCTCACAAAGAACCTGGGGTACCCGACTAGAGAGGCGTTCCAGAATAGGCGCCGGACCACACACTCAGCAAGCTCAAACTATGATATGTTCACAAACACTTTCTGTTACCGATCACAGTACATATGTTAGGAATCTGTGACTTACAAACTAACCTACACAATCACGCATAAAAATCATATTAATGATAATACCATGGCCTGTCATCGGTCACAAAGTACAGTGAAGGTCACACTAAACACAGCACACAATATTCACATAATAACCATACTTAAAATTACTAATCATTCATCCAGAAGAATCCACAAAAGATTCTAAAGGATCGAGGCTAGGTTCAGATGTGAACCTCATCGCCACAATACCACGAATAATCATAATAATTAAGATACAATAAGCCCAATAACGTACGATATGCCATGCACACACCAACCATATGCACGACTCAAAACCCCGTAATATTCACATAAATCTTGTGCGCTAGGATGTAGTGAATCCCACGCACACACGTAAAGAACTAGTAAACTACATAGCCGGTAAGTTGGCTTCAAAAGCCCTGTGCTCTAGGAGCACCACAGGTGTTATTACACCGCTCAGTATCGATAAACACATTGCATCGCAATACATGAAACAAGAACGTCGTGAAACACACTATGCTGATACATGCACAGGTTGGCGGCAACATCAATTGCCATCCATAGGATATAGACGACAATATTTCTTGCCGTCAATACTAAGTAAGCGGCCACCACCCTACCGTTTACTCAAAATCAACTGCTAGAAACCTAGCCATTAATCTCCCAACGAAGAACTCTGCATCAACCGATGTTGACGTCGAGATCTTCAGTACTCAACACACACAGAACGCACAGAACGGCCTCAGGCCGATCACACAGACAATCTAGCCCTATAAACAATAGAAAAATGAGGGGAAACACTTCCCCTTACATCTATATACTATAATCAAACCGGAAAAGCAAGATCTAACACTTGGATTGATCAAACCACCCAATCTCCCAGGCATGGCAAACCTTTTTCCGAAAACACAATTAACAAGCAATCTATGCTAACGGAGCATGACAAGTCCAACATGTGAAATCAAGGGATCCAGTCCCTACCTCTGAAATGCAAATAAACTCCTATAGAACCTCAAATCGCGTCGAAACCCAGGAGCTTCCCTCGAATACCGCCCTCCAGTCCGTCATTCCCCACCTGATCTGCCACTGCTGCACGCATCACGGCCTTCCCACGTGCTCCCGTAGACCGCCGGAAGTAGTGAAGAGGCACAAGGGTACAGGTGGGGGAAAAGGAGGGAAGAAAATGGAGAAAGAAGAAGGCTCAGGTTGCCCCTAAAAACACAGGTGCCTCAGGTTAACGTCAACCTCTACACCGTTAACCAAACCGCCCCAACTAGGCATCCACAATGCTCGCCTCCAAGTTCATGCAATAGAACCCACTAGAACGAACGATAGACGTCCACATCGATGGATGCCAAGAACATGTTAACGGTAACACCATTGCCGCCAACACACAGTAGATGTCACAAACCTGGACGCCAACCCACTGTTGATGTCCAGCGCACTGAACACTAACACAGATCCATAACCAACTCCGGTAAGGATCTAATAAGAAACACACAACACAAGTCGCACTGGTCAAGGTGCGACCACCCCATATACTAAACCGAGGATCCACGAAGATCCAAAAAACGCGCGACGTTACATTACTATCACCTAAAAAGAAATGTTGTCCTCGACATTCAACATAAACCACGGCACGTCGGACAATAAAAAGAAGGATACTCTTTCTCTGTATCAGCCTTTCAATTCATCTGCGCTAACTGACTCATCTATCCAATTTCCATCCTTGCTTTGCTCTTTCTTTTCTTTTTTTTTTCAATTCATTTCACAATTATTCTGTTTATCGATTCCATTGTCTTTCCTTACCTTTCAATTGTAGGCGATTCTACCTTGCCAATGGCACTTTATTCCTTGGACTAAACCTACTTTCACATTTTCTGGGCTGTGTTTGCAACATTTCTTTCCGGGCCATTTCTTTCTGCTCAAATCCTTTCATTTTATTCCACTACCTTTGGATGTTCTTTCGTGCTAAACCTTGCTTAATTTCTCGAATTTCTTAATGCCATTCCATTACTCACTTGTCATTGCTAGCCATTATGCTTTATCTGCATTCACATACTCAACTGTCTGACCTGAGAGTTGCAGTCCACCACACTTCCGCTGCACCACTCTAATTATACAAAATATTTGACAAAATATTTTATAAATTCTACTTCTACTATTATTCACAATTGCTGCACAGTTTCATAATTGCTTTGATTCGGCTATATTCATTACAGATTGCTTTACTTGCTTAATCAATATTGGAAAACAATATCAAAATTCCAAACAACTTTTTCCAATACTTCAATTCTAATGTACCACACCTTTTAAAAATATGAATTCTACCAAACCATTATATTACTAACATACTTATTTTTCATATTCCTTTTAACTTCAAATTACATTCTCTGACTAACCACATTATTCCATCATTTCTCAAAACATCTGCTTTCATTATTGTAACACTTTCTTTTTAGGGAAGAATTAAACTGCTCAGCTAACTTTACATGCATTAAACTTTATTTCAATCGGGTGCCATCTGACTTTAAGCCATTCACTGTTTAACTGATTACATTCTCTCCGTTTTGTACTTGCCACTTTCAATTTCTATTTAGCCATGCAAACTCTTATTGATCACTTTCTCGATCTTTCAGTTATATTTGTTTCACAATCTATCATACTCTTTCTTTTTCAGATTAATAATCTGCCAACTGTATTAAACATAATATCTTCTCTATAAACATTCTTCTCAATTATTGTACTGCCTAGCTGTTCATCCTGTACCACTCATACCGCTATTGCTGTTGTCACACAAGTATTCTTTATTTACAACAGCCAAGGCCATAGTCTGGAGCCAATCTCGTTGAATACAATAGCCTACTCTGCTGATTCTCTATTTCACTTAACCTGACACCACTTAACTGTTTCTTAATTAATCTGCTTCTTTCTATTATGATTCACATAATTCTTATTTTATTCCGTACAGCCTCAATCTCTTTTAAACACAAACTTCACCTCTTCTTTCCCGAATTATACTCAGTTATTAAACAACAGTAACCTTATCTTAACACTACATTCGACTCTATATAATTCTCATAAACTGCCACTTTCTAGGCCAGTATTTTTCTTGTGCTCAGAAAAGTCTAACTATACAGTGATCTTTCTTTACCTTTCTTTACTTAACTAACCACCTCTGCTCAACTCTCTAATTGTCAAGACACCCTTATCCTTATCGGACTGTCACAATTCTCTATTTCTTGTACTTCATCTGAAACCAGTCTGCCTCATTTAATCATTCTCAAGTTGCCAAAGCTCTAATCACATTATTACTCAAGCCGCTTCTCAAATCCTATTAACACAAATCTCAAACACAACAATACCTCTGCCAAGGTCCTCTTCTGCAACTTATCACACACACACTATTCTTTGCTGGTAACATTCTATTGATCTGTCACACTGACACCTCATATTATACCTATCTCTGTTAACCTTATTCTTTACTAGAGCACCATTTGCAAATATCTTTCTGAAATTGCCTTTTACTTTTGCTAACCAACATAACTAACTCCACTGATTCCTTTAATATCTGCCACTGAAAACTTTTAAACACAAAATTTCAACTGCACCCTGGCATACTGGTGCAACGACACAACTTATACCACTAACCACTCTAGCTCAACAATGCTCACAACTGCCAATTTAACAAACAGAAACACACGGTTTATGTGCCAAAAGCTCACATAAAAATCA
This sequence comes from Colocasia esculenta, assembly GCA_014218235.1. Taxonomy (NCBI): domain Eukaryota; kingdom Viridiplantae; phylum Streptophyta; class Magnoliopsida; order Alismatales; family Araceae; genus Colocasia; species Colocasia esculenta. Next base: position 40,419,289 of record CM024757.1, on the reverse strand, counting down.
CCTTATAATACATAAAACCACAGACTTACTACCAGCGGTGGACATTAATCCATATATTGGGACATTGTAACTTCAATGTCTTTTCATATTCTAACTGGACCATGCTCTGATACCAACTATGACGGCCCTGGATATTCATGCCCATTAAGGCTCCATATCCAGATCCACCTCCCGCGAATGGACCGAAGTCTCGCAAGGGATAGCTCACACAACTACCCAGTAAGAATATAAAAGACAACTACACAGTATAAGACACAAGAAAGTACATGTGCTCATACCTGCATATAACAATTTACAACTGTCCCATTACATTATTACATGTCCAATTAAAAAGTACAACTACCTGGGGCATACCCCGAGGGAGCACAAGCTCACACAATACTAACTACTACACAACTGTTGGTGGTACAAGTCTGACACAACGCCGCTGCAAGCCAAACACTCGGCAAGCCCTGAAAAGAACTGTAGGGGAGTGAGCCTCAACAAGTCACAGGCTCAGTAGGGACCAGCTAAGGACCACAGCAACCAACAGAAGAGACCTCAACCTCAATGAGTCTCACTGGCCACACATATAACCAAACCATTTCATGCTCACAACAATTGTATTTAATACTGCAATTAAATATAAACACATTAACTATTCACAACTTCGGAAAGTAAGTGAGAATAATAGGACTAGCTTCACACCACTAGTCCACTTAAACAGTAACCCTAGTCCTCAAGCCTCACAGGCAAACCACAGTCACAACCAATCATTTAAGCTATAAGCTGCAGAAGCAAACCACTGCCTAGGCTATAAGCTTCATAGACGAGTCTCAAGTACGTGGGTAACAGGACTGTTAACCAAAAGCTAGTCCTTTATACCTCAAATCACAATATTTCGGAAACCACACACACCAAGTAACATGATCGACTACAACGGGCCAATCCACTACACATGAAAACCATATACGGTAGCTTACCCGAGAGGAAGGGTAAAGCACATTAAGTGGAAGGTCACACCTCACGACCTCCACGAAACACAGTTCCACGTCAACACCAGAAAAGACTGGTATACAACGTACCACCACAAACCATTATCCACACGGGGTACATGTACCTATTACCACAAGGCACCAGCACAAAAACCACAAGTAAACTAGTGCCGTAACAGGTCACACTATAGCGAGCTAAACCACATTTGGTGAGTCAACATTCACCAACCATAACCAAAACTGTGCCACCACTAGGGCACACCATAATCCACAACCGTAGTCACAACTGTGCCAACACCAGGGCACACCTCGAACGAGTCAAACCTCGACTTTGAGTCACTAACTCACAAACCATGACGAGTAGAAAAGCACGAGTCGGAAAGGAACGACGCCACCACACGGGAATGGACTACTGGCTAATCAGGCTAGTATCCAACCCGGACAACACAACACAAGAACAACCTCTCAGTCTCGTAGTCACGGACGAAAGGTCCAACTGCCGCTCCACGAGAACAAGTCAAATAACTGTGGAGACCAACCAACACCACACCTACAGACACACAGCTGTAGGTCCATGCCTGGCACCTCTAAGGTCTCTGGCCGGAGCACCCTAAAGTGAAGCACTGGAAAACAGGACTAGCTGGGGACTAGTGTCGACTACTGGTGTCCGTACCCGCAACTACGAGCGCGCTACAAGCGACTGCACACCCACAAACACAAGCTATTGCCCTACTGTCATCTTTCCCTCAGCTGGACGTACAACTCAAACACAGGAGTGAGGGTGTCCAGGAAGATGACACAGACCTCGATGGTATCACACTATACCGGGACAAACCCCGAGCACAACAAACACACGTGCCTGGATCACAAAGAACCTGGGGTACCCGACTAGAGAGGCATTCCGGAATAGGCGCCGGACCACCACACTCAGCAAGCTCAAACTACTATATGTTCATAATCACTTTCTGTTACCGATCACGGTACTATGTTGGGAATCTGTGACTTACAAACTAACCGACACAATCACGCATATAAATCATATTAATGATAATACCATGGCCTGTCATCGGTCACAAAGTGACAGTGAAGGTCACACTAAACACAGTACACAATATTCACATAATAACCATTTAAACTTTACTAATCATTCATCCAGAAGAATCCACAAAAGATTCTAAAGGATCGAGGCTAGGTTCAGATGTGAACCTCATCGCCACAATACCACGATCTAATCATAATAATTAAGATACAATAAGCACAATAACGTACGATATGCCATGCACACACCAACCATATGCACGACACCAAAACCCCATAATATTTCACATAAATCTTGTGCGCTAGGATGTAGTGAATCCCATGCACACACGTAAAGAACTAGTAAACTACATAGCTGGTAAGCTGGCTTCAAAAGCCCTGTGCTCTAGAAGCACCACAGGTGTATTACAACGCTCAGTAACGATAAACACATTGGATCGCAATACTTGCAACAAGAACTTCGTGAAACACACTATGCTGATACATGCACAGGTCGGCGGCAACATTGATTGCCGTCCATAGGATGTGGACGATAATATTTCTTACCGTCAATACAAAGTAAGCGGCCACCACCCTGCCGTTTACTCAAAATCAACGGCTAGAAACCTAGCCGTTAATCTCCCAATGAAGAACTCAGCGTCAACCGATGTTGACGTCGAGATCTTTAGTACTCAACACACACAGAATGCACAGAACGGCCTCAGGCCGATCACACGGGCAATCTAGCCCTATAAACAACAGAAAAACGAGGGGAAACACTTCCCCTTACATCTGTATACTATAATCAAACTGGAAAAGCAAGATCCAACACTTGGATTGATCAAACCACCCAATCTCCCGCATGGCAAACCTTTTTCCCGAAAACACGATTAACAAGCAATCTATGCTAACGGAGCATGACAAGTCAAACAGGAGAAATCAAGGGATCCAGTCCCTACCTCTGGAATGCAAATAAACTCCTATAGAACCTCAAATCGCGCCAAAACCCCAGAAGCTTCCCGCGAATACGCCCTCCAGTCTGTCATTCCCCACCTAATCTGCCGCTGTTGCATGCATCACGGCCTTCCCACGTGCTCCCGTCGACCGCCGGAAGTAGTGAAGAGGCACAAGGGTACAGGTGGGGGAAAAGGAGGGAAGAAAATGGAGAAAGAAGAAGGCTCGGGTTGCCCCTAAAAACACAGGCGCCTCAGGTTAACATCAACCTGTGCGCCGTTAACCAAACCGCCCCAACTAGGCGTCCACAACGCTCGCCGCCAAGTTTATGCAATAGAACCCACTAGAACGAACGATAGACGTCCACATCGATGGACACCAAGAACATGTTAACGGTAACACCATTGCCGCCAACACGCAGTAGACGTCACAAACCTGGACGCCAACCCGCTGTTGATGTCCAGCGTACTGAACACCAACACAGATCCATAACCAACTCGGTAAGGATCCAATAAGAAACACACAAAACAAGTCGCACTGGTCAAGGTGTGACCACTCCATATACTAAACCGAGGATCCACGAAGATCCGAAAAACACGCGACGTTACACCTTCTTTCCAAAATTTGTATAAGCAACATAATTGTTATGTTAATTGTTAATTATACTTTGCTATGTATGATATGGTTTGGCTACCGGTGTTGCCAGTAAGACCCGTTGGGGTTTAGGTTCTTCCTTACTGTGTGTTGTTTTGGGTGGTCCCCTACTGAGACAGTGACTTGTTGAGGCTCACTCCCTTACAGTTCTTTTCAAGGTTTACTGTTGGTGTCACTTGAGGAGGTGTTATGACAGACTTGTACCACCAGCAGTAGTGTTAGTAGAGTTGTGCGAGCTTGTGCTCCCTCGGGGTATGCCCCAGTAGTTGTACTCTTTTAATTTGGATATGTATAATGTAATGGGACAGTTGTAAATTGTATATGCAAATATAAGCACATATCCTTTCTAGAAATGTGTCTATTACTATTGTGGTTTGTCTTTTATATTCTTCCTGGACATTGTGTGAGATATCCCTTGCGAGACTTCGGTCCGTTCGCAAGAGGTGGATCTGGATATGGGGACCCTTATTGGGTATAAATATCCAGGACCATTACAGTTGGTATCAGAGCAATGGCCCAGTTAGAATATGAAAAGACATTAAGATTTCAATGTCTCAATACATGATTTAATGTCCACTGCTGGTAGTAAGTCTGTAGTTTTCTGTGCCTTTTAGTATGGTTCCCATATGAGTTTTGGTATATGAACTGTATGTATAGTTGGTTAGATCAGTAGTTGTGGGTAATAGCAGATATGATTGGTGGTGTAGTATGAGTGATTATTGGATTGTGGTTAAAGTATAATTGATTAAAGATTCTTTATTATAGAAATTGAAAGAATTAGTGCATTCAGTTATGAAATTCACTAAGAAGTGTTTTAATGAGAATTAGAGTTGGTAGAGAAAGGTATAAAGTAGTGATGTGATGGAATAATAGAGGGAATTATATCATGATGAGAAATATGGCTTTGTGATTAGAACTGTTAAAAGGGTGAATTGTGGTTGAAAATTGTAGCAGAGATAGTCATTGTGTTTGAGATTTATGTTAATAAAGTGTTAAGAAGTTGCTTGGATAATAGTATGATAATGGCATGTTAGGTTTGAAATGATCAAGTGAGGTAGTTAGCTTGAGATGAGAGGCTGGTAAGCAGAGGAGCAGTGATCAAGATGATTCTTAAGTGTGATTTGTGATTAGAAATAATTGCAGTAACGAATTTAAGGGTAGTGTTGATATGAATAATAAGGTTAATAGAAAGTTTGATATAGAAACTCATGTAAGTGGATGTAAAGGTGGCCAGTTGGTTAAAGAGAGAGTAAAAGAGCTGTGGGAAGTCATATTTTTTCGAGAATTTTATAAGAGAAAGAGTTTGTTAATAAAAGGCAGTGGATAAAGATTTCGTAGAAAGATTTGTATAAGGTTGTTGCGGTGTTAAAGATTAAGAGTAGTGGTGCCAGCATTTGTGTGTAGATTGTGGAAGCAGAGAGGAGAAATTGATGTCAGAGGCAGATTGAAGTTAAAACTAAATATTAAAGTAAGTTGAAGCTATGTAAGTTAGAATGGACAAGGTTAAGTCCATTGATAAGTAATGGGGAATAGCAAAGTGGATTATGAATGGATATTTGTGAATGAGCTGTAACAGTGAAAATGTTTATATTTGGTGGTAAATAGTAATGTGGAATAAAGAAATTAAGTAGAATAAATCATTGTGTTTTAAAGAAATAATTTTAGTTTATAGTCGGTGGAATGTAAGGAGTGTAGCATAAATGGCACCTGGAAATTAGTCAGCTAGTAAACTAGTTAAGAGAAATATTTTGCAGAATTGGTGTTATGTTATTCATAGTAAAGATAAAGTTTAGTATTAATGATCAAGTGGAAAAAAAAAGAATATGATAGACTATAGAATAGTGATAATTAAATGATTCAGGAAATGTGCAATAAGAATTTGCGTAATGGTATGCAGTAAGGTGATTTGGATGAATAAATAAATTTTGTTATAAGAATATTTCTAGAATTTGAAGTAAAGCTATAATAAATAAGTAAGGAGTAGTGAGCTGATTAAGGTATAGTGAAAGGGAGTAGAAAAAGGGAGGAGCAATATAATCAGTTTAATGGTAAAGAAATTTTGAGATTTGATGTCATATAATTGAGTAAGGCTTGAATAAAGGTAAAGGTGAATTTTTGGGTATGTGTAGCAATGAGAATGGAAGATGTGAGAAGATATGAATTGGGTTTGTTAAATCAATTAGAGAATATTGTTTAAAGCAAAGAATATATATATAAAGGGAAAAGTATATCAATATTGATATATGCCAAGATTTAGAATTTAGTGTGAAGCAGATATAGCAGAAGATAGAATATGAGTGGAGTCAATTAAGTGGTATTGATGTATGATAAGAGAAATGTAAAGTTAGTTGGAAAGTATAATTTGAAGCGAGATAAGTTATTAATGAATTAAGGGAATCCAGAATTCATGAAATATTTGGTGAATGGTTTAGTATGATCAGAGTAGCACAGCGGAAGCATATAAGATTTAATATTCATAAGATTATCTCAAGTTTAAGTAATTAAGAGAGAATTTAAAGATTTATGTTCAATTAAGCTAAGTGATGATTAGGGTGATGAGTAAATAGGGAAATAATAACTGGAAATTGAAAATTTAAGAATATAAAGTGGAAGGATTTAAGCTAGAAAATGGCCCAGAAGAAATGATGCAAATATAACCAGGAAAATGTGGAAGCAGATCGAGCCCAAGCAGATAAAGCATCATTAACCAGGTAGAATTGCTCGAAAAATCTGGAAGTAGGTTCAGTCCAAGGAGATAAATTAATAGCAAAGTAGAATCGCTTGTAATGAAAGATAAGGAATGGCAGAATAGATCCAGAAAATTAAGTAGTGTGGAATGATTCTAAAAGAAAGGGAAAGTAGAGCAAGTATAGAAAGTGAATAAATGGTCTAAAAGAGGATGCAGAGGAAGCTCTGCATATGGCTTTGTCTGCTTCTAGGTGATAGTGTGGTTTATTTTTGCTCGTTTTGAATGTCGAGGACGACATTCCTTTTTAAGTGATAGTAATGTAACGTACCGCATTCTTCGGATCTTCGTGGATCGTCGTTTAATGGTAGTTCGGATTTCGTTTGCGGGTTTTGGCGTGGTGCTCATGACTAATGTGGGGTCATTGGGCCTTGGTCGTGGCTTCCGAGCGTGTGCGGAGCTTAGTGGGCCGGTAGGTTAGGCCCGTAGTTCTCGTTGGTTCACTGGATGTGAACGCGATGGAGGTGTAGGTTGCGTTCTGAACGCGACGGCAGTGGGGGTCGCGTTCTGGTTGCCGCCGATGGGGTCGACGTCTGCATGTGCACCGCGTGTCGCGCATGGAGTGGGGTTTGCTGACGTCGGGAATGGGTAGGCGACACCTTAGTCCGTCGCAATTAGGTCGCGATGGGGAGGTATGTCGTGATCCCAACCGCTGTGCGGTTTTTAAAAAGGTTTGGCCAAACAGAGCTTTCGCAAAATCTGCTCGACCCAGGAGAGGAGTTGCTGCGGTTTTGTTGGGCGATTCGGCGTTTCGGCGAGGTGTTCGACGCGAGGACGTTGTAGACACCCATTTCTGACCCATAAGTCGAGCAAAATCCCTTGTCGTATCATTGATGCCCCACGTTGGCTCATCATCGTCAAGCTGGCTTTCTCCGATCATGACATCATTTCCATTAGTTCATCGCCCTGGAGGTCCCTTCCTGGTCAAATCAATCTCTTTCACTATAAGCTCTCTGAGTATAAGATCCGATATTTCATCCCGAAGGCTGTGCATGGCTGATTGGACGCATTACATGCCAAAATGCATAAGAGACCAGAAGGCGACAGGCCCTAGGTCGCCTTCCTGAAAATGACAACCCCTATGTCGCCTTCATAATTCCTCATTTTAAATCCTCAGAAAATCACAAAATGACTTAAGTCACCTTCCATATGAGGAATGCGACATATTGAGCAGTCGCATTCAGGAAGGCGACACTTAGGCCGTCGCATTCTGGACCTTAAATAGGAAACTCAATCCGAAGCCAACTTGGGACACATGCTATTGATGGTAATTGCTTCATTGGACGTCCAAATCACGTTCAAATCCTCTCAAATTCGGAGGAGACCTTCCTAACTTGTCCCTTTCCAAGTTCCAATAGCCCTTGCACAGCCATACTTACCAGAGTCGGACTCTTGCCCATTATTCCTCTCAGACCCGAGTTGGGAATAATCACCATAAGTACCTCGTCTCTGCATCTTTTTGGGCAAGGCCGGAGTCATTAGTTCGCTGAGCAAGAGAGCTTCATCTTCCACGAAGAGAGTTCTCCCTCCAGACGATCGTAAGAGCCCTCCAGGGCGTTTTCCCATCGGCTACACAATTCCTCTTCCTCTTCTCTTTATTTCATTGATTTCATGCATGCATAGCTTCGTTTTCTTTCTAGCTTAGCATTAGAGCACGACACACACACCTATCCTTAACACCCACATCGGTTAAAAGCCCCAATCTTGTGAGTTCCTCCCATAATAGCTCATGTTCATGTGTTTTTCATTGAATAGATCATCTACACACAAATTCTAATGGGTTTCTTGTTTGTTTAAATCACTTTGGCAGGTGTTTAAAGGTCAGAGCAAGGTGAGGCTCTTTCCCCTTGGCCGGCTGAGGAGCAGAAAGATGAAGAACCCAAGTCTCCATCCACTGAAGAGGAAGGCGACAATCTCCGTGTCGCGATCAAGAAGGTGCCCTTGCCTACGTCGCGTTCACATGAAAGCATAGCGACGCCCATCCTGTCGCATTATCAGGTACGCCTTCCCCTTCATCTTTCCTTTCCAAGGTAGTCAGCCCTCCCTCTGAATATCAAGAGGCGACTGCATTGGTGGCGATCACGGTCAGTTCCTAATCCCTCACATATTCACAATCAATTCAAAAGGGGATACAAATCCCGTGATTACACCTTTTGGCGATCACGGTGGGACAACTTGTGCCCATCACGCTTGTTCTTCCTTTCCCTGCCATCCCTATCGTCTAACAGGTGTGTTGTGTCGTTAGTTTTCCTTTTGGTTCTCTTCCTTTGAGTTTATCAGTGTTCTGCGGTTCTGGGTGAGAAGGCGACAAGATCAACGTCGTGATCCGAATAGCGACACAAGGCCCGTCGCGATCAGGTTAGTACACAACGTCCTCCTTGTCTCCTTCTATTCTGTGTGCTGTAAGGTAGGCGACGTGCCTTTCGTCGTGATAAGGAAGGCGACAGCAGGGGCGTCGCTACCAGGTACGCACTCTGCCCGTACTCCTTTTGCGTTATTTAAAGATCTGTTGAGCCTGTGGGGAACGCGACGAGGCGTGTGTCGCGTTAAAGGAGGCGACGGGGTTCTTGTCGCAATAAGGTCAGTACCTTGTTCTTTGAGCTTTCTTGCAAATTTGAGTCCATTTCTACATACTCCATCCATGTCCCATCATACCATGCTTTTCTCCACGATCTTGAGAGTTTGTTAGTCTTGTATGTCATAGGATTGTGTGATTTTCCGTGCATAATTAGGATTTACTTGCTCTCTTATCCACTGCGAGAAAGAAAGCGACAGTCTCAGTGTCGCGATCTCGGTCGCGACAGAGGCCCTGTCGCATTCTTCCTCTGAGAGCAATTAGTCTTAATTCTTGTGTGTTAGTACTAGGTTAGAATCTTGCATGCACTCCGGTGCACATAGGATTTGCATACATCTTTCCATATTCGTAGTATAGGTTTCCTCCTCAGCGACGCTCGCTCTCTCGGCCACATACTCCTTGTGTCTGACTAGAGCACTCGCTCGAGGGCCTCTGTAAGTCCCCATTGACTGTGGATTCCCACACGGTCGCCGGGCTGGTTGTACCCGTCGCCACCTAGGATCGAGTCTAAAGTTCATTTGGTAAGGTTGAGAGAACCCTAGTCATACCCGAAGATTGGAAGCCTTCTCCCATTTAGGAAACCCTTCCTTACTCGGAGAGAACTTGCTAAAAGTCAAAACCACTAAAAGGCAAACTTGAACCAATTAAAAGAAACCATCATCATTGCCGACTGCTTGCTTTGGGTGAGACGTTTTCTCTTTCCTTTTGTCTGCATAGGATTGCTTGTTTAGGAAACAAAGAGTCTGTCTAGGTTAGGGCATCCCTCTCAAGTCTGGAAAAAGCTTTCCCCACCTTTCTGTGCTCACATGTCAAATATGGAGTCATACCTGAACCCGGTCTATGATGAGAAGCAGGACCCTGCCCTCTACACCTCCCAAGACTACGAGGATTCCCTTCCTCACGATCTCTTCGGGGAGTTGACCCCACCCTGGGTCGCTACTGTCCATACCTCTGAAGGTCACCATCACAACAATGGCGGCCCATCTCAGAACACCCATCCTCCTCAGTCGGACGATCAAGCCACTCAGCGCTTGCACCTAATTCCTCAGCTTGATCAGTCCTAGATCCAAACCCTCATGACGGACCTCAAAGGAAAGGCCGCCTCCTCACCCTCACCTAGAGCGGGCGCGTCACGCCCCGCAGCAGCTACATCCGGCCCCCACGTCGCCATGGGACGAGCCGACAACACCCCCATCCGGCCGCGGACCATCCGGTTTACGCCATTTGAGTCTGAGCACTACATTCCCCGTGAGTCGAGGCCGCGGTCTCCACCATACCAGCCATGCTACTCCCCTCATCGCCCTGAGCCTTGTGCTAGGCCCACCTCTCATGCCTCGTCCATGTACACTCAGCCATCCGCCGCACCGGACATGATGTCCGAGTGGGCATCCATCAAGAAGGAGCTCCAAGAGCTCCAAAAGCACGTGGACCCTAGGCAACACCACGATGTGCACATGCCAAATTTCAATGGCCTATGGGTCCCCTCTCCATCCGAGCTGCCGAAGTACCGCAAATACAACGGCTCAGGCAATCCCTATACCCATATCAAAGACTTCATCTATGAGTCCGCTTCCTACCAGCATGATCGCCGCCTCATGGCATATCTCTTCCGCCGGTCGCTGGACGGGCACACCCTAGATTGGTTCTATTCCCTGCTACCCGAGGACGCTGAGGACTTCGCTGTCGTGAAGGCCAAATTCCTTGAACAATTCCAAGATAGGGTTGGGCCCGAATACTCCCTTACAGATCTCATGGCTGAGAAGATGAAGTCGGACGAGGATTTTGCCTCGTACGCCGGTAGATGGAGGCAAATGGCCACCAGAGTTCCAGGGTACCTTCCAGAGGGGGAGAAGGTGAAGATTATCATCGCCAATGCCACGCCTTCTTATAGAAACATCCTGGCGATGAATGACATCACCAACATGCATCAACTCTACAGCTGGGCCCGGTTTATCCAGACCCAGCTCAAGGATTCCCCCATCCACTCCATGTTCGAACCCCAGAAATCTCGGTTCCAAAGAAAGCCTCAGGGGCCAGTCACTGAGGGCGTCCAAGTGAACGAGCAAGTGAGCACATTCAACCCTGCCGGCCAGAGCCAAAATCGTCAACCTTACAATGCCCAGGGACAGAACCCTACCCAGCCGCCACAGGGGCAACCACCACGCCAATACAACCAAGTGCCACCTCCTGATGGCCCTCATCAAAGGCGTCCCATGGGTCCTAGAAGAACTCACTACCCGCCATTTCCAGAGACACTCTCCGACATATTCTTGGCCTTGCTCTCCACTGACGCCATTAGGCTCCCTTATGAGAGACCTATGAACCCTAGTGTGGATCAAACTCGGTACTGTGTATTCCACCGGCAGCCTGGTCATACCATCGACCAGTGCTTCACATTCAAGGATTTGGTGTATGACTTGCACGAGCAACATAGAATAGATTGGACAGCTCTCCGGCAAGTGATCGGAGATATCAAGGAAAGGCAGAGGCAACATCAGCAGCAGAGGCAGCAACGCCAACCACCCCCTCAACAACAACAATAGCAACATCACCAACAGCCGTTGCAGGGCCTCGGGATCGTCCACAACCCATTACCTAACCATCCACCAGCTCCAAACCCACCACCACAACAACCTGGCCAGGTAAACCCATCGTCCACCACCCTCCTCTGCAAGCAAACTGGACGTACGATGACGAATTAGATGTTCAGCAGATGATGGCCATTAACCAATATCCTGTCCAATCCCAAACAATACAACCAGCTTACACGGCTCCGCAGTCAGTCCCTCCTGTAGTTTCCATGGCCAACGCCATCATACTGCCCGTCGGTTCAGCATCCGTGCCAGTTGCTAGCTCACCCATCATCTTACCTTTCGTTCCACCTGTCTCCATTCCTCTACCCCCTATCACACCCATTCCCTCACCCATCATCCTACCACCACCTGGGCGGACTAACCCTCGCCGCCACATTATCCTTCGCTAGACAGCCACCTACCAATCCTACCACACTGCGGAGCGGGGCGCGTCTTTCGCCGTCCGTACCCACCTATCTCCACCACCACCACTTCCACAAACCCCAGCAGGTCCTGCAACCACCACCGCAACAACAAGCTCAGCAGCAAACGCAAGATGAGGGGTTGATTGAGCCGCTACCCGGAACCCACTATGATATCCTCAAGCACCTGGATCATGTGCCAGCCAAGATCTCCATTCTGGAGTTAATAAAGAAGTCTAAAGAGCACCAGGAAGCCCTGAGGAATTTCCTGCATAAGGTAGTTGTGAATGAAGACATGTTGGCTGATAAGTTTCCTAGTGCCCTGGCCATGGTGACTCGCGGGCCAGCAATCACTTTTGCAGAGAACGAACTAGCCCCAGAAGCCAGGAGGCTCCCACTGCGTCACCTTAGTCATTAATCATGTAGCAGTGGGAACGGCAATGGGTCGATATGGGGGCATCCATAAATGTCTGCTCGCTGAGCACTCTGAGGGCTGCGACCTATCAGAAGGCATGCTAAGACCAACACCCACACCATTACCGCCATATGACAACTCTAGAAGATCCTGTCACGGATGGTAACTGTGCAAGCTGAACTGGGACCCTCGCCGTCACAGTAGACTTCTACGTCTTGATATTGATCCCATGTTCAAGGCCATCCTAGGGCGTCCTGGCTGGAAGCGTCGGGGCTGTGCCATCTACCGAAACCAGTGTCTGAAATCCCCTTCCAAGGGCGAATTATCAAAGTCAAAAAGCATAGCCACCACCCACTCCGTAGATGCCTCCACGATACCCCTCCAGCGTGTGGCCAGCCAATAAACCCATTGTCTTAGTACTAGACATCAACCTCTGGAGCTACACCGTTCCAGTCCAAGCGAGGATAGAGGTCACCTGAAGGGTTATGCGGAAATACACAATACGGTAATCTAGAAGGGGGGGGGGGTTGAATAGATTACGGCAATTTTAAACTATTGATGGCTTCTTTTCGATGCTACAGCGATCTTAATGAAATTTGATTAGAATTCGATTAAGTATGAGACCGCTTGAGTTGATCTAAATGAGAACAGGGAATCAAACGTGCGTATGAACACCGTGCCTACCAATCATCTATCGCAAAACGCGAACAAACCACAGAACACGATGATTTAAGGTGGTTCGGAGTACACAACTCGTGTATCCTACATCCACCGTCCACACACACACGCAGAAACGACTGCTTATGAGCGAGTTCAACACAACAACTCAACCACACACACGTTGTCTGATGAAACACGATCAGAACAACCACAAATACGTGAATCAAGCACAAGGGATGCTCGAAACACAACCACACACACACACGATGGAATGGAAATTATGAAATGGAGAAGAATTAGGAATTAGGGAACAAATCCGGTTGGAATTCTTCTCGTGGATCGTCCAAACGCTCTTCAAACTTCGATTGGATGTAGATTGATCGATGTAGAAGGTTGAATTGATGACGATCCGGCTTCAGCTCCGCATAGATGGTGATTCCACGACGATCTGGGCGGAAAGTTGAAGCAGAGCAGCAATTTGGGGCTTTTCCTCTTGGTCCCTTGGAGGCTCTTGGATGGGAGGCTGCTCTCTGCGAATTTGGCTCCAAAAGGATGCTTATATAGTGTTAGGTAAAGGTGGGGGTCGTGGAGGAAGGAAACACCCAAGTGGGGGCCGGATTTGGAAACTCAAAATCTCATGTTTCCGTCGTCTGTCGACAGGTGCACTTGCATCTGTCGACAGGCGCACTCAGGCTGAGAACTGGGTTTCAGGAAATTGAGTTTCTGAGTGTATCTGTCGACAGGCAGTTTGCATCTGTCGACAGATGCACTCAGGAATAGAAAACCTGAGCTCTGTCCTGGGTTGACTGTGTGAATCTGTCGACAGGTACATTGCATCTGTCGACAGATACACTCAGAGATGCAAACCTGAGTTCTGTCTTGGAATGACTGTATGAATCTGTCGACAGGTACATTGCATCTGTCGACAGATACACCTCTTTGACAGATATTTGTGCTTTTTGCTCATCTCTTCAATGCCTCTTCAATGCTCCATCTTTCATGCTTGTGCACCTACATGCAAATACATTGTTAGTGATGTACATTGTATGATTTAGCAATGTTTAACTCAATCACTTTCATGGTGTTTTTCATGTTAGTTAGCACATCAATTTTGCATTAAATCAATGTTCAAGGATGTTAATGTGATCATCAAAAACATGATATATGGAAAACCCAACAATCTCCCCCTTTTTGATGATGACAAAAACATTCAATTGATGCATATATTGATGTTCTCCCCCTTTTTGACAACATACAAAAGGTCAAGTCATGCACATATGGAGACAAATAAACATGAACTGAGTTTTCATTGATTGATCATTGAAATTTCACAGTACATTTGATAATCATTACATGACTCAATAGAAATCAAAAGAAAGGGAAATAACATGAACAAGCAAAAGATGACTAGACAAGTGAGACTAATTCCCAGCTAAGACTCTTAGTGACCTCTAATGACCCTGAGACCCTCTATTCATTGTCATGTCCAGCAGAAGGAGGGTGACGGGATCCATCTCTCTCGGAGTAGAGGTGGTCAAGCCGGTCATCCAGAGTGTTGAGGCGAGCATCCACTTGATCAAATCTTGAAGTCATCTGAGCAAATCCTGAGATCATTTCTTGATGGATTTGTGCCAAGTAATCACGAATGGATTGTTCTTGAGGCACAGGTACATCATCAAATTCTTGAGCTTGGTCAGGCATTTGCTCATCCTGAGGTTCTTCATCACTGCCTTCATTTGCTTCATCGGCTTCATTGTCTTCTTCATCAGTTGACTCTTCAGCTCCTTGTGGTTCCTTTCCCTTGAGAGTCCTTGTGACTACACCGTCTACAATCTTGTAGCCCATGCGGTTGGCAGCAGTGAGATCAAAAGCACTTCGGGATTTTAATGAGATGAGCTCACTTGGAGGGATAGGAATGCCAAGGAAAATAAGAAGAGAAGTGATGGGGCAAGCATATGGCATTGATCTTTTGGTGTTAGAGAAACACCGACGGATGAGGCTTATCATGAGTTCAGGCAGATTGATTTCTTGACACTTGAGGAAAAATATGAACAAGGATTTATGGACCTCGGTGACTAACTCTCGACTTCCATCCTTCGGGACGATCAAGGTAGTGAAGATGTGATGGATCATCCGGATTAGAGGAGGAAAGGAGTTGGCGTTGAGACGAGCAATCTCCTTGGTAGAGTCATAAGGTTCCAACGTGAGAAGCTCATAGTACTCAGAAGCAGAGGGAGTGTAGTTGAAGAGTTCAACTCCTGAGTTTGGAATTTCGAGGGCTGTGGAGAGAAGATTGGCGGTGAGGCGAAAACGAGTGCCTTTCACCGAAGAGTAGAGATCTCCCTGATCGGAAAGCCCTAGGTTATTGTAGAACTCGGAGACGGCAGTTGGAGAGTACTGCAAGTGGGAGTACAAGAAGGATGTCCACCCTTGTGTGTCAAAATAGGGTAGGAGTGAGGGGAACATCGGTGCTAAGGACTCGAAGTCCACATACCGGGATTGGACAATCTTCTTGAAGGTGCCGATGGGTCGGATTAGATGGAGACCTTGAGGAACGATGAGTTCCGGCAACCGATCCTCACGATGCTTGCTGCGACGTTCGGAAGGAGCCCTGGAGCTTTCTCCGGCGTCCGTCGGAGCGCGACGACGGCGAGCGAGAAGCTTCGATTTGGGTGCCATCGCAGGAAGAAGGATGAGAATGGTGAGTGAAGGGAGAGTGGAGGGATCCCAGATGAGGAGCAGCAGGATCGTCGGAGACGGAGCCCTGAAGGGGGAAAGAGAGGGGGTTTGGAGAGGAGGAGGAGGGAACGAGAGAGGAGGGGTGAGAATGGGTCGTGGGCGGCCTTAGAATGGGTTTAGAAGGTTTTAAAAGAGAGGCCCCACAAAAAGGAGGTGAACCGGTGCGAGGGTTTTCTGCAAAAACGGATCTGGGCCGTCGTCTGTCGACAGATGACAGTCTATCTGTCGACAGATAACTCCTTTTTGGTTAAAAATTGATTTTTGACAATGTTTTTCAAAGGGACAAGTGTTCATTTGTTGTTTTAAGGCAAAATGGGTGTATGTGCAAGATAAAAATTCATATCCATTATGATGAAGACATGACACAAATCTAAAATGATTTTGAATTAAAACCGATAAGTTCTTTAATTAGATCATGAAGAACACATTTCACAATAGCCAGTGAAAATTAAATAACTCTTTTGATTAAGGCCGTTGAAGAAAAACATGCATCTTAATAGAGATGATAGTCAGATGACAATTGAATTAGATGGCCACAAGAACGTCTTACCGAAGAAGCACATTGGACTTGACATAAAAAGTTTTCGGAGGCTTCACTCTATTTCTGGTATGATTTTAGAATCTTTAAACAACGAAGATGGAAAAGAGTGGCAATGAGGAGCACTTTCACTTTTTCATGTGAAGGTAGACATTTGTGATGCCAATACCCCCAGTTACTCAATGTGAGTGTCCGTCAAGCCATTGTATAGAGATAATGAAACAACCTTTTGACGCGAAGACCGACATTGGTGATGCCCATGTCCCCGGTTACTTAGTGATTTTCATCATTGCTCTACCTCCATCCCACAAATGAAAGATAAATTTGTTGATTGAACCGAAGAAATAGGTAGCTTTTCTCCTTTTTTTATTATTTTGCTTTTTGTCAAGTACATGAGATTTCTTTAGGCAAGTTGTAATGTAGAACATTAAATTCAAGAGCTTTCTGATTTTTCAAATCATTTTAGATTCATGTTTAACGACAAGGGAGTTATTCAAAGGAGATGTTTAAAAATCATTTGGTTTGCTCATTGTGTTCAAAATGATCTAAAAAGACCTCAATCAAGTGTTGCATCAAACAACATTTAGACTTGGTTCACGACTTTGACATGAAGTGGATATGAAAGGTTATATTGCACACAAACAAACCAAGGTTTACCTTTAAATCAAGTAAGGAACACTTTCTTGAAAAGTATGAAGAAGGAATTGAAAAATAAGGAAGAATGTGTGTATCTGTCGACAGAAGGAATCTGTCTGTCGACAGATGCACACAGACTGATGAATTGAAGTTTCTGTCAGAACAAGACTGAGTGTATCTGTCGACAGATGGAATGAGTCTGTCGACAGATATGAACAGATTGGATTTTTCTGGTTTAGATTGATTGCACATTGAGTTCAAGGAAGTGAGAATTCAACAAGGAGATGTGGAAGAGTTTCCTCAAGAAAATACTCATCTATCCTTAACTCACTCCCCCATAGTGTGTGCACGTGTTGACACAACATCAAGCAAGGATTCACACAAGCATTTGATACAAGACAAACATGTTCATGAAAGAAATCATACACAAGCACATGGTCACAGAAAAAACATTGTTTCATGGAGTTAACATGATAAAATGTAAGGAAACTAAAAATCCTATGTGAAGTACAGGGCCTTTATATGAAATGGGACTATTGATACTTGGCGGAGAATATTTCTCACGCATGATGATAGTTTCCAAACAAGCCGAACTTGTTCTTCCACAGTTCACCATTTGATATACCACATAGTCATTCACACATAAAGAGCATGTACTCCAATATGGATAGTTAGTTTCATTGCATTTTACACAAACCCAATTCTCTTCTTAAGGATGTGAATCTATCTTCAGACAAGGGTTTGGTGAAAATATCAGCCAATTGTTTTTCTGTGGGAATGAAAATAAGTTCCAAGGTTTTATTGGCAACTTCATCTCTCAAGAAATGATGACGGATTTCAATGTGTTTAGTCCGTGAGTGTTGGACAGGGTTTTTTGAAAGGTTGATAGCACTTGTGTTGTCACATAGGATAGGTGTGCATCCAATTTGAACATTATAGTCAGCTAACTGACTTTTGATCCACAACACTTGAGCTGCACAACTTCCTGCAGCGACATATTCTGCCTCTGCAGTGGAGAGTGCAACCGAGTGTTGTTTCTTGGATGCCCACGAAACCATGCAACCGCCAAGGAATTGGCAATATCCACTAGTGCTTTTTCTATCAAGTTTACATCCAGCATAATCAGCATCAGAATATGAGATCAAATCAAAACTACTGCCTGCTGGGTACCAAAAACCCAAATTGCATGTGCCAGAGAGATATCGGAAAATTCTCTTGACTGCAATTAAATGGCTTTCCTTTGGACTAGATTGGTATCTAGCACAAAGGCAAACACTATATTGAATATCCGGTCTACTTGCAGTAAGATAAAGGAGTGAGCCAATCATACCTCGGAAGTGCTTTGCATCTACCGGTTTACCTTTCTCATCATTTTCCAATTTGATGCTTGTGCTCATTGGGGTGGAGGCCGGTTTAGCTTGCTCAAATTGAAATCGTTTGAGAAGCTCTTTGACATTTTTTCTTGATTTATGAAGAATCCGTCTTTATGTTGTTTCACCTGCAAACCAAGAAAGAATTGAAGCTCCCCCATTAGACTCATCTCAAATTCACTGTGCATGTGTTTAGAAAATTCTTCACACAGTGAAGGGTTAGTAGAACCAAATATGATATCGTCCACATAAACTTGAACAACAATTATGTGATTGCGAACTTTCTTAGTGAAGAGTGTTTGGTCTACTTTACCTCTTGAGTAGTTCTTGCTTACCAGAAAATTGCTTAGTCTATCATACCAAGCTCGAGGTGCCTGTTTCAAACCATAAAGAGCTTTGTGCAATTTATACACATGGTTAGGCATTTCAGAATTTTCAAAACCTGGTGGTTGAGAGACATAGACTTCTTCTTTGATATAGCCATTTAAGAAAGCAGTTTTAACATCCATTTGATAAAGTTTGAACTTATGGGAGCATGCATATGCCAATAAAATTCTGACTGCTTCTAACCTGGCTACAGGAGCAAAGGACTCTTCAAAGTCTACACCAAACTCTTGACTATATCCTTTTGCTACGAGTCTTGCTTTATTTCTGACCACTTTTCCTTCTTCATTAAGTTTATTCCTAAACACCCATCTAGTTCCTATGATAGAAATTTCAGGGGTTCTAGGAACTAAACTCCATACATTATTTCTTTGAAATTGACCAAGTTCCTCATGCATAGCATCAATCCATGAGTTATCTTTTAAGGCTTCTTCAACATTTTTGGGTTCCACTTGAGAAACAAAAGCAAAAAGATCATGTTCAATTATTTTTCTTACTTGAGACCTCGTTTGAACAGAATCATTTAAACTACCTATCACATCATCAAGTGGGTGATCTTTGGAATACCTCACATTTGTGATTGTTGAAGGGCCGGGAGTATCTTGTCCTTGAGGAATTTGATCTTGTGAGTGTCGTTCTTCAGGAGGTTCACTTTCTGGTGGATTCTCTTCAAGTGTTTCATCTTGTTTTCTGAATGCAATTTCATCATCTTCATCGTAGTCCCTGTGAAGATATCCACCTTTGGTCTTGGAATCTTCTTCAGATTTGTCTTTTGCTTTGACTTGTAGATCCTTGAGCGATGTCCCTTCATCCTCTTTTCCAGTCCTGTTAACATTCAAGCTGTTAGATTTGGCATAAGTCTCATCAAAAATAACATGTGGAGTTTCTTCCACAGTGCGTGTTTTATTGTTAAACACCCTATATGCCCTAGAGTGTTCTGAGTAGCCTAGAAAAACACCTTGATCACTTTTGGCTTCAAATTTATCTAAATCAGATTTATCATTGTTATGAATAAATACCTTTGAGCCAAAAACTCGGAAGTACCCAAGGTTGGGTTTCTTACCTTTCAACAACTGGTAGGGGGTTTTCTTTATCACAGGTCTTACCATGGCTCTGTTTAGAATGTAGCACGAAGTGTTCACCGCTTCTGCCCAAAAGCTTTTGGAGAGTTGGCCTTCAACTAGAAGAGTGCGAGCCATTTCCACCAATGTTCTGTTTTTCCTCTCCACTACTCCATTTTGTTCTGGAGTCCTTGGGGAAGAGAACAGATGTTCAATCCCTTGGTGCCTGCAAAAATCAGAAAATGCATTGTTATCAAATTCTCCCCCGTGATCGGTGCGGATTGAGCATATTTTATTCACATTGCCATGCTCAATCTTGTTAAAGAATTCTTGGAAGATTGTAAGTGTTTCACTTTTGTGTGCCAAGAATTTGACCCATGTGAACCTAGAAAAATCATCTACAATGACAAAACCAAAACGTTTGCCATTGAGACTTAGAGTTCTAGTTGGTCCAAAAAGGTCCATGTGCAACAGTTCATATGGTTTAGATGTGCTTACCGGTGCTTTAGATTTGAAAGACTTCCGGGTCTGTTTTCCCTGTGCACATGCATCACAAAAACTTTCATTGTTGTTAAAAGAAATGTCAGGAAGTCCACTTACCAATTTGAGCTTCATGATCTTGTGCAACACGTTGTAGCTCGCATGGCCAAGCCTACGATGCCACAGGGTCAATTCATCCTGTCTATTTGCAACAAGACACAAGTTGTCATTTTCTGGATCATCTAAGTCAACTAAGTAAATGTTATTCACTCTTTTTCCAGAAAATTTTACACTTCCTGTTTCTTTATCAACAATTTGACATGAATTTGATTCAAACATGACGTTGTGACCTCTATCACACAATTGACTTATGCTAAGCAAGTTGTGATTAAGGCCATCAACCAACAGTACATTTTCAATTGAATTGGAGGTACACTTACCAACATTACCTGTGCCAATGATTTGGCCTTTGTTGTTACCTCCAAAAATGACTTGTCCTCCGTCTTTCTCCACTAGGAAACAGAATTTACCTTTGTCGCCCGTCATGTGCCTCGAACAGCCGCTATCCAAGTACCATTTGTTTTGATGTTGGGCTGCTAGGCATTCCTGCAAATGTGGATCAGACAAGAGGTTTTGGTACCCAAATTACTTTGGGTCCCAAAATTTCATTCATGCAACAAAGTAGATGTTTAGGAATCCAAACTTGTTTGAATTTTTGTTTCTTTGGATTATTCCAGCATTGTTTTTCATCATGACCAATCTTTTTGCATACATTGCATGAAGGAATTTTCTTTTCAATTTTTTGTTGCTTGTTAGACTGTTTATTAGTTGAAACTGTTCTTGTCTGTCGACAGGCACCATTGCATCTGTCGACAGGTGGCTTTTTCTTTTGTTTGTTGGGAACATTTTGTTTAAGTTGCATTGCCTTGGTCTGAGACTGTCTTGAGTTATGCTTTGTGGGAACATGCTTGCTTGTGCTTGGGCTAGGATCAACAAATGAAGTGATCAATGACTCTCCTATTTTCTTTTGTTTGACAGGTTGATATCCTAACCCATGCTTGGTTACATGTATTTTGGCGCCCAAAACCGCATCTAGATTTTGCTTCCCTTTTACAAATTTCATTAAGTCCTCAGATTTTTCTTTCAATTCCTTTTCAGTTTGTTCCAACTTTTTCTTTGTTTCTAATTGTTCTTCTTGAAGGAATTCAATAGAATGGCTTAAACAGTCTTTTTCTTTTTGTGTTTCTTGCAATTTCATTTTCAAGCAATCCATTTCTTCATTATGAGTCTTTTCATCAACTTTCATCATTTCTAATTCTTTTGTCAGGAATGCAATTCGTTCATCATTGTTCTTATCATGCACAAGGGAGTTGCATTTCTTTTTTAATGCTCTATTTTCAGATCTATATTCACAAAATTTTTCAAATAAAGTAGTGTATGCTTCCTCCCATTCACTTGCAGTGAAATCATCAAATGAGAAATTTACCTCGCTGGAGTCATCACTCCTAGCCATCAAGCATTTCACTTCTTCATCATCGGATGTTTCTTGTGCATCTTCATCTTCATCTTCATCACTCCAGGTGGCCAACATTGCTTTGGCCTTTTTGGAGGTGAATTTTTCCTTCTTCAGCTTCTTCTTGAGTTCCGGGCATTCTCCTCTCATGTGCCCTTGTTTCTTGCATTCATAACAAACAATGTCAGATTTTTTGTTGGACTCATATTTCTGTGAAAAATTTTCTTTTGAAAGGGTTTAGAGTTACCTGTGTCTCTCCTTTTGAACTTCAGAAATTTCTTGAATTGTCTAGTGAGCATTGCCATTTCACCATCATCACTCTCACTAGATGTTTCTTGCTCATCACTATCTTGTTGAATGGATTTCTTGGAGCTTGTTGATGTTTTGTTGGATGCTTTTAGAGCAATTGACTTCCTAGGATTTTCTTCTAATTCTTTTCTTTTGATGTTGATTTCATATGTCATTAAGGAGCCAATTAGTTCATCCAATTTCATTTTGGAAAGGTCTTTGGAATCCTCAATGACAGTGGCCTTAGTATTCCAAGATGAAGTAAGAGATCGAAGGATCTTTCTTACTAAGTCACTTTCAGAGTATTCCTTCTTAAGACCTTTTAGCCCGTTAACTATTATCATGAATCTTGCAAACATGTCTGATATGGTTTCATCAGTTTTCATCTTGAACATTTCATATTCAGACACTAACATGCTAACTTTAGTTTCCCTTACCTCGGACGTACCTTCGTAAATGAGTTCAAGTTTGTCCCACATCTCTTTTGCTGTTGAGCATGTGGAGACTCTTGAAAATTCCTTTGGATGCACCGCACATTGCATCATGTTTAGTGCGCTCCAGTTGAGAGTTCCTTTAGCTATTTGGTCTTTCGTCCAGGTGTCTTCGTCCTCGGGCAACACATATGGTCCCTTGCTGACTATCTTCCACAGCTCGTAATTTTGAGCTCTCAAAAATACCTGCATACGGTTTTTCCAATAAGGATAGTCAGTGCCATCAAAATAGGGTGGCCTGGTTACTGAATGTCCCTCGGCCATATACCCTTTGCTAGAATCCATAAGATCGAAAATCTCCTGATCGCTAGATCAAATGACGAAAAACAGTAAATCGGAGAAACCCCTCTGATACCAATTGAAGGGTTATGCGGAAATACACAATACGGTAATCTAGAAGGGGGGGGGGTTGAATAGATTACGGCAATTTTAAACTATTGATGGCTTCTTTTCGATGCTACAGCGATCTTAATGAAATTTGATTAGAATTCGATTAAGTATGAGACCGCTTGAGTTGATCTAAATGAGAACAGGGAATCAAACGTGCGTATGAACACCGTGCCTACCAATCATCTATCGCAAAACGCGAACAAACCACAGAACACGATGATTTAAGGTGGTTCGGAGTACACAACTCGTGTATCCTACATCCACCGTCCACACACACACGCAGAAACGACTGCTTATGAGCGAGTTCAACACAACAACTCAACCACACACACGTTGTCTGATGAAACACGATCAGAACAACCACAAATACGTGAATCAAGCACAAGGGATGCTCGAAACACAACCACACACACACACGATGGAATGGAAATTATGAAATGGAGAAGAATTAGGAATTAGGGAACAAATCCGGTTGGAATTCTTCTCGTGGATCGTCCAAACGCTCTTCAAACTTCGATTGGATGTAGATTGATCGATGTAGAAGGTTGAATTGATGACGATCCGGCTTCAGCTCCGCATAGATGGTGATTCCACGACGATCTGGGCGGAAAGTTGAAGCAGAGCAGCAATTTGGGGCTTTTCCTCTTGGTCCCTTGGAGGCTCTTGGATGGGAGGCTGCTCTCTGCGAATTTGGCTCCAAAAGGATGCTTATATAGTGTTAGGTAAAGGTGGGGGTCGTGGAGGAAGGAAACACCCAAGTGGGGGCCGGATTTGGAAACTCAAAATCTCATGTTTCCGTCGTCTGTCGACAGGTGCACTTGCATCTGTCGACAGGCGCACTCAGGCTGAGAACTGGGTTTCAGGAAATTGAGTTTCTGAGTGTATCTGTCGACAGGCAGTTTGCATCTGTCGACAGATGCACTCAGGAATAGAAAACCTGAGTTCTGTCCTGGGTTGACTGTGTGAATCTGTCGACAGGTACATTGCATCTGTCGACAGATACACTCAGAGATGCAAACCTGAGTTCTGTCTTGGAATGACTGTATGAATCTGTCGACAGGTACATTGCATCTGTCGACAGATACACCTCTTTGACAGATATTTGTGCTTTTTGCTCATCTCTTCAATGCCTCTTCAATGCTCCATCTTTCATGCTTGTGCACCTACATGCAAATACATTGTTAGTGATGTACATTGTATGATTTAGCAATGTTTAACTCAATCACTTTCATGGTGTTTTTCATGTTAGTTAGCACATCAATTTTGCATTAAATCAATGTTCAAGGATGTTAATGTGATCATCAAAAACATGATATATGGAAAACCCAACACAACCTAGCCCGGGTCAATGCGGTCAAGAGAAAAGAGCCACTAAGCACAAAGGGGTGGCAAATTATGATGAAGCTGGGGTTTGAATAAGGCAAGGGCCTAGGGGCAGAGCTACAGGGCATAGTCAAACCCATCCCTGACATTGTCATGAAAAGCCGATGGGGCTTAGGGTACAAAGAGAAATCCAAACCGTGGTCATCTAGCACATCCACTCTTAAGGCCGACCGAGAACCACTCACCTGGACACTCTGGTGTCACTTTATCAGGGGGCCTACCCAACCAGGATATAATACCGTGGTAGTCGAGGCAGAACTCTCACAGCACGAGGTGCATGGCCGGAACTTCTCTCGGCACATGGCCCCGTTGCTGACCTATAGAGCCCTAGAAGCCCTCCGTCCAACCAGGAGGAGAAAGACAGGGGACCCAGAAGCTGAGTGGTACAGATGGTTTGACATAGAAGACATCACCATTGCCTTCAGCCGACTGTTCTGGGAGGAAGAGAGAACCTGGCCACCAGCTGCGGAAGAGTTGCTAGATCCACCCATTGCCATCACGTCCAAAAGGAAGCTCATGAGTGATGCCTCAGACATAGGAGAGCCAGACATCCCCTACGAAGAGGGGAAGACCATTGACGAACTCTGGAAAGGCACCTGCCTAGCCATACACCCTTCCCTCCTGGATTCCCTCCTTCCCAGTCTAGTCCCATCCTCTCCTCCTTTGCTGATCCAGCTGACTCCTCAGCCCCTCACGGCGGCGCACAGCCTCCTCACATCCGAGCTCCCACCGGCTGTTCTCTCCGCTCTTCAAGATGATCCAGGTGACCACGAGGTCACCCTCTCCTGTTGCATGCTCTCCTCCGATCTCCAAAAAAAAATGTCCACTTTCAAATGCACGTTGAGGTCGAGGAGCTGGCATACGTCCTGCACTCTTCTGATTAGGGGCACCCCTCGGCTGGGGCTTCCCCTCCAGCTCCTTCATTAGGAGCCATTCTCTTCGAGGACACCATGTCCTCTCCCAGTCCTGTAGAGTCGTCTAGTCTAGGAGAGTCTAGGGTAGGTGAGTCTAGTGTTAAGATAGATAGGCCTAGGATAGAGAGTCAGGTCAGCCCGCCATCCACCAATTCCAAGCACCGTCCTAGGAAGCAACGGGGAAAGGCTATCCCCCAGATATATCTTCAAGAGCTAGCTCGGCGGTGTCAAGCGCTGCTATTGATAGAGGAGTTCACGAGAGAAGCGCTGGTGTTCGAAGAAGTGTTTGAGCAGGATGGGGTGTTCATAGACGACGGGTTTGGTGTCTACGAAATAATGAATGATGAGGACCCAGTCGATGAAGAGGATAGCGAAGTAGATGACGCTGCCGAGAAATATGCCAGTGGAGTAAGAAGGTTCGATGAGCCTACAACGGCAGTGGATGAATCTACTAAGGAGGTCAACCTTGGAACAGAAGAAGATCCTAGGATTGTGATTATCTCAGCAAATCTCCCTCCTGATGAAGAAGAGGAACTGGTGCAAATCCTGTGGGAGTACAAGGACACATTCGCCTGGTCTTACGAGGACATGCCCGGTCTAGACCCCTCACTAGTGGAGCACCGACTGGTACTGAAAGAAGGGGCAAAGGCAATCAAGCAGAAACTCAGAAGGTTCCATCTACTCACAGCCCTGAAGATGAAGGACGAAGTAGATAAACTCCATAAGGCTAGATTTATCAGGGTAGTACTTTATCCAAACTGGGTGGCCAATATAGTCCCTGTCATGAAGAAAGACGGCAAAGTCAGAATCTGCATCGACTTTAGGGATTTGAATAAGGCATGTCTGAAGGACGACTTCCCGCTTCCTCATCTTGATGTGCTGATCGATAATACTGCTGGGTTTGAGACCCTCTCATTCATGGATGGGTATTCAGGATAAAACCAAATCCGTCTATCTCCTGAAGATCAAGAGAAAACATCCTTCACCACGCCCTGGGGAACGTACTGCTATGTAGTCATGCCGTTTGGGTTAAAGAATGCCGGCGCTACTTATCAAAGGGCGATGATGGCCATCTTCCACGATATGATGCACATTTATGTAGAGGTATACGTGGATGACATCTTGGTGAAGTCAAGAATCAGGAGAGAACACCCCAAAATCCTAGCCAAGGTGTTGCAGAGGTCGAGAGAATATCAGCTGAGAATGAATCCGAAAAAATGCGTGTTCGAGGTCTCATCAGGAAAGCTGTTAGGTTTCATAGTCAGCAAGCGGGGCATTGAGATCGATCCTAACAAGGCCAAGGCAATAGCAGAAATGCCTCCTCCAAAGAACATCTCGCAATTAAGAGGGCTAATCGGGCGTTTGCAATTCATTAGAAGGTTTATCTCCCAGCATTCGCAAAGATGTCGCCCATTTTATGATCTCTTGAAAGGAGGGGCAAAATTCGAATGGAATGACAAATGCCAAGCAGCCTTCGATGAGCTGAAAAGTTATCTCATGAATCCCCCAGTCTTACAGCCTCCTGTACCCGGAAAGCCGCTAATCCTATACCTCTCAGTCATTGAGGACTCCCTAGGAGCTGTCCTGGCACAACATGATGAGTCTGGGAAAGAAAGGGTAGCATACTACTGTAGACTCGAGATTTGGCCCATCTCCCGCGAGGTTCTTTGGCCCATTAAGCCTCGTTTGACCATTTGCTGACCAGCCTCGGATCCCATGTAGACGGCAGCATCGATGGCCGCCGACTACTGGTTGGCGGCAATCCCCCTGGACGTTGACCCACGTTGGCGTCCACCTCCATGGACGCCTGCATGAGGTTGGCGCCCTGATCCCTGGACGTCAACAGGGTTTACCAGGTCTGCGCAACTACCCCGAGATTCCAGCCCACTTGCACCATCTCTCGGCCATGCAACGCATGTAGCCGTTCCCAATGGGCATATGGGCCACCTAGGCACCCCCTTGACCCAGTAAAAATCCTACATGGCCTCTACCCATTGGTTGGAGCATTTAGCCAAGGATAGCCAAGTGTGCAAGTGTGTTTCTTCACACTTGAGCATCCAAGGCTCTCAACCCCGAGCTCCACTGTCTATATAACCTCCCTTTGAACCCTCTAAACTAGGGAGGAGAGGTTGGACGTCCTTATGCTGAAGCTTTGAGAGAGGAGAGAGAAAACCTTACCCTACCTTCCACCACTCATCCTCTTCACTCTCTCCACACTTGGGACATCCAGGAGGGTTGCTTTGGAGCTGGAGGAGCCCTTGCAAGGAGCCACAACATCAACAACGAGGATCTACATCTCCTTCCTTCTCTCTTCTCTTACTTGCTTTTTAGCTAGTTTGCATGTTGCACACACCTTCCCACTCACCCTAGGCACGTAGGACACCTTCCTACACACCTAGAAAGGGGTTTCTCAACCAAAAACGGAGGTAAGAAGGGTGGTCATAACATTTGGCCACCCCTCTTCTCAAGTCCGCAACCGGTACGGGACTTTCCTTTTGGGTTTCTCACACTTTGTTTTGAGCATTTACCACACTCCTTAGAGTCTAATAGAGTCTTTGTTTTGGCAGGAACAACCCGCAGAAGACTACGGAGCTCTTCTCCTTTGGCCGGCCGAAGGAGGAGAAGTTGAAGTCCCACCATCACCCGCAACGCGAGGCCACTACACCGACGTGATCACAGCAACCCCTTGGGCACAGGTAAGGCCCTCGCGATCACCAAATCTCCTTTGTTTTGCTTGTTTGCTTCGTTTTCCTTCTAGTCAACTCAGTCAACCAGAGGGTCAACTTGGTCAACCAGCGACCCCTTCATCGCCAACGAGAGTCCGGCGGCGTCCGCGAGCATCCGAGAGATCCGGTGACGGAGCGGAAACGAACCGTCTACAGCTCTTTTCTGGCGATCACGGTGGGACCACTAGTGCTGCTGCAGTCTCTGTGAATCCAGGTCGACGGCAAGCGAGCTTGCCGCCTATCTAGGTAAGCGTCCACCTCTCCTGCCGTTTAGTGTGTTTTAGCGTCCACATAGGCCGTCGTTTACTGTTTCTTAGCGTCCGTCGATCATGCCGTCAATCTGTTTCTGATGAACTGAGCGTCCATATGCATGCCGTTTACTTCACAGAAACTTTTTTTTTCTTGGCTGTTTTGATCTGATTTTGCTTTCTGTTTGCTTCCTGTTTGTTTCTAACAATCCTCAGTCACGGGGGGTCCCTTCCTCTCATCTGTTCTAGCCTCCGCTCACATTTTAGGATCACCCTTCCTTGGTTTACAACCTTTTACTCGGGGATTCCCTCTCGGGTAAATCGGGTTGGCTCCAAGGAAAACTCTGTAAGTCCCTAAATTCCATGGATTCCCTCACGGAACGGGACAGGAGGACCTTTACCCTCCCTGTCTAGTTCACCTACTCATCCGGGTTTGAGTAAGAGAACCGTCCAAGTCAACTCAAAGTAATACACAACCTTAATCTTTAAAAACTTTTGCGACGTTGCTTGATAACATTAATTGGTAGAAAGTCATACTTCTGCTGAAAACAGTGTTATCACTTCAACTTAAACCATTCTAAAATCCATAGGTTGTGTGTTAATGGACACTTGGTTGGATCCTGTTGACATGTCTAACAACCAGCATTTGAATACGATGATAACATCAATGATGAGATTGTCGGTATGATTAACACCAATGTTCAGCCTGAGGAGTCGGTTCAATCATCTTCCCAAGCTGACAATGAGGAAGTTAGCTTGAGGGTCAACCCTCCTCATGCCCAGGATGTCCAAGAAGACCCCGAGTTTTCTAAACTCATGTCCCGCTATTCGCCCGACGATATCATTTCTATGCTTTCCAAGCATACCATTCGGGCAGCGGCTTCTCCCTCCCCTCTATCCCATTCTCCTTTCCATGCTTCCTCATCTAGGCCCGCTCCTTGGCCTCTCACCCCTTCCCAAATTCCTGTATCCCCTATCCCTATCTCCACTCCTATTCCTCCCACTCCTTTACCTACTTCTACCCCAATTCCTCCACCCATCCACCCATCCTATGTCCAAACCACTCCTCCCGCTCAATCCGAATCCATGTCCCGGTCTGAGATGGAGGGTCTTATTCAGAAGCTCTTGGCTGAATCTCTGTCCCTTTCCAAGCCTCACTCACTCCAAAACTACTGCAAGCTCCCCAACGCTTACTTCCCTCCGGGTTTCAAGGCCCCGAAGTACCGCAAGTACGACGGGACCTCCGATCCCCAATTCCATCTTGCTGGCTTCATCATGGACTCCCATCGGTGGCTGTACGATCGGGTCCTCTTAGTCCACCTCTTCCAACAATCGTTAGAAGGGAAGGCTTTGAGGTGGTTTACCTCTTTGCCCGCATCGGATCTTGTTAACTTTGACATAGTCTCCGAACGCTTCATCTTGCATTTTTCATACATGGCCACTCAAGTCCCTACACTCCCCGACTTGGTGGCGGAAAAGATGAAGGCGAACGAAGACTTTGTCAATTATGTCAACCGATGGAGGTCCATGGCCTCGAGAGCCGACATTCCCATCCCGGAGTCCCAAGCCATAACCTTGTTAGTCACCAACACCACCCCTGTGCTCCGTTCCATTTTAATGCTAAGTGAGTTCCCTTCCTTCTCACATCTTTATAACAGAGCCAGGGTGATTGAAAATCAGATCAAGGACTCCTCTCTCCCACATTTCTTCGAAGGGAAGCCAAAGGCACGTAAGGCTCCCGCAGCACCCACCACCGAGGGGGTGACTATCAATGAGTCTGTCAGTGCCTGCAGCCAGCCTCTGAGGCCTCCCAACAAATCCTCCCATCCTCCCTCCAACCCTCACCAATTCCCATCTCACCCCTCCAAGCCTTACTCTGACGTTCCTCCTCCTGCTGGCTACACCCGACCTGACCCCAAAAGGTCGCATTACCCTCCTCTCCCTGAGACTCTCGAGGACGTGTTTTTTGCCCTCATGTCCTGTGATGCAATTCAACTCCCCCTACAAAGGGAGAACACCAATTCAAGGGTAGACACCTCCAAGTACTGTCCATACCATAGGACTCATGGTCACCTCATCAACAACTGCTTTACCTTCCGTGACTGGGTCTATGATATGAATGACCAAGGTAGAATCAACTGGGATGACGTCAAGGTGGCCATAGCCAAGTCTAGGTACACCAAAAAGGACCTTGGCATTTTCAGTAACCCTCTCCCCACTCACCAAACCAACAATGCCTCCTCATCCAGAGCCCAAAGAATGTGCATACCATGATACACCTAGGGCCCCGGGTTTTGAGGAGAGAATAACAGTGGGGGGTAGAAGGTTTCGAAGAATGGTACCCGTGCCCCACAACCGAGTCTCAGGAGCCTTCCACGTCGGTAGATGCCATCCTAGAGGAGAGACCATTAGTGCTCATCCGTCCTCCCCAAGATGCTCATCCCACTATCCTCACTCCCCTTGCCAATGAGTCATCCTCCCGACCCCTCCAGCTCATCCATCCTCAGTCTCAGGAGGCCGTGCATGTCACGCTCCGAAACCGGATTGTTCCTCCACCTCCGCGGCCATCCCAAGATGAGGAGGATAATGGGCCTCCACCTCCGGCTGGCACCGAATATGATATTCTCCAACATCTTGATAAAATGCCTGCGAGGGTGTCTATTTTAGAATTGATTCGGAGGTCGCCATCACATCAATCCACTCTCCTCCAGTTCCTCCAAAAGATCATGGTCAATGATGATCTCCCTCCTAGTGGGGTCACCGGCGCCATTCTCTCCCTCACCCAAGGACCCTCAATCTCTTTCTCGGACAAGGATCTTGCCACCCCCGAGTGTCGTTCGCTCCCTCTTTGTCTCACCATCAACCTCAATGGGGTTTCGGTGGACTCCACTCTTATCGACACCGGGGCATCTATCAATGTCTGTTCGATGAAGACCCTTAAGCAATTGGGTTTAGGGGAAGAGAATCTGGAGAAGAGTTGCTCCACTATAGCTGCCTATGACAATCCAAAAGAGTTGCCAAAGGCAAGATTTCTCTCAAACTAGAAGTCAGACCTGTCACCATATCTACCGAATTTCTAGTACTTGATGTCGACCCGGCCTACAAGGTCATTCTCGGTCGTCCTTGGCTAGAACAAACTCTAGGGGTCCCTTCCACCGCCCACCAATGCTTCAAATTCCCTTTCAATGGGCGGGTGATCAAGATTAAGAGCATTCCCATTCTGGAGACCCTCAATGCCATTACCTCGGAACAGATGTCGCACCTATTCATTCCGGATAAAGGGAAGAAACCTGTCATGTCAATCTTTGATTTCCCCTTTCCCTGTGACCTCGGCCAGCCTCCCAAGCCCGCTGCAGAACCCCATGTCCCATGTCTCCCGGGAAAAGGTTGGGAAGTTATGGCCAACATCGGCTATGTTCATGGTCGCGGTTTGGGCACGGATGAAAAGGGAGAGATCCAGAGCGTTCAGGCAATCAGGAGGTTGTTACCCAAAGCCAGTCTTGGTTTTCTACCAAGACCCTGTCCATCCGGACCCATTCATACCATATCAACCCCTTACCTGGACTTTAAAGGAGCATTTTGTTCAGGGGCCAACCCAGATGGGGACCAGGGAGCCTATAATTGAAGAAATACCTTACTCTGGGAGTGAGGATGAAGAAGAAGAAGAGGATGCCCAAATAGAGGACATTTCCAATGATTTTGGCCTCCTCTCCCTCTTTGGCTCTGATCTCCCTTCTCCCCTATCATCATCACCATCATCTCCATCTCCCTCCACTATCGTTCCTCCATCCACCTCTAATCCCCTTCTTTCTACTCATGTCCTCTCTCCATCCCTCATCTTGCCAGTCGAGGCTGCCTTGAGTCAGCAACTCATGGTTCTTGGCCTTGACTCCCAAAAAAAATGCCAATTTTGAAAATTGGAAATCCGAGGTCTCCATTGAGCACCCCTCCTCTCTGGAACCTCTTCCGCTCGGCCAAGGGCCGACGCTTTCCAGCTTAAATTCCTCTTCCTCTTGCCCCTCTAGGGGCACTTCCCCTGTACATAGTTTTGTACATAGCAGTCATGTAAATAGTGGTCTAGATTCTAGTTTTGAGTCAGGTCTAGAGGCTAGTCTAGAGTCTGGTTTAAGTCTAGGAGAGTCTAGTTCCTCTCAGCCATGTGTGCGCAAGGAGAACGGTAGGCAAGTTCCTGCCCGTTTTGTTATGGCCTTGGCTGAGAGATGTGCTAAGTTAAGTCAGGTGCCAGAATTTCTTGAGGACCCTACTCTCATAGAATCAGATTTTGAAGAAGGTGACTCCGTAGACGATGGCTTAGGAGTTTATTTGTTAAATTTTGATGAGGAGTGTGAGTCGGGAGATCCTGGGTTAGGAGAAGAGGACCCAGTGAGCTCCTATGTGGATGGCACAAAAAGGTTCGACGAGCCAACCATGGCTGCAGACGAGCCTACTAAAGAAGTCAACCTTGGCACCGAAGAATCCCCGAAGACAGTTTTGATTAGTGCCAACTTGAGTGTTGAAGAAGAAGAAGCCTTGGTAGCTATTCTTAAAGAATTTTCCGACGGATTTGCTTGGTCTTACGAGGACATGCCGGGACTCGATACCTCTTTGGTCGAGCATCGTTTGGTCCTAAAATCCGACGCAAAGGCCGTCAAGCAATAGTTGAGAAGGCTACATCCTAAGCTGGCACTCAAGATCAAAGAGGAGGTTGACAAGTTGCACAAAGCCAAATTTATTAGGGTTGTTCTATATCCACAATGGGTAGCTAATATCGTCCCTGTAATGAAGAAGGACGGTAAGGTTAGGATCTGCATAGATTTCCGTGACCTTAATCGTGCTTGCCCAAAGGACGATTTCCCTCTCCCACACATAGATGTCATAGTGGACAATACTGCCGGCTTCGAGCTTTTGTCATTTATGGATGGTTTCTCTGGGTACAACCAGATTCGCTTGGCGGAGGAAGACCAGGAGAAAACTTCATTTACAACGCCCTGGGGGACTTACTGTTATGTCGTCATGCCCTTCGGATTGAAGAATGCAGGAGCAACCTATCAAAGGGCAATGATGGCAATTTTTCATGACACGATGCATGTGCACATGGAGGTCTATGTAGACGATGTCTTGGTAAAATCAAAGACTCGACATGGCCATGCTGAGGTCCTCCGGGCAGTTCTCCAAAGGTCTAGAGAGCACAATCTTAAGATGAACCCCAAGAAGTGTGTCTTTGGTGTCTCTTCAGGGAAATTGCTTGGGTTCATAGTAAGTAAGCGGGGAATTGAAATTGATCCTAACAAGGCCAAAGCAATAATTGACATGCCTCCTCCTAGGAATATCAGAGAAGTCAGAGGGCTAATTGGCAGACTCCAGTTTATTAGGAGATTCATCTCCCAGCATTCAATCCGCTGTAGGCCCTTCTACGAGATGCTTAGAGGAGAGGCGAAGTTTAATTGGGATGATAAATGTCAGAAGGCCTTTGATGAATTGAAGAGTTATCTTTTTAATCCCCTTGTTCTTGCACCTCCGGTCCCGGGTCAGCCTTTACTGCCCTATGTGTCAACCACTGAAGACTCAACTGGAGCGGTTTTGGCCCAATACGACGACGAGAAGAAGGAGAGAGCGGTGTACTATTTATCCAAGTTTTTCAATGAGGCTGAAAAGAAGTACACCGCCATGGAAAGAACGTGCGCGGCCGTCGTCTGGGTTGCCCAGAAGTTGAAGCACTATTTCCTGGCTCATGAAGTGAAACTTCTAGCGCGTATGGACCCTCTTTTATTGCTTTATACCCTTAAAGCATGTTGTGTTTTATTGTATTTTTAGTTTTTCTTTCTTTTCTATAAACATCTCCCGCTTTCCTGCGCCTTTTTTTTTTACCTCGGGTTTCCTGTGGAATCGTGTCCAACACAGCGGACGCGATTCAGTGTGAGAACACGGCCGGCAAACCGGACACGTCTCGATTTTGTATCGCACCGGCAATAGCCGATGCATTTATCTTGTCGCGGCGGCCAAAAATGACATGTCTCTGTATATCTTAATTGTTATTTCCTGTACATCTATCCTGCTATTTCATGCTTTTTTCTATTGTTTTCGGGTTGCCATTCGAATAGCGTCCAATACAACGGATGCTATTCATTGATCGTTAACGTGACGCGCAGGTCGATCGCATTCTTCTTTGTTTCGCGGCAGCCTAGGCCGACTCGTTTCTCTTATCGCGGCGACAAAGGCTGACGCGTTCTGCCAGCAGTCCGTCCACAGGTACCAGATGCGTCATTGACAGCCTTCCGGAGCTCTCAGTTTCACGTCCGAGTGACTGGATGTGATTACTGAGTCGCAGCGACTGTACCCGCCACTATTCAACCTGCTGATAGAACTTGCCCCTTCTACCATTTTTGCTATATCTGCTGCATACAGGGCAGACTGCATCAGTCGAGGGACCTCCTTCCCTCATATCCTAGGCTCCACACACCCTTCCGGTGAAGGTAAGCTCTCCATTGGCCATTCCGTCCATTTTGGACTAGCAAACCTTCTCCCGGAACGCCATAAGACTCCGTACCCCGTGGATTCCCTCAAGGCGGACCGAGCTGGTTGTACCCCTCTGTTGACCCGGATTAGATATCCATTGCGTGGTGAGAGGTGATTCTAGTTGCACCCCGAAGTATCCATCTTCTACCCAACTAGGATCTCACCTGGAGTGACACAATGCTCATTCAATCCATTTAATAATTGTGAAACACCTAAAACAAGTGCCAAGCATCATAACTTGTTTGAACCATCATTGATTGATTAATCTTTGTTCAACCTTATCTGCTTATTTTGCTTGCTTAAAAATGGACCCATACCATCATGCCAATTTTTATAACATGGACTATGAGGATAATTCAAGCATTCAGTCTTTTCAATCCCATGTCCGTCCATCTCACCACCGTGAGGGACAGCCTTCTACTTCTTATGGTTATGTGCGCACACCGCGCACTAGCCAATATGATGTCCCTCCATACCTCACTTTGATTAAAACCCGACGAGAGCCTCCCCCCCGCCAAGATCCCAAAGTGCAGACTGTCCTGCATGCCCTGGATCAGCTCACCCATCAACAACTCAATTTGATACAATCTTTGGTTGAGGGTGCGACTCCCCATCCTTCTCCTTCTCCCAGGCACCCACCTTTGTATATTCAAGTGACTTCGCCACATACCCCTATATATCCTTCATCACCTCGGCCCCCTGGCCAATTGCACTTCCGTGCTCCGGTCAGAACAGACCACCCCTTGGGAAGGCCCACTAATTCAAGGCCACCCCCATGTACTCCCTCATTTGCCCAGTAGCAACCTACTCCGCTCCAACACGCTCTTCTCCAGAGATTGAACAATTTGGAGAACCAAATAAATAAGCTTTCAGATCCCATGGGTGACCCCGTCGCTGCCATGCTGGCTCTGCCTCAGATTTACATACATCCTTCGGAGATGCCGTCGTACTGATTGTACAATGGAACGGGTAATCCCTACCTTCATGTCAAGGAATTCCTCTATGAGTCTTCACGTTGGCAACATGATCCCATTACCTTGGCATTTTTATTTAGAAAATCTCTTGACGGCCCTGCGCTCGAATGGTTCTACTCCTTAGAACCAAGTGAGGCAGGAGACTTCCGCCCATTGCATAAAAAATTCCTTCAAAGGTACAAAGACCGCATCAGCCCCTATCTCTCTATCACGGATCTGGTATCCGAGAAGATGGGGGCCGACGAGGCCTTTGTACAATTTGCTGACTGTTGGAGGTCAATGGCCACAAGAATGTAGCATGTGCTATTGGAGTCAGAGCAACCCAAAATAATCATTTCCAACTCTATTATGAGGTTCATGCACATCCTGGCCATGAACCAGATCACCACAATGAAAGAGCTCTACGAGCTGGGACGTTACATTCAGACCCTTGCAGAGCTATTTGATCAAATTAATCCAGGAAAGAACGAATCAGTGGACACCATTCACCTCACCACCATACAACATCCACATTATATGCCCCTGCGCATACACTACCCATCTACCACAACATGCCTCCACCCAGGCGTCCACTAATTCATCCTCCTCGGACTCAACAACCTCCAACTAGGCCGTACGATGCCCCTATTTTCCATGTAGAAGCTCCTGTGCCCTACTTTGCACCTGCTCTGGCTCCCATGCCGATTCCCATACCTCAACCACGACAACCTCCACCTCCACCACAGCCTGTCGCTCGGGATGAAGTTGCCAATGCCCAACCCATCTGAGAAACAACCTAGTGTTACGATGATGAATTTTCCGAGGTCATGTTCGTACGCCATTTACCTACACCTCCCACATTGCCACCTATTATCACCAAACCTTCCACTATCAAGCCTCCACCCATCATTACACCAATCATTACACCTCCCACTATGCCAGTACCATTGGCAACCGAACCTAAGCAAATCTTCCCCTTCATACCCATCGGCCCTCCACAGGCCATACAACCTCCCATTACACCCACCATATCCACCCCCATCCAACGGAGCAGGTGCAAACATTTGAGGAGCTACAAGCGTCAGCAGAAGGAAGCCCCAGGATCGGGCATGCTTTTTAAAATTCAGGAATATATCCCTCGCATGTCGGTTGTCATCTCCATACTGGGCACATTCACTGAGTGGGAGTCCTCCCCTCCAATCATGGCCGTCAAGAGGCCTTCTAAATCAATATCGATCATTCCCGTTGCCAGCCAACCCCACTTCAAAATACTCATAGGGAATAAAACCCTCCAAGCTCTCATGACCCCTCACACCATTGTTGTGAACGTTCCCACTCTAGTGAAGGGGTCAACTATCCAGATTGTGCTCACACATTCCAAGGCCGAATCCTTGCCACAATCAATTACCCAAGGGGTCATGCCCCTTCCCATATCAAACATCATACAATCATTGGGCACGGTCCCCTTGTTGTTGCTTCCAACTCTACCAGTGGAACTCCCCACTCCTTCTTTCAGCTATATTCCAAGGGAGTTGCCACTGTCACTTCAAACTCTGACGGAAGTCAACAATCCAATCATTGAGAGCCGTTCAAACTCTCCGAGAAGAGCAAGGTCATATGCCCGCTGGGCAAAATTTATGAGGAAGTGCCTGAGGGTCAGAATGCCAATTCCCAAGCAGAAGCCCAAATGCCGATCAAGGAAAAAGACCAGGGGGCCTCCATCTTTTCCATTTCCTTTTCGATCATCTTTTGTGCTGCTTAGCACCTTTCCGTGGGTTCTCCACATTCCCTCCATACGGGAGGTATTTTATTTTCATTTGTTGTACAATACATCCTCTTGCACTGGGCATCACGCCCCTTTTTGTACTCCTTACTCTCCCTTCTGTGCTCCTCGTAGCACATCTTCCCATTATGTCACGCCTGGCATGTCTCCCTTCTGTGCCCCTTATGGCACATCTTCCTGTTATGCCACGCCTGGCACGTCTCCCCTTCGTGCCCCACGTGGCACATCTCCTTCTTGTGCCCCACGCGGCACGTCTCCCGGCACCTCTCCATCTTTCTCCCCACGCGGCACGCCCTCCTTTCTGGTCCCTCGTGGCCCACTTTTTCCTTTCTCTCCTACGGGCCATCTGGATTCTCCTCTTTCAGGGCACTGCACCCTCCTGCTTCTCCAATCCCCTTCGGCTCCACCGGAGTCTCCAAAAGCTTTCCTCCACTCTCTCCTCGCCGCCTTTAATCGGGTCCTTCGACCCTTCTTGCATTGTTTTCGGGGCTTTAGCCCCCACATAGTTCTTTAATTCCAAAAAAAGTGTAAATTCTTTGTAGCCTCTGAGTTTCACCCCAGTGCAGGGCATTCGTCATTCTTTACCCTCCAAAACTCTTATTTTGAAAAGTTTTTTTATCAATATAAAAAATCCATAAAAAGATAAATATTTCAGCATTGCCATGCTATCGCAGCATTTTCATTATGAGAATTCCACTCCAGGAGTCTAAAGTTCCCTCCCGGGTCATTAAAGTTTGGCCTTGGCATGGGCATTTGCACACACTTCACGGCGCCCTAAGCCGATTGCTCCCGGAAGACACCGTCATTGTCACAGCCATGCCCCAAAGACACAAACGTCTATTTCTCCCCTCTTTCAGCCGAAGTATGGGTAGTAGAGGTAGTTTGGGCGAAGAAACCTACTTGAAGCACCCCGTCATAAGGGGACGTCCCCAAAATGGGCAAATTAAATGACCAAATGAAAAATCAAGTCAAATGCATGTCAAGAGCGGCAAAGTCCCCACAAGGATCCAAATGGACATAGACGTATGCATACAAAAATCAAAATCAAATCAAGATAATAGGGCATGACAAAGAGTGGCAAAGTCCTTGCGGAGATCCAAATAGACCCGGTCGTACGCATGTCCCTACAATCAAATGGTCATCACTCAAGATTCCAAAATAACTCAAAAGCCCCAGTGCTTAATGGGACTGAACCTTCTGACCATTGTGCCAAGGAAGGAAGTCAAATCCAACTCCTCAATACCCATACAAAGCTTATCTCCAAATTTTCTTCCCTTCTTCCTGCCAGACTTAGTCGCCTTTTCAGGCATGGCTTTGGTGGTGACACCGTTAACTGAGTAATCAGCCCGTGGGCGCCACGTTAAAATGCACGCCCTACTCTGGGCATTCTTTAATGAAACAGGAGTCAACAAGGACCCCCTTCGCCGGTCAATTTTCATAACCTAAATGCCGCCATGGCATGACAATATTTCCAAAAATTCCAACAAAAAATCCAAAATTTTTCAAAATCAACAAAAATCCAAATATTTTTAAAATTCCACAAAAAATTCAAATATTCCAAAAATCTAACAAAAATTCAAATATCTCCAAAATCTATAAAAATTTAAATACTTCCAAAACTCCAAAAAATTCATGATGGTACTGCACATGCAAGCACATTGCCTCTTGTCTACGTCGGACCGATGCAATTCTTCCCCTTCATGGGTTCCTCCCATCTTAAGCTCCCAACTCCTTAACCAAAGATCACCTATCCTCATGGTTTAAACAAACAAATTGAGTAAGCCGTGTTTATTGAATGCTTTTTCATACTCCATGCTATGCAATGCTATTTTTCCATGATGTTTTGTTATCTTGGCTAATGAGTTTTTGAGCGGAGGATTCGAGTTACCTCATCTAGCGCTCCATGAGGCTACAACTGTTGCCCCCACCATCAAGCTATCTATATGATATACCCTTAAGCATACCAAGGACCTTGTGGCTCTAAGGAATCTGGGATTTGAGTTCCCCTTTAAAAAAAACAATGATTATCCCAGAGGATTCTTAGCCGCACGGATAGGCTGTTATGCTTGGCACGTGAGGACAACGGACCCATGCATACCCCCCGGTCCTGACTCAACGCCATCGTGACAATAATATCCTTGGTTATTGTCTACTTCTTTTAACCTGTTTTTCTTTTAGCCTAGCGTACATGCATATTGAAATCTCAGTGGAA
Organism: Colocasia esculenta; assembly: GCA_014218235.1. Classification (NCBI taxonomy): domain Eukaryota; kingdom Viridiplantae; phylum Streptophyta; class Magnoliopsida; order Alismatales; family Araceae; genus Colocasia; species Colocasia esculenta. The sequence goes on along the minus strand of CM024757.1, from coordinate 40,379,674 downwards.
ATCCACTCTTACGATGCAATTGGAGGGCCATCCGTGCCTCAAATCCAAAAAAAAAAAACAATCTTGAAATATTCCATTCCGGGTCAAGTACCCAACCCCCTTTGTTGTCGCCTCCAGGCTGATTTCCTTAATAACCTTTGTTTGGATTATCTCTTTCCTTTTTCGCCTTTACTCCTAGAGATCCACCTGAGGCAGTGGCAGACTCCCCCGATGGTGCAACCTAACAGATTGTGTCCTTAGGTACTTCCCCTTTGCTGTAAGTTGATCTCTCCTTCTCCCCAAAGATCCACCTGCGGCAGTGGCAGATGCCCCCAATGGTGAGACCTAACGGATTGTGTCCTTAGGTACTTCCCCGATGCTGGAGGTTGATCTTTTCTTTCCTTTTTTTGCCCCATGCGACACTTTTCCTTTCTTATCCATTTCCTTTGTCCAAACATTTATTTCATTAGGTCTTCTTCCTGGTGGTGACTTTATTGGGTGTTGGGAAAAGACTCTTATCAGGTGGTAGTCACCAATGATCGTGCGTGTCTATTTTTCACCTTGGCGGCTACTTTTCAGTCCACTTTACTTCACTCCACTTCGCTACGCTATATTTCTTTCATTTCACTTCACTCCATTACACTCCATTACCCTCCACTTCGTGTCCCTTCGCTCGCTTCCCTGAAAAGCAGACGCCAAGGTGTGGTAGTTGTAGACACGTGAATTTGGCTCCATTGCGGGCAAATTTCATGTTGCGCCATAATGCCACAAATGGCCTTCATTTTACCTTACAAGAGTGTTTTCCCTATCATTCCGGATCTCACCCATCCTTCCCCTGTGCTTCCCCTCCACTTCCAAGGCTGGCCGGAGGTCGTGGGCATTCATTTCAAGTCGCGATGGGTCTTTAGGGCATGTTAATGAAGTCGCGACAGGTTTGGTGGTCACATTAGAAATGCTGCCGGCTTGTGCGACGTGATTCGATAGTCGTGCCGGGCATGCGCAACGCGACAAGACCAAGTGGTGCATATCGCGGTAGCCTTGAGCGACGCGACACAATTTACTTATTTTATTTATGGAAAATGCTCAATGCCATTTTATGAACACGTCCGCTGTGAGCGACGCGATTCCAATGTCAGTTTTGGGCAGGTTTTTTATAAATGAAATTCATAAATCCTTTATCGCGTCCTGCCGGCCCGACGGGTTTCAAATCAAGACGCGTCGGCCCATGCCGCCGCGATTAGGCCCGAGCCCCCAAAGTCGTCCCACTCGAGCACCTGTACATTGGAATTATGCGAAATGTTTGAATAGCGTCCGCCTGAGCCACCGTGATTAGCTTCTAGGCCTGACATGCCAGACCTCGAGAGTCACCGCATTTATGGCCCACGTGCCCATTTTGAAAATGCGGCGTGGTTGGCCGATGCGTTTCAAGAACGCGGCGGCCATCCCTGGCATGATTTTGAAGGTGGGTACAGGCTATAATCGCCCGCTTAAATGTCAAATCAGAGGTTTGAAAATCGCGGCGTGCCACCCGGACGCGTCTTAGTCCAATTGTCGTGGCGGCTGTGACCGATGCATTTCAAAGATTTCACCTCTATAAATGACCCCCGAGGGTCATTTGTAAGAGGGAGTCTACTCACTGCGGCGAAGCCCTGTCGGATTCCCGTCTCGAGCGCCTACCATTCCACACTAAGCTACGTCCCCGTTCCTCGGAGTTCGGAGCCGGCATCCCCGTCGTCTTCCTCACGTGCACCGGAGCGGAGCGAGGCGGGAGCGACGTTCTTCCCCTCTTTCTTCCGTCCGTCCAACCGGCAACACCTCCGCACCATTCATCGTTCGAGGAAGCACCCCCACCCCTTTTCTCCCTTTGTCATTTACATTTTATCTCCTCTCGGCCCCACGCAGCCCCTATACTTCTTTTTCAGACACACACATACATGCATACACACACACCTACATCTTTAGAGGTTTAAAAGCCACTACACGGTAAGTCGTTCCCCATGCCATCCATTCTTTTCATTTTATTCTTTTAGATCCGATACTACACATTATTTGGCTAATCCCCTTTTCCTTTCTTTGTCTTTTTCTTTTTCAGGGTAATCAGAACGAGGAAAACACCCTCTACCACGGCTGGTCGTGCTCGTAGAGGAAGAAAGTACCCACATCCCCCACGCAATCTCCCCACACTCCAACAGGTATTCTTCGCGATCACTTCTTCCATCTCGCACCCCTCGCCGTGCATCTCTATTCGGCACCTTCGCGTGCCTAGCGATCATGATCTTTTTATTTTCGATATTTTCCACACACATCACATTTACCCACGCACTTCGCCTTTCCTTTTTCATTTTTTTACCACCCCTTCTTTGTGGGCCGTTGTTCTTCGTGCCCCTTGAAATGGGAATGGAAAATGATACCTACAACCATCAGACAGAACTATCCCGATCTTCTCGGTAAGACATTCTCTCTTGGATGATCATATAAATTTGAGGACCAAATTTTTTTTAAGAGGGGGAGGATGTAGCAACCTAGATTTTTCGGAAAAAAAAATAAAAATAAAATTAATTAGAAAATCAAATAAAAGAGAATTAAATAAAACCCAATAAATGAAATGAAGTAATGGGCTTTGTTAAATGGACCCATTAGAAATTTGTGGGCCAAAATATAGATTTTTAAAAGAAGAATAATAGGAAAATACCTTAAATTCGTAACTTAATTGTTACTTAAATAGAAAAGAGGTAATTAATGCATTAAATAGGAAGTTTGAGTTGGATTTGGATTCCTAAACCTACTCTAGTTGTTGTGCCATGAATTTAGCTCCCTTCCTAGCCCAGTTAGAAGTTCTCAAGCTTGAAAAGGGTGAGAGAAATAAGAAATCCCGAAATTTAATAGGAATTAGAGTCCTATTAGGAATTAGAAACATAAGAGACATAAATACTCTCCTAACCCCCCCATGGCCGGCCCTAGCTCATTGCCAAAAGTTGCTAGACCAGGAAGAGAGGCCAAGGAGGAGGAGAATTCGTGGGGAGAAGGCTGCTCAAGTCCTCAACCCCCGTTCTTCATGTTCTAGCCATAGAGAAAGAAAATGACTAAAGGTAGGCATTCTTACAAGCATAAATCATAAGATTTCGTCTGTAGATTGTTCCATGCATCAGGAACAAAACCCTTTTCGTTTCATAATTTTTTGTGCACCCAATCTTTTCTTATTGAATTTTGAAGTCCTACAAACCTCTTGACCTCGAACCTTCATGTTTAATTCATATCTCCTTGAATACTCGATCCCATGCTCTCAAATTTTTATTGGAGATACTGACGCATGTTAGGCATCGTTTGCACCTAAAAGCTCTAATTCTCATCCACCATATTGCTTGAATTAAATCGTTGATCTCTACTGTACATAGTTTCATGTTCTTCGTAAATACACTTGTTTGAACCATGCCAAAACCATGTTGGTTTTCAAATTCCTATTTACTACAAGTACTCTCACATGTTTAGATTATTTTCAAGTTATTTCGTGATTTTTCATCGATGGTACAATTAGTTATGATTTTCTGAACCACCTTGTGTCAAAACAAGGAAGTTCTGGACCGCAATCGAAGAACATGTCCTTTCCCTGTCGGACTCAGGTACATGACCTGAGAACGTGACGGCCCGATAGGCCGCATTCTCAGGGCTGTCGCGATAGCATCTTTCGTCACTATCTGATCACGACAGGGTCTGTCGTCGTGATCTGCCTGGCTAAACTGACAAGCCCGTCGCAATCTGTACAAGGCTATGTCCCGTTCTTAGTTGACCCTTTCGTGACCCTTACTGGGGTGCGTCGCGATCTCAAATTTTTGCATGAAAACCCCCAATTTTTGATGCTTTGACTTTCTACAGTTCTTGTACACTTTGTTAACAGTCTTATACGCAGTAAATACACTTGTTATAAGTTGAACATTTATGTGTGATTTTTTTAAAAGACACGCACATGACCATTTTCTATCTACAATTTCATGACACAAGCATACACTTGAACCATGCAATATTGGTTAACATGACATGAAAATTTCTCATAATATATCTGGTAATTTATCTAAATTTTTATTTAAATTGCCATATTTTAAATGAACTTGTCTATAATTCTCGCGTTGTTTTGGAAACACCGATACCGATGCTCCACTGTTCTAAAATTCTTCTAGAATGTCGAGCACTTGTTTCTATATGCACACTCTCTTGACTTGGATGAACTCTTCGTCGGATACTCCTTCTGCTGGACTAGTGAGTCTTTGTTCAAGGCCTCCGTAAGTCTCCTCTGTCCATGGATTCCCACATGGTCGATGAGCTGGTTGTACCCTAACACCTATGATACCCTTAGGGATAACCATGATCCAAACGACTATTAGAAGTTTGCTCTTATCTTGAATCACACTGGACTTCTAGACCTGTGCGTAACATGGCCAGTGGAAAAGGTAGTGAATTCCACCTGACTGCCAACACCAATAGCGCGTGTTGTGCAACTGTTACTATTGCCTGTTACTCGATGTGTTATGTGTATTGGCCCTTAGCTCTCATCTATACTCTACTCGCTCATCTATTCATGTTCTTTCTCTACTATCTCATCTATTTATCTAGTACTCTCGTCTATTTTATTGGTACTTTATATTGGTCATTAACTGATTTTCTAAAGATAAACAATATAACCAATGCCTGGCAATATATAAAGGGCCCGATCTGATCCTTGGATGTGCGCCTGAAAGTGCTATTTGCCCATGGGAGTTAAATGATCAGAGTGTTTGGCATTACACTCGAGTGCTATCTATCTCGACTATCTAAATGACAATCAAAGTGCTATATTCTCTCGTTGTCTACCTGACAAGCAAAGTGCTATACTATACTCGTTGTGCTATACTCGACGCTTGTGCTATATTTGGAAACTTGTGCTATTTCAATCACGTGCTATCATGCTATCTCTCACACTACTTGACTCCCTCTCTCTATCATTAGTTACTCTACCTTTTAATACATTAATCATTTAAAGCCTGCTTGACTATTGTGATTTAAGTACTACTGGGCATTATCGCTCACCCTGCATTATTTGTTGTTGTGTTCTCACGTGAGACCGAGGATGACACATACACTCAAGAGGATGAGAACGACCAGGAGTGAAGTCATGAGTACCCTAGTGTTTTAGTATTATCTTAGAGTGTTAGTTTAGTCTTTTGCTTTTATTCAATGTAATTGGGCCCTATAGAATGGCTCTGATATTAGTGGTTGTAACTAGACATTTGGAAAGTTATTAATGAGAAGAATTTGCTTTAGTATTTATTCTTGTCCAATGGTTTGATGTCTAGTACTCACTCTGTACCCGTTTACTTGCAACTGCCTCACGTTCTGATATTCCCTGTCGGGGCGTGACATGATAACTATCATGCCCATGCAATTCCCACATGAAGAACCCCAATTCATGCATCACACAAACCATTCCCAATGCAAACATGATAAAAACCATGGTAGAGTTCCCCTACTAACAAAGGAAACACTGTTCCGATGCCACTACGGAATTCCTCGTGCTCTAACGCTCGTCCAGGCACCAAAATCACGCCGAACGGACTGCAAACGGGCGAAATCCTCCCGGTTTCGGCTCCAACACCCGCAGCACTCTCGCTTCAGCTGAATAGTGCGAATGCACTGTTCGACCAAGGGAAGAAGGCCATTTCACAATGAAACCGAATCACGTCGAGTATTCCCGCCGTGTTTAGAAACGCGTCTGACCCTTGCGATGCGTTTAATCGGCGACATCCCTGCATACGCCACGCGGCGCGCATGCAGCGCCGCCTACATGAAGCGGTGCTAAAACACATTGAAAATACTGGATGCGACCTTATTTAAGTCTCGTCGACCTAGGTGGATGCATTACTCATTGAGAATCGCGTCCTCTGTGTTGAACGCGTTCTCAATGAGCCCGCTAGAGCATGTTTTGGGCTGGGATGCCCAAGCCCTCAGCCTATCCACCTGACCAAGAAAACCTGTGAAAATTCATATAGACCTTCATGGTCTAACAATAGCCACACACTGGCCTCCAAACCCAGTAAACCTCGATCCGAACGGACCGGATATTATAGGTTATAAGATGGACTTCATGAGCAAGGAAGTAGTGCTTCAGTTTCTGCACTGCCCATACAAGAGCGGCACATATCTTCTCCATGGCTGTGTACCTTTGCTCGCAGGGGTTGAGAAGCTTCAACAAGTAGTAAGCTGCCCTTTCTTTGCCTTCATCGCCCACTTGTGCAAGGACAACTTCTACAAAGTCTTCTAGGAGAGAAACATAGAGAATTAGTGGTTTGCCTAGAGTCAGTGGCTTCAGGACAAGAGGATAAGCCAGATACTCCTTCAATCTGTCAAAGGCCGCCTGACACCTCTGTGAATGGTTGGAGACAAACCGGTGAATAAATTGCAACCTCCCAATTAATCCTCGAACTTCCTTCAAGTTCTTGGGAGGTGGCATTTTTCTTATTGTCTTTGCCTTATTGGGATCAATCTCAATACTCCTCTTGCTCATGATGAAACCTATCAATTTACCCGATGACACACCAAACACATATTTCTTGAGGTTCATTTTTAACTAAAATTCTCTTGATCTTTGTAATACCTTAGTTAGAACCCCAGGATGCTCAGCCAATGTTCTAGATTTAACCACCAAGTCATCCACATACACCTCAATATATATGTGAATCATGTCAAGAAAGATGTCCATCATAGCTCTTTGGTAAGTAACTCCAGCGTTTTTAAGTTCAAATGGCATGACCACATAGCAATATGTGCCCCAGGGTGTAGTGAATGATGTCTTCTCTTGGTCCTCTCTAGCTAGTTTGATTTGGTTGCACCCTGAAAAGCCATCTATGAAGGAGAGGGTTTCATACCCGGCCATATTATCCATTAGCACATCAATGTGAGGCAAGGCGAAATCATCTTCTATACACGTGCGGTTAAGGTCCCGAAAGTCAATACAAATACTGACTCTTCCGTCTTTTTTCATGACTGAGACAATGTTTGCCACCCAATAGGGATAAAGTTGTAGGATCGAATAGGTGGATGGATCAGATCTAGAAGGGGGGTTTCTAACACCAATTAATGCAGAAGCTTAAGCAATTCTAAATTACTTTGAATCAGAGATCAATTCAGACAAACAAATTACTGATTTGAAGTGTGGGTGTGTGTGGATTATGTGTGATTAGTGTGTGTGAGGAAATCAATTAGAAGGGTGAACGAAATCCCTATGCATGCATCTAGCGCAATACAAAGTCAAACCACAATTCAAACCAATGCACAGAGGATTTTTAGGTGTTTTGGAAATCACCTCTAGTGACTCCTACGTCCACCCCTCACACAGTGAGGCACTCAAAACCTTGAGTACAACACACACTGGAGTACGACTACTCCAAACAACCTTGAGCACGACGGCTCAACACACAACCTTGAGTTCAACGACTTACAAACTGAGCGCGACGGCTCAAATAACAACTGGAGCACGACGACTCCAAATTGAGCACGAGGGCTCAAACCACACAGTGAGTGCGACGACTCACAAATCAAAGCTCGACAGCTCACAATACAAAATCTAGATCAAACACAAAAGAGATCAGATCCTCTAGCAATGATCTGATTCAAGATAAATTCGTACATAGAAATTTGTGCAGAACTTCATGCCCAAATCTCATAGACGAAATAAGGAAGAACAAACTCTAAGGTGAGAGAAATGGATGTAGAATGAGTGTTCTTCGATGAAGAGGCCTTGCAGACACTTGAATTGAGGAGCCTTGATGGAAATCGATGGAGATTCTCATAAATTGGCGATGCTCTGCTTTGATGGCATCTGAAATGCCAGAAATCCTTCTTCTACTGCTCCTTTTCAGTTAGATCTGCTCCCTTTCCTAGCACAGTAAGCTTCTCTCCAGAGATTCCCCTTGATTCCCAAGTCATTCCTTTTGAAAGGATGGCTTGCAACTTCTGGAGATGGAGCAAGATCTGGAAAGCCCCTTTTTGCCGCCAAAAAGCTTCTTCTGGAAGTGTATGGGCTCTCTTCCCTTTGGAGTACAAGGAACATGGGTATTTATAGCCTCATATGTCCATAAGGTGCCTTGGGGTGCATGGACAAGAAAATGTAGGTCAAATCCCTTGATTCCCAAGAAGCCACGTGTCTAGAAAAATTCACATTTTTGTGGTTCAGTCGAAGTGTGTTGACATATAGGCAGACTGTGTCGACACCATAGGCAACTGCTACAGAACAGGCTTCTGGGACAGTGAACTAGTGTCGACACACAGGTGGACTGTGTCGACACCACTGGCATAGTGTGTCGACACACAGGCAGATTGTGTCGACACACTGGCTACTGCTTCAGAACAGGCTTCTGGGACAGTCATCTAGTGTCGACACACAGGTGGACTGTGTCGACACCATTGTGACAAAAGTGTGTGAACCTGAAAATATAAAGTGTAAACCATTAATACAAGATATTATCATTAAAATCTGAGATATTAAACATAAAAAATATGTTGTTTAAGTATTGTTGTGATGTGTATAAAATGTATAACATGTTCAATATGTCATCATTAAAATATGTACAAAATGTCATCATCAAAATCAAATTATGAGTGATGTTCATTGGCCATTATTAAAATACAACTTTAGGAAATTCCAAAACACACCTAACCCAACATTCTCCCCCTTTTTGATGATGACAAAATATATGCACAATCTCCCAATAGTCTGACTCAAATCTCCCCTTTTTGAATTTTCTCCCATAAGAAACTTTCTCCCTTGAAAAACTTTCTCCTCCTTTTCAGGAACTTTCTCCCCCTTTTTGACATCATTAAAAAGATAGATAAGAGAAAAAAGCAAAGAATGGTAGGAGATGAAGCATTCCAGTTGTGAAAATGAAAGTTCAAGAAGAATCAAAATAAGTGAGGCAAAGTGATATTTACATATGAGAGAAATTATTGTGTTTTTTTTTTGTATTGTGCAATAAACTTTAATCACAAAGACACACTTAACACAAAGTATAGAAAAATATAATGATCTGAATGTAGTTAAAATAATGATGCAAATGTGAAGTAAAGTGACCTATATGAGTGAGCAGAAGTATTTAACAAGGATGTTAGGAGCTTTAATTGTAACACAATGTAGAATACTAGGTCTAAACTCAGTAAACATGAATTTATTAAGGTCTTAAACTTTTCTATCCTATATTTTTTATTTTCTTTCAATTTTAGCTGGGAAATAATACAAGAATAAATTAGTTAAATCTCACTTTTCAGTGCAAGAGATCACATTGATCAGATGCAAGACCTCCTGATTACTCAGTGGTTTAACTTTCATTATCTTATACAGAGTTGAAAATTTCGATTTCCAAATTGTTGATCATTAGTTAAATCTCACTTTTCGAAACAAATCACTTTTTAGGTAAAATGACCTGGTTACTCAGTGGTTCAAGAATTTGCATTGCTCTATTTGTATCTTTCCAGATTGTTGATCATTTTCTTTTGATGTTTTGTAGGAATATGTTTGCTTTGACCATAAAAGTCATGACTACGAATTTAGAAAAATTATTCTTAACATGTGGTAAAAATGAAGCTTAAACATGCACATGTTAGATAATAAAGCCACTCATGTACCTACAAGTGTTTTGCAATTCATTTTAAAGACATTCAGTATTAAAATTGCTTAACCTCGAAATGATAATGAATCTTTAAAATTAAACTAAATGCACAATGAGTTTAGTTTCAATGTCTTAATTCTCTCATAAGAAAATAGCATAATGACTCAAAAATTCTGATAATTGGGGTTCAAGATAGACAAGAATGGTCAAGGAATGTGATAATGACTCCCCCTTTCATGTATCTCCCCCTCACAAGGTGAACATGAGGATTATTGAAGAAATAAGAATGGAATGAAGTGAAAATAGAATGAACAATAATGTTTTATTGAAAGACAAGGACTCCCCCTCAACAATTGCAAACAAAACTCTTGATACTTGGCGGAGACATATACTCATGCATAGTGAAAGTGTCCAGATAAGCCTAACTTGTATTTCTTCAAATCATTATTTGATATACCAAGAATGCCAATGCAATGTGAGAGTGAAGAATTTATTTGCAAGAACATTTGTCAACAAACTGAATGAGAGTTGTTGATAAATCAGATATGAAATAATATTTCTCCAGCATTTCACTCAAAGATTCTTTTGACTCACTCCCCCATAAGATATGCATGATATGAAATAATCATTTAAGCAATTCAGATATGTTCATTCCAAGTAGTTTGCACAAAAAGAGTATGAACATGATCAAGCATATATCAACAGGCAATTTATTAAAGGAGAAAAGTTTTTCAAAAACTCAAAATTGCTTCAAAACACACTCTTCATTGTTCAGATAAGACTCTAAGAAGTTTCTTTAACTTAAGCAACTCAATCTGGAAATGATATGAGGTTTTACCTGAATAGTCTTCATTTGGATTTTACCTGTGGTTTCCAATTTTTCATGCCTTGCATAGCCATTGTCTTGATTTCAAATGGAAAGGTATGGCTACAAGGCTCATCAACTTGCTGATCAAGTTGGCCTTAGGACCCTTACCTTCTTGGGTCCTACAATAAAGCAAGAGTTAGATTGCAGCAATGAATCTTTTTGAATCCAAGAGAAATTTTATTTTTAGTATAGATGCACTTTTATCATAAATGAAACTATGAGCAACATTAGTTCCATAACACAATTATTCTTTGTTTAATACATCTATATTTTTCATGAAATGTTCAATTTATATTCACATGGAGTTTCTGAGCATTTTCAACAAAATCATGATTCTTAGTTACATGTGCATGATGTGAAAACTTTGGCAAGTAATTCAAGAAAAAATCATCATGGAAGAAATGAAATAAACAAGCAGTCATGTTTCAATCACAACCAATTTTTTTTTTTAATTAATGACTCTTACACAAGGAAGATCATTGGTACTTGGCGGAGGTTATTTCTCACACATAATGATAATTTTTAGACAAGCCTGAATTGTCCTTCCACAGTTCACCATTTGATATACCAATTGATCTTTGCATAAGAGTTCCAATTGATTTCAGTTTTTATTTATTAGGGAATCTCTCAAAAGTATTTACATGGTGAGATTTTCATTTTCTTTCATTCTCTTCACTTACTTTCCTTGTAGCCTTAGTCATGAAGCCTTCATCTTGAAATTGACTACAAGGATCCCTGCATCCAGCATTCAAGCAGCACATTTCAGACCCAAACTTGTTTGGGTCCTAAGGATCTTCCATGAATCTGCAACAACGATTTTTGAATCCAAAAGGATTTGATATTGGGTGCATTTTCTGAAGACTAGAAACACTAGAATCTTGGTTTCTAACCTTAGAGTTATTAGTATAGAATGCACTACTGACATACTGAACAATTTGTTTTCTATTTTTCATATTTTTATCATTGAGATTTTTAACATGGAATTCAAAAGAGATCTTTTGTGAAGCAGTTCCTTTTTCATGTACATAGAATTTCTAAGTGTTTTCACCATGAACATGATCTTTATTCGTATGTACATTAACATGAAACATGTGAGCATGCACAAGATCATCAATTCTATGCCAACATTCCCTAGAAGTATGCCCAAATTTATGACATGTGAAGCACTGGACTGATTTGACATATTTATGGAAATGTTGATATCTATTACAGTAAAATTTGGCTAAATGACCAGGTTTATTACAATTAAAGCAAATGAGATCATTTCTTACCTGGTACTTACCTTGTCATGTATGCATTTGCTGGAATCTCCTTTTCATGTGAGGAGGCTTACCATGAGGAGAAGGAGGTACCTTTTGGTAGCTCTTGGCATGATGTGAATTTGGAACTTGCCTTGGAGCTTTTTGGACTGATGGAGGAAGTAGATGAATCTTCTTGACAGTAGCATTTTTCTTTTTCTCTGTCTGTTTCTGAACAAGAACTTTCACTAGTTTTTCATTAGAATTAGCAGAGTTCTTGTTCGCAGCAGCTTTAACAAATGTTAATTTTGTTTTATTTTTATTTTTCTTATTTCTCACAGAAGCAAGACTTGTGTATTTAGTATTCTTCAATCATGTTGAAGCTTCTGTTATTCAGCTTTTAATGTAACAACTTCTTTTTCTGAAATTTGAAGCTTGTTTAGCATGACATCTAAACCATTTTTCATCTTGTTCTTTTCATTTTCAAATTGAGCAATTTGTTTTTCCAAATCAGTAATTTTATTACTTAAATTGCTACAGTCATTGTCCAATTGTTTGTCATGCAACAATAATTCAATCTTCCTTATTAGATGACTATTTTCTTCAACAAGTTGTTTGCATCTTTCATTTATTTGATGATCATGAGCCATGTTAGAAATCTGTTTGTTTAATTGATATCATCAAATTTGAAGTTTTCATTGAGATCAATCAATTTTTCATTTTCATCCTTCAAATCAGGATTTTCATATTCCAACTGATCATGATTTTCTTTCAACTTGGACAATTTGTTTTCACAAATTTTGATTTTATATTTCATACTTTCTTTTTCAGAATTCAGTTTTTGAACATCAATTATCAAATTCTCATTTTCTTGTGAAGCATCTTTATCATTGTTCTGGAGCAATTCAAGTGTATTTTTCAAATTTTCACTTTCTTTGTGGCAATGTTTTAAAGTCTTTTTCAAATCTTTATTTTTAGTGTTCGGTTTTGCATTAAGATTTGTATCTTCTCACGGAATTCAATCAATTCAACATAGGACATGCCTTCATCTGCATCAGAATCAGAATTAGAATACATAAATGGATCTCGAATTGATTTACCTGACCTTGTAGACCCATTTGAACTCTTGTGCACTGAAGAGGATGAAGAATGTTCTGAGCTTATGGAATGTGCTGTTAGAGCCAAAGTCTTTTGAATTGTTGATTTTCTGGATTCAATGAAGCTCTTCTTTGCCATTGAGTATTTGGGAATTCCTTATGCTTCTTTTCTTTGTGCTTTCTCTGAAAAACTTGATGAAAGTGAGATTGGGGATTTCTTTGAAATTATAACAGAAAATTCATGCAGATTAAAGCAATTTGCCATTATACCAAAACTCAAAAGACTATTAGATCTAATCACAATGAATCAATGTAACAAGGAATTAGATCTAACAATTAGAGTGGTTAACCCACTCTGATACCAATTGTAGGAATCAGAGCGATTAAGCACACAGAGATAGATCTCCCAAAAACATAACCGATGAACAGAAAACCTGCTCTGATACCAATTGTAGGATCGAATAGGTGGATGGATCAGATCTAGAAGGGGGGGGGGGTTGAATAGATCTAACACCAATTAATGTGGAAGCTTAAGCAATTCTAAATTACTTCGAATAAGAGATCAATTCAGACAAACAAATTACTGATCTGAAGTGTGGGTGTGTGTGGATTATGTGTGATTAGTGTGTGTAAGCAAATCAATTAGAAGTGTGAACGAAATCCCTATGCATGTATCTAGCGCAATACAAAGTCAAACCGCAATTTAAACCACTGCACAGAGGATTTTTAGGTGGTTCGGAAATCACCTCCAGTGACTCCTACGTCCACCGCTCACACAGTGAGGCCACACTACTCAAAACCTTGAGTACAACACACACTGGAGCACGACGACTCCAAACAACCTTGAGCACGACGGCTCAACACAAAACCTTGAGTTCAACGGCTCACAAACTGAGCGCGACGGCTCAAACAACAACCGGAGCACGACGACTCCAAATTGAGCACGACGGCTCAAACCACATAGTGAGTGGGATGACTCACAAATCAGAGCTCGACGGCTCATAATACAAAAGCTAGATCAAACATAAAAGAGATTAGATCCTCTACCAATGATCTGATTCAAGATAAATTCATACACAGAAATTTGTGCAGAACTTTATGCACAAATCTCATAGACGAAATAAGGAAGAACAAACTCTGAGGTGAGAGAAATGGATGTAGAATGAGTGTTCTTCGATGAAGAGGCCTTGCAGACACTTGAATTGAGGAGCCTTGATGGAAATCAATGGAGATTCTCCTCAATTGGCGATGCTCTACTTTGATGGCATCTGAAATGCCAGAAATCCTTCTTCTACTGCTCCTCTTCAGTTGGATCTACTCCCTTTCCTAGCACAGCAAGCTTCTCTCCAGAGATTCCCCTTGATTCCCACGTCCTTCCTCTTGAAAGGATGGCCTGCAACTTCTGGAGATAGAGCAAGATCTGGAAAGCCCCTTTTTGCCGCCAGAAAGCTTCTTCTGGAAGTGTATGGGCTCTCTTCCCTTTGGGGTACAAGGAAAATGGGTATTTATAGCCTCATATGTCCATAAGGTGCCTTGGGGTGCATGGGTACGAAAATCTAGGTCAAATCCCTTGATTCCCAAGAAGCCATGTGTCCAAAAAAATTCACGTTTTTGAGTTTTAGTTGAAGTGCGTTGACACACTGGCAGACTGTGTCGACACCACAGGCAACTGCTGCAGAACAGGCTTTTGGGACAGTGAACTAGTGTCGACACACAAGTGGACTGTGTCGACACCACTGGCAGACTGTGTCGACACACAGGCAGACTGTGTCGACACACTGGCTACTGTTTCAGAACAGGCTTCTGGGACAGTCATCTAGTGTCAACACACAGGTGGACTGTGTCGACACCACTGTGACAAAAGTGTGTGAACCTGAAAATATAAAGTGTAAACAATTAATAAAAGATATTATCATTAAAATCAGAGATATTAAACATCAAAAACATGTTGTTTTTGTATTGTTGTGATATGTATAAAATGTATAACATGTTCAATATGTCATCATTAAAATATGTACAAAATGTCATCATCAAAATCAAATTATGAGTGATGTTCATTGGTCATCATTAAAATATAACTTTAGGAAATTCCAAAACACACTCAACCCAACAAAAGTATGACTCTGATAAATTTGACTTTGTGGAGATCTTATTGTCCTCATCTTTCATTTTCAAAGCCATTTGTGGGTGGAAATGTCTTAACTGCTGCTTAATAGCGACGAACCCCAACTTAAGTGTAAGGTGATGTTCAACAAGCGTGGGATTCAGTGCTGGCATATCTTCATAGCTCCAAAAAAATGTGTCATATTATTATTTGAGAACCTCATTAATTGCCTCATCTTCAGCTGGTGACAAGTTACTGCTAATGAGGATGGTCCTAGGGTTTTCCTCGGTTTCCAGATTGATTTCTTTGGTTGTTTCTTCTACCACAGCTGACGGTTCATCAAATCTTCTGACTCCGCTCATGAACGCATTAGTCTCATCCTCAAACTCTTCATCCCCTTCTGCAATTGGGTCATCATCATTGATGATCTCATAGACTCCAAACCTATCATCAATAAAGCACAATGACTCTTCACATTCCATATCCGGCAACTACAAGGGGTCTTCAATAAATTTAAGGATTGCTAGACATGCCCTGCATCTACGAGCTAGATCCACTAAGAAACGGTGAGGAACCCTCTTCCCCTTGGTCTTCTTCTTTGGTACTACCCCCAGATTTTCACTAACCTAACCTAGACTCTTACTATAACTACTAGAACCTACAGAAGGAGGTGAGGGAGGAGGAAAAGTAGTAAATGGAGGTCCCTGCATGGAGGGAGTTGGGAGCCTTGCATGGAGGGAAGCATGAGGCCGGTCATTGGACCAGGGAGGAGTGGCCTGTAGGTTGGGGCACACTCGGAGGAGAGATAAGAAGTCTCCTCGATGGAGATCATTGGATCAGGAGTTTGGAAATTGACATTTTTTTTCTTATTTTCAGAATTATTCAAATTTTTTTGATTTTTGTTTATGATGAAGAGGGAATGGGGTGAGATTGAAAGACTGAAAAATTGGGAGATGAGCGTATGCTCAATTGAAGGGAGATTAAGGGAAAGAGAGAGTTGGAGAGTGAGCAACTGGTCAGGGGAGTGTACGGAAATTATGTAAAGCGGCGTTGATGTATGAGGAATCTAAGGGAGAGGAAAAGTGGCCACGTGATGGCCTGAAGCAATGTGAGCACTACGCCCAAGGAAAAGAGACCCGCCCAAAGCCTGTCAACTGAAAACCTTCTTCAAAGGGGACATCTGGCTTCCCTTCATCTGTCTAGTCATTTAGTAGTTGCCTCTTGTTTATGAAGGCTGTTGGCTTCTCCAGAGATCTTGTATGAGTGGCGGCCATTCAGGATCCGTTGGCATGAAGAGTTGACTTAAGTATATGACGATGTCATTTATGTCGAACCAATGGTACCATTCACACTCAGGGTCGCCCATGTTCCTTAGTTTCTGGGGCCTAAGGTTTTCTAGAGCCTTATATGTGGCCAAGGGAGCAATATGGCATGCAAACTGACGAGCATGCACGTTTTGACATGAGAGATTTCTCATGTGATAACTGATGTTTGTTGTCATCCTCTGGCTGCAGAGGCCCCTTCTTGAAATGTTTGTAAAGCGTCCATGTGAGTGGCTGCTTGGCAGTCTTCATTGTTGACATCATTGTTGCCCATGGTTTTGCTGACACTGCCCTCTGTTCATAGTCTCCTTTCTTTGTCTTGTACCCCAGTCTTGCCCTGGGCATCGTCTTTCTGTCTGGTACTGCCTTGTAAAGATGCCCCCAGCCCTTTGCCTAGCTAGTACCCCGTTTTCAGCATGATCTTCCAGCCCTTATAAGTCATTATCTTGCTTCTCTTCTGTGTAGTAGGTGATGGAGAAATTGGAGGTGAATGTACTGGGTTTTGTTGCATGCCATACATGTCTAGCACTAACATGAGTGGCTAGTTGCTTGGCCAGATTGTAGGAACAGTGTTGTTGGGCATGCGTCCACTTCTGAGATCATTGGCCTACTTGTGACTTTGACGATTCATCCCTTGTATGGAAACTTTAGACATTGATGTATCGTAGAGGTGACGGTGTCAAGTGCTTGGATATATGGCTTGCATAGTATCATTCAAAAGCTTAGGTCCATGTCTACAACGTGGAAATCAATTTCAGTTACAGAGGGACCCAAACCCACTTTCAGTGTCACTACCTCTTTTGGTGGGTACTAGTATTATCATAGGCAGTGACTATAATTAGTGAAGGTTAAACCGATTCTAGTCCCCGCACAAATTCAATGTGTCCAAGAGACTATATTGATGGAAGCTCCGGTGTCCACTAAGCATTCAGACACACAGGTCCCGTTGACTTTGACAGTTAAGCATAACACATACCGTTGGGCCTCCACAGGTGCTAGTTCATATTGGTGAAATTCCATGGCTGGAGCCAACTTGTGGGGGATCTGATTCATTGGCAAGTCTTCATTTACAATCACTTTTTGAAGGTACTGCATCAGGGCTTCTTGATGTATCGAAGACCTTTTGATCAATTCTAGAATGGAAATTTTGGCCGACATTTTATCTAGATGTTTCAACAGATCATATTGACTCCTTAGAATGGACTCCTCAACTGGGCCTTTTTCTTCTTGTTGTTGGGGTGCCTTCTCTTGACTTTGCGGGAATAGCCTGTTAAATATCCGCCCACTGCGGAGCACCATGGTCTCCTCAGTCTCATCTTTTGCTATGAACTTCCTGTATAAGCGACTTTCTTGGTATATTGGAAGTTGGGTGAGTGGTGGAGTGTTATGTGTTGAACATCTGGTGTGATGGTTTGATGTTCACCACATTTGGGGGTGGCACGAAGAAGGTGGATGGGATGAGAGTGGTGCGTAGGAAAGGGGATTGTGGAGTGGGGGTAATGATGGATGTGGAAGGTGGTGTGCAGAGCAGGGATGGATTGGATGGTAGTGGTTGTGAGACGGTGATAGTGGAGGGTTGGAGTATGAGTGTGCGGTTGGATTGTGACAGCATGGTAGTTGTAGTGGGGGTGTGAAGAAATAGGGGGAGTGGGTTGGTGGTTTGTGATGGGGAGGTTGTGGGTGATTGACGGATGAGTGGTTGGTTGAGTTGTCGTGGATATGGTGCGAGGGTTGTAGGAATGCGAAGAAAATGGGGGGGGTGGGTTGGAAGGTGTAGGGATGCAGAGGAAAGGAGGTAATGAGTGGATGGATTGTGGTAAGGTGGAGGAGGGTGCTTCCATATGTCGCCTTGCCTTCTATCTGTTTGGGAAGATGATATGATAGCATTCACTTGATGATTTGGAGTAGGATTGTTGCAGGGGAACTTGGGGTTGTTGTACAGGTGGCTGGGGTTGTTGCTGTTGCTATGGTTGGTTTTTTTTGGGGGGCCTTCTTTCCTTCATTTGTGTTATATATTTCCTCATCTCATCCCATTCAACTCCTCTCTGGTTATTCAGATAATAATATAATCTTTGAAGTGAAACCATGCCTCTAGAGTGTGACCCGTTCCCCTGTGGAATGCCCAATAACGAGAGGTATCAACATTGGGAGGCCATTGTAGTCGTTCCCTCAGTAGAGTGAGTGCATTGGCGGCCATAAGAGCATTGAATATGTCAAGGGGAGTTTCTGGCAATGGAGGGTACTGTGCTCTTCTAGGGCCTGAGGGCCTTCTAACTGTTATCATAGTTTCTAGGAGGGGGTACTTAATTATATTGCTAGGGATGTTGAGGAGGTGGTGGTTGTTGTTGGTACTATGGTGGAGCTTGTTGATATTGATGATATGATGGTGGTGGAAGTGGCTGCTGAGGCTGTGGTGCTAGTGTATACAACATAGGAGGGTTATTGTAACACCCCAAAAATTAATACCAAAATAATAATATGATATAAAAACTAGAAACTTGATTATCTTTACTTTAGAGATATTTCTACATTAGTAAAGTGACCCCGATACTATCTTCAGATGTGGGCACTCCGACAGGGCGCCACCAGAATTTGGTAACATAATTGAAATCCGAAAACACCATAATTCTTAGAAAAATGTGTTGATTCTAGAAACATAAATATCCTGAATTGTTGATACACAGATATCAAGATTAAGTCAACACAATGATTTTTTGGGTAATTTTTACTGGATGAAAAATTAATTCAAAAAATTAAACTAAAATCACCATAATTTGTAAAACCTTTCAATTATCTTATGTTTGAAATTTCAACTTGATTGGACATCGCTCGGATATAAAAATATAAGAACAAAAGGGCCAGATTAATTATCCCCCATTTATGTAACCCATTTTTTTTTGAAATAACGTAACCTTGGCTACGTAAGACCATTTACTCCTTGTGTAAACGGGTTATACGTTCTATAATACGTGTTGGCAGTAAAAATCTCTCAGTAAAACATGGCTTTATGGTAAGGATGGAGATATTACGGCAACAAGTGTATGGCTACGTGCCATACATGCATGAAACCTAGACATTTATATAAACCCTCCCGTAACCACCCTTGTGGGTTTTTACCCACTTGTTCATCCTCTTGTACTGCTGCTACGACTCCTGCTGCTGCTACTGCTGTAACTGCTATTGCTACGACTCTGCAGTTGCGACTCTTGCAGTTGCTACTGCTACAACTGCTGCTGCCAGTTCCCTTGTTGAGGAGAAGAGAGAATCTCCATTTCTCCTGAGTTATGTAGGTTCCTTCCTACAATTCCTCTCCAATTTCTTATTTTCATGCTTGTTGTCTCTCCATTTGTATAAACCCATATTTCCTATTTGTTTCATGCTATGTAGGATTCCCCTTCCTCTTGTCTCCTCCTTCTGATTAGAACCTCTGAGTTTAAGCATCTACCTCGTACATAACTTTAAATTGTGTTCAGTAAGGCTGTTGGGAGTATGAACTTCTTCTTCTATCACTATGGTCATGACTTTAGTTGTTGATTCATGTACTTGATGTGAGCTTTCTTCCAAATTCGAGAAAGATTCTCATGAAGGATTTGTGTATAAGCAATTTCCTTTCTTCCATACGCTTTTCCATGCCACCCATACTATAAGGATCTTCTCTTTTTATTCTGTCTTTTTCTTCATGAAGGATGTGGAAAGGAATGTACTTAACATCCACAAGATGTTGTTTGATCCTTCATGGAACAGTAGAAACTCTTAGAAGAGTCTCTTTAGTCAGTTTTAAACCATTTTAAAAAGAAAGACCAGAAGTTGTCGATAGACATAACATATCTGTCGGTAGGAAGTCAGAGTTAGCTAGACTTCGACTTTCATGAAGCTGGAGTTAGTGCCACTACGACTTTCATAAAGTCGGAGTTAGTGATACTTCGACTTCCATGAAGTCGGAGTTAACCAGACCTATGCTTTTCTATCAGGGCTACTACTTTCAGATGTTTCCACAGATACCACCAGTAGCTGTCGACAGGTACCCTTGCTTCCAGAACACAAAATCAACAGTAGCTATTGACAAACAGAACATATTTGTCGACAACCACCAGTTTATGTTGTCAACAAGAACCATTTCTTCCTCAATCAAAGTGGTCACACTCTTGTATTGTCCAAACAAGTTAACTTTCCCATTTTCTTGGATTCTAAACTATTATACCACTGAGATGAATCATTTAATCATCATATACATTCATCTTTGGATTATTCTTGGACATCCTAAATTATTTTGATTCTTATACCTTCTGGATATCTTTGAGCATTAACTCTTAGAGCCCTGCTTCCTGTGATATTATTTTACTCTTGATGAGTGCCCAAGTACCATGTATGTATATCAGAAATGGAAATGAGATGATGTACTTTTGGGTCTTCGGACTCTCATAGACTAATGCCTATGTAAATGGGGTAGATCCAGTCCCGGGAGGAGCACCCAAATTAGTTTAATCTGCGCAGAGCGGTATGGATCCACAAGGTGTTTGGCATGACACCACTATATTCTAAATTGGTCGACCTTTATATGAATTATTTTAAGACATGAATGTTTATTGCTTGCTTGAGGAATGGATACGGCATCTCTACACATACACTTTCTCTATTTTATTCTAAACTATTGTTCATACGCTTATGCTTTGCTATTACAATAATGGTCACCTTATGTCGTTCATTGACATATTATTTCATCCTTGTTACTGTTTGATAATCATGGTTCACTCATCAACGATCAGATATGTGTCATTCTCCATTACTTGTACTCAGTACTTATTACATTCTTGTACCACAATTATCTTTGACTCAAGTAAACTTTTATATTCCTTATTTTTGGAGGATAAATCCTACTATACAAGAGTGCTCATACCTACTTTTTCTCAGGTAATCTACAGTTCTATAAGGCGAGACATCAGGATTTGTGGGCTGAGGGATCAACCTTTGCGGCGTCTGCCTTTGAGTTGTAATTAGAGAATCGTGTAATACCTGAAGAATGACAGTTAATCTTTTTTATTTAGTGAAGCCCTGAGCAATTTTGCTCGAAAAGTTCAAAAATTTACTCATGATTTCTTATTCACTCATGTTGTGGCATTTATAGATATATTAAATGTCGGGACATGACAGAATGGTATCAAAGCATTGGTTGAGGATCCAAAAACTTTAGAGTTACTGGTCCTCAACATCCTGTAGTGACCTGTGAGGATGGGTAGAAAGCCTGAGGTTAAGCTAGAAAAGTAAAGTTGGAAATAGATCGTGTTGTGTATGAAATGAATATCTAGAGGGGGGGGTGAATAGATATTGACCAATTAAAATTTAAGAGGTCGAGACTATGATCAAATCAAATGAAACAATGTAGTCAGTGCACATCAAACCACACAATGCAAGCAAAATGTTTTTTAATGGTGGTTCGGCTCTTGTGTGGAGACCTACATCCACCCCTCACTAAACCAAGTGAGGCTCCTCTAACAACTTGACCTGGATCAGTAAAGAATGTTTTAGTAGAGTCGATTTCATGCTTTCTAGAGTCGACCTCATCTAAGTAATTGTAGTTCTGACTAACTGTCCACCATGTAGAGTTCACCTTGTAGCATCTTAGTGTCAACCTCACATATTGGTAGAGTCAACCTAACCTTCATTTGGAGTTGACCTCATGCAGTATTTTTCTCTAAGCGTTAATTGGAACCTTGATTAGTGTCGATCTAATCTCCACGTAGCGTCGACCTATCTTTTGAATAGAGTTGACTCATATGCATCACCGAACTTCAGTAGCTTACTCAGTATTACTTGTATGTCGACCTATGAAGAAACCAGGTCAACACACTAAAATGTGCTTTTGACTTTATGAATTTTCTTGTGATACAAAAGACGTGTGTTAGATATTTATTACATTTTGCTTGACTTATGACACCATCAAAACCGGGGACACAACATAATCATCTTTCATATCTCAAAATCCTATAAGGAAAAGACATCATTTAATCACGAACGTTAATGTATCAAGTAACTAGATACACACAGTAACAACTGTACTAATAATATTAGTAAGAAAAGCTGAGTTTTAAACTGCAGGATTGATTAACCAAACTTAAATTTGTTTGCTCAGCCCAGTGTGATGAGGGAAGAAACACATTGGAGAGAGGTTCAATATGCAATGAACAACCTTGCTCAGTCCTTGGAGCACGGAGTTCCAGTCATTATCAAGGGAAAATGGAACTGCATGGAAATATTAGAAGTACAAACCTCCAAGAAACAGGAAGTGTTACAGTATCTATATGGAAGAAAACAATCCCCTCTAGTAATAGAGAAACCACTGGAAATAAGATGGTGAAGAGGAATAAGAAGAGCAAAAAGATCAAGGAGGCCAATGGGCAAGAAAATGTTAAGGTACAACCTAAGGAAGCTTGTGCGTGTTGTCATAAACCGGGCCATGTCAAAGAAAACTGTTGGTGGAAACAATGAGCAAGTTTGAGGTGTGGAAGTCTAAATCATCGGATCTCAAAATGTCCTTTACCATCTCAGAGCAATGACAAGAGTCCAGGAAGACTTTAAGCCACAAGGAGAAGCAACTGAGGCTATTAGAAGTAACTTTTATGTATAAGTCAGTAGGACTAGAGTATAGTGAGAGATGCTTGAGTTTAGTAGTTATACTATGTCCAAGCTTAGTAAGTTTTACCAACCAATGTAATTTTTAAAGAATGATTATACAGTTCTGTGCTAGAAATCTCATGTGATAAATATAATCTTTGCTGTCAATCATCATATTCTCAATATTCACCATTCTCGTCATGATTTATTACAATTTCCAAGGAATATGTATCCATATAACTCTCTAAGTGTCAAGGCTATTTCTTAGTGGAAGAGCTCAAGTATAGTGAGATATTAATAAGGATCTACTCAATACTTAATATACTATGACCAGAAATAAAGAACATAGTGGAGGTTGCATTTAATTGAACCCAAGATCACAACATGGCTCCTTAAGATATAAAAATGTTAATTAATATTAAGATCCCCATCAACTGACGATGTCATGACAATAGGATACAGAGAGGGTGTATACGTCGTATGACATAATAATCATGACAAGATTGGTAAGACTAATTTGAACAAAATAAAAATTAAATGGCTGAAAACTTAATCCTTGTGATCCATCTAAACTAGTCATGGAGTTTGGAGGACCAAACACTTTTCTTAGTGGGGGAGGAATTGTAACACCTAAAAATTAATACAAAAATTATAATATGATATAAAACAATTATTAGAAAAATTCTAATTTTTATAAAACACATAAATATTTACTGGAAATCTGATTATCTTTACTTTAAAGATATTTCTACATTAGTAAAGTGGCCTCGATACTGTCTTCAGATGTGCGCACTCCAACAGGGTGCCACCAGAATTTGGTAACATAATTGAAATCCAAAAACACAATAATTCTCAGAAAAATGTGCTGATTCTAGAAACATAAATATCCTAAATTGTTGATACATGGATATCAAGATTAAGTCGACACAATGATTTTCTGGCTAATTTTTACTAGATGAAAAATTACCAAAAATTAAACTAACATCACCATAATTTGTAAAACCTTCCAATTATCTTATGTTTGAAATTTCAACTTGATTGGACATCGTTTGGATAGAAAAATATAAGAACAAAGGGCCAGATGAATTATCCCCCATTTACGTAACCCATTTTTTTATAAATATTTTGCTTACGTAACCTTGGCTACATATGTGTAAATGGGTTACACGTTCTATAATACGTGTTGGCAGTAAAAATCTCTCAGTAAAACATGGCTATGCGGTAAGGATGGAGATATTATGGCAACAAGTGTATGGCTACGTGCCATACATGCATGAAACATAGACATTTATATAAACACTCCCTTAACCACCCTTGTGGGTTTTTACCCACTTCTTCATCATCTTGTACTGCTGTTACGACTCTTGCTATTGCTACTACTGTAGCTGCTACTGCTACGACTCTTGTAGTTGCGACTCTTACAGTTGCTACTACTACAACTGTTGCTGCTGCTGCTGCCAGTTCCCTTGTTGAGGAGATGAGGAGGATCTCCATTTCTCCTGAGTCATGTAGGTTCCTCCCTACGATTCATCTCCAATTTCTTATTTTCATACTTGTGGTCTCTCTATTTCTATAAACCCATATTTCCTATTTGTTCCATGCTCTATAGGATGCTCCTTTTGTCTCCTCCTTCTGATTAGAAGCTCTAAGTTTAAGCATCTACCTCTTACATTACTTTGACTTGTGTTCCGTAAGGCTGTTGGGAGTATGAACTTCTTCCTCTATCAGTATGTTCATTACTTTAGTTGCTTTTTCATGTACTTGATGTGAGCTTTCTTCCAAACTCGAGAAAGATTCTCATGAATGATTTATGTATAAGCAATTTCCTTTCTTCCATAAGTTTTTCCACGCCACCCATACTATAAGGATCTTCTCTTTTGTTCTATCTTTTTCTTCATGAAGGATGTGTAAAGGAATGTAATTAAGATCCACAACATGTTGTTTGATCCTTCATGGAACAGTAGAAACACTTAGAAGAGTCTCTTTAGTCAGTTTTAAACCATTTCAAAAAGAAAGACCAGTGACTATCGACAGACAGAACATATCTGTCGACAGGAAGTCAAAGTTAGCTAGACTTCGACTTTCATGAAGCTAGTTAGTGCTACTTTGACTTTCATAAAGTCGGAGTTAGTGATACTTCGACTTCCATGAAGTCAAAGTTAAGCAGACCTGTGCTTTTCTGTCAGGGTTGTTGCTTTCAGAAGTTTCCATAGATACCACCAGTGGCTGTCGACAGACAAAATATATCTGTCGACAGGAACACTTGGTTCCATAACCCAGAACTACCAGTAGCTATCGACGGACAGAATATATCTATCGACAACCACCAGTTTATGTTGTCAACAAGAACCATTTCTTCCTCAATCAAAGTGGTCACACCCTTGTATTGTCCAAACAAGTTACCTTTCCCATTTTCTTGGATTCTAAACTATTATACCACTTAGATGAATCATTTAATCATCATCTACATCCATCTTTGGATTATTCTTGGACATCCTAAATTATTTTGATTTTTATACCTTCTGGATACCTTTGAGCATTAACTCCTAGAACCCTGCTTCCTGTGATATTGTTTTACTCCTGACGAGTGCTCAACTACCATGTATGTATATCAGAAATGGAAATGGGATGACGTACTTTTAAGTCTTCGGACTCTCATGGACTAATGCCTGTGTAAATGGGGCAGATCCAGTCCCGGGAGGAGCAGCCAAATTCATTTAATCTGCGTAGAGCGGTATGGATCCACAGGGACTTTGGCATGACACCACTATATTCTAAATTGGTTGAAATTTCCATGAATTATGTTGAGACATGAATGTTTATTGCTTTCTTGAGGAATGGATAGGGCATCTCTACACATACAATTTCTCTATTTTCTTCTGAATTATTGTTCATACGCTCATGCTTTGCTATTACATTGATGGTCACATTATGTCAGTTTATTGGCATATTATTTCATCCTTGTTACTGTCTGATAATCATGGTTCACTTCATCTACAATCTGATTTGTGCCATTATCCGTTACTTGTACTCAGTACTTATTACATTCTTGTACCACAATTATCTTTGACTCATGTAAACTTTTATATTCCTTGTTTGTGTAGGATAAATCCTACCGGGCAAGAGTGCTCATACCTACTTTTTCTCAGGTAATCTACAGTTCTAGAAGTCGAGACATCAGAATTTTTAGGCTGAGGGATCAACCTTTGTGGCGTCTGCCTTTGAGTTGTAATTGGAGAATCGTGTAATACCTGAAGAATGACAGTTAATCAATTTTTATTTAGTGAAGCCCCGAGCAATTCTGCTTGAAAAGTTCAAAATTTTACTCTTGATTTCATATTCACTCACGTTACGACATTTATAGATATATTAAATGTCAGAATGTGACAGTTATTGGACCAGAGTTGTGGCTGTTGCTGTTGTTGTTGGTATTGGGGTTGTTGAGGCCTTTGGTTGGAGTTTGGGCGATATAGGGTGGAGTTTGGATTGCCCATTGCACTCACTTGTTCATTGTTGATAACCCCCTCAGTTGTGTTACCACTAGCTTGACAATTGCCATTGTTTTTCTTGAATGTTCTTACATTTGGCTCAAACATAGACATCATGGGAGAGTCTTTTAACTATGTCTGAATGTACCTTTCTCTCTCATACAATTCTTCCATGGTTGTTAGTTTGTTCATGGCTAGAATGTGTCTAAACTGTGGTGTAGCATTTTCAATTATCTTTTTTACTTGTTCAAACTCGGACAATGGATCCCTTAACTTCTCAGCCATAGCTCTCCACCTATCAGCATAGTGTAGGAAGTCCTCATCCACCTTCATTTTCTCAGCGATGAGATCAATAATAGACAAAGAAGGACCAACCCGATCTCTATATTTCTGCACAAACTTTCTTTGGACCACGGTAAAGTCCTCAACATCAATTAGTTCCAAGGAGTAGAACCATTCCAAGGTAGGACCATCCAGAGATGTTCTGAACAAGAAAGCCAGAGCCTTATTGTAGACACCCGATTCTGGCCTACAAGTTGAACTACATTTCTTGTTATCTAAGTGTGCCCGAAGTTGGTCACTCACCTTGAGCTCACCATTAGCCTTCTGTTGAGCCCATTAAGAGCCTAATTTTCCTAAAATCCCATCCATTATCTTTTAAAAGAGTCCTTAAGCCTTAATGACCATTTTTCTCCCATTTGATTGGCCCAAAATTCAAGAATAATTGTTTTCATTAACGCGACGGGTCGGGGCGCCGCGTTACCCTTGTTGCGTCCCCTTTTGCCGTTGCGACAGCCCATGCGTATCCATGCACGTGGCTGTGCTGTCGTGCCCCGCCTAGTCGTCGCGTTAGTCCTTGTCGCACCCTTACGATCCGTCGCGACAACAGCTGAACGCACAGGCCTCTGCAACCACCTCCTATTTATCCTCCTATGGCCTTATCCTCATCCCTTGTAACCTCCCAACCCACCTGAGCGCATCTAGCGGTTGGGGGACTCCTTGAAACTCCCTTTGGACTCTTACCCACTAATTTTAATTGCATTTATCCTTTTACTTGGGTAATTATCATGAAAAATGGGATTTTATCTCTCCTTGGTCTATAAAAGAAAGCGATCTCCTTCAGAGCGAGGAGAGCACCATTTTTACCCCAAAGGGCTACCGAATTTTTCGGTGATCTGGACATAGCCTGCAACCCTTCCTTTTCTCTCATTTCCTCACCTATTCTACATCAAGTCATGCCATTTTGCTCATCCACAGGGCTTGGAATGTGAGGAGGGCGATTCCTACTATTTCCAGAGGCCTTTGCACGAGCTAACGACGCCATTCCACACCAGAGAGTCGCCTCACATGGGACTCTTTCTCTCTTCCCCCTTCTCCTATTTTCTTCTTGCATATTTTTTTCCTTTTTTAATAGGCTGCATTTCCTTCCTTTCCCACATTTTCCCATCACCCTAGGGGTTTAAAAAACCAGCCCAGGTTCGTTCCCCCCATGCTCCCTCTTTCTCTTTCAATTTTGAATGGATACTATGCTTAACTCATTCTAACAGGGTTTCTTTCATTGTTTTCATTGTTTTGGCAGGCACCCAAGCGAAGTTTCATGAGGAGCTCTTATCCTCTGGCCGGCTGGAGGGCAGGAAGAAGGTCCCCTCACTTTTCTCCCGCACTGTAGAGGACGTGACGGACGGGAGCGACGCGACAGTAAGACGCTCCCTATGCAGGCATCACGACAACAACTTCATCGCAGTGGGGTCCCCCGTCGCAATATCGGTAAGTCCTTCTGTCCTCTTTCCTTTTCCTAGCTTAGTTAGCCTATTTAGTCCCTATCATTAGGCAACTAGTTAGGTGGCGATCACATCCTCTTTTCCATGACCTTATATTGAATACATGTTTGCGTGTTTTGGGGGTGCACATTCCCCATGATTACACCTTTTGGCGATCACGGTGGGATCTTCAGTGCTAGCCTCGTGATTGTTTTTAGCCCATTTGTCTACCATATTTGATTGTTTAAATGCCTTCTTAGAACCCTGTTAGGTGTATTTTGTTTTGTTTTTGGCGCTTCTGTTCTCTGTCGAAGACGTGGCGTATCGCATCGACGCTATCTGTTTGCATCTAAGGTGGCCGGCGTGACAAAAGGTACGTGCCTCTCCCCTTCTGTCCATCGTGTTTCTTTTCTGTGGATCCATCTATGTCTCTTCTATGCCTTTCTACCATGTACTCTCGCATTCCTTAGTGTTAGAATCCTGCTAGGGTTCGGATTTTTCCTTGTCTTTTACCGTTAGATTTCGGGCTCTGTCACGGCAGATCTTGGGGACGCGAGAAGGTCGCGCCGTGGATAGCTGTCGCGTCGTCAGGTATGCATTACTTGTTAATGCTTTTAATCCATATGTCAGTTTCTGTCTGATCTATGATCGTTGTTGTGTTATTCTGGCGATTCCATGCTTCTATTATTTGTTAGGTTGATCTTTTCGTCATTTGTTTGCATGCGACTACAGTTCTCAGGACTCTGTTGATATCGTGGTTGGGTTGCCAGTCGCAATAAGGTCGCGGCGTATCTGGTCGCCGCGACGTTACCCGAGACCTGTTAGTCACCCTGTTTTGTCATTAGTTAGATATTGCATACATTTTTAGGCACCTAGGCCCGTGCATACACTATTGATCCGAGCACTCGTGGGTTGACTAGGACCGCCTCCCGAGGACCTCCGTAAGCCCCCGTGACCGTACACACGTTGCGGTTCGCTGGGGTAGGTTGTACCCGTTGTACCCTTAGTTTGGGCCATCCCCACATGTGAATTGTGTGCCACCCTTAGCCACACCGAAGGACATGAGTTCGTACCTATTAGGGTCCTGCTTGACTGAGTGATACTCCATTAATCAATTCATTTAAGGGTTAAGTACAAACTCTAAAATTTGGGTGCTGATCATGATAACTTGAGTGCTTATTCGGTGCATCCCTTCTCATCTCATAGTCCCTTCTTGTTTGTGATAGAGCCTAGAATTTGTTTGGTTAGTGTCATCACCCCTAATTGCTTAGGGTCGGTGCATGCATCATTGTTTAGGTAGATCGAGTCGGTCCCCTCCCTCTATTTGTTCTATATCATAATCCCCTGTTCGGCATGGACCATTTCTGCGTCCTTGCCGATGATTCTCTGCCTATTGGGCTTCTAGATGATGTAGCCCAACCCTCCGCGGCTGTCCTCTCCAGGCACATCGAGTCCTCTCTTGCTACCGATGGTCAACCCCGCCCTCCTTCTCCTCCTAGGGCAGGTGACCCACACTCTCAATTCAGTCAGCCCCTCCCCCATCTGAGTCTGGACCAAGTCTGTGAGTTTCTGGCTGCTGCCAAAGGCAAGTGACCCCTATCCCCTCCCATTCATAGTTCTGCCGAATAGGCAGCTTCCTCCGTTCCCGTTATTTCAGCGCCACATGTACCCTCCGTGGTGGCAGACCCTACACCCCTCCGTCCGCAGGCTATTCACTTTTCTGAGCCCAACTACTTCTCGGCGTAGGATGTTCGGCCCAGATCCCCTCCAGTCTCCTCATTCTATAGGGCCGAACCTGTTCCCCTTCCCCGCGAAAGGTCTTACTCCTTAGAGCAACCCCGCTCCCTCGTCCCTACTCACCACGCCACGTCCCCCTCTGACTTCCTTACGGAGTGGACGTCAATGAAGCGGGAGCTCCATGACCTAAGGAGACAATTAGACCCACGAAAGGCCGTGGACATTCCCCTTCCATCTTTTCGACACCTACGGGTCCCACCTCAGTCAGAACATCCTGTGTACCAGCGTTATTCTAGGGTAGGAGACCCATATGTACATTTGATGGATTTTGTGTATGAGTCCGCACCACACAAGTACGACCACCATCTCATGGCGTACTTGTTTCGAAAGTCATTGGATGGAGCGGCCGTCGAGTAGTTCTACTCTATGCCCCCCGAGGAAGCCGAAGATTTTCGCATTGTTCAAGAAAGGTGCTTGCAGCAGTTTCAAGATCTTGTTGGACTCAGATATTCGTTTGTTGATCTAGTGGCTGAAAAGATGAAGCCTGATGAGAAATTTCCAGTCTATGCCGACAGGTGGCGCTCCCTAGCTGCTAAAGTTTGTTGTCCCATGCCCGATGAGGAAAAGGTCAAGCTGTTAATTTCCAACACCACCCCAACCTACCGAGCTATCCTAGCCATGAACGACATCACCACCATGCACCAATTATATAGTCGAGCCCGTTTCATCCAGACCTAGCTCAAGGATTCACCCATCCACTCTATGTTTGAGGACCCTAAATCCCGCTATCTTAAGAAGCCCCAGGGACCTGTCACTGAGGGAATCTAAACCAATGAATAGGTAAGTGTAGTGAACAACCCCCAAGGCCCGGTAGGCAGGGCACCCTTTAATCAGCAACCCCAAGAACCATGGAACAATAGGCAGCCGCCTCCTCAGGGCCAAAACCCACAGTAAGACCAGCGTCAATACAATCAAGTCTCTCCGCCCCAAAATGGCTATGGCCCAAGAGAGCTCAGTATCCTCCTCTTCCTGAGACCCTAGCTGATATATTTGCGGCCCTCATGTCTCCAAATGCTCTTAGGCTCCCTCTCGAGAAGCCAAATTGGAATATTGCAGTAGAGCAAACAAATTATTGTGTGTACCATCACCACCCAGGGCACAATGTGTCAGATTGCTTCCAATTTCGGGACATTATATATGATCTTCATGAGCATAATCAAATTGATTGGGCCGAGATGAAAAGATTGATTCAGACACTGAGGGACCAACAGGGTCAAAGACAGCAGCAGCAACAGCAAAGGCGACAGCAGCCTCAGCAGCAACAACAACAATTCCAGTAGCAACACCAACCATTTCAGCAACAGCAATTACAGCAGCAGTACCAGCAACAACAGCAACCGCAGCAACCACAGCAGCCAGCCAGTGACCTCGGCATAATCCGTAATCCTATGCCGTAACATTAGCCTGCTCCGAACTCTCAGCCTGCTCTACCACCCCTTCCACCCGCTCAAGTTCACCACGTCGTCCACCATCCACCACCAGCCGCCGCGTTGGCCTATGACGATGAGCACGAAGTAGGCTAGCTTTTGGTTATTTCTCACGCCACACCAACTTCCACCACACCTACTACCATCACAACCACACCTACCATGCCCACCGTTGCCACCCTCACCTCGCCATTCTACAACAACCCCGTCATACCACCCGTTATCCCGTCACCTCTCAACATCCCATTCTCCTCTACACTAGCAACCATATTAGCCACCCCCTCCATCATTGACACCAATTCACCTCCCCTTCACCACAACCACGCCCTACGAAGCGGGCGAATGTTCCACCGGATGTACCCAAATGCATCTGTGTCTATGCCGGGTCAGCAGACCCAACCTTCCAACAACCAGCAGTAGCAACAAGACATTGAGGAGATAGATCCGGTCCCGGGGACCCAATATGATATTTTAAAGCATTTGGATTAGACTCCAGCAAAAATATCAATCCTTGAATTGATCAAAAGGTCACCAACCCACCAGGATGCCCTGAGAGCCTTTCTACAAAGGGTCATGGTAAGTGAAGATATGAACCCGGATAATCTGCCATATGTTCTTTCCATTGTGAACAAGGGGCCAACCATTAGTTTTACAGACGGTGAGCAGGCTACTCCAGAAGCCAGGAGAATGCCTTTATGTGTCACCCTGACCATAAACAAAGTGGTTGTTGATGCCGCGTTGGTCGATACCGAAGCTTCTATAAATGTGTGCCCACTAAGTACTTTGAGGTCCTGCAACATCTCCGAGTGCCGCTTGCAGCCCACTCCCACAACCATAGCGGCCTATGACAAGTCTCGGCGGGCCTACCATGACATCATCTCTTTACAAGTAGAACTAGCCCCACTTGTCATGACAGTGGATTTTTATGTGCTTGACATTGATCCGACCTTCAAAGCCATTCTGGGTCACGCATGGATTGAGGTGTTAGGGGCAGTCCCCTCTACAGCTCATCAATGCTTGAAATTTCCATTCCAGGGTCGTATAGTCAATGTTAAAAGTGCGGCAACTTCACATACAGTGGAGGCCATTGAGAAGATAATGCCATCGGTCTAGCCATCTAACAAGCCCATCATCTCAGTGCTTGATGTGAATTTTCCATGGGTCTGCACGTTTTCCAGTAGCCATCAGATTGTATCTCCATCAGTGGCCGCCATTAAGAAGAACACATTGACAAACACCAAGGGGTGGAATATCATGGTTAGGATTGGATATCAACTAGGAAAGGGTCTTGGCGCCCGCCTTCAAGGGAGGACTCAGATCATCAATGACCCCAAGAAATTCACAAAGCGTGGCCTTGGATATGAAGAAGGACCCAAACCATGGGTGGCACATTCATCTGCACCAAAGTCAGACCAAGACCCTCTTACCTGGACACTCTATGATCATTTTGTCAGAGGGCCCCTATAGCCAGGCTACAATACTATCATGACGGAAGCACTGTTATCCCCGTATCAAGTTTTGGAGGCCCAGTGGCCCAGCAAAAAGAGGAAGCCTGAAGAAACAAGGGCAGGAGAATCGGATCTGGAAGACTTAATCTCAGCCGTTAGTTTTCTGTTCAAGGAGGACAACATTGTGCAGTCCCCGGTAGCAGAGGTAGAAGAAAAAGAGCTCGAAGACCTTGTCTTGGTAGTCAGTCAGTTATTCAGTGAGGACAACATTCAACACTCTCCAGCAATGGAGCAGTCACCACCAAGCGACAGTTGCTTGAACTTGGTGAAGGTTTTGAAATAATAAACTCCATCAACCTGACAAAGGAGTTCTGGCCAGGGTATTCCCAACCTTCTAGTCATTTTGTGTCTTCCATCCTTGTTTATAACTTTGCTTTCATCCCTTCTTCTCCCCCTCTCATCCTCTAATTCTCCCTCGACGCTCTCGAAGCGTTAACCATCTCTTCGTCCTCTTTCACCCTTTCTTTCGATGGCCCAATTCTGTCCATCTCCCGATGCTTTTACCTGTAGGATAGTTAATTCCTTTGTTTAGTCTAGTATGTTGTGCTTAATTGAAAAAAAATTTTAAAAAAAAATGGGTGTGCTTCCTCCCTTCAATCCCCTCATCAATCGGACAGCGATCCCCGTTTTCTCTCCCTTTTCTTTGGACGGTGATCCCCGTCTTTCCCTCCTTCCCCCTTCATCGTACGGAGATCCCTGTCCTTCCTCTCCTTCCAGGCACGAATTCCCCACTTCGATCCCAACTTCTGGCAGTGATCCCCGCCACTTCCTGCTGCAATTCCCTTTGCTTGACGACGATCCCCGTCACCCCCGTTCTCAGTATTCGGACAGTGATCCCTGTCCTAGTCCTCCCTTGCATTCGACGGCGATCCCCGTCACCCACACGCTCCTTCGCTCCCTTGACGGCGATCCCCGTCACACACTCCTCTTCCTTGGTGGCGATCCCTGCCTTTTTTTTCCCCTTCCTTCTGCTTGAGCCGCGACCTACGCCCACTGACCACCATGGTCATTTTCGGCGATCTGGGTGAGGGGTCTTCTGTTCCCCTGCACCCCAACTTTACTGCGGGCACCCTGAGCTCGGGTGGCCCTCCTCCACCTCCAGACCCATCAGAGGATTCGTGCGGCTCTGCTGCACATGTCTCCTTCCCTTCCAATAAGCCTCTAGACAATTCTCCAGAGCCTCCTATAAATATCAACCCTAGTTTAGACTCAGGGGTAGAATCTAGCAAGTCCTCGTCCGCATCAAGGAAGTAAAAGGGTAGTGGCATACCCCGTAGGTATTTGTTAGATCTAGTGCAATGGTGTGGCACTCTTCTAGCTGTTGAAGAGTTTTCCCAAGAAGCAGTTATTTTCAACATAGAAGCTCAGCACGAAGAGGAAAGGCTATACGACGGATTTGGAGTATATGAAAAAATGCCGGCACTAGTTAATCTATGTGGTCATGTCATTTGGATAGAAAAATGTTGGCGCCACTTATCAAAGGGCAATGTTAGCTATCTTCCACGATATGATTTATATAGATATTAAAGTATACGTGGATGACATTGTGGTGAAGTCTCGGACTTGAAGAGAACATTGCTCCGTGCTTGCCAAAGTGTTTCTCCGCGCACAAGAATATAAATTGAAGATGAATCCAAAGAAGTGCGTGTTTGGGGTTTCTTCAAGTAAATTGCTAGGTTTCATAGTCAGCAAACGGGGGATTCCAATAGACCCATACAAGGCCAAGGCAATCAATGAGATGCCTCCTCCTAAGAATATATCTGAGCTTCAAGGTTTGATTGGTCGGTTACAGTTCATAAGGAGATTCATATCTCAGCACCCTCAAAGATGTCGGCCTTCCTATGAACTGTTGAAAGGAGGAGCCAAATTTGAATGGAACGTCAAGTGCCAAGAAGCTTTTGATGAGCTTAAGAGTTATCTCATGAATCCGCCTGTGCTGCAAGTGCCCGTCCCTAGGAAACCCTTAATCCTATATCTGTAAACTGTTAAGGACTCCCTAGGAGCTGTCCTTATGCAACATGATGACTCTGGCAAAGAAAGTGCAGTCTATTACCTATGTAGGCTCTTCAATCCTTCCGAGCTCAAACTCACCACAATGGAGAAAACGTGTGCAGCGCTAGTGTGGGTAGTACAGAAATTGAAGCACTACTTCTTAGCCCATAAGGTGAGTTTGATTTATAGAATGGATCCTATTAGGTATCTCCTGGAGAAGCCAGTCCTCGCCGATAGATTGGCACGGTGGCAGAGCTTCTTGTCTCAATTCGACATCGCCTTTGTAGTCCAGAAAGCTATAAAAGGGTATGCCATTGCTGAGCACCTCGCTCACCTTCCTCTTCCTCACAGTGACATAGTTCAAGAGGATTTCCCCGATGAAAAGCTATCACTCATCTCTCGCGATCCCTTATGGTCGCTCCACTTTGATGGGGCTCTCAATTCTAGGGGACAGGGCATAGGTGCTGTCTTGCTCACCCCAGAAGGGATCACCATTCCACTCGCATATCAACACCAATTCCCTGCCACCAATAATGCCTCCGAGTATGAGGCTCTCCTAGCTGGTCTAAAGCTTGCCTATCTCTTAGGCGCGTGCCACCTCAAGATCATAGGGAACTCTCAACTTGTTCTCCGGTAGGTCCTTTCTACCTACCACACTCGTGACCCCAAGCTCAAGCCTTATCAAGATCTGGTCACACTCCTAGCAAAGCAATTCCATAAACTCATCTACATTCACACTCCTAGCTCTCAGAATATCCTAGCCGATGCCCTCACATCCCTGGCCTCATCTCTCTCATTCCCTCTCAGTCGCAGTCCTGGGACAATCACTATTCAAAGATTAGAAGCTCCCTCCACTCAGAACCCTTGGTTCAATAAACTTAGGAGCTCTTTAGTCTTAAAGGAAGAGAGAAGAGAAGCGAAGGAAGTAATGCTTGTAGAGCTAGGAGAAATGATGGCAGAAGAAAGGCCATGGTACCATGAGATCAAGTTGTATTGCAGAGACGGTACCTTCCCAAAAGAAGCAGAAGCAGAGGATAGAAGAGCCATCCGTAGAGTAGCGTTAAGATATATCGTTGTTGGAGAAGTGCTGTACAGGCGCGCTCTAAATGGAATGCTCCTCAGATGTTTGTCAGATGAAGAAGCCTGGAAGGTAAAGGAAGGAGCCCACTCTAGTGAATGTGGAGGGCTTGTGAATAGCCAAATGTTGCCTAAGAACATCCTTAGGCAGGGCTACTACTGGCCAACCTTAGAAGAAGACTGTGCCATCTACGTGCGTAGGTGTGTCAAGTGCCATGTCCATGCCGACAAAATCCATGCTCCATCCTCTTCTTTGCATCCACTATCTTCCCCTTGGTCTTTCTCCATGTGGGCTTTTGATATCATCGGGCCTCTTGGTGATCCTAATGCTCAAGTAAAACAAAAATCTTTCATCCTTACTGCTACTGAGTACTTCACCAAGTGGGCCGAAGTAGAAGCATTCGCAGAAATCAAAGGTTCGACCGTGTGCAGATTCATCATGAAGAACATCATCTCACGGTTCGGAGTGCCAAGCGGGTTCATCACCGACAATGGACCCCAGTTCATATCACAAGAGCTTCTAGACCTATGTAAGAAATTCAACATTTCCTTGCATCATTCGTCTCCGTATTATCCACAAGGCAATGGCCAAGCCGAAGCCACCAATAAAACACTTTTGAAATTCTAAAGAAAACTTGTGAGTCTCATAAGTTCGCTGATAGGCCAGAGAAGTTGATGAGGCTCTATAGGCCTACCGTACCTCCGTCCGCATGCCCACTGGGCAAACTCCCTTTTCACTTACTTATGGGATGGTGGTGGTATGTCCACATGTGATCCTTATTCGTTCGCTAAGAGTTCAGCTGGATAAAGAACATAATCCCGATGAACGTCGAGAGGCGTTACTTACACAATTGGAACTCCTAGACGAGCGGCGCCTAGCCGCGGCCGATCATGTACTTTCGTATCAAATAGACTCTCAAGATCCTTTCAAAAGTAAGTGATTGAGTGCAAATTTTGAGAAGGAGACATGGTTTTAAAGTGAATTTTCATAAAATATGGAGGTCCTAGGTCAAAGCTGCAAGCAAACTGGGAAGGGCCGTACGTCGTTAAGGAAGTGTACCCTGGGAACGCGTATAGGCTAGTCAATGTCGATGGTGAGGAGCTCTCTCACCCGTGGAATGGGCTGTATCTTAAAAGATTCTATCCCTAATAAAGGATTTTCAATAACGACATCAATTTGCAAAAGAATGTTAGCAGCCATGTGTCTCACTCCCCTTCCATTTATTGTCAAACAACTTATGTGTTCAGTCACACACACAACACGGCAACCCGAGGTCAATTCCCCTTAGTTAGTGATGTTCCTATTTAGCCCTAGTGCAAGGGGACAAGGGTCAATTCTCTTCTTGCTCGGACAAGGTCTAGGGGCAAAAGGATGCTAACTTGTAGACAAGCGAGGGTGTAGATCATATGTGTGAGGTCTCAAGAGAGGCGGTCAATTCAAAAGAAAAAAAATGATAAAATGATGAATAAGTAAAAAAAAAAAAAAAGAGAATAGGGGTATGTTAAAGAGTGGCAGTACAGTTTCCCACGGGACGCCCTTGATCCCAGTCGTACGCATGCCCCAATCAAGTGCAATGACCATAAAGTCTCTAGACAACAGACGGATTACATACGAGCCACACCCTTGCGAGTTATATAAGCCAGTGTCCCGAGCCCCAAGGCCGAGTCTTATCTCCTCTTAAGTCTTCTCATCCCCGCTAATGACCGAAGAACCCGCACACCTGGTCTATGTTGGAACGTTAATGACTAGGGGCAAGCAGGCA
The DNA here is from genome assembly GCA_014218235.1 of Colocasia esculenta. NCBI lineage: Eukaryota > Viridiplantae > Streptophyta > Magnoliopsida > Alismatales > Araceae > Colocasia > Colocasia esculenta. The sequence continues at coordinate 40,342,010 of CM024757.1, read as the reverse complement.
TAGGGAAGCCAAGAACAAATGTACACTGCATATAGAGGATGTTGGCAAACATAAGAGAGGAGTAATATCCATAGCCAATCACTCAAGTGCAAAAGATGTCGTTATTAGAAAATCCCAAAATCCAAAAAAATCAGAAAACCCTAAAATCCAAAAAAAATAATAGAAAATCCCAAAATCTAAAAAAATAGAAAACCCCAAAATCCAAAAAATCTAAAAAAAATCAGAAAACCCCAAAATAAAAAAATCAGAAAATTCCAAAATCCATTTTTTTTTAAATCTCCAAATCCAAAAAAATAGAAAATCCAAAATCCAAAAAAAAATACAAAATCTCAAAATCCAAAAAAATTAAAAAATCTCAAAATCCAAAAATTGGAAAATCTCAAAATCCTAAAAAAATTGTGTGTACATATCGCTTTCCTTTTGCATGCATTATTTTCATTTATTTATCGCCTATTTGAATAAGGCTCAGCCCCTTGACTCAGCCCCTTGACAATTACGAAGTTAAAAAAATCATTTTTACTTAGCGCAAGGGGCTGATCCAAAGAGCAGATCTAACTTGCTTTCTTAAGTGTGCAGGGACAGGGAATTTTGGAACACGCGCAACAATGTACTCAGAATACTCTCTTTCTCTCTCTCTCATTCGGATCTCATCTCACACGCGTGTCAATTGTAAAATCATTCATTTCATAAACATTGACATAAAATGAAAGATCCACTAAGAGATAAGCAATATGTACAAAGATAAAGGGGAGGTGGCTCACAATCTCCTCACTGTCCACTACAACTCTCCCCAGATCCCTCATGTCTGTCTGGTGGGGGTGGCATTTCGCCACCACCCCTACCACTCTGGGCGCTCACCTCACCCCGGCGGCATCTCTCCTACTCCTCGTTCCTCCTACGACTGGAGGAACCCGCCCAGTACTGTCCTACAGAGCCACCGCTCGCCCCGCTCGCGCCGCTCCTACTCCGAGCAGCCTGGCCCAGTGTCATCACTAGACCCCGGAGCTCATCAATCCTGATCTGCTGCGTCGCCACCTCGATACGCATCCTCGTCATCTCCGTCTGGTCCATTGACGACCCCTGCACACGCAGTGTCGCCAGCTCCCTTGTCATCTCTGCCACCTATGCCTCAGCTGCCTCCGCCCAGATGCGCAGCTGATCCCTCTCTCCTATCGTGGCGTCGACCTGCCCCTGCAATTGGGTCGCTCGGTCAGTGGCAGTCCGCAGCGCTGTCTCCTACAGAAAAATAGCCAAGTCAGTGCCAAGTTTAAATAATCTTTAATTTAAAAATCACTGTCTTACTTACCCGCTCAGCCAGCACTGCCTACGGTTCCTCAGCCCTCCTTACCGCGGCTGCCAGTTGATCCTCCAGATCTGACTGGGAGCCCTCTGCCGCTCTGGAGGAGGAAGCACCAGCCACTGCTGCTCTCCTCACTTGGTCCCGTTCCCTCTGCTGCACATGCAACACACGTAAGTTTTTCAAGTCAGCTATAAAATGGGTAAAGTACTGAAGTCTGAGTAAGTACTTACCAGCTGCTCCGCCTCCCGCTGGGCCACCTCGCGATCTTGCACCGCCGAGCGGAGCATGGCCCGGAGCGAGGCAATCTCTCTAGCCATGTCCACCTGCAATTCATTTCAAAACAGTCAGCTCAATTCAATCAAAGAAGCAATTCACTAGTTCGAGGTTTAGGAGTGTTACCTGTCATCGTGCGCCCTTCTAAACCCTCGCCCTGTACTTTAAGGCATAGGCCTGAAGGTACGAGTCGTCTGTCGTGGTGGTGGACTTGACCTACTTGCCTCAGCGCCACCAGTTTTGGATCTGTTCCTTAGCCCGCTCGCGCCAGTCGGTGGTGTCGTGAAGTCTGTGAAAACTCCAACCAGGCCTTGGGGTCCGGTCTTGGCTGGGGAACTCCATTGCGCTCTGACGTAGGCCGAGCGATCTCTGGGACAGATGCAGGTGAAGAGGTAGCACAAGGTTGAGTGCATGCACCCACACCGACCTACCGAAGTAGGGGCGGGCCTGCACCAACTAGGGCTGTCCCTGATCTCCCTCCTCTAGATATGGCGGCCACACCACCTGCACATCAAAGCACATATGATTAGTTACCGAGCAATTAATTCAAATCATTGAACTTAGAGAGAAGGGTTAGATCACTTACATCTAGCTGAGGGTAGGTGTCGATCTCATCCTGGAGGGATGCCCGCTGATCGCTCAGAGTATGTGTGTCGCGGCAATACTCCCAGCGTCGAGCTATGGGCACGAGGCCCGGTCGCTCCAGGATCCCCCTCCTCAGAACAGGGAGGTGAAGGTAGGCCCAGACCTGCAAAAATGTGAAGGATGTTAGATCTAAACTCATAGCAAAGTGCAGTATGTAAAGGGGCAAAGGAAAGAAGAGTACTTGAAGAAAGGGGAAGAACCAGCTCGTGGATGCCTGTCGCTCGGAGGCGCCCAAATTTTCGAACTGGTGTGCTAAGAACGGGGCTCCCCATGCGAAGTCACCTACCTGGCCCAGGTCCTCCAAGAGTGGCAGGAACCGGTAGTGAATTGTGTTGTCCCTCGTGGCAAACAGAAGTCTGCCCAAGAACAAAATGAGAAAGCGACGCAATTTCAGGTCTGCCTCGGCCCCTGGCTCCTCCGCTAAAGCCTCCTGGAACCCCCTCGTCAGCCTCCTCAACTGCCCATCCACTGTCTCTTCCACCTTCTTACCTAGCTCATAAAGCCCTAAACTCTCCTGCAGACTCACTCTAGGGATGAGGGAAGACCTTGCCTCTACAGTCAAGCCTAGTAGTCAGTGGGCTAGATCTCTATAGCTAGGGTAGGTGAACCCACTCACCGGCCGCCCATACACCCTCAATCCTGTGATCCGGCTCACGTCGTCCAAGTTAGGGATCATATGACCCCATGGGAACATGAAGGCAGTCGGCTCCGCATCCCACCTGCTGTGCAGGGCCTGAGTAAGTGCAGATCCGCCCTCATCCTATCCATCCTCAGAATCTCACCAAATCCCATCCCATCTAACCTCTCTCTCTGGAACCTAGGGAATTCTAGGTACATGGCTAACACTGGGAGCTAGGAGACTCGGGCCCTCATTTCTCCCTGCAAACACATGTCAGTTCAAAATCAGTTTAATTACTTCCTTGGTTGGACTCTCGGCTAAAGTCGCGGAGGCCTAGTGGGCCGCTACCTTATCGCGATGCTCTGATGTGTCACGACATTATCGTCCCCCACTTAAGCACCGTGACCTTGGCACGACGTTTTTAGCCAACGCGACAAGGTCGCGCCCCGTTGACCCGTCGTGACATCTGCTGTCGCGACAGGACGACCCGTCATGTTCTTAGACGCAAACCAACCGGAACTTCCTTTGTTCAGCGACCATTTTCCTTAGGCGTCACGCCCTACATTGAGCCCCCTGGGGGTTTCTCGTCCATCCTCACACATCAATCGAGGGTTAAGGGTCCCGATCGCTTACCGTTTTCATCGCTTATTCCTAGGCCTTCCTCACCACCTCGTGGTTAATGGTTGGGACCTCCTCCTCCTCCATCTCGACCTCCGACATGATCTCCTCTGCTAAAGTCGCCTCCTCCCGCCGACGGGAGCTCCTTGTTGCCACTTGCCTCTTCCCCTTCCACCCGGAAGCACCTATGCCGCCATGACCACCTCCTTCCATTACCGGAAGAGCAAGTGAGAGTTTGAGAGAGTTTGGGGAAAGTTTGAGAGAGAGAGAGAGAGAGCGAGTGGAAGAGCAAGAGGGTGAGAGTGCTAGGGAAGGGGAGATCTCCGGTTCCTTGAGTTTTTAAACGCGCAAAGGGGGGAAGATAGGGGTTTCTGTGCATTTGAGCCGCCGGTTGATGCCGCGACACAGCGGGACGTCACGTTATTGTCGTGTCAGTCAATTGGGCCATGACATTGTCGCGACCACCCGCCACGTCGCGACCTCAAGGCGACATATATGGAGGTCACGTCATCAACAGAGCCTTGCGCAAACAGGGTAAAAGTCTAATTTTTATTCAAATCATTCCATACATTGGCTAATCACTCCTACATTCTATCAAATGCACTATTCTGCTCTAACTACCCCCTGATATCATGCCTACATCACTTTAATCACTCTCAAGCTCCCGGGGCAGCTGGACGGATCCTCTTTAGTGCTATAAGGTACTCCTGGGTCACGTCCTCGTCCTCTACCACCTCAGCCTGAAGTAGGCTTGTGGTGCACCCCTACCAATGGATAACGGCGCTCTGCATATCCCTCTCATCCTGATCATCGTTCATCTTCCTCTCTTGAATGGGCGGGTAGTGTGAGTGTAGGGGAACCACTATGCGTGCAGCACCGCACTGCAGGTAGCAACGGTCCGGATTGTAGTGGACCAACGCTTCATTGCCTAGAAGCCGAAGTGCTAGTCCGGGGCGCTGTGGAAGGTGGATCATCTGGTTGTGCAGGAAGCATGGGTGCATGTCAAACTCTACCACAGTCATGGTCATGAAGTAGTCGCGCCAGCCCTTGAATCCCTTCACTTGCGTTGTATTGCACCACGCCTATGGTGTCATGTGGAGAGGCACACCCACAAAAGCCAAGGGGTGGTGTAGCATAGTCTTGAACTCGGTGGAGAGCATGTCCATCGCCTGGAATTGTATGTGCATTCCCATCCAGAGCTCGAGGGCAATGACGGAGCTGTAGAAGGGGCCTCTGGTAGCTGCAGAAGATAATCCAGCATATAGGTAGCCAAGAATAGCCTGACCAATGATCATACCTTCCGAGATGGAGTCGATTATGCTCAGGTTTGGAAAAGAGATGGCGTCGTCTTCAGCGGGGAAGTGAATTATGCCGCAGATGAAGATGGTGGCGGCCTTGGCAATGGCGAGATAATTCCCAGTCTTGCGCTTGCACTGGGAGATGATCCACTAGGCAATGGGGAGAAGATGAACATGCACCTGGCTAGTCATACTGTGCAGATTAGTCTTCTTAGTATTGATCTCCCTGAGTATACCCCATGCATTGATCGACGCCACAATGTAGGAGAGAGAGTGCTCCTCCCCTTTCTTGTACTTCGGGAAACCTAGCATTAGTTCCAACTCTTCTAGCAGAATAGTAGCCTCGAACTCGGGGAAGACGAATGTATGTGTCTGGGGGTGCCACAGCTCTGCCAATGCGGTAATGCTATCCCACATATGCACAATTTTGTGATACTGCTTGGCCAAGACAAGCACACTTGACAGTCCCCACTCTCGCAACTGATGGGTAGATGCGAAAGGAAGCAAGTCGATCATGGGAGCTAACCAGGGCACTTTGGAGAATCTCCTATGCCCCGGGAGAATCTGACATAGAAGAAGAAAAGATAAAAAGGTTGGAAGCAGCAGAAGGAGAGCAGAGAGAAGAAGAAATTGGATAAAGAGAGAGAAAAGCTAGAGAGAGAAAAATCACTTACTTGAAGATTTGGGTGTATGCATATGTGCCAGGGCATGGAGGAGAGGCGTTGGAGCTTAGCGTGGGACTCCCGGGCCACCCTAGGACCGGCATAGGGCGGGATATCATCTTCGAAGGTAGAAAAGACCTCTTCATGGTTGAGGAGAGAGAAAATTGAACAAGAGAGGAAGAGAGGGAGAGAGTTGCGTTTTGAGCACCCTATAGCCCTATTTATAAAGCTCTAGGGTAGCAAGTTCATCCTAATCCCGTCCCTAGGTGTTAGAGTCACAATAGGGTAGGTTTAAGAGTCCTAGGAGAGGTCTAGATAGGCTTAGATTAGGATAAAGATAGATGTTTTTCGTATTTATCCCGCGACTGAGGTTGCACCGCCGCGATACGGCATGTTCAGCTCGCGACCCCCAGGGCCGTCGTGACTCTGTCGCGACCCACAGATGCATCGTGTTCATGTCCAGTGTGTCTTTGTTGTGTCTGCACATGATTTGTTTTTTTATCATCCTGTGATATGGTGTGTAAATATGTTGTTGTCATGTTTGTTTGCTTTGATTATCATAAGGAATATCACCAAAAAAATTCAAAAGATTAGAAAATCATAAAAAATGGGACATCCCAAGTAAGTTAGGTAAGTATTTCTGAACCTACTCCCTCACATTACTATATGGTATCTACTTATTATATCGCCTCAAGGACCGGCTGGTTCTCAATGTGTTCTGGGATTTGAGTTCCCCTTTACCAAAAACGGTGATAATCTAGGTGCACATTGTTAATCGTTGGATAGGCCGTTGAGTTAGGTAAGTCTGGGAATGATAGACTCTGTCCTGCACAGCGGTTGCAGAAAGACTCTCGACCCATTCTTGTCTGGCTTAACAATATTATCCTTGATATATTTTTCTATTTTTCCCTTTTCTTTGTATTTGATTTGATGATCTCTTTTCTTTCGCCCAACATGCATCATATAAGACGTTGAGCTTTCACATATCATCCCTGGCTATCGGTGAGCCCTTGTTGAGTGCCCGACCATTCTTCATATTCCAAAACAAGAAATCCTATTCCACTATGAATCGGAAGGTTTGCCTCTGAGTGAGTTGTTCCTGTCAGTTTGCCAAGATTTCCCTGTCTAGATTGTCTATACAATTTCTTCTTTATTCCTTTTGATCCGTTTTGGTTGCAAACTGCTCCCAGGTTAGAGTCATGAGTTACCTTCCTGGCATGCACATGTCCCTCCAAAATGAAACCTGCAGGCCAATCGGCTAGGGTACTTTTTCTCTTCTCCTCTTCCCGTCCAAACTTACGTCATTCTTGCATTCTGCTCGAGCGACTAACTCGGGGCTTTCATGAAGATTCCACTTGCTTGTTGATTAGATCGGGTGTCTCCTTACCTTGGCTCCCACTTTTCAATCCATACTGCATCATCTCCGCTTCATCGTCACTCCGTGTCACCTCCGCTACACTTCCGCTTCGTTACCCTGCAAAGTGGGATCCAAGGAGAGGCAAATCTGTAGACACCCGATTCTTGCCTACAAGTTGAACTTCATTTCTTGTTATCTAAGTGTGCCTCAAGTTGGTCACTCTTCTTGAGCTCACCATTAGCCTTATGTTGAGCCCATTAAGAGCCTAATTTTCCTAAAATCCCATCCATTATCTTTTAAAAGACTCCTTGAGCCTTGATGACAATTTTTCTCCCATTTGATTGGCCCAAAATTCAAGAATAATCATTTTCATTAACGCGACGGGTCGGGGTGCCGCGTTACCGTTGTTTCATCCCCTTTGGCCGTCGCGACAGCCCATGCATATCCATGCACGTGGCTATGCTGTCGTGCCCTGCTTGGTCGTCGCATTAGTCCTTGTCGCACCCCTACGATCCGTCGCGACAATAGCTGAACGCACAGGCCTCCGCAACCACCTCCTATTTATCCTCCTATGGCCTTATCCTCATCCCTTGTAACCTCCCAACCCACCTGAGCGCATCTAGAGGTTGGGGGACTACTTGAAGTTCCCTTTGGACTCTTACCCACGAATTTTAATGGCATTTATCCATTTACTTGGGTAATTATCATGAAAAATGGGATTTTATCTCTCCTTGGTCTATAAAAGAAAGCGATCTCCTTCAGAGCGAGGAGAGCCTCATTTTTACCCCGAAGGGCTGCCGAATTTTTTGGTGATCTGGACTTATCCCGAAGCCCTTCCTTTTCTCTCATTTCCTCACCTATTCTACATCAAGTCATGTCATTTTGCTCATCCACAAGGCTTGGAACGTGAGGAGGGCGATTCCCACTCTTTCCAGAGACCTTTGCATGAGCTAAGGACGCCGTTCCACACCAGGGAGTTGCCCCATATGGGGATCTTTCTCTCTTCACCCTTCTCCTCTTTTCTTCATGTATATTATTTTCCTTTTTAGATAGGTTGCATTTCCTTCCTTTCCCACGTTTTCCCATCACCCTAGGGGTTTAAAAAACCACCCCAGGTTTGTTCCCCCCATGCTCCCTCTTTCTCTTTCAATTTCGAATGGATACTATGCTTAACTCATTCTAACATGGTTTCTTTCATTGTTTTCATTGTTTTGGAAGGCAAGCGAAGTTTCACGAGGTGCTCTTGTCCTCTGGCCGCCTGGAGGGTAGGAAAAAGGTCCCCTCACTTTTCTCGCGCACTGTAGAGGATGCGACGGACGGTAGCGACGCGACAGTAAGGCGCGCCCTGCGCGGGCGTCGCGACATCAGCTTCATCGCGGTGCGGTCCCCTGTCGCGATATCAGTAAGTCCTTCTGTCCTCTTTCCCCTTCCTAGCTTAGTTAGCCTGTTTAGTCCCTATCATTAGGCAACTAGTTAGGTGGCGATCACATCCTCTTTTGCATGCCCTTATATTGAATACATGTTTGCATGTTTTGGGGGTGCACATTCCCCGTTATTACACTTATTATCATTTTTCCAGAAGGAGGACTCTTACATAAACTCTTTCAGATGGACAAAGGGATTGCCAATGTCATTATAGCGGCGGTAGAAAAGTAGCTCCGAAGGGGGAATGTCACGTCCTGCCATTTAATATTTCCATAAATGTCGAGACGCAACTGAACAGGAAATTGAGAACAAGTTTAAAATTTTTCGAGCTGGAATTGCTCGGAGTCATGACTTAACATAAAAATAAAGATTTAATAGTTGTTCCTCAAAGTTGAGGTATTTACATGATTCCCAAACTGTAATTCAATGGTCAAACAAGACAAGTGTTGATCTCTCAGCACACAATTTCCGTTGCCCTGCCTTCTAGAACTGATGTATACCTGGAAAAAGAGTAGGTGTGAGCAGTCTTGCCCAGTAGGATTTATCCTCTAATAACAAAGAAATAGATATTTGAATCAAGTAAAATTTGTTTCACACGAGGATAACAATTAACAGGGTTCAAGAAGGGAAGAATAATGCAAATCAAGATGTATAGTCTTGAACCATGCAAGATTAAATCGATACATTAATGAACATAATCAAAACAACGAGCGTCAGACACATAATGCCATGCGATCATTATGAAACGTGTAATCAGTATCTAGTAGTCCATTGAAGACGTACTGACAGTAAATGCAACTCAGTTATGTCATGCTGATGGGAAACAATAACATATAATTCATCAATCAAGCAGTAGGTAGTGTCCGATGCTGAGACACTCAGCATGTCCATTCTCGGCAGGTCCACATTCGAATAGACTGATTCAGTGGCCGGGTTTGGAAGATCCACTCTCGACGGGTATATTCGAATAGACCGATTCAGTGGCCGAGTTTGGAAGATCCATTCTCGACGGGTATATTCGAATAGACCGATTCAGTGGCCGAGTTGGGAAGATCCATTCGTGGCGGGTATATTCAAATCATATCGGATTCAGTGGCCGAGTTCAGTGTTCCTCCCAAGGACTTGGACTTGCCCCAATAAGCATCTTGATCTAGTAGAGTCCGAAGACCCAAACAGTAAGTACACATTCATTATTGTTATGTTCCCAGATAGTTATGCAGCACTTTGGAGTTTCAAGGATAAGGCACATGTGAAAGACTATATAAGAATCTCAAAAGAGTTGGAAATGATTGGAGTTTCAAGGTGTAACACAGTTATGCAATATGAGAGATTTATGATAGTGAACCAAATTCGAGGTGTAATTCATAGTCGATATTGGACTTTCAGTAGTCAATCGGGAGTCGATGCATCAAGTCAGTTTGCGAATCAAATGCAAACAATATTACCATGTCAAAACATGGGTCGTAGTTACAAGACGGTCTAAATTTACAAGTTTTGGAGATATCATGTAGCATTTTCTACTCCTTTTTAGGCTTCAGAGAATAGCTATGTGATATGGTACTTAGGCTTACTTAACAATTAAATCTCAAACCTTTTATCGAAAAGTCAATGGAAGAATACATCACGAAGATAGTCATGAAATTAATATAACCGATAGAATCATTCAATTACCAATTCTTATTTAGAATTGGAGATAATATCATATCAATGTAGAAGTCATATTAATGTAAAATATAGGATGAGCAGGTTTGACTTTTCCTTCAGTACGAGAGGGCTCCCTTGGAGAAGTCATATGTGTGTTTATCATTTTTCACTAGACTTTGGATTTCTAGCATACTTTCAGATAGGTCAAATTATGAGAGATTAGAAAGACGCTATTTTGATGGAATCACCAAAATTGTGATTTTCTTCTTCGATGGGAGAGTTGACTTTTTATGGGTAGGAGATATAATTTTTTCGATATTTTTATTGAATTCAAATGGGGGGTACTTCCTTATTTACATTCCATATCATTTAAGTAAATATTATAATCTGATTATAATATTTACTTCAGTCTCATAGGGTATCTGCGGACACTTCTGGAAGCAGTAGCCCTGACAGAAAAACATAGAAGTCTGGTTAACTCCGACTTCATGGAAGTTGAAGTCTGGCTAACTCCGACTTCATGAAAGACAAAGTATCACTAACTCTGACTTCATGGAAGTCGAAGTCTGGTTAACTCCGACTTCATGAAAGTTGAAGTATCTCTAACTCGGACTTCATGGAAGTCGAAGTCTGGCTAACTTCGACTTCATGAAAGTCGAACTCTGGTTCATTTCGACTCCTCAACAGTCTCCGTATAGAAGAGCGAAACAGCACCGCTAGGAAGTAGATCAAGAAGAAGAAGAGAAAGAGTTCGTGATGAGAAAAAGCTCTTGCTAGTGATGACAAATCTGAAAGCTAGAGGGATGTTTCAGAGTCTGTAATTCGTCTATTTGGTACTCTCATTGTGTATAATCTGTGCTAATTGTTTTTGTTCTGATTTCATCAAGGTATTGGAATAGATCGTGCTCTAGGTGGTACTTGCAAGTGCTAGAGGTTCCTTAGTTGTGGGGAATAACAATTGAAACACGTAGAAGTGGAGACGAGGGTTCCTACTTATCAGTTGGGTGTGGCCATCGGGTGAAGATGAACTTCCTAAACTTCTTATCTCCTTTCTTTCTCACTCCTCTATGCACTGTAGCCTCTTTCTCTCTTCTTCCTTGCCTCTGCACCTACTCCCTCTCTTCTTTCCTCTGCACCTGCTGCTCTCTCTCTCTTTTCTTTCTTTCTATTACATGGTGGTGGTGGTAGGAGGAAGGTGATGAAGAAGAAGAAGAAGTGTGAAGAAGAAGCATGGAGAAGACTAAGAAGAAGTAGCAGACATTGCAGCAGGAAGAAGAAGAAGAAGAAGAAGTGGAAGAAGAGAAGAAGACGTAGGAAGAAGAGGAAGATGAAGAAGATGGTAGGGGGTATATAATCGGAGGCCATCCTTGGATAAGGATCACCCACAACCAGATAAGAATCACCCACAGCCCACACGTAGCCACCCCACACACGTACACACACTTACACAACCTAATTACGTAAATGGTTACGTAATTTTTTTGTTTTTTTTATTTTATCAAAAGGTCCTCAGTGCCTCAAACTAGGAGAGTGCACCCTCCCCCAGAAGGGGAGAATGTTCTCACTCCACCAGTGAGGGCAAACTGGGCCAAACTTATTAATGAAAGAGATTACATCAATGCAAGGGGCATACCCCTTAAACTAATCTGATATGCATAAGACCTGATCTGTCATGACCATCGGCCCTTTACAAGTTTTAGGTAAACAGTTCTCACTATAGAACAAATCATTACACTTAGACTTAACGGCCAAATTAGCAAGAGCATCTGCAACTTGATTGGTTTCCCTGTACACATGAATTAATTTCAATATGTCTTGTCTTAGGAGCGATCGGGCTTCCCTCCACCATTTGTAAGCACGCCAAGAATCATGTTATCCTCGCCTGCAACCTGAGAATTCAGCCATTCTCAGGCCATCACAGAGGGCACGAACTTCTGCAATCATACTAGTTCCAGCACCATAAAAGTGAGAGAAAGCCATATGAATATGCCCATAGGAATAACGAATACACCCACCTCCTCCGCAGTCGCCCGGGTTCCCTTTGCATGCGCCATCTACATTCAAGCTAAAGTGATGGATAGGAGGTATCCAACGGATAAGCTTCACCTGCTTAGTAGAGCACCAAGGAGAAAAACCAAAGCTGTGTAAAATCTGCCCCACATGACAGCTAAGGTCAGCCTTGAATTGAGTACTAGATAGAGAATGAGCAATGGCATACTTAATATTCCCGATAATGCTTCCCATATTATTATGAGTACCCTCATACCTTCTTAAACACCTTTCCTTCCAGATATACCAAAGCATAAGAATGACTGAATAGAGGGAAATAAACCCAAAAGGAGTCCGAGGATTGCAGTGTTGCATGAAGCTCCAAATGTGGCCTGTGATATGGCTATGAAGAGAGACTTTAGAAGGAATAAGAGGGCTCATCCATCTCCAGAGATCAGCTGCGAGCTCGCTGTGGATGAAAACATGGTCAAGATCTTCAATAGAAGGAGTAGAACAGTAGGAGCACCGAGACACCAAAGGGATTCCCATTTCAGATATTCTGCCATCGACAGGAACAGCTCTATGTAAGATTTTCCAGGCAAAAGAGAAGCTCTTCGGTAATAAGCCTTGTGCCAAAGTCAAACTTAATTCGTTTAGGTTCTTTAGCCCATTGGTTTTATACTCAAATGACATTCAATTGAGATGAAATTTGAAACATAAGCTAATTGAGATATAATCCAAATTATGGTGATTTGTTTTTAATTTTTTGAATTAATTTTCTGTCAGGAAAAAATTACCCTAGAAAATCATTATGTTGGCTTAATCTTAATATTTGTGCATCAATAATTCAGAATAGCTATATTTTTGAGATCAGTACATTTTTCTGGTAATTATGGTGTTGTTAGATTTTACCTTTGTTACCGAATTTCGATGTCGCCCTGTCGGGGTGCGCACATCTGAAGATAATACCAGAATCACATACATTATGTGAAAGGACTATAGATTCTACTGCAATCATGTTCTTGTTTCTTTTATGGTAATTTAAAATCAATATCTTCTCTATTATTTAATATTTTATTATTATAATTCTGGGTGTTATAGGGAAGATGAAAGACTGGCATGGAGGGAAGAGATAGTTCGAGATAATCCATAGGTGCGTCTACCCTTTTAGGTTTTGCTCCAATCGCTCACCTTAGCGAGGAGTTCTTGGGTGGGTTGATCGGATGGCTGTTTGTGAGGCCCACCAGAAGAGCAAAGTTAAGGTGCACTCACCTACATGGTAATGAACAAGGCACCAGTGGACGCAGAAGAATGGGCAGGAGCCCAAGGAAGGTAAGCAAGCCATACTGCATAGGGGCTTGGCCAAATAAGTGAAGGCCACCCAGTAGGACATTGGGGGTAGGAGTGGATGATAGAATTGACCTGCGAGGGGGCAGGGAGACTTGGACCATCGAGTCCCGAGGGGTCTCAATGTGAACGGTACCCATGTTTGGGTTAAGAGATTGAGGGGGTCCGGGGATAGATTTCCCCTTCAAAGCATGTTGAATCTCCTTGAGATTAGAGGGTTGGAGATTATTGAGAAGGTCCACTAGTTGCGACAAATCAATGGAGGCAGAGGTGTTTCCAGTAACATGCCTCGGGAGTGGTTGGGGGATTAAACTAGATTTGAATCTATTGCACGAACTTGCAGAATGGATTGATCAAGGAAGTGTTCATTGGGGAGTTATGAAAAGTGGTCATTGGAATTATAAGTCTCGTCATACAATTCATCCTAGTAACCCATGTCCTCATATTCAACCATTCCAACAGACTTGCCTGAACGTAACATCATGATCTTTAAACACACAAGGTTTACTAACAAACAACTACTCAAACAAGTTTGAAATAAGAAGTTAATAGCCTTTAATCAAACACTTGGGGATGCTTATGTCCAATTTGATTATTTCAATATAGTTCAATGTGGATTTTATTGGAATGTTTCACTCCATTTGGGTATGAACCTAGATGGGTATGAGAGTAACTTTGGGTTCACTAAGCACACTCCTTTACAACAATGGGATCTTCTAGCACGGGTCTTCGAGTTGTACAACCTGCACGGTCCACCGTGAGGGAATCCACAAGGTACAGAGACTTATGGAAGTCCCGGTGAGGATTTTCCAGTCCAATGAGATGGAATGCCCAAAGGAGAGATTGCCCTAACCGAGAGGGGTGTTTGGATCCTTGGAAAAAGAGAGAAGGATGTCCCTCATCCGAGTATACCTTGCAATGTAGATAGAATGCAGATATGACAGCAGATCTGGCGTTTCTGTGAACAGAATGAAACGCGACGAGTTCAGTCGTTGCGGATCAAATTTAATCGCAACCGTTCAGTTAGTCGTGAATTTGAAAGATCATAGAGACTGTCAGAGTCGTGACAACTCCCTCCAATGTTGTCTATCCCAGAAACGCGATAGCAACTAATAGAAATGCGATGTCTAAACACGCCGCAAATTAAAGAACACCCGAGAGTGAAAAGAAAGCAGTAACTCAAGCAAGCATGATATATGGCCAACCAATTGAGGAAGTAAGGGTCAGATGATGATGGTTTCTTCAAGTGAATGCAAGTAAAGAGGGAAGGGAGCAGGATGATGATTTTTTTTTAATTCAACGTTATGGGAAAAGCAGTAGATACACAACTTGGTAATCACGATGGTTTCAAAGGAGTACTGTATAGGGTACGAGGGGAGGGGAATTGTATCGCATGGGGAATGAAGGAGTGACATACCTGGGTGTCAAAGGGAGGGGCACACGTGGGTGCCGAAGGCGTTGTAACAAAAAATTAAAGGAAAAAGAGTTCCACCATGATCGCCAATTTGTGAACGTTTAAACGCCACAAAGAAGAATTAAAATAAAAAATAATAATAAAATAAAAGAGTGGAAGAAATAAAAAGAGTGATGATAAAAGGAAGAAGAAGAAAGAGGAAAGTACGTGTATGCACTAGATATGGAGTGTGATCGCTAGGTATGCATCGATACTGAAGGAGAGAGCAATGGATAGGTTACTTACCTGCACTCAAAGAAAGTGGGAGTTGTGTGGTGGGTTGAAACTTACTTCTCCAACCACTCGGTCGGCAAAGAAGACTTTAGCTCTTGGTTACCTTACAAAGAAAGAGACAAGAAAACAAGTGAAGCAATGATTAGACCAAATTGTGTAGCATCAAATCCAAAAGAACTAAAAAGATAGTTTGCATGGGCTTGAACACACCTTGTGGTGGTGTTTTAAAACCCCTTAGAATTCGAGTGTGAGGTGAATGATGTGTGTGATGATAGTGAAGAAACTATGGTGATTATGTGATGGGGAGATGCATGCACTAAAGAAGAATTAAAAGTAAAAGGGAGAAGAAGAGGAAATCTGGGATTGCCAAGGTGCACCAGGCATTGAGAAGAAGAAGACTCTCCTCCACGCTCTAATGAAGCTTGAAAGTTTGGCAGCACCGCCCCTTCAATGGAAGAACACTCGAAGCAAGCTTGGAAGGATATTCTCTTCAAACTTCAGAGTTTGAAGGCTATGGAAGCAGCAGGGCTTCGCCTCTATGTATGGATGCTCTCTTAAAAAATGTGGCCACGGGGGCCCTTTTATAGGGGTAAAATTGTGAATCACGACGGACACAGTGGTTGCCTTTAAAGATAAAACACGTCGACCCAAGTCGTTGCGTTTAAAAGACTTTCATACTTCGACTGGCTCTTTCCATACTTCGACTCATTTGAAACATGGCAATTAAGAACTGCGACCCATAGTTCGTTGCGCTTATGAACACTTCCAATATTGATCAGATTCTTGCCCAATTTATAAATGGAGAGTTTAAATCGCAACGACATGACTTGTCGTGCTTTTGGAATGAATCGATCTTTTAGTGAGAATCAATCTTACAAATAAATGAAGGTCAGAAACACGACGACTTGAGTGGACGTGTATCTTTTTAGCAATAAGAGCTTTCTAAAAGCCATTTTAGAAAATTGCCAAAATTCAAGTATAGAAACTTTTAATTGCGATGACTGTAGTGGACGCTTTTAAATTAAGAACAGACTGGGAGTTGGAACCAAAACCGCGTCGGGTAGACCCGTCGCGAATCATTATTCCACAATCAATGTTCAATCGATTCAGTCTTCTTCAGCAATCGATGTTGTGAAATGCGACGGATTGGACCGACACGTATATGGTTCTTCATCAATCGATGTTCAAGTTCAATTGATTTACCTCAGCAATCGATGCAGCCTACATCAATCGATGTATGAAACGCGACGGCACGACCTGACGCGTAT
This sequence comes from Colocasia esculenta, assembly GCA_014218235.1. Taxonomy (NCBI): domain Eukaryota; kingdom Viridiplantae; phylum Streptophyta; class Magnoliopsida; order Alismatales; family Araceae; genus Colocasia; species Colocasia esculenta. The sequence goes on along the minus strand of CM024757.1, from coordinate 40,325,878 downwards.
ATCAACAATCGATGTAGACTCCAGCAATCAGTAAGCTCTACAGTAATCGATTGTCTGAAACACGACAACTAGAACTGTCGCAAATCAACGATTATATAAGACCCCCCCCCCCCCCTATAGCACTCTATAAAAATCCCTAAAATCATATAAAAATAAAAAAATAGGAAAATTACTCAAATGATTAATTGAGGAGATTCACTTTGAGGCATTGCAGTATAACATGAAATTTACTCAGTTTGCTATCAACTTTAACGTGTCTACACGGTGTTCTTCCATCATTATGGGTGTGTCACATATAACAGAATAAAATCACTATACGGTTCTTAGTCTAGCCACTCCCACTACGGCTAACGTGAGTCTCATGACTAAGTCGCTTCCACTATTTGTCTTATCATAAAACTCACATCCGGCTTAATTGAGACTTTACGGATTTGATTCTCATATCCTATGATCGATCCTAAGGGATCTCATCATAATTTAGTTTAAGGAGACAATAAAAAAAAAATTTCCTGCTCGCTCTTATAGTGCCATAAATATAAATTGTCTCATCTTGCTCGCTTTCTTAGCACCAAGGCAAATGACCCGTGTGAGAGGGTCCATTGTAGAAACTCTCAATTTTTAAATTGAGATAAATAGATTAAATTGAAAGAAATGCAAATAAATTAAAACCCATTAAGCAAAAACAAGTGATGGGTGTAATCACGGGGAATGTGCGACCCCCCAAAACACGCAAATATGTATCAAAACTAATAGCATGGAAATATAGATGTGATCGCCACCTAGATAGTTGACATATAATAAGAATGAGATGGGCTAACTAAGCTAGGAAATGGGAAGAGGATAGAAGGACTTACTGAGATCGCGACGGGGGACCCCGTCGCGATGGGCTTGTTGTCGCGACTCTTGTGTAGGGCGCGTCTCTATGTCGCTTTGCCCTCGTTCGTCGCGTCCTCTGCAGTGCGGGAGAAAATGTGAGAGGACCTTCTTCATGCCCTCCGGCCAACCAGAGAACAAGAGCTACTCGTAGAGTGTTGCCTGAATACCTGCCAAAACAATGAAAACAAGAAAAGAAACCCTATTAGAATAAACTTAAATGTAGAATCTATCCATAAGTGAAAGAGGAAGATGGAGCATGGGGGGAACGAACCTGGGGGGTGGTTTTTAACCCCTTGGGTGTGTGGAAAATGTGGGGAGGAAAGGAAATGCAGCCTATCTAGAAAATAAAATAACATGCATGGAAAGGGAAATGAGGGAAGAGAGATGAAAGAGCCCCATATGGGGCGACTCCCTGGCGTTTATATGCATCCTTAGCTCGTGCTGAGGCCTCAAAAGAAGTGGGGGTCGCCCTCCTCAAGCTCCAAGCTCCGTGGATGAAGAAATGGGCATGGCTTGGTGAAGGGAATAAGGGGAAAATGAGAGGAATGGAAGAGCTGCGAGCTAAGTGTTGGTCACAGGAAATTTTGGTAGCCCTTTGGGGTGAAAAATGGGGCTCCCCTCGTTCGCTTATATAGGCCAAGAAAAGATAAAATCCCATTTTTCATGATAATTACCCAAGTAAAAGGATAAATGCCATTAAAATTTATGGGTGAGAGTCCAAAGGGTGCCCAAGGAGTCCCACCAACCCAAGATGCGCTCAGGAGGTTGGGGGGTTGCTTGGGAATAAATGGAAAGGGCATAAGAGGATAAATAGGAGGTGGTTACAGAGGCCAACGAATGCGGCTGTTGTGGTGACGGGTCGTAGGGGCGTGACAGGGATGAACGCGACAACCAGAAGGGGCGCGACAGCAAGGCCACGTGCATGGATATGCATGTGTTGTCGCGACGGCCATAGGGGGTGCAACAAAGATTGACGCGGCGCCACGACCCGTCGCCTTAAGGAAAATCGATTATTCTTGAATTATTGGCCAATCAAAAGGAAAAATAATGGGCATTTAAGGCTCAAGGACTCTTTTAAATGATAATGGATGAGACATCATGAAAATTGGGCTATTAATGGGCTCAAAGCAAGGCTAACGGTGGGCTCAAGGTGAATGACCAACTTGGGGCTCATCAAGATAACAAGAAATGTGGTTCGACTTGTAGGCCAGAATTGGGTGTCTACAGAATGCCCCTCCTTGACTTCCACTTTGCAAGGGAGTGAAGCAGAAGTGTAGCAAAGGTGTCATGAAGTAACGACGGAGCATAGATGATGCGGAGTGGACTAAAAAGTGGGAGCCAAGGTAAAGAGACACCCGATCTAATCAACAAGCAAGTGGAATCTTCGTGAAAGCCCCGAGTTAGTTGCTCGAGCAGAATGCAAGGAAGACGCAAGTCTAGATGAGGAGAAAGGAAGAAAAGGACGATCAACCACTCGATTGAGAGGTACCCTAGCCTATTGGCCTGCAGGTTTCATTTTGTAGGAACATATGCGTGCCAGGCAGGTAACTCATGACTCTTTCCTGGGAGCGGTTCGCAACCAAAATGGATCAAAAGGAATATGGATGAAATTGTATAGAGAATCCAGACAGGGAAATTCTTGACAAACTGACAGGAACAACTCACTTGGAGGCAGACCTTCCGATTCAGAGTGGAATAGGATTTCTTGTTTCGAAAAATGAAGAATAGTCAGGCACTCAACAAGGGCTCACTGTTAGCTAGGGATGAAACATGAAAGCTCAAAGTCCTGCATGATGCATGCTGGGCTAAAGCAATAGAAATCATTAAAATAAATGCAAAGAAAGGAGAAAATAGAAAATATATCAAGGATAATATTGCTAAACCAGACAAGAATGGGTCGAGAGTCTTCCTGCAACTGCTGTGTAAGACAGAGTCTGTCGTTCCCAGACTTAACTGACTTAATGGCCTATCCAACGATTAACTTGTGTACCTAGATTATCACTATTTTTGGTAAAGGGGAACTCAAATCCCAGAGCACATTGAGAACTAGCCGGTCCTTGAAATGATATAATAAGTAAAATACCATATAGTAATGCAAGGGAATAGGGATAGGGATACTTACCTGAACTTACCTACAATGTCCCATTTTTTGATTTTTTTTTTTGGCTTTTCTGATGAATAATCAAAGCAATAAGCACAACAATGACACACAATACACACACACACAATCAACTAAGCAAATAAACTATGCACAGACACAAAATAGCACTCAGGATAGAAAGGCGACACACCAAGAGACCGAGACATAATCGCGAGGCCCTATGTGGTCGCAACATGAAGGCGTCATATCGCGGCATCGCGATATTGACCGAGGCGAAAAACATAGAAAAAATTTGTGTTTATCCTATCCTAAGACCATCTAGACTACTAATAGGACTCCTAAACAACTTCTAGTGTTATCGTAACACCTAGATTTAGGATTAAGTTGAACTTGCTACCCTAGGGCCCTATAAATAGGGGTGTTTAGGGGGCTAAACTCGTAGCTCTTTCTCTCTTTCAATTTTCTCTCTCCTCATCCATGAAGAGGACTTTCTCTGCCTTCCAGGATGATATCAAGCCATATGCAGGCCCCAAAGCGGCCCAGTGTCCCACACCGAGCTACAACATCTCTCCTCCGTGCGCAGACACATTTGTGCTAGGTCGGAACTCCAAGTAAGTGCACTTTCTCGCTCTTCTAGTTCTTCTCACTCTTCATGCTCTTCTTCTTCTTCATGCTCTCCTGCTGCTACCAACCCTCTTCTTCTTTTCTTCTGCTATTCTAGATCCTCCCGCCATAGGAGATTTTCCAAAGTCCCGTGGTTAGTGCCCATGATAGAGATGCTCCCTCTAGCTTCTACCCGACATCTGCACGAATGGGGGCTCTCAACGGTGCTGGTTCTGGAGAAACAGTACCACAAGATCGTGCATGTGTGGGACAACATCACTGCACTGGCAAGTTGTGGCACCCGCAGACACACACGTTCATGTTCCCCGGGTTTGAGGCCACTATACTGTTGGAGGAATTGGAGCTGATGTTGGGTCTCCAGAAGTATAAGAGGGGCAGATTTGCATAGATCACCACCAAGAAAAAGGATTTGCACAGCATGACTAGCCAGAACTATGTCCATCTCCTTCCAATCTCCCAGGGGGTTATCTCTCAATGCAAGCGCAAGACCGGGAATTACCTTGCCATAGCCAAAGCCGCCGCCATCTGAATCTACGGCGTCATCCTTTTCCCAGTAGAAAACAGTGCCATCTCATTCTCCTACCTGAGCATAATCGACTATGTATCCGAAGGTATGAGCATTGCACAGGCCGACCTTGGTTATCTTTATGCTGGATTATCTTCTGCAGCCACCGGAGGCCCTTTCTATGGTTCTATGGTTGCCCTTGAGCTCTGGATGGGAATGCACATACAATTCCGGGCGATGGACAACCTCTCCACTGAGTGCAAGAGCATGCTGCATCACCCATTAGCTTTCGTGGGTGCACCCCTCTACATGACACCATAGTCGTGGTGCAAGACGGCACAAGTGAAAGGACTGAAGGGATGGCTCTATTACTTCAAAGCAATGACGGTGGCAGAGTTCGACATGCGCCCACGCTACCTCCATAATAGGATGATCCACCTACCACAGCACACGGGACTTGATCTATGGCTCATAGGCAACGAGGCATTGGCATATAACCCGGATCGCTGCCACCTTCAGAGCGGAGTTGTACGCATGATGGTTCCTCTGCTCTCGCACTACCTGCCCATTCAAGAACAGAAGAGGGGTGATGACCAAGATGAGCGAGATGTAAGAAGCGCCATCGTCCACTGGGAGGGTTGCGCCGTGGGGATCCTCAAGCGGAGGTAGTGGAGGACGAGGATGTGACCCGAGAGTACCTCGAGAAATTGAAAAGGGTTCGTCCAGCTGAAACGAGAGCTTGAGATGGATTAGATTGACGTAGGCATTGTATCAGATGGTAATTAGGGTAGGAAAGTGCATTAGATTGATTGTAGGGAAGATTGGACATTGTATGGAATGATTTGAATGAATAAAATCAGACTTTTGATCTGTTTACACAATGCTCTGTTGATGATGCGACACATAAGACTGTCGCCTTGAGGTCGCGACGTGGCGGTGGGTCGCGACACTGTCGCGACCTACCCGGCAGACGTGACAAGAAAGCGATGCCCCAAGACGTCGCGGCTTCAACTGAGGGTTCAAAAATGCAAAAGCCCCCTTTCTTCCCCCCTTTGTGCGCTCAAATCTCTCTCCCTCTCTCTTGCTCCGGCTCTCACCTCTTGCTCTCCTTTGCCCTCTCTCTAAACCCTCTCTCACTCATCCCCTTACTCTCCCTTCTCTCCCTTTGTTGGAAATGGAAGGAAGCGGCAGGAACGGTGGTGATGGTGGTGTATCCCCGGGCGATCGGCGTGGGAAAAGGCCGGAGAAGATAGGCCACCCCTTTGGCGGAGGAGGAAGCTCCCAAGGACATGGTGATGGCAGAGGAGGATGCTCCGGCGTTCGATTTGGAGGCGGCGGCGATGGCCCACAAGGAAGCGATGAAAAAGGTAAGCGATCGAGACCCCAACCCTTGATTTTAAGTGTGTGGATGGGTGAGAAAGCCCCTAGAGGGCTCAAAGTAGGGCGTGATGCCCAGAGAAATGAACGCCAAACAAAGAGTGCTCCGGTCGATCAGCATCTGAGAATGCGAAGTGTCGGCCTGTCGCGACACCAGGTGTCGCGACCGGTCAACGGGACGCGACCCTGTCGCGCCGGCCAAGGCCGTCACGACATAGTCACAGTCCACTTGAGGGGCGCGACCAGGTAGCGTCGCATCGGGGCATCGCAACATGGTCGCGGCCCATTAGGCCACCGCGATATCAGCCGAGAGTCCGAACTGGGGAGTGCTTAAACTGATTTTGACTTGACTTGTGCTTGCATGGAGAAGTGAGGGTTCGGGTCTCGTGGATTTTAGTTTTGGCAGTGCATTCAGCCTTCCCTAGCTTTCAGAGAGAGAGGTTGGATGACATGGGGTTCGGGAGGTCCTGAGCAGGGACAGGATGAGGGCGGATCCCGCGCTCACCCAGGCCCTGCGCAGCAGGTGGCATGTGGAGGCGACTGCCTTCGTATTCCCATGGGGTCATATGATCCTTAGCTTAGAGTATGTGAGCTGGATCATAAGGCTGAGGGTGTACGGGCGGCCTGTGAGTGGGTTTATGTACCCGTGCTATAGAGAGCTAGCCCACAGACTGCTAGGCTTTACTGTAGAGGCGAGGTCTTCCCTCATCCCTAGAGTGAGTCTGCAGGAGAGTTTAGGGCTGTATGAGACGAGCAAGAATGTGGGAGAGTCAGTGGAAAAGCAGTTGAGGAGGCTGACGAGAGGCTGCCAGGAGGTTTTAGTAGAGGAGCCACAGGCTGAGGCAGACCTGGACTTGTGTCGCTTTCTCATCTTGTTCCTGGATAGACTTATGTTTGCCACGAGAGGCGATGCGGTCCACTGCCAGTTTCTACCACTCTTGGAGGACCTGGGCCAGGTGGGTGACTTCGCGTAGGGAGCCGCGTTCTTAGCACACCAGTTCGACAGTTTGGGCACCTTCGAGCGACAGACATCCACGAGCGGGTTCTTCCCCTTTCTTCAGGTACTCTTCTTTCCCTTTCCCCTTTACTTTCACTGCACTTGTTATGAATTGAGACATGACTGCCTTCATGCTTGCAGGTCTGAGCCTTCTTTCACCTCCCTGTCCTGAGGAGGGGGATCCTGGAGCGATGGGGCCTCCTGCCCATAGCTAGACACTGGGAGCCACGTCGCGACACACACACTTTGAGCGACCAGCTGGCATCCCTTCAAGACGCAATTGATAGTTACCCTCAGCTAGATGTAAGTGATCTAACCCTTCTCTCTAAGTTCAATGACTTGAATTAATTTCTTGGAAACTAATCAAGTGTGCTTTGATGTGCAGGTGGTGTGGCGGCCATATCTAGAGGAGGGAGATGAGGGACAGCCCTGGTTGGTGCATGCCCGCCCCTACTTTGGTAGGTCGGTGTGGGTGCATGCACTCAACCTTGTGCTACCTGTTCACCTGCATCTATCCCAGAGATCGCTTAGTCTACGTCAGAGCGCAGTGGAGTTCCCTAGCCAGACCGGACCCCGAGGCCTGGTCGGAGTTTCCGGGGACTTCACGACACCACCGACTGGCGCGAGCAGCCTAAGGAGCAGATCCAGGATTGGGAGCGCCGAGGTAAGCAAGTTAAGTCCACTGCCACGACAACGACGTGTGCCTTCAGGCCTACACCTTAAAGTATGGGGCGAAAGTCTACAAGGGAGCGAGGCGACAGGTAAACTTCTAAACTCAGACTTCATGAATTGCTTTTTTAATGGAATTGAGCTGAAGGTTTAGAAATGAATTGTAGGTGGACGTGGCTGGAGAAATTCCCTCACTTCGGGCCCTGCCCCACTCGGCGGTGCAGGATAGGGAGGTCGCGTAGAGGGAGGCAGAGCAGCTGGTAAGCACCTACACAGACTTTAGTACTCTACCAAATTCCTTAGCTGATTAGAGAAACTAACATGAGTTGCATGTGCAGCAGAGGGAGTTAGACAGGGTGAGGAGAGCAGCGGAGGCTGGTGCTTCCTCCTCCAGAGCGGTTGTAAGGTCTCGGGTCTTTAGTGGATCCTTATTGGGTCTGTAGTGGTTCTGTGTGGTCGACGACAAGACCATTGTCGTTGACTTGGGGTTGACGGCCAAGGCTTGCCGTTGAGTCAGAGTCAGCGTCCAGCGATGTGGACGTCTGAGATTGAACTCGACGACATGGGATCTGGACGTCAGTCTATAGGCGGTTCAGTAGGCGGCCAGTTATGTTGACGTTGACTGGTCGGGCCTGTTGAAGTAGGGCAGCCCGAGAGCAGAACCTACCTTTCTCATTTCCTCTCGTTCCCTCCACCTTTGCCTTTCTTGATTCCTGCAGCTTCTGTTGAGTGATTTGAGCTCGTGGGAAGCCCCTAGATCGTGTGGCGTTGCTAGATCGGGCGGGAAGCGCGTGGTTTTGGTGCGATTCGCGCGGAGTCTTCGGGGGAATCCGACGCGAGTAGTGGCTGTTTGGGGATTCTTAAGGCGTTCTGAGGTAGGGACTTAACCCCTATAACCTTCCCCAGCAAACCAGCATGTCCAATTAACTGAATTGATGTGCAAATCATGGTTTAGGGTTTGGGTTATATCATGCCGGAATTGAGGGTGGTTTGGATAATCTAGGTGTTAGATTGTCTAATTATGATGTTCTGTTAATGTGGATTGATGAGAGGATGTGTTTCCCTCCATCAGTCAGAATGTTATTTAGTGTTTCTGCCTATTGGGACTGATTCGGTTCAGTTCTGGGTATGGGGGACTGAAGATATCAACGTCCACATCTGTTGACGTTGAGATCTTCAGGGGTGATTTAAACGACAATGTCGATTGCCGTTTAGTTATTGTTGACGGCATAGGGGTTGCCGTTTATCTCTGATTGGAGGCAATCGATGTGGCCGTTTATATTCTGTATCCCAGCAGACTTAAGTTGTGTGATTAGAGGCGATTGACATGTGATGTCCGCCCTAATAGCACAAGTGGGCCAGGCTTAGAGTGTGACTCCGCCTGTGCATAGGAGTAGTTGTTTGTGGCACGAGGTGTTTACTACTGTACGGGTTTCAGACGTTGAGTGTGTTCCGTCTGTTGTACGCGCGTTGCGTTACTGTGTACCCGTTTCTGTTGTGTTACCTAGGCGTGGGTGCGACTCCGTCTAGACGACTAGTGTGTGGTTATCCTCCGCTAGTGAGCCGGGACATCGAGTGCGACTCTGTCCTGTGCGTACTCCTTTTGGTGGTTTTGAGCCGGTCTCCGTGGAGCCCCTTCTCTACCGCTAGGGTCAAGCGTAGGGGAAAAACCGGTCGTGGACAAGACGCGAGAGAGAGCGTGTGTAGTGTGCACACGTGGCTGGGGTTGAGAGCCTCTGTGGTGACGGGACGCCGAGCCACAGACCCTAGCTGAGTCCTACTTGCTGTGTGTGTGAGTGTGTGTTACTGAGCCGCGTGGTTTACAGTTTTGTGTTGTGGTGCGACGTGTACTTACTTTCAGTTTTTACTTTCTGCACTTTAGTTTAGTTGCCGGTGGGGTTACTTTTCCCTACTGGGCCTCTTTTCTTGAGACTCACTCCCTTCCCTTTCAAGTGGGTCTTCGTCGACTCCCGTTCCAGGCGAGTCTAGCCACTCCGGTGTTGGTGCTCCCTAGCTGCAGTGAGTAGTGCTTTTTGCTGTACTTTTGTACTCTGTACTTTGCTTAGACTCTGAGTTGTATATGATATGTTCATATAGTGGAATTTTACTGCTTTGCATGGTGTGTATCTTCTTACATATAGTCTCCTCGGACTTTCACTTCCTACCCTTCCGAGCTTGTCTCGTGGGTTAGCGGTCAGAATTCGGGTTACTGGTTGTTACTGGTAATGCGGATTCTGGGTCGTTACAGCGGTGGAGAGCTCCCAGTCATATCTGAAGGATCGACTGGCAGCCGCGGTGAGGAGGGCTAAGGAGGCGCGGGCGGAGTTGGCCGAGCGGGTAAGATAGACATTGATTTGAATTGAAAATTATTTACACTTTGGTATTGATTTATCTTTCTCTACAGGAGACGGAGCTGAGGACTGCTACTGACCGAGCGGCCGAGCTATATAGAGAGAGGTGGAAAGAGTAGCGGCAGAGAGAGACCAGCTACGCACTCAGACGGACGCGATGACAGCTGAGCTGGCGCAGCTACGCACACAGGGACCGGCCGTGGATCAGGCAGAGCTGGCCCAGTTGCGTACTGATCTGCATGCTCAGCAGACCCCAGATCGGGGCCTACAGTAGGTGATGACGGCCATTGGTCGACTTGAGCAAAGCTAGCGGAGCGACTGGCGCCTCCGTTAGGCAGTGCCTAGTAGGTTCCTCCAGCCACCGGAGAAACGAGGATGAGGAGAGGCACCTTCACAGTGAGATGAGCGCTAGGAGTGGTTGGGGTGGTGATGAGTTGCCACCACCTCCAGATAGGCATGAGGGATTTGGGGAGAGTGGTGGTGGACAGTGAGGAGTTTGTGAGCCACCTTATCTCTTAGTAGATCTTTTATTTTATGTTAATATTTATGAAAAATGAATGAATTGCAATTGACACGAGTGTGAGATGAGATCCGAATAAGAGAGAGAGAGTATCCTGAGTACATCGTTGCGCATATTCCAAAATTCGTTGTCATTGCACACTTAGGAGAATATGTTAGATCTGCTCTTTGGCTCAGCCCCTTGCACTAAGTAAAATGATTTCAACTTCGTAATTGTCAAGGGGCTGAGCCTTATTTAATAGGGGCTGAGCCTTATTTAAATAGCCTTATTTTAGATTTTGAGATCTTCTAATTTTTTTGAATTTTAAAATTTTCTATTTTTTTTTAGTTTTGGAATTTTCTGATTTTTTGGGTTTTGGAATTTTCTGATTTTTTGGGGGTTTTGAAATTTTTTGATTTTTTTGGATTTTAAAATTTTTGATTTTTTTTCTTTTGTTTTATTCGGTTTTCTAATAACGACATCCTCTGCAATTGAGTGATTGGCTATGTATCTTATTCTTATCTTATGTTTGCCAAAATATCCCCTAAACACAGTGTGCATTTGCCTTTTGGCTCCCCAAAGGCCACTTGCCCCTAGTCACTAACGTTCAAACGTAGACCAGGTGCGGGGTTCTCCAGTCATTAGTAGGGATAGGAAGACTTAAAGGAGTCAAGACTTGGACTTGGTGCTTGGGATATTGGCTTGTAGGACTTGCAAAGGTGTAACTTACATGGAATCAGTCTGTTGTCCAGAGACTTTATGGTCATTATTTTGTTCGGAGCATGCGTACGACCGGGCTCAAGGGCGTCCCGTGGGGAACTGTACTGCCACTCTTTGACATGCCCCTATTTTCAAATTTTCTGCTTACTTCTTATTCTTATCAATTTTCTCTTTTCTCTTCTTTTCTTTCTTCCTTTTGAACAGACTGTCTCTCTTTGAGACTTCATACATATGAGCTACACCTTCCCTAGCCCACAAGTCAGTGTCCTTTTGCCCCTAGACCTTGTCTGAGCAAGAAGAGAATTGACCTTCTCCCCCCATACTAGGGCTAGGCAGGAACAGCACTAACTAAGGAAAATTGGCCCTGGGTTGTCGTGTGGTGTGTGTGACTGAGTATAAGGGTCATTTGACAACACATGATAGGGAATGAGACACATAGCTACTAACATTCTTTAGCAAAATGATGTCGTTATTGAAAACCTTTTTATTAAGGGTAGAATCTTTTAAAATACAGCCCATTTCATGGGTGAGAGAGCTCCTCACCATCGGCATTGATAAGCTTATACGTGTTCCCAGGGTACACATCCTTAACAACATACGGCCCTTCCCAGTTTGCTTGCAACTTTGACCTAGGACCTCCGAGTTTTATGAAAATTCGCTTGAAAACCATATCTCCTTCTTGGAATTTGCGTTCAATCACTATCTTTTGAAAAGATCTTGAGAGTCTATTTTGATATGAAAGCACATGATCTGCCGCGGCTATACGCCGTTCGTCTAGGAGTTCCAATTTTGTATGTAACGCCTCTCGACGTTCGTCGAGATTAAGTTCTTTCTCTAGCTGGACTCGTAGCAAAGGAATGAGGGTCTCATATTGGCATACGGCCTCCATCCCGTAAGTGAGTGAAAAGGGAGTTTGCCCAGTGGGTGTGCGGACGGACGTACGATAGGCCCACAGAGCCTTAATCAACTTCTCAGGCCAATCAGCGAATTTAGGAGACTCACAAGTTTTCTTTAAAATTTTCAAAAGCATTTTGTTTGTGGCTTCGGCTTGGCTGTTGCCCTGTGGATAATACGAAGACAAATAATGCAAGGAGTTATTGAATTTCTTACATAGGTCCTGAAGCTCTTGTGATATGAACTGGGGTCCATTGTCGGTGACGAAGCCACTTGGCACTCCGAACCGCGAGATGATGTTCCTCATGATGAATCTGCACACGGTCGAGCCTTTGATTTCTGTAAATGCCTCTGCTTCGGCCCACTTGGTGAAGTACTCAAGGGCAGTAAGGATGAAAGATTTTTGTTTTACTTGAGCATTAGGATCACCAAGGGGTCCAATGATATCAAAGGCCCACATGGAGAAAGGCCAAGGAGAAGATAGTGGATGCAAAGAAGATGATGGAGCATGGATCTTATCGGCATGAAGCTGGCACTTGACACACCTACGGACGTAGATGGCACAGTCTTCTTCTAAGGTTGGCCAGTAATAGCACTGCCTAAGAATCTTCTTAGCCAACATTTGGCTATTCACATGCCCTCCACATTCACTAGAGTGGGCTCCTTCCACTACCTTCCAGGCTTCTTCGTCTGACAAGCCTCTGAGGAGCATTTCATTTAGAGCGTGCCTGTACAGCACTTCTCCAACAATGGTTGTAACGACCCTCTTTATATCGGTACGGTTCCACCAACCCACATCGATATAGAAAGCATCGCCACAGTGGGACATTTACCCAACACTAGTACAATAGGCTGAAACATACACAAATATAATATATCTCATGACAGCGGAATTTAAAGACTGAAAAGAAATCTTATTCCATCATCCACATTCTATTCACAGTCCGTATAGTAGAAAAGAGAACTAACTGTTCATAACTGAAATAAAATAAATACATTGTCCACATGAGACTACGCAGAGTCTTTATTACATACTATGAAGTAATGGAAAAGAACAATGCTAACTCCACAACAATCTCTCCTACTCTCGCTCCGAGTCGCTCTAACGATCTCCTCGGAAGAAGTAGAAACGTCTGCACCTGTACGCCGAAGCAAGAATGAGTTCAAAAGAACTCAACAAGTAACACCAAGCACACTAAACATACATGCATCAAGTAATCTCCATATCCTTATGCTACATCATTTACACATAATGCATGGAAGTGACAATTTTTCAAATAGAAGCCTATTCATGTTTTCTACACATTTTACACATGGGATTTAGTTTTATACACAATAAACTAATCCTATCACATGCTTTCTACACTTTTCACTATGCTAAACTGATTTCATTCAATCATTCATAAGCCACATGTTGATCATTTTACACAATATTTACACATTTCATAACAACTAGTTTAACATGAATTCTAAGATAAGTTTTCACATGGTTAACACATTTATTTTAGTGAAAAGCTCGCTGTTTTACTACTATCATGTCATATTCACAAGAACTTATCATTTTTGCATGTTTCATAAGAATTTCATGAACACATATTCACTTACACACGTTCACAATTTACCCATTTTCTTTCACTTAAACACATTTTCACTTTTCCTTAATGCCGTGACACATAGCCCAAACCACTTTAGAAGGACACACACTAATCACATCACATATCAATCACCTAGGCATTCTAGTGATTAATCTTAGTTACTACGCAGAACCGGGAGAAGCACTCTCCACCCTAACCAGCGATACTTGTTCGCCTCCAGGATTTAATCCCAATGCCCATGGGACATCACACACTTTGAACTTTCCCGTGGGGACTTCACCACAGTACAGTTCCACAGCCCTCTAAGGTAGCAGTGTCACCCATTGGCACATTAATACATTTTCTCAATTTCAACACATTTCTAAATATAAAATATTTACGCATTCATCTCATGTTAACACATTTACATTCTTCAGTATTACCTAGCATGGTACTACTATTTTCAGTATTAATCAAATTTTTACAACAATTCTAATCATGCTGAAATTTTTGCAGAATTAAACATTAATCATATTAGCATGTATTAATTATTAATATCTAACATAAAACAAGTTTATATAGTTATTGTCATCCGTTCAGTACAGAAATTTAACCACAAATTCATCACAGTTTAACCATCACGTATACCAAAATTTACATTTTTCTGAATTAGACATATTTTCTGAAAATTCTAACAGTGATGTTATCAATTGTAAAAATAGCCAAACTGACATAAATTTTCATTATTCGGATTCACAATTTATTACATACATGAATACTGATAGTACAAATTTTATCACAAATTATAGGAATTTAACTAGTTTCGCATGAATTCTTAACTTTTCTACATTGAGTAGACATATTAACTATTTTTCGGTTCAGAAAATTAAATAAACTATACAGATATTATGAATTACTCAAATTTTTATATCATGCATCAGATCTCATAAGCAATGTACATAAATTTCATGGCAATTAAATTCTATACATATTTCATAAACGACATTTTCCAAGATTAAAATTTTGTTGGTAGCACATTCAAAGAATTCTAATAATTAGTGAAAATTTCAAAAATGCACAATAACTCACAGTACACCCAAACATATATATTTACATATTATATGAAATTTTACTATATATCCTCATGCGGAAAAACTCGAAAATTAGTTTATATAAGGACAGACTTGCACACTGTTGCAGTCTGAAGAACTCGACGGCATGGGGTAGCCATCTATAGGTTAACGGCATTATATGATGCCACCAACGCATGATATTAGCGGCAAGGGATCCTGCCGTTAATATCCTGTCTGCACAAACACAGACTGAAAGCCAACAAATCACTTGAAAGGGGGGTTCCAGGACACGAGAAAAATCTGAAAAATTCCTGGGACATACTAGACACATGTAGGGTTGATGTGAATGGGGTACTTGCCTCCTGTAAAATCCACAAACGACGATTCAAGCCAGAGAAGCCCTCCTCGGCCTGTGCCAAAGAGTCTCCAAATCCCTCCTTCTTCGGATCTTCTGTTGATCTTCACTGCACACCAGCGTGGGGAGTCGTTCCCGGATGTTCAAGGTTGACACCAGTCGATGCAGATCACCAGATGAAGCCTGCCGAAGTCAGATCTCTCAGGTTCAAGTTAGGGTTTTTGCATAGAAGAGATAGGTTTTTGACCCAAGAGTCAAAAGGGATGGATCTGGCCAAAAACTGGGTATTATAAAGGGTTGGGGGTCGGATATGCTAAAGGGGTAAGTCTCAGAGCCGTTGGGAAGGGTTTCCAAAACAAGAGGCTAAATTTCCGGAGGCGTTTCCGGATCTGGAAACGTAACAGGTCTGGGATATTAGCGTCCATATCTATGGTCGCCTATCCAAAAATGGGCGTCCATCGATATTGCCGCCTACCCCTGGTCAACGTCAGCCGATGTTGACGCCGACTGGCCGACAAAATTCACTTTATTTATGCAGAATTTATAACACTACACACATAAATATATATATATATATATGTTTATATATATATATATATATGTATATATATATACTTGAATACACTATGTACATTTCAATAATACTAATTCATACAATTTATATAAATAAATACTTATACACAATAATCTATACATCAATAGTATACACTTATACGCACATACATATACTTAAACAAACAAGGTGAAAATCAAGGGCCTTACAATGGTATATCTTAACGCTACTCTATGGATGTCTCTTTTATCCTCTGCTTCTGCTTCTTCTGGGAAGGTACCGTCTCTGCATTACAACTCAATCTCGTGGTACCATGGCCTTTCTTCTGCCATCATTTCTCCTAGCTCTACTAACAACACTTCCTTCGCTTCTCTTCTTTCTGCCTTCAACACCAAAGAGCCCCTGAGGTTAATAAACCAAGGATCCTAAGTGGAGGTTGCCTCTAACGTCTGGACGATGATTGTCACAGCGCTACGGCTGAGAGGGAAGGAAAGAGAGGAGGCCAGGGATGCCAGGGCATCGGCAAGGATATTCTGAGAGCGAGGAGTATGAATATAGATGAGCTTTCGAAATTGGTTGGCTAGGAGGGTGACCAGATCTTGATAAGGCTTGAGCTTTGGTAAAAAGGACCTACCAAAGAACGAGTTGAGAGTCTCCTATGATCTTGAGATGGCATGCACCTAAAAGATAGGCAAGCTTAAGACCAGCTAGGAGAGCCTCATACTCGGAGACATTGTTGGTGGCAGAGAACTAGAGTTGATATGCGAGTGGAATGGTGATCCCTTCAGGGGTGAGCAAGACAACACCTATGCCCCGTCCCCTAGAATTGAGAGCCCCATCAAAGTGGAGTGACCAAAAGGGATCGCGAGAGATGAGTGACATGTTTTCAACGAGGAAATCCTCTTAAATAATGTCACTGTGAGGAAGAGGGTGGTGAGCAAGGTGCTCAGCAATGACATACCCTTTTATAGCCTTTTGGACTACAAAGGTGATATCGAATTGGGACAAGACGCTCTGCCAACGTGCCAATCTATCGGCAAGGACTGGCTTCTCTAGGAGATAGCTAATAGGATCCATTCTAGAAATCAAACTCACCCTATGGGCTAGGAAGTAGTGCTTCAATTTCTGCACTACCCATACTAGTGCTGCACATGTCTTTTCCATTGTGGTGAGCTTGAGTTCGGAAGGACTGAAGAGCCTAGATAGGTAATAGACTGTCCTTTCTTTGCCAGAATCATCATGTTGCGCAAGGACAACTCCTAGGGAGTCCTCAATAGTCGACAGATATAGGATTAAGGGTTTTCCAGGGAGAGGCGCCTGCAGCACGGGCAGATTCATGAGATAACTCTTGAGCTCGTCAAAGGCTTCTTGGCATTTGGCGTTCCATTCAAATTTGGCTCCTCCTGTCAATAGTTCATAGAAAGGCCGACATCTTTGGGAGTGCTGAGATATATAAGTCTCCTTATGAACTATAGTCGACCAATCAAACCTCGAAGTTCAGATATGTTCTTAGGAGGAGGCATCTAATTGATTGCCTTGGCCTTGTTTGGGTCTATTTGAATCCCCCGCTTGCTGACTATAAAACCCAGCAATTTTCCTGAGGAAACCCCAAATACGCATTTCTTCGGATTCATCTTTAATTGGTATTCTTGTGCGCGGCGGAACACTTTGGCAAGCACGGAGGAATGTTCTCTTCGAGTCCGATACTTCACAACAATATCGTCCACGTAAATTTCAACATCAATATGGATCATATCGTGGAAGATAGCTAGCATTGCCCTTTGATAAGTGGCGCAATCATTCTTCAATCCAAACAGCATGACCACATAGCAATAAGTTCCCCAGGGCATGGTGAAGGAGGTTTTCTCTTAGTCCTCCAGGGCTAGACGGATTTGATTATATCTGAGTATCCATCCATGAACGATAGAGTTTCATACCCAGTGGTGTTATCAATCAAAACATCCAAATGAGGTAAAGGGAAATCATCCTTTGGACATGCCTTATTTAAGTCTCGGAAGTCTATGCAAATTCGCACCCTTCCATCCTTCTTCATTATTGGGACCATATTAGCCACCCACAATGGATAAAGGACTAACGGATAAACTTAGCTTTTTGTAGTTTATCAATTTCCTCTTTCATCTTTAAAGCAATGTGGGGGAGGAAACGCCTCAACTTTTGTTTGACGGCAACTGCCCCTGGCTTCAAGATTAACCTATGTTCTACCAATTCGGGGTCGATGCCGGGCATGTCGTCGTACGACTAGGCAAAAGAATCCTTGAACTCCCTCAGCATTTCTATGAGCGCCTCTTCTTCCTCAAGAGGGAGATTGGAAGCTATGGTCAGGAGCCTGGGATCTTCTTGCTTTCCAACATTTACCTCTTTGGTGGGCTTATCCACTACCGATGTGGGTTCATCGAATCTTCTCATGCCACTTGCATACATGTCGGCAGCGTCCTCTATCTCACCATCTTCTTCATCCACTGGGTCTTCCTCAGTTAAGATTTCATATACTCCAAATCCATCGTATAGCCCTTCCTCTTCGTGTTGAGCTTCTATGTTCAAAGCAACTGGTTCTTGGGCAAACTCTTCAACAGCCAGAAGAGTGCCACACCTTTGCACCAGATCTATCAAATACCTACGGGGTATGCCACTACCCTTTTTATTCCTAGATGGGGACGAGGACTTGCTAGATTCTACCCCTGAGTCTAAATGAGGGTTGATATTTATAGGAGGCTCTGGAGAAGTGTCCAGAGATTTATTTGAAGGGAAAGAAACAGACGCAGTTGGGCCACGGGAATCCTCTGATGGGTCTGGAGGTGGAGGCGGGCCACCCGAGCTCAGGGTGCCCGCAGCAGAGTTGGGGTGCAGGGGAACAGAAGGTCCCTCACCCAAATCGCCCAAAATGACCATCATGGTCAGTGGGCGAAGATCGCAGCTCAAGCAGAAGGAAGGGAAAGGCGGGGATCGCCGCCAAGGAGGAGAAGAGAGTGACAGGAATCGTCGTCAAGGAAGCGAAGGAGTGCGCGGGTGACGGGGATCATCGTTGAAAGCAAGGGAGCACCAGGACAGGGATCGCTATCCGAGTGCTGAGAACGGGGGTGATGGGGATCGCCGTCAAGCAGAGAGGATTGCAGCAGGAAGTGACGGGGATCGCCGCCAAGAGTTGGGATTGAAGTGCGGAATTGGTGCTTAGAAGGAGAAGAAGGACGGGGATCGCTGTCTGATGTAGGAGGAAGGGGGAAAAGACGGGGATCGCCATCTAAAGAAGAGGGAGTGAAGATGGGGATCACCGTCCGATTGGTGAGGGGATTGAAGGGAGAAAGCACACCCATTTTTTTGAATTTTTTTATATATTAAACTAAGGAACGAAATAAACGATCCTACATACAGAGGCTTTAGGAAAAAGACAACACCGAGCCAATAAAGAAAATAGTGAAAAGGGACGAAGAAACGATTAACGCTTTGAGAGCGTCAGGGGAGAATTGGAGGATAAGAGGAGGAGAAGAAGGGATGAAGGCAAAATTATAAACAAGGATGGAAGATACAAAATGACTAGAAGGCAGAGAATACCCTGGCCAGAACTCCTTTGTTAGGTTGATGGGGTTCACGACTTCAAAATCCTCACAAGGTCCAAGCAACTGTCGCTCGGTGGTGGCTGCTGATACTGATTGTTCCATTGCTGGAGAGTGCAGAATGCTGACCTCACTGAACAACTAACTGACTGCCAACACGAGGTCTTCAAGGTCTTGTTCTTCTGCCTCTGCTATCGGGGACTGCATGGTGTTGTCCTCCTTGATCAAAAAACTTATGGCTGAGACTAAATCTTCCAGATCTGGTTCTTCTGCCCCTATTTCTTCTGGCTTCCTTTTTTTGCTAGGCCGCTGGGCCTCTAAAGCTTGATATGGGGACACTAGTGCTTCTGTCATGATAGTGTTGTAGCCTGGCTGTACGGGTCCTCTGACAAAATGATCATAGAGTGTCCAAGTAAGCGGGTCTTGGTCTGACTTTGGTGTACATGAATGTGTCGCCCATGGTTTGAGTCCTTCTTGTTATCCAAGGCCACGCTTTGTGAATTTCTTGGGGTCATTGATGATCTGAGTCCTCCCTTGAAGGCGGACGCCAAGACCCTTTCCTGGTTGATATCCAATCCTAACCATGATATTCCACCCGTTGGTGTTTGTCAATGTGTTCTTCTTAATGGCAGCCACTGATGGGGATACAATCTGACGGCTGCTGGAAAATATGTAAGCCCATGGAAAATTCACATCAAGCACTGAGATGATGGGCTTGTTAGATGGCCAGACTGATGGCATTATCTTCTCGATGGCCTTTACAATATGTGAAGTTGTTGCACTTTTAACTTTGACTATACGACCCTAGAAGGGAAATTTCAAGCATTGATGAGCTATAGAGGGGACTGCCCCTAACGCCTCAATCCATGGGCGACCCAAAATGGCTTTGAAGGTCAGATCATTGTCAAGCACATAAAAATCCACTATCATGACAAGTGGGCCTAATTCTGCTTGTAAAGAGATGATGCCATGGCAAGCTCGTCGGGAATTATCATAGGCTGCTATGGTTGTAGGAGTGGGCTGAAGGCGGTGCTCGGAAATGTCGCAGGACCTCAAAGTACTTAGCGGGCACACATTTATAGAAGCTTCGGTATCGACTAATGCGGCATCAACAACAACTTTGTTTATGGTCAAGGTGACAAATAAAGGCATTCTCCTGGCCTCTGGGGGAGCTAGCTCTCCGTCTGTAAAAGTAATGGTTGGCCCTTTGTTGACAATGGAGATAACAGATGGCAGATTATCTAGGTTCATATCTTCATTTACCATGACCCTTTGCAGAAAGGCTCTTAGGGCATCTTGGTGTGTCTGTGACCTTTTAATTAGCTCTAGGATGGATATCTTGGCTGGAGTTTGATCCAGATGCTTTAGTATGTCATATTGGGTCCTCGGGACTGGATCTATCTCCTCAATGTCTTGTTGCTGCTGTTGGTTGTTGGAAGTCTGGGTCGACTGACTTGGCATAGACACGGATGCATTTGGGTACATCCGGTGGAACATTCGCCCGCTCCTTAGGGCGAGGTTGTGGTGAAGGGGAGGTGAAGTGGTGTCAATGATAGAGGGGGTGGCTAATAAGGGTGTTGGCATAGGGGAGATTGGGATGTTGAGAGGTGACGGGATAACGGGTGGTATGACGGGGTTGTTGTAGAGTGGTGAGGTAAGGGTGGCAACGGTGGGTGTGGTAGGTGTGGATGTGGTGGTATTAGGCATGGTGGAAGTAGGTGTGGCGTGGGAAATAACCAGAAGTTGGCCTACTTCATGCTCGTCGTCGTAGGCCCACACGGCTGCTGGTGGTGGATGGTGGACAACAGGGTTAACTTGAGTGGGTGGAGGAGGTGGTTGAGCAGGCTGAGGGTTCGGAGCGGGCTGGTGTTGTAGCATGGGGTTACGAATTATGCCGAGGTCATTGATTGGTTGTTGTGGTTGTTGTTGTTGCTGCTGTTGCTGGAATTGTTGTTGCTGAAACGGTTGCTGCTGGAATTGCTACTGTTGTTGCTGTGGCTGCTGTCGCCTTTGCTGCTGCTGCTTCTGACCCTGTTAGTCCCTCAATGTCTGGATCAATGTTTTCATCTCGGCCCAATCAATCTGATTCTGCTCATAGAGATCATAAATAATGTCTCGAAATTGAAAGCAATCTGACACATTATGGCCCGGATGGCGATGGTACACATAATATTTTGTTTGGTCCACTGCCATATTCCAATTTCGTTTTTCAGGAGGGAGCCTAAGAGCATTTAGAGACATAAGGGCCGCAATGATGTCAGCCAGGGACTCAGGAAGAGGAGGATACTGAGCTCTCTTAGGCCTATTGGGCTATCAGGGAGCATAGCCATTTTGGGGCGGAGGGACTTGATTGTATTGATGCTAGTCTTGCTGGGGGTTTTGGCCCTAAGGGGGCGGCTGCCTATTGTTCCATGGTTGCTAGGGTTGCTGATTAAAGGGTGCCCTACCTACCAGGCCTTAGGGGTTGTTCACTGCACTTACTTGCTCATTGGTTTGGATTCCCTCAGCGACAGGTCCCTAGGGCTTCTTGGGATAGCAGGATTTAGGGGCCTCAAACATAGAGTGGATGGTGAATCCTTGAGCTGGGTATGGATGAAACGGGCTTGGCGGTACAACTGGTGCATGAGGTGATGTTTTCATAGCTAGGATGGCACGGTAGGTGGGTGTGGCATTGGAAATCCGCAATTTAACCTTCTCTTCCTTCGGCATGGGGCATCGGACCGTAACAGCCAGGGCACGCCACCTGTCGGCGTAGACAACAAATTCCTCATTAGGCTTCATTTTCTCAGCCACTAGATCAACAAAAGAATACTCAGGTCCGACCCGATCTTGAAACTTCTGTAAGAACCTTTCTTGAACAATGCAAAAATCTTCGGCCTCCTTGGGGCGCAAGGAGTAGAACCACTCGAGGGCCGCTCCATCCAATGACTTTTGAAACAAGTACGCCTTGAGATGGCGGTCATACTTGTGCGGTGCAGACTCATACACAAAATCCTTCAAATGTACATATGGGTCTCCTACCCAAGAATAACGTCGGTACACAGGAAGTTCTGACTGAGGTGGGACTCGGACGTGTCAAGAAGACGAAAGGGGAATGTCCACAGCCTTCCGCAGGTCCAATTGTCTCCTTAGGTCATGGAGGTCCCGCTTCATTGACGTCCACTCCGCAAGGAAGTCGGAGGGGGACGTGGTGTGGCGAGCGGGAATGAGTGAGTGAGATCGCTCCACGGAGTAGGACCTCTCGCGGGGAAGGGGAGCCGGCTCGGCTTGATAGAAGGATGACATTGGAGGGGACTTGGGCCGAACCTCCTGTGCCGGAAGGTAGCTAGGATCAGAAAAGTGAATAGCCCGCGGACGGAGGGGTGTAGGATATGCCACAGCGGAGGGTACGTGTGGCGCTGAAATAACAGGAGCGGAAGAAGCTGCTTGTTGGACAGCACTATGAGTGGGAGGAGATAAGGGTCGCTTGCCTTTGGCAGCGGCCAGAAATTCATGGACTTAGTCCGGACTCAGATGAGGGAGAAGCTGACTAAATTGAGAATGTGGGTCATCCGCCCTAGGAGGAGAAGGAGGGCGGTACTGACCACTGGTGGCAAGAGAGTGCTCGATGTGCCCGGAGAGGATAGCTGCGGAGGGTTGGGTACATCCTCTAGAAGCCCAATGGGCAGAGAATCATCGGCAAGGACGGGGAAATGGTCCATGTCGAACAGAGGATTGTGATATAGAATAATAGAGGGAGGGGACCGACTCGATCTACCTAAACAATGATGCATGCACCGCCCCTAAGCAATTAGGGGTGATGACACTAACCCGGAAAAACCTAGACTCTACCACAAACAAGAAGGGACTGTGAAATAAGAAGGGATGCACCGA
Source organism: Colocasia esculenta (assembly GCA_014218235.1). NCBI lineage: Eukaryota > Viridiplantae > Streptophyta > Magnoliopsida > Alismatales > Araceae > Colocasia > Colocasia esculenta. The sequence goes on along the minus strand of CM024757.1, from coordinate 40,303,265 downwards.
ATAAGCACTCAAGTTATCTTGATTAGCGCCCAAATTTTAGAGTTTGCACTTCACCTTTAAATGGATTGATTAATGGAATATCACTCGGTCAAGAGGGACCCTAATAGGTATGAACTCAAGTCCTCCGGTGTAACTAGGGGAGACACGGCTCACGTGAGGGGATGGCTCAGACTAAGGGTACAATAGGTACAACCAGCCCGATGAACCGCAACGTGCGTATGGTCAGGAGGACATACAGAGGCCCTCGGAAGGTGGCCCTATTCAGCCCACGAGTGCTCGCAAGTGAGAGGACTCACTCAACCAAGGAGGATAACCTAAACAGTATGGGTAAGTAGTGTATGCACGGGCCTATGTACCCAAAAATGTATGGAATATCTAACTAATAGAAAGATAGAGTGATTAATAGGCCTCAGGGAAAGTCACGGCGGCCAGATACGCCGCGACCCTATCACGACCGGGAACCCAGCCGCAATATCAGCCGAATGCCGAAACCTTTAGACACACGCAAACCAGAGCACACAGACTAACTAAAGCACAGTACAAGCATGGAATAATCAAAATAATACAACAATGCACATGGATCACACAGAAACTAGCACATGGATCAAAGTACTAATAGGCAATGTGTACCTGAAGACGCGCCCACTAAGCACGGTGCGACAAGATCGCGGCCCCTCGACCCACCGCGACAAGATCCGAAAAATAGATAGTAAAGGAAAAGGAAATTTGAATCTTAACAGGATTCTAACAATCAGAAACACAGACATACATGGCATAACAACATGGGAGAGACATGGATGGACTCCCAGAAAAAAAATAGGGTAGACAGAGGAGAAGAAGGGTACACCTCTTGTCACATCGGGCACAGCCGACGCTACCAGATCGCGGCGACGCGACACGCCGCATTCCCAACAGAGAACAGGAACGTCAAACCAATACAAAAAACATAACTAACAGGGTTCTAGGAAAGCAGTTAAACAACAAAACATGCAGGAAAACTAGCTAAACTCACGAGGCTAGAACTGAAGGTCCCACCGTGATCGCCAAAAGGTGTAATCACGGGGAATGTGACGTAAATATGTATCAAAACTAATAGCATGGAAATATGGATGTGATAGCCACCTAGATAGTTGCCATATAATAAGAATGAGACGGATAACTAAGCTAGGAAATGGGAGGAGGACAGAAGGACTTACTGAGATCGCGACGGGGGACCCTATCCCTTGTGCTTGATTCACGTATTGTGGTGTTCTGATCGTGCTCATCAGACAACATGTGTGTGGTTGAGTTGTAGTGTTAAACTCTCTCAAGCAGTCGTTTTTGCGTGTGTGTGTGGCGTGGATGTAGGATACACGAGTTGTGTACTCCGACCACCTTAAATCAGTGGTTCTGTGGTTGTTCGCGTTTTGCGATAGATGATTGGTTGGCACGGTGTTTCATTACGCACGTTTGATTCCCTGTTCTCATTTAGATCAACTCAAGCGGTCTCATACTTAATCGAATTCCAATCAAATTTCTTTAAGATCGCGATAGCATCGAAAAGAAGCCATCAATAGTTCTAAATTGCCGTAATCTATTCAACCCCCCCCCCCCCCCCTAGAGATTACCGTATTGTGTATTTCTGCATAACCCTTCAATTGGTATCAGAGCGGGTTTCTCCGATTTACTGTTGTTTCGTCTTGATCTAGCGATCAGGAGATTTTCGATCTTATGGATTCTAGCAAAGGTATATGGCCGAGGGACATTCAGTAACCAGGCCACCCTATTTGATGGCACTGACTATCTTATTGGAAAAACTGTATGCAGGTATTTTTGAGAGCTCAAAATTCGAGCTGTGGAAGATAGTCAGCAAGGGACCATATGTGTTGCCCGAGGACGAAGACACCTGGACAAAAGACCAAATAGCCAAAGGAACTCTCAACTGGAGCGCACTAACATGATGCAATGTGCAGTGCATCCAAAGGAATTTCAAGAGTCTCCACATGCACAACAGCAAAGGAGATGTGGGACAAACTTGAACTCATTTACGAAGGTACGTCCGAGGAAGGGAAACTAAAGTTGCATGTTAGTGTCTGAATATGAAATGTTCAAGATGAAAACCGATGAAACCATATCAGACATGTTTGCAAGATTCATGATAATAGTTTAACGGCTTAAAGGTCTTAAGAAGGAATACTCTGAAAGTGACTTAGTAAGAATGATCCTTCGATCTCTACTTCATCTTGGAATACTAAGGCCACTGTCATTGAGGATTCCAAAGAATTCCAAAATGAATTGGATGAACTAATG